>VDFB02271358.1:536170404-536457578 GCA_007258455.2 Sequoia sempervirens
TCCAATTCAGTGCTTTCTCATCCAAAACAAAAAGACCCATAGCAATGGTCTTCAAAGAGTTATTGCTGATATTGACCACCGTTTTCAAGTCCTTCAACATCTTTCCCATTTTATCCTCCAGGCTTGCCACTCTTTCCTCTAACATTTTATTAACAATAACTTCAAAAGAGGAAATTCTTTCCTCATGAGAAACCCCCAAACAATCAGCATCGGCCAGTAGCTTATCAAGTGTACTATGCATTGATTTCACTTTGCCTTTTATTTCCCACTCCTTTTGGTTACCTCTTAGCATAGCAACACAAACATCCTACCAATTTTTCATCTGAAGATTGAGCTCCTTAACCTCAAAAAATAACCACTTAACCAGGGAAAGCAGGTTTCTCATCCCATCTTCGGCCATTCTACAAAACATATTCATTTCTATTTCATCTCAGTTAACCAAAGGCTGACCCTTCTGCTCCAAGTCAACAGGGGCATCAAAACAATCCCTATTCTATTCATCCTCTTCTTCGGTTGGGGAATCCTCAACATCCACCTTTATCCTCTCCTTATCTGGCAGATTCTCCAAATTAGCTAACGCCTCCAGATGTTCCTTCTTCACTTCCTTCTCCACAGCAAAAAAATCCTAAGAACAATTAACCACATCAATCCCCTCCATATCCACGGGGCCAGTCTCATTAGGCTTCAAATCCATCTTAGAGTTTCCCATGTCAGCAGGGCCACTCAACTAACCACCCAAATTAACCGACACCTTAAGCCCTTGCACTAGGGAGCTCTCTAGTAGACCATCCTTACCAGGAATAGGATTCCCCAACGAAGCATTCTGAACACAATCAAAATTTGAAGAATCCACATCACCCATAGTATGACAACCCTTCAAACCCTCATCACCCACAGGATGACAACCCTTCAAACCCTCTTTTCTAGAAGACAATGCGGGATTCACATTTGAACTAGGGGCAACCACCTCAATTTTCCTTTTGGAAGAAGCTTTAACTTTCTTCATGCCTTTGGTTTTCCCCTTTGAAGATTTTCTAACAGAATTAGTCGTAGTCTCCCGCAACTCCACATTAGTCTCATAGCCCTTACCCCATTCTTCTGATTCCTCATCCCTTTCCTCAGAGCCTCCTTCATCAACAAACATATCATCATATTATGACTCTTGCTCCTCTGAACTACCGACCCCTTCACCGACAGAGTCCTCTATTTCATACCCATCATTTTTAACTTCCTTCTTACCAAGAGTTTTAGAGGAGATCGAGATCAACTTTAGCTTGATATGAGAAAAAATCAAACACATAGCCCTTGATGAAGAACCACCTTCTTAGGGTTCTTTCTGTGGTCTTCAATACTCTTCTCCATAGAATGTAACAGGTAAAAAGGAAACGAGACCGAAACATTATGCCTAAAATTATTTAAGAGCATAAAATGATGAGTGTAAACCATAGAGAATCTACCTTCAAGGGTGAAGTAGTGCATAATGGCCAACATGAGGTCCCTCCAAAGCGGCTTCAGGGACTTCCTAGCATAGCCTCCACTTCCAATTTCCTTAACCTTCTTCCTCTCGTTATGTTTAAAGAAATTCACAAAAGACTTCTTAGCTGCTCCCCTGTCTCTGAAAAATTTCTCCCAACAACTGAAAGACAGGTTACCTTCGCAATAAAACCCTCTTCAATTCAAAACTCAATGCCCTGGTAACGCAGAGATCTCCGATTCCATCCTTTCACAAAGAAATTTGTTACATCAGGGTCCGGGCCTTGAATTCTCTACATAAATTGAGTAACCCCCCCAATTCCAAGTGCTCCCACATAGTAGCATTTTTTCTGAAACTCTTCACAGGAACTCAGCTCAATTCTGCAACGGTCACCACCCATAGTGTCAGGAAACAAACGAAAACCCAAGAACACCTGGAAGAAATGAAAAAGTAAAATGAACCAAGCGCTACTCAAAACAATACAACAAACACCCACAATACATGTGGGCTTATCATTCCAAGTAACCCTGCCAAAACTGCCAGTCCATCCTTCTACGAAAACCAAGGAAAGAATAATGAAACTGAAAGAGCAAAGGGTCAACATGCAAAACCCAACTTAAAATCATAATGAAAAACCTTTCCCCAGAACATCTCGCCTAGAAACAAGCCATCTAGTCATCATTATAAATACATTTCAGATTAAGAGGTAGCGATTCAAAAGAATCCTACTCAGATCTCTCAACCACTCCCATGTTGGCAACCCCATCAGCCACATGTTCACTTCATGAAAAACATGTGTGATTTTGATCTCCTCAAAAGATTTAATAATAGATATCGATTCATTAATAAAATTGGCAATTGACCATGAAGGAGGACATTTCATCATGAGACAATTAATCACATTAAGAGAATCCCCCTCTATCCATAGTTTAGAAACACCTTGTTTCTTAGCCAAAACTAATCCATGTTAAGATGTTGCAGCCTCCGCATAAAAAAAACCAATTATACAATAGAAAATAAGATTCAATCAGTTATGTCTTATTTCACTTGCACACTTATTTGAAAGACATAGGGTATTCACCATACATTTCCCTTGACAAAGAAAACATGGGCTTTCATTTATTTTTACTGTATATCTTAGAAGTGAAATTGTTGTTACATAATGATGCACTGAGAAAATAATATATACAAAAAAATGCAAAGAAAATGTTTGAAATTTAACATGCAACCTATTGTGTTGTGCTGAAAGGAATCAAGATTAACTAGGACAAGAAATAAAAATAAAATTTTGGTGATTGTACTTAAAATTGAATAGGATATGAAAAGTGTGGACAATGATGGTGCTGAAATTGAAAACCTTGATTTGATGACATTACTGTTTTATGTCATTAGAGATAAAGAGCACATACATTTTATATACATACCAAGTGAAGATTTGAAACTAGTAAACTGAAAATATAAACAGTGTAAGATTTTTCCTTAAACAATAATTCACATACTCACTTACAAAAAAGGGTGAAGCATTTTTTATTCAAACTCTGTTTTCTTTAATAGACATAACAATAAAAAAATATTTACAAGTACAAGAATATATACACTGTTTCATAAAAAATAAAATGTTTCATAGAATATATCCTTAGAATGTAGGAACTTACTCTATCGGATATTTGGAAATTCCTACACACAAGTTCTACTTCGGAGTGAAAACACCCAGAAGTGTTTCACACCGGCTCGAGGTACAATCATAAATTTATGCATGTTGATTATTTTAGATGGAGATTGGAGCAAATGTAGAGCCTGGGCGTTCAAATAGAAAAAGAAGAAGATATGTACATGGACGTGGCCCTAAAACTGTTAAAGAAACAATTCAAATGGGAAATTGTACAAAGACAAGCAGATTTATGATTTTATCTTAGAATGTACAAACTTTCTCTATCAGATATTAAAGATGTCAGGTTGGATCAAAAACTGGATAAGCAGATTTATGATTTTATCTTTAGAATGTAGGAACTTCCTCTGTCGGATATTTGGAAATTCCTACACTCAGGTTCTGCTCCTGAGTGAAAACACCCGTAAGTGTTTTAGACCGGCTCAAGGTACAATCCAACCTGGTTATAACACTGATAGCAATCCAATTTTTCCTGAACCATCCATACCGGAACGTTGCATTACAATCTATTCTTCCTGCACATAAAAATGCCACATATTAACCCCTTCTAAATAAAACTCAAAATACCATGAAATAATGAGTCCCCTATATTAGTAAGTAAGTAGGCAGTCTATAGGGCATAGTTTGATTTTATACAAGGATTCTCATGAAAATAATCTTCAAGTGACAGTGAGTGAGTTATTTGAGATTGCAGTTGATGGTGCAATATCCAGTCTTAAAGGTAGTTAGCAAAGCAATAAATGTGCAAGAAAATCATATTGTACACAACAAACAATTTACAATGTTATCTTGCATAATGCCTTAAGTTTGAAGACAAAAAACTCATTGTATCTTGATGAAAGTAGTGACCTTAATGGTCAATCACTGGCAACCATGATTTTAAAACATGCTATTGTGCTTATGGAGGCAACATTTTAAGGAAGGCTGTGAGTGGTGGTTTGGAACAATGGTAGGTATTAAGGAGTTGCTTTATATGCATACTATGCAGTCTAGCTTAAGACAACGTTCTTAGAAGAGATTGAAGGTGGATTATGGAACTCAAGGGTTACCATGATAAAGATTAAAGCAAAGACTGAGATCCATTTAAAAGCCACTATCATGAAGATATTAAAGATGTCAAATGCAAAAACCTAGTAGCTGGAGTAATGAACACAGTGTGAAAGAGGACAGTGTGCTAGGGAAGATCTAGGAGATCTCCACATTATCTAAACATAGGAAAATACATCATTTATTTATTTTTTAAAATTAAAATAAATTATTCTAAACCCTATATAGGACACATTGATACTTCAAAAGCATCTAATTTATTTTTTAAAATTAAAGGAATTCATCCTAAACCCTATATAGGATACATTGATACTTCAAAAGCATCTGAAGGAATTTGAGATTATGCAAACATATGTCAATTAAATACCTGGATTACAAAAAATAGCACAGAAATTGTAACCCTTGTTGATCAGAGCAGGAATAAGATAAACAACAATGAATCCTATGCCTCCTATCACACACATCTCCTTACCATTCTTTGTCATTCTTTACTGAAACACTTCTCCATTTTGGTAGGCTACGCCTTAAAATAAGGTTTCAACAAAGGTTTTATTGTATGTTTATTAAAATGAAAACTCCATTCTGGCGGGCTATGCCTGAAAATAAGATTTTGACGAAATTTTTAGAGTATTTTTATTAGAGTTTTAGAGTATTTTTGCGGGCTATATTCAAATGATTTATTCAAATGGATTGTTACTGACGTGATTTGTTGCATTTAGTGTTGTAAATTGTAATGATGCCACAATTACCGTACTACCGCCATCTCTTATTATACCCGCTGCGGTATGGCCGTGTTCTACACTTCCCTTTTGTTGTTTACCTCACTACCACCTTGCTCAAGGCTTCCTGTTGCGGGGTTGCGGTATATGCCACTCTACCGCATATGTTGCTCACCTTCTTGATGGTATAGTGGTGTATGCTTTTGATCATTACTTGAATAGTGTTGATGAGACAATCTTATTTGTCTTACCGATATCTCAATGTCTCATTGACATTAGATCTTATGTTCCTTTGATATTGGTTGCTGGTGTCAATGAGACAAGTTAATATCTCTTGCCAATATGCCAGTGTCTCATCAATATTTTCCTTCGATGGTATTTCTTTATATATCGGTGTAACTTTTCCATGTTGGGGAGACTCATGATTATCGTTGCGGTATGGCAGTGTTTTTCCCTTCCCTTCTGCTATTTACCACACTACCACCTTGCTCAAGGCTTCTTGTTGTGGGGTTGCAGTGTACACCACTCTATTGCATATGTTGCTCACCTTCCTGATGGTATAGCGGTGTATGCTTTTGATCATTACTTGAGGAATGTCGATGAGACAATCTTACTTGTCTTATTGATATCTCAATGTCTCATCGACATTACTTCATTATATCCAAGAGTTGTGTTTTGCCGAGCACTTGTAGATATACCTTGTCGATGTGACGTAAGTGATTCTCTCCTCGATATAGGGGTGTCTAAACCAGCGCTAAACCTGACGCTAAACTCGAAGCTAAATTCAGAGCTCAAAGTGGCGCTAAACTTGAAGCTAAACTCGGAGCCAAATGCAACACTAATGATGGCATTACACTCGGAGCCAATATCGGCGCTAAAGGCGGTGCTAACATCGGTGAAAAGTAGCACCAAAATTAGCACCGACTTGTCCTGGTCGGTGCAATTAAACGCCGAAAATAGCGCCATCTTGATAAATAGTACCGACGTTTTCCAAAAATTGGCAAAAAATACATTAAAATAGTGGGTGGAAGCAAAAAATAGAGCAAAACATGGAGAAAATCATAGGGATTTGTTGTAGTGAAGCTTGTACCATAGTGAGATCTTATCCGGAGTAAGATGGAGTTTCTTGACAAGATCGTAATCACCAGGTGTTTTAGTTGTAGGTTTAGGAGCTTGAGGAAGGCTTGGTTGTTTATTCATTCTATTCTCATAAGTATGGGATACCAATCTATAAGAGGGAGCCATATAAAGATCAAGAGAATCACTATCAAATGGAACACCATTAATAGAACAAACCCTTTTACGATAAGGACTAGTTGGAGTCACATAAATGATCGGTCTCTTAGGCCTTTGAGGAGAAACAAAGACAGATTACATTTACAAAATCATCACAACTAGTAGAATAGTTTTTTGAAGACATATTCCCAACATCGATCCAAACAGGATCAAATGTGGAAGGAGATTCATTGTTTGCTAATGCATCATCTCTAGAGGAGAGTGCATTGGAATAGATAAGTAATTCATCATTAAAAAATGCAATGTCTCTAGAAAAGAGTGCATTTTAAGGTATAAGAGATTCATCATTCACGAATGCATCATCTCCAAAAGAGAGTGCATTGGAATTAATAGAAGGTTCAATACTCACAAATGCATCATCTCTAGAAGAGAGTGCATTGGAATTAAGAAGAGAGTCATCATTCACTAATGCACCATTTCTAGAAGGGAGTGCATTGGAATGAAGAGAGGGTAGAGTATTAAGAAAGGTATCAATGATTTCATCTTCTTGCAACAAAATATCCTCTGAAGCAAGAGGAATTTTGTGAGAAGGATCAAAGATATCAAGTGACATAGGAAAATCCAAGTCACCATCACATGCATGAAATGGAATATCATTAACATTTTGAACAAAATTAGATACTAAACCAATAAAAGAAGATATTAAATTCATTACGATTTTTTTTTATATTTTCTATGTTCTAGTAATTCACGTTTTTAGATGTCTTCAAGGTGGAATTTGAGGTTGGAACTTGCACCAGTCCCTAAAATTTGGCTGCAAATGGTTCTGAATTCCGAGCATCAAGTCAAAAGTTATGACCCCGACAAGTAGGGGAAAATAAATTCCTAATTTTTTGAAAAATACCCTCCTTCACGTCAGGTTCACAAAAATGTAGAGAATGGGGATTCACTACTCATGAGTTCTCTTCATTTAGAGAGACTAACGGGGTGAAATTCCCTAAAATACCTCAGGAATAGTGTGAGAGTTCTAGGATTAGATAGAGTAGGTCATGAAGATTTTCTAGACAAATTGACAAGCTCTCGACCAAAGGACAATAATGCAGAATATGGATGACAGTGCGACATGTTGGTATCTTAGAAGTGCGCTAGCATCTCGCATGAACTAGAAAGAAAGTTTTTCACAAAAAAATAGCAAAGTGGATACTAGCAATCTAATTGCTAAGAACTTATAGAATGTAGTAAAATGATAGAATGTAATAGGGCTAAAATAAAGAAATATAAATGACAAAATTAAAGAAGAGAAAGAAAATGCTTACAACCACACAAATGATGAAGCCTCCAACATGTGAATATATTCAAAACCTGCATGCATGATATCTAGAGAAAGTGTTGGGGCTGTATAGGGGTTTGCCTCAGTCAAACCCCTGTTTTGGTGTTCCCACTTTCACGAACAACTAGATAGATAGAGAGAAATGAAAAAAGCATGTGGTGAAAGAAAAACCTACTTCAGGAGTAGAACCCACACCACCAAGTATGAGTGATAAAAGCAATCCCTGCTTGAGGAGGATAACTCATATCACAAAAGAGGTGATAAAAGCAATCCCTGCTCGAGGAGGAGAACCCGCATCACAAAGTAGAGATGCAAGAGATAAGGGCTATGGAATCCTAGGATGCTCACAAGCATGAGGTGAAGGAGATAGAGCTTCAAGGCTTAAGGAAGCCAAATGAAGAGAGCAATAGAGCTGCAAAAGGTGGTACCAAGAAGTGGAAGAGGAAGCTAGAAGTTGGAATGAAGCTAGAGTGAAGCTAGAAGCACTTGGAAGAATGAAGCTAGAGATATTTAGAGAGAGAAAATGAGGTGAAAACATAGCATTTAAGGAAAGAAAATAAGCTTCTTGGGCGGTTACAATGCATCTCGAGTCGTTACCTATGACCAAAGGAGTTGACAAGTGGCAAACATGCACAGAAATGGTCATTTGAACATTGAAACATCGTAGGATGCTAGCGTGGCATGCGGATGTCCGCACGACACGCTAGTGGTCGGACACATCATGCTACAAAACGACATGAATGGGAAAAACACAAGGTTCGATGCAAAGTTGACACACAAGGGTAGCTGTTGAAAAGGGGTGCTGGAGCATCTTGAGAAGGGAAAAAGGCTGATGGAGGGGCTAAAATGAGCCTACACAAGATGATAAGGGAGTGGACACTAAAGTGGATGCAAGAATGCATGTGAAATTACAAGGGGTACAATTTTACGACTATACAATATCTATTCTAAATAAAATTAACAAGAATATTATCTTCAGTGGGTTCTTCAATATCTAATGCTTGATCAATTGTCAAGATTGGTAGTGACTCATCCAAATCACTATCAAGCCATATTGGATCCTCCATCTCCAACAAGGGTTGTGTTGGTGGGTATAAAGTCAAATGTTTTGTGTGCTCTCCATTAGAAATGGCCATGTTTCTCAATCGACAATTGATGAATGCATCTATAGTTGCTAACCAAGGTCATCCCAAGATTAAGGGGTATCCCCCAACTTAATTTTAGGCTGCAAAATCATAAAGTCAGTTGAGTATTCCCACGAATCAATAGAAAGAACTATGTCTTCAATCATACCCTCTGGTTTGACCAAAGATTGGTCTGCCATTTGGAGAACTGTGGGAGTAGGTCTAAGTTCCTTAAGTGATAATTTTTCATTTGTTTCATTTGTCATAACATTAATTGCAGTGCCCAAATCAACAAGTGTATTAGGAATAATAACTTTATTGATGCACACCTTGATGAAAGGACTCCTTGGATATGATACTTACGAATGGTTAGATTCCCAAGAATGAGGTTTGCTAACTGTCCAATGCCTGTACAGTCTTTGAATCTTGCTTCTTCTTCTGCTTTCAAGTACATAGACCCAAACTATTTTTTATATATATGAGGATATCCTTGATGGCCTGCAACAAAGGAATCTTAATGTTAACATTACATAACTCGTTGACAAAATAAAATTCAGGTTGGGAGACTCCTTTTTGTATTGGTTCTGAATGAAATCGGTGGGGAAATGGAGGTTCCTTTACTAGGTCCTCTTCAGGTTCTTCATTAATTTTGGTAATGGTGGGTCCCTGGAGAGCCATTCCCGACCTTAATTGGACCCCATCTATTTCTACAGTATTAAAAGGATAAGTAGAATAACCCATCACCTCATTATTATACACGAGTTGTGTTGCCTTATTGTTGGGATTTGGATTTGTTTGAGCTGGCATTGGTGTGGGCTTTGGTGGTTGTGTTGGATTGGCTGGTTGAGCGGACAATGATGGTATGGGAAGAATAAATTTTTATGGCTACTGATATGGGTTAATCATGGGAAGAGGTGGAAATTGTGATTGTGGTGGATATGGTTGTTGGTATGGTGAAGGTTGTGGAAATTGTGGCCTCCATGCCTACTGCCACATCTATGAAGCATACTGGTATTTCTGCATCCATTGAGTGTATTGTGGAGGTTTTTTCTAACCCCCATACCATCCAAGTTGATTAGAAAAAGAATTGGATTGGCTAGGTCTCAAAGTAAAATAATCATTTGTCATCCCAAGATGCATTACTCGAGGTGGAAAAGGTCACCTTGGGGCCATGTAGTAGATAAGTTCCTCAGAATATTCAATGTCAGGTACACCTATGGGAAGAGGCCTTAAGGTAGAGCTTTTGCTAGCTTCCTCTAAGGATGAAATATTTATCCTATTATAAGGGCATCCTCACTACTATGTCTCTTACAAAAGGTCGGGCAGAATACAACCAAGGCCCTTTCAATTTCCTCTTACTTTCTAGGGGTATACAAAGTATCTATCTATTTACCCATATGATTTAATAAATCAGTTTTAAGATATTCAAGTAAATTACCTATTTCATGCTTCATTATACCTGTTGCATTTCCTGAAGAAGAAAGCTTACTTGAATAACTCCTCCCTGAACATTGAGACCTCGAGTAATTCCTAAAAATGTCACAAATATCATCAAACTTTAATTTAGAGACGTTACCTTTACCTATTACATTCAATGCATCCATAATATCATCTCTTATTCCCCTAAGAAACAACATTTTAATAGTATTAGGAGTTAGCCTTGGTTGTTGTGATTGTTGTAGGTTGAACATGAAGCGTTCGAGGTAATCTTCCACGGATTCATCTTCTTTTTGTGTCATACAAAAAATATTGTCCCAAACCTCTCTTTTTTTATAATACTCCTGGTATTTTGTCAAAAATAATCCCTTCATGTCATCCCATGTTTTGATGTTTTTGAGGTTCATGAACCAACGTAAGGTTGTATCCTTCAACATGGCATGGAATAACTTCAGCTTTTGTGCATTGCTCTAATAGTCATAACTGTGGCACAACATATCAAACTCAAATAAAAACATATCGGGATCCTCAATAGAAAGACCACGAAAAATTGGCAAAGCAGAATGGGGAATGTTTTTGATAGGGGCATCCTCTTCAGGACGTGCAATTGGAAACTCAAAAGTGGCCGGGTTATTGTGGGCTAATGCTCTCACATTGTTATCGTTGTTGTTATTGTTGTTATTTTTGTTGCTATTGAGATCAACCATGACTTGGGATGCCCAAGGGATGAAGAAAGTTTTGAATGGATTTTGCCTTCCTAGGGACAAACTAGATCTAGATTCGTAAGATTCTTGGAATAACTTTGCAACCCTTTTTTGCAATTCTTTGAAAGATTTTGGAAAATTACCGAAAGGGGTCTCAACAATGGTGGACTCAATAAAACACTTTTCGATATTTGGTTCGACTAGCTCTTCTTTAGGTAATGTGTGCACAACTTATGGTTGTAATTTTTTTTCAATTTTTCTTGTTGTGAGATACTTCCCTCAATGGATGATTTTGTTTTATTTTTCAATTTTTTAGGTTGTGAACTATTTCCTTGCTCCCTTTTAACAAATATCCCTCTACTATATCTACTACGATTCATGCACCTATATGACTTATAACAACACAAATTAGGAGTATTAACCTTGACAAGGTCAAAAATTGTGTAGGCTTTCCTCTTGACGTACTGATCCTAACTCAACTCACTATGGTTTCAAGCCTTTAATACCTTTCCTCGACAATGATGCCAAAATGATTTGTTTAAATTATGGATGGATTTTAGGGACAAACTATCCTTGTAATTTTACCTAATTGGAAAATGTGTATAGATGAATCTTCGGGTGTTTCGTGGAAGTTTCCTCAGTTTATTCCTTAATTTTCAATTCGAGAATCATAAGCTTATGAAGATTATTGTGGCAGTTTACCTAAGGGCTGAAATTAGTGAGCTAAGTGGGGATGGATGCAACTAACCTATAATTTATATTTATTTAGAAATCTGCTTTTCAGACTTCCTGTCAATTCTATGAAAGGAACCTGTGCCAGGAGCAGTTTGTAACAAAGATAGATTGACACCAAACAACACAACAAAATACAAACTTCACACTGAAAATGAATTGACAGAAGATAATTAAGTATTGGAATTGTAACATGCTAAACTAAATTCATGAATATTGATAAACACACTGATTAACATTGATTAAAATATTAAACTAAATTCATAGGAAATAGCAAAAACACTAATTAATGCTCATTGGAAAATAAAACTAAATACATCTATAATAATAAACACATTGATTAACAGTCCAAGTAAATTAAAAAAAAATTAAGGATTTAAAAACAGATTAAAACTAAAGTACTTGTTACCAAACACGTACTAATACTACAATGTTTCACCAGGTAACCAAGGAAGTGGACCCTACCTTCTATGATTATCAAGCGATGAAATGAAAGCTCACTCCACACTAATCAAGACTCATGTAAGTGATATTTTAAATCACATTCTTTTCAAACCAGAATATCAACTTATAGATGTATATTATCGATATCAATCCAGGTCTTAACATACATATTTATAGAGATTATGAACTACAAAATTTATAACTAATGCTGATAAAAAAGTATATGATTGTTTAGGTTGTTTTGACCTATGGTCAACAACCTTAGAAGCTACTTAGAAATAGATTACAAACTTCGACATTGTTTCAAAAAAAATTAACTCAAACCAGATTTAACAAAGACAACACATGACTCTTGAATGGTTTTGTATCCATTCCACGGATGCTCCTCTTGTGCCCACATGCTATCCACCTAATTATCCCCTACTATCATAGTCATGAAGATAATTATGCAGAGGAAGGGTTTACTTGGTTTCAACAACAACAATGGTTAAAGGCTTCTAGGACTCCAAAAATAGTTGAACATTTAATGGCTTTGGAACAACATGGTAACACCATAGACAACATGGGAAGATGGTATAGGTGACATCAGATACCTTTCAATGGATTTTGTAATCTCCAATGCATGGGCAGACTTAAAAGTAACAACCTTCAATGGAACAGTCTATGGAACAGTCAAATGCAAACAAGGAATAACCTGCAACACATGATAGAAGTATCAAGCCAATGGTTTCTCCAGGGTGTGGCATAAATGTTAGACTTGTCTCAACCTTCACAAAATAGAAAACAACCTTACAAATCCAAAACTTTGATATTCAACACAATGCACTGCCCTTTAACTATAAATCATACCATAATGCAACAACTGTCAACATAGTTCTCTCTCCACACATAATGTCCAAGCCTCAAATCTTGAGGAAGGTTAGAACACATCAATACAAAGTTCTTTACAAGATTTCATGCTTTTATCATGAAAGGAATGCGAGCAATTACATTTTTATGGTTTCTTAGAACCCTAGGAATGGTTTACAAAAAATGATGATATCTCCTTCAAATCTCGATGAAATTTGATCAAAACAAAACTAAAATAATGCTAATACATCTCTCTACAAAAAAAATCACCCTTCCATCCATACAATGCACCAAAATTCCATACAATATGATAGAAATCTATAGAATGTAGGAAAACACATAATTTTCACTGTGAAATGCAACAAACTATCATTCATAACTTTCACAAAACACCTAATGAGGAAAATCACTCTAGGGAGATTGTAGATAACATAGTTACAAAATTTTCTTCAAATTTTTATATAGATCTCATAGTGGAAACAAAAGTTATGCCATTTTTCCCAAAATAGATAACCCTAGGTATTGATTTAGACGAGTTTTAGTAAATTTGCAATAACTTTCAAAATACTGAATGGAAAGGCACCAAAAAAAATTCAAATGAAATTTAGTTCATCCCTCTACAAAAAAACCAATCTCAAGATCGTACCAATCCATACCATGCAATGGAGCAGCAATATTGCAGAAAGAAACATAGAAATGGTCTCCATATTGATTCAAATTTCATTTACATCTTCAACCAACCCACCTTCAACCTTGGGATTCATGGCTACAAGGTGTATTTATACATTTACAACCATTTTCCCAACACCAACCAACCCACAACTGCCTTTTTGCAACATTTGAGAAAGTTGTCATAACAACATTGACAACATTAACAACAATTTAGCAAGTTTTGCATTTTTTACACAAATGACACAAAACATTGCAAAATGACCCCAAATGATGAAAATTGGTCAAAAATGGCATTATTAACATGGAACAACACAAAACAAGACAAAAAATAAAACTTTTCCTCTTGTAGGCATCAGGTCCCAAGGGTACAGACTAAAAAATTATGGATATAACACCATTGAACATATTTGATCAACATATTTGAACCACACAAGAAGATCTTCAACACAGAAGAAATGCAGAGCAAAAAATAGAACACCTTTAAAACACAGTGTTTCCTCTTTTATTTAAATTTTCTCAAAATCACTTGGGAACTGTTATCCTCAAATTTAGTTGTGATCAATTCATGTGATAACCCCTATGAAACTTGTCCATTTAGTAGCTCACGAACTCTAAGAATAAAAAACAAGGTGAATTGCATTGATCCTTGTGTGTGGTTCCCTAGCATTGGAAAATCCTTCTAAGCATTTTCCCCTTTTCGTTTTGTCAAAATTCGCCTTTGGGTGAAAGTTGTGAAAACTAAGTTTGCACGAGTTAGAATTTTTTTTGTACTTGTAGTCAGGTTTTTCCCCGACCCTACAAATCAAAGTTGCAAAATAAAAAAGTTGCAAGGTTGGGGTTTTTTCTTGACCCTACAAGTTACTTATCCAAACTTCAAGTTGCAGTGTCAGGGTTTTTCCCCAACCCTGCAAGTCAAATTGAATTGTTAGGGTTTTTCCTTGACCCTGCAAGTTAAATTACAGTGTCAGGGTTTTTCCCCGACCCTACAAGTTACTTATCCAAATTGCAAGTTACAGTCACCAAAAATTCCTGACCCTACAAGCAAAAGTTAAAAAATTAAAAAGGTTGCAAAGTTAGAGTTTTACTCCTACATTACAAATTTACTTTGCAGTGTCAGGGTTTTTCCCCAACATTGCAAATGCAAAGTCGGGGTTTTTTACCTACATTGCAAATTTACTTGTAGTGTCAGGGTTTTTTCCTGACACTGAAAATGTAAAGTCAGTATTTTTCTCCTACACTGCAAATGCAGTGTCAGGGTTTTTCTGAGACATTGCATATTTTCCATTTTTGTGCCTTAGTTATTTTCTTGCTCATGCAGTGTTGGGGTTTTTCTTCACTTTTGCATATTTTCATGTAGTAGCTCAAAAATTTAGTACCTCTGCATCTAAAGTGAAATACCACATGTAATAGCTCAAAATTTCTCCACCTTTGCATCTAAATTTCCAAAGCATAAGCAGCCGCTCAGAATTTTCCCAGCAGTGCATAAGACCCTGTTTTTCTCTAACAATGGAAAATAAGAAAATTTTGTAGCTACTCTTGCATGTCATTATGATCTTTTGTGTTCAAATTCCTAAGTGATGTTGATTGATTTCTTACTATTCCACAAATGTCTAATCCATCACCGAGAGAGAAATTCATAAAATACAACCAGAAATTTCTTCCCACCAATTCAATTGTCTAGGAATATACATCCATGGTTTAGAAGGAATTTGAAGATGAAGCTTTCTCAGTAGATTCAATGGACAAAATGGTGGATATTCAATTAACTCTGAATAATTTGAAAGTTATTCTTGAAAGGTACTGGAAAGTGTGCAACACTGTCAAGGGATCAATCACACGAGTTCTTGCCATCTCCAAACATACCATAGGTCCCAATGATAAAAAAGTTCAAGCAATCCTGAAGAAATATGACGAATTCTTGGAGAAGGATGGTGGAGAAAGTTGAACATGCCTTGATTTTCACTTAGTTTATTTTTCAGTGTCTTTCATGCTTTTTGTAATTAGTTCAAGATGATTTACATGTCTTTTTCACAATTGTAAATACATGTAAAAATAGAAAAGTCTACCAATAATTTTGGACTCCAATTTTGAATAAGTCAAAGTAGTTAGACTTTTCCTAGATTAGCTCTTTAGCTCTCATCTATAAATATGAGAGAGCTCATTTGTAATTTTTACCTTTAATCTATTGCAACAAAGTGCTGCCCAAATTGAGAATCAACTTTGAGACTTTGAGTTCAAATTGCAAAATAAATTCCAATTAATAAAGAAGGAAATTTTGGTATCAAACTTTGTGTTGAATCAAATTTGTATGAGTAGGGATGTTCTTATGTCATTCTTATTGATTTCTTTTGTATTGATTGGATAAATGGTGTTTCTTTATTGCGATTAGAGGACTTTCAAGATAAGTTATATGAACTTTGTGTTATATCATTTACTTGAAATTGTATGTTGAAAGCATTTATTGTTGGAGTTATCAAGATTTTAAGCTTGAAATTATTCACTTTTTGGGTTGGTGGTATTATTAGTTGATAGACTTTGTGCTCCAATTGGTGATACAGTGATTTTCAAATCTTTCTAAAGGATAATTTGAAGACTTTGTGCTTGGGATTATTCACCTGGTACGTGAATCTTTTTGTGAAGTGATTTGGAAGACTTTGTGCTTCAACTTATGTCATTGGTTATTATAGAACTCTCATTGAAGGCAGCAAAAAGACTGTGCTTTTGTGTGTCTTATGATCACTTATCACATATTACTACTGGTACTCTTTGATTATTCACATGTTTAATCAAGAATATTAGTGATTACTGTTTAGGTTAATATTATAAGTGTATAAGTATTATTGAATATTATTGCAAAACATTGTAAACATATTTTCTCAAAGAAGATAAAATTATGAACGTAACACACCCTCCACATGGTTAAAGCTAGTGTAAATACCTTTAGCTTAGCATAGTTTACTTTTGTTTCAATAAACAATAAGAAGGGAGCCTCCCCTTTTTGAGAGGAGAGATTTATCTCATCATAAATATGGTTGAAATCGCTATTTCATAATCTATAAAAGGATTACAAAATATTCACCCAAAAAGAACCAAGCACCATAAACACATTCTTATCATCTTCAATACTTCCTCTTCACCAATAAACTAGATCAACACTGGAACTCAACTATACAACATCCAAAAATATAAGTTGATCAAAGCAACACTAGAGGTTGACACCAGTAGCACTTACTAATGACAACGTAATGAGACTAATCAAAGCATCATCATAACTTATCAACCATTACTAGTTGATATAAATGACAACACAAACATAATCTTGTTGACATCAATGACAACACCAACTACTCATACTTGCAACAATCAGCTCCTTTGTCATTGATGGCAACACATGATGTGAAAAACCGTCAACAATAAACATAACAGCTCTGATCACCAACAAACAGCTCCATATCAACTCTTTCTCTTTCTCCCCCTTACATCGCACTATCTTTTTCTCTCTCTCCCTTTCTTTTTCACATTACTAACTCTCCCCCTTTGAAATCAATGGAAAAGGGCAACATATATGCATCTCTTTCCCCCTTTAACATTAGATATACATACTTTCTCTCTCTTCCAAAGACAGCTGCCTTACAATTGCATACTCCCCCTTAGGAGCACACAACAAATTGTATCAACCAACAACCACTACACATATCCTTTGACACAACTCACAAAGGACAACACCAACCAACATCAAGAACCACTCCCCCTAACTACAATAGCCAACAACACCACTACCTACTCCCCTTGAGAGGTATCCTCCAACATCGGTCCAAAACAAAGAATGAATATTGAAATCCACTAGACTAATGCATATCTTTATGTATCTAGTTCAAGGAAGAAGGGGTAATAACCCCTAAATTCTCCCAGAGATACTAAAAAATATCCTTAGGAAGAGCCTTAGTGAATATATTAGCAACCTAATATTTTGTAGGCACATACTCAAGCTTAACTTCATTCTCTATAACCTTCTCTCTCAAAAAGTGATACTAAATTGAGATATGTTTTGTCCTTGAGTGCATCACCAAATTATTTGAAATGTTGATAGCACTTGTATTATCATAAAAGATAGAAATTAGTTCATCATATACAACTCTGATGTTCTTCAAAGTTTGCTTCATCCACAACACCTATGTGCAACAAGATGTTGCAATATATTCTCTCTATAGTTGATAAAGACATTGAATCCTTCTTCTTGCTTATCCAAGACACCAATCTTCATCTCAGAAAGAATGCACCTCCACTTGTACTTTTCCTATCATCCACATAGCCTGCCCAATTTGCATCTGTATAAGCACTATGGGAGAAATCAGTATCCTTTGGATACCACAAGCCATGTTCCGAAGTTCCCTTCAAGTATTTGAATATCCTCTTCACTATTGCAACATGTGAATCTCTAGGATCTTCTTGAAATCCAGGCACAACATAAAATGCATGCATGATATCTAGTCTAGTAATAGTTAAATATAGTTGTCCTCCCATCATTGATTTATATTTACTCTGATCATCCTTAGGAGATTCATCATTCTTACTTAGCCTGCACCCAGTAACCATAGCAGTACATACCAGTTTAGAATCTTCCTATAAAAGAGGGGGACCAACCACGTCAAGGCTCTAGGTCATAGAGAGCCAAGAGCAGATGGCTGCCCTAACTTGCCTCACTCTAAAGGGATGTCTTGGGGTGAGGATCAAGAATGAAGAGCACTATATAGTACTTTTGTCACTCTACAAATATGAATTTCAAGTTTAAGCTAGGTGAGCTAGTTTTTGGAGTCAATATTGTGCCTTAGACAACTCTTTGTCCAAGGATGGCAGCGTAGTTCTGGAACGACAGTGTAGTGCATTGGTGTATCTCTGGCGTGCTAGCATCCATATAGCTAGAAAACAACAAGTACAGTAAAAACTACCTAAAAATGTACTAACAACCTAGCTAGTTGATCTAGATGGAAAAAATAGAATAATGAAGTACAAAAAATAGAGAAGGAGATGAAAAAGCAAGTAAATGAAAGCTAGGCTAACAGAGATAATCTTACAGAAGCACTAGTTCGCTAGCTAGCTCCACGCATATGTTCACCTACACACAAGAAAGAGGGAAAATTGTTGGGGCTATATAGGGATCTGCCACCATTAGACCCCTATTTTGGTGTTTCCACCTCCATGGATAGCCCAAAAGCAACAAAGTAGAATATGCAATAAAGGAAAGGAAAGATAGCAATGAATACTACAAAACAATACAATTCTAAATCTATCAAATCACAAAGAATAGGAGTGAAGCATTGCCACCTCCACCCAAAAGCTCACTAGCTAATGGAGGAGAATGCAAGGTATGGACTTGGTAAAGTCACCACACCTACAACGGTGATGAAGGGAGGTATCACAAGACTCCAAGCCCACACTTCTATGGCTTGCCTCACACTTGCAATGTGGAGTTGATGGAGCTTCAAAGCTACTACAATGCTCACAATGGAAGTGCTAGAATGTTGCTTGAGAGTGAAATGTGAAGAGGTTACAAGAGAATGAAGTGACTGAATGTGTAGATGATTCAAGAGAGTGAAATGAAGTGAGAATGAATGTTTTTGAAGGTATGATGAGAAGAATATGCCATTTTCGGGGTCGGTTGTTCAAAGAGGGACATTACAATTTGACCCCAATCGGGTGTGTAATGCATTTGACAACTTCAGATATAGGAATCTGTTAGGGACGACAACGCATCACATAGACGTCTGCGCGTTGCGCTTATATTCCCGATAAGTATTCTCTCACCGACACACATGATAGAAGCCAAGTGGATAGAGGGTAGGTGTGTTATGTGGAATTTTCCTTCAGATTTTATTTTCTAAGGTGAAGGTATGTGAAAGGGGAATTTTCCCTAGGGGTGCAAATTCGTGCCTATACATTTTTCCCCCACTTTAGTGAGCATGAGTACTGATGAGTGTTCAGTAAAGTAGATCAAATAGTTAGTAAGGTTAGAAATGTATACTTGAACTATTGAGGAAGCATACCACGATCTGGAAAACTTGAAAGCATAGGGTAGGCAAAGAACTCCACAAGTACTCTCCTTGAGGAGTTTCAAACAAAAGGACTCCATAGCTCTGTACAACTATGAAGCTACATAAAGTACACTGAAGGCCCTTAGACCAACGATGGAAAAATCTCACAAGATGAAAGTGTCTCACAGGATCACAAACCTGCAAGAAGGCAACCCCCAAGTTCTCTCTCATAAAGGAAGCCCAATGAATTAAGCACCTTACAGGCCTGCAAACTTGCTAGAAGGCAACCCCCAATTTCTCTCTCATAAAGGAAGCCCAGATGTAAGGGGACTCTGCAAAGTCAGGCTAGAAAGCGAGTTTACAGGAACACTTGTAAAGTGACATGTTAATTCATAGATAAAATATGTTAGAAAACAAAGTGGCCACGTAGGCAAATAAGTGAATAGTCACACATACCGTCAGAAAGTTGGAAGGCTTTCAAAGGGGTCCCTCGGGAACCCTTCAAAAGAAGAGGGATCCACTCAAGGGACACACTATTTGAAAGTGAAAAAGAGATGTTTTTTCTCAAACCAATTCATCATCAAGGAATCCTTTCAAAAGATGTTCACTTCATCAAGGAGTTCGAAAGGAAGAAGATTCCCCCTCGCGAGGTGAAGGTTGAGGCTTCTCCCATACGAAAAAGTTGCTCCCTCCTTGGAGGAAAGTTCTCAAGTTTCTTTCTTTGCGAATCCATGATGAAGGAAACATGTTTCGTTAGGGGTCCAAGTCAAGAATGCAATTTGTGAAAAAGGCTTGCAAGGATTCTCAAGAAAAAGATTCATTGGAAACAAATGCTTTTTCTAAAAATCAAAGTATCATAGAAATGATGTTGTCACACATGCGAGGGACAACTCAAGCAAAGGAGAGAGATAAGAAAAGAGCGAAAGGGAAAAGGAACATAACGAACAAGAGACACAGGGGTGATCTGATATTTTGGGGCTAGAGCTGCTCATAAATATATAAATACGTATAATAGTAGTATATAAATGAATTGTCATCAACCCCCTACTATATCAGATTATGTGAAGAATGCACAAGAAGACAAAGTCAAAATTAAAAAAATGGGTCAACATGGAAAGGAAACCTAAATGCCCCCAACACTTTGCATCATCCCCAATTTTCCAAAAATCAAAGTACATAACAGAGGAAGAATGATGATACAAATAGAAGGTTTATGACACAAAATCACTCCTGTATCCAAGCACCAACAAGGGTGATAAGGGTCATCCAGGAACACACAACACAAGCATGGGGAAACACATCACAAAACACACACCTATTCTAAAGATAAAGAAGAGGCCTCCCCCTAACACTCATTGACCAAGAGGTCGTTTGCTTCCCAATCTAGATCATTATAAGGGGAAGGCGGGTGAGCCTATAGTGGTGGAATATTAAGGGGAGGTGCTTCTAACCCTTCCGCAACAAGGGATAATGAAGAAGCCCCCGTAAGGTATTCTCTGCTTGGATCTTGTGGAGCTATGGTCAGAGATTTTGTGAAGATCATCAACAAGGCCGAAACTTTTTCCAAAGAGTTGAACATGCACTTTACAGGAGTGCCATGTTGTACCTCAACGAACAGAGAGGACTACGCTCGAGATTCATTGCTTGGCTCACCAAATGACTTGGGAGTGGTGAAAAACTTAGGAGAAGCCGAAACTTGTTTTGTCACCAAAATAGAATAAGCTAGTGCAATACCACCCTTTGGAGAAGGTGGGCTCCTTTATGCCCTCTATCACTAGAAGGGCCAACCTTTATCTTCTGCCTTGTCGGGGGATGCACAAACTTCCCACAAATGAGGAAAGAGGCATAGAGGAGGAGGGGAAAACTGTGGTGAGCACCACCAAGGTATTCAACATGTCCATAGGTTTTGGGAATGGTGGGATCTCTACAGGGGCAACTCAACCGAAGGAGTGATAAACACCTGCACCTTTTTAGAATCAGGTGCATTCATACTCACAATAGGAGCCGAAAGTGAGATTGGAGTTCATTGAATGGAAGCAGAGGGGAGGACAGAGGAGGACATAGCAAGAGGCCCTAAAGTAGGGGTGGTCGGATCCTCTTCTTCTACAAAGTGGCCTGATCAACCACTAGAGCCTTTCGTTGGCCCTAGCGCTTACGCGCAAGACGGTTTCTATGACTCTTTGAGCTAAAGGTTGGGAGCTGTGAAGGGACATAAGGAACTTGCTCAGCCATGGGGGTGTCCATCACAGTCATCTCTGATGGAGGGATATACTCTTGAATGGTAAAAAGAGGAATCTATTGAGAGGCAATGAGGGGAGTCAGCTCTAGTGCCTCAGCAATGGGCCTCTTCCCATTCAAAGTTCTAGGAGCAGGAGCGGTAGGAGGTTGTGGAGGTTGAGACATAGAGGATTCCCCGTGGGGACCCTTTCTTCTACCATATCAAATGTGTCTAGGCTCCGTGGGAAGAACAGGAAGCTCAAATGCAAGACGCTTGGGATTTCACCAAGCAGGCACCATAGGATTCTCCTGCAAATGTGAGATAGAATTTGATGGTGTTGTAGCAGGGCAAGAGGAAGTGTCAGGCTGGATAGTGGAAGAGGAAGAAGAGGAACCTCAAGAGTGCTTCTCCTCTTCTCTTCTACAAGCCTTGGTGGAATCACTATCAGCTTTTAAACAATCCCTATGTGAAACAACATAAAGTGATGGAGGGTACCTTAATTTAGGCATTAAGTGCCCTTTCTTGTACTTCTAATCTAACGAGTGTAGGCTGAAAGTGATCTAAAGAATAGATGCCACATGCAACTGGCGGTCTATAATTGGTGTCATGGATCACATGTACAAAACCCTCATGAATAAACTTCAAATATTTATGCACAATTGAGGGAATTGTGTTCATAGCTACTAGCTAGGGGATACCCAACTTCACTTTGAAGAGTTCAGACCCCAGGATTATGTCAAACAATAGGTTTACAGACTTAGGTCCAACAAGGACTGACAAGACGATACTACCAAGGGGAGGTACAAAAAAAAATTTATGCATATGGATGGTGCTCACAGGTGCATCGTACCCATCTTTATGCAGGAAGTTAATTAACATAATCTCCTTGGTTTTGATATTCACCTGAGATGTCGGGTCAACAAGAACACCTTCTATAGTGTTTCCATTGATTCGTGGATGGATATAAAGACGAGATGGTTCTCTATTAAAACCCATTGGCAAGTCCTATGAGGTGAAGGTTATACCTGCACTACTACTCGTAGGCTGCATAGAGGGGATGGGAAAATGTAGAAAAGAAGCCATCATGCACACTGAATGATACTCTCACCAAGTCTTCCAAAAGTTTTGAAATAGGACTGTGACCCAGTTATGTCTTTGCTCCAGAATACTTACGAAACCTTCCAACTACACCTACTAGGGGTTGTAGGTTGGGTTGTAAGGAAAAATGCCTCACAAAACTCACACCTACAACACTCTTAGAACATGAGGGAAGGACCCTTCAATACTACCAAACATAACCAAAATGGTTCACGTCAGGTTCACCAAAAATGTAAGAGAGGGGGACCAACCACGTCAAGGCTCCAGGTCACAGAGAGCCGAGAGCAAAGGGCTGCCCTAACTTACCTCACTCTAAAGGGATGTCTTGGGGTGAGGATCGAGAATGAAGAGAACTATTGTAAGAGAGGGGGACCGACCATGTCAAGGCCCCAGGTCACAAAGATCCAAGAGTGGAAGGCTGCCCTAACTTACGTCACTCTAAAGGAATGTTTCGAATGAGAGACAAGAATGATGAGGACTATAAGGCCTTGCAACCACTCTTCAGACCCGAAATCCAAATTGGGGCTAACCAAGCCAATTTTTAGGTTCAACACTGTACCTCAAGTAGCTCTCTTCCCGAAGATGAAAGCGTGGTTCTGGGATGACAACATGGTGCGCTGGTGTTTCTCAAGTGCGTTGGCGTCCATATGACTAGAGGACCAAAAATGTAGTATGAAACACCAGAAAACAAGCACCTGCACATCTCGCACACCACTACCTTCAAATGGTATAAACAATCGATCATATATATCCACAACTATGGATAACATCATCTACATGTCAGCTTTATCAAAATATAAAATGTGTACAAACTATCAGCCCAAATCAATAAACAATTTATCAATGCAAACCAAACAGTGTTGGCCACAACATAGTAAGGACCCAAAACAACATCCTCGAACACAAAACACCTTAAAAAATTATTCCTTGAAGATCCACAACACGCTACAATCACCCTGTTGGTCATGATCATGAAAAACATGAACTCATAGGTGAAAATCACCAATCGTGAGCACAACGATCAATGCAAACCAACAACATAGATAAAGCATGATCTAGAAACATCCACAAGAATCATGAATCACCATAGAAGCATCCACAACAATTCAACTTACTATAATCACATCATCTTCTTTTAGGAACACCAACTGAAGCAACAAAACAACTGTCAAAACATAGATACTCATAACTCAATCAAATCTTCATGCGAACCTCTGAAACTTCATGTGGATAAACTAGGTATACTCATCAACAAACCCTTTAATCCACAACCTCTTTTCATCAATATACTGAGCTAGCCATCAGTATGGTGGCAATACTGAACTTCACTACATCACTGGCAACCTGCAACTTATTTTATTACAATTTTCTCAATATCCTTGACATATACAACCTTAAATACATTAATGCCAATAGTGTTGACATCAATGACAAACACATCATAACATGAATCATCTGTATCCGTAAAAAATGTCTCATGGTACAAAATCTGGATCAGTGTATGTACATCGATCAAAAATTATAATAACCACGAGGATATCAAAAAGGATCCCATGAATGTCTATCAGTGATAAAGAATGGGGAAAAATCAAAAAGTTTTTGTACATAAAAAAGCTAGCCCTGATGGCTGCTACCCTCTCAAGCCTGCATCTTAGGCTGATCCTCTGCACGGGGACACACATCGTTGCACTGTGAAAAATCTAGCTAACGAAGAGCCGCTAGAACATCCTAATTATAATGTTGCATGTAGTATGCAACCTCTGTAACAACCTCTCTCTATAACTACGTTGACACAGTATGACCATGTGTTACTGCCACCATCACCTTGATCTATTGCCACCTAGCCACTTCCTGATCCCTCTCTCCTATGACATCCTAAACCCTTTGAAGAGCTTGATCTCTCTATGTTGTCATTGGAACCACTTGCTATCGAGCCTAGTCTCGCTTATCAATAATAGCCAAAATCTGTTGGCGGGCCTAGTCCCACTCACCAGTCAATGTCTGCACCTACTTCTGCAGCTATTGAATCAAAGTGTCTCATGCATCTGGTGGTGGTGGTGGTCTTGGTTGCCACTATACCTGTGACTACTAACCAACTGGAGGAGCCCCCAGAACCTATCTGACCTGGCCATCCTGGCCTCCTTGTCCCCTACCTCTAGCACCCCTTTCTCACAATCTCCCTCTAGGAGGAGCACCTGCTAGATTTGTTAGTCGCCTTAGTGGGACGAACCATGCATCATAGGCCAGAGTGGTTTGCGCTAGTGGCTGACCCTGATCATATGCCCAAGGCTAGGCCACGAACTGTCAGAAGCTCTCAATGACCTCTGGAGCTAGAATGGTTGATCCCCATGTGGGAACCTTTGTGGCTAATCTCACAAAAATGGCCTTGTATGCATCGTCGGGCCTATCCTGTACATCCCCAAACTGTTTGGCCACCCTGTCAGGAAGATATCTCTCGATCATCGTATGCTCTCGACCTTGCATGTAACGGGTCTATTTGGTAAAATATAACTATTGTATGTCATCAAACCATGGCAACATTTGAAGCCATGGGTGCCAGCAGAACATTGTCATATCATCTATAACCCATCTCCAGTACAGGATCCCAATCTATACAGTGTGCCTCAGTATAATGGCACCTCGATATCTCCAAATGACAGGATCATCTGGCTCCACGTTTTCCATTTGAATAATCGACCAAAGCATGGCAATGTGCTCCAATGCCCAAATGTGTAGCAGAGTAACCCCTACACCGATGGCTCTCCCATCGCAATAGACAAAATCATTCAAATCATGATATAAGGAGGCTAGCATCATGGGACACCATGCAAAAGGAGTCCTCCTGTGTAGTATTTGGTGTCATACCAAGCCCCATCCTGGACTGAAGAATCTACCATGTCTTTCTGGAGCTACCAAAGTTGAAATGATAGCTGCGATGATCAATCTAAAGGTTGGCACATGACTTCTATATGTCTCCAAATCAATCTGAGAAGTGGCCAATGCAATTTGGTCCATCTCCATCCTTAAGACATGTATCGAATTTGGCATTAGTATCGTAAATCATGTGATCACCGTGAATAGACAAATGCAATATCCGCCACATGTCCTCAAAAGTAACTATTGCCTCCCCCATCAGAAGGTGGAAGGATGAGGTCTCACTGTGCCATCTCTCACACAAAATTGTCATCATCACCAAATTAGTCCTAATCATGGGTGCATATGCAATGTACCACAAGCCAATTTCTCCCAGGTGCTCTTGGCGCAACTCTGAAAGATCACCTAATCTCTCTAGAATTGTGGGTCTATGCTCCCTCGACATCAATGGTGGGAAGACCTCATGCACCCAAAAAGCGCACATCAGGAAATCATCAAGATTTGAAGTTGTTTGAAATTTTTGGCTCAGAAATCATAATAGCATCGCTATATTCAAATTTAAAATAGTGATGCCTAGTGCATTTCAAATTTCAAATTGGAAAATGCGTCGCCAGATAAGTTGGCGTTGTGATTTGGCTTCTGGTCTAACCTAACCCTAATTTCTAAATTAGCAAGTGTGCCACCAAATAATCCCATGTCGCCATTTAAAATTAGGAACCCTAATTTTAAATTGAGAGAAGCATCGCTATATACATATGCATCACTAAGAATGATTTGGGCGTTGCCAATTTTAGTTTGGGCATCGCTATATAGTGATGCCGCTAGATTCTAAATTCTGACGCCTAATAAATGCATCAAAATTTCAAATTTCAAATCAGGTTTTGAATCACATACCAGTGGTCCTGTGCCTGGAAGCCATTGGAACTCTCAAACTCGATTAGAGATGTCTCTAGGAAGCTCTCGGCATGCCATTTAGTAAGAGGGTTAGAGCTCAAATCGCAAGAATTCCTTAAGGTGTGAATGCATAAATGAATTGAAAATGACCCCTCTTGGCCTATTTAAGCTAGAAAATTAGGGTTTTTTTCCCTAATTTAACCTTAAAGATGGGGTTTATTATCCTTTTCACCAAATTTTCCAATTTGGACCTAATTTTGCATTGATTTTTGCGTTTTTGGCATTATTCTTTCATCTTAGAACCTTTCTAGACCCTTGGGAAAACTTTTGAACCTTTATCGAGAAATCAACCCAAAATTCAAAATTCTCGCTCGATTTCTCAAGGGGACAAGGAGTCAGCTTTATCCTTCCATTGGGGCATCTAAAAAATTATAATTTTTTTTTTTTATATTTAGGCAGCATTTTTAATATGAAAAGCGTTATTCTTTGAACCAAAGCAACAGGTACCTTGCTTCAAAGAGGGAAAAAATATAGACACTGAAAAATGTCCTAATTGATATCATACATTCGAAATAGATTTACTCACATCATTTCCTATTTAATCCATCCTCTTTTCGCTTAATTGATTTAATTAGCCTAGCTAATTAATTAATTGCATCATTTTCATCTATTGGCCTAATTAATTTAATCGGGTTAATTCATCTTTTTTCGCACTAACACTTCATCTCATTGAATTAAATAAATTAAAATATTTAATTTAGTCTCCTAAGTCATCTTATTTAATTAAATATCATTTTACCCCTCCCTTATTTATTAAATCGTCTAATTTAATAAATATATCTTAATTCTTCTAATTCCCTAATTACATAAATTAAACCTTGTTTAATTAGCAATTAAACTAATTTTCCCCTAAGCAAAGGGAATATTCCCATGGAATATTCCTTATCCCTTTTTTTGCACAATTAAAACTTTGTTTTAATTTGTAAATTGCCTTTTTTCTCATCCCAAAGGAATATTCCCTCTCCTCCAATCAACTCACTTGGCTTCTTGAACAAGCTAAACCTTCAACCTCTTTAGCAAGTTGCCTTTGACTTGTGTGAGCAGTAAAAAAGTGTGTTTGTTTGAGGAAAGTGTGAGCCCTTGATTAACTTTCATCATGCATTCTCATCTGTTGATGAGAATCCAAGATCCATGCCTCTCATCCCCTTCATCTTGAATTGTTGATGAAGCTTTTTGATATCAACAATTCATTCCTCATTTGCTCTCCTATAAATAGGTCAATATTTGGAGACAAATGGATCCATCTTTCAATTGCAAACTTATGCTATTGAATTCACTTGCATCCATACTCTCATTTTACTCACTTGTTAGCTTATTTTAGTTCATTTTCATTGCATAATAGCTTAGAGCATCCATTAATGGCTTCCACGCATCCATCTTAATATGTATATGAATTAGGGTTTCCATCTTTTAGCATAATTTTAGCTTAGATTAGCTTAGCAATAGCATAATTAGATCATTTGTAGCATAAAATCATGGTAACTTAGCTTGCATCATGTTCATTTTAGCATAATCTAGGTTTTCATACATCAATCACAATGGTTTCATCGATTCTCTTCCATAGAATCGACTGAAATAGGCTCATTGATCATGGGATTGGGAAAGGGTCGTCGTTCCACATCAACACGACACCATTTCCACAACGGGATAATTTTCAAATGGATTAGAGTAGATGTTTTGAAATATTTCATAATTTAGTATGTTAGGTTTTGATAAAATGTTTAGTTTTAATTTCATTTGATTGATCTTGTTGAGATTCAAGTACTAGTGGCTTCATTATGCTTTGATACTTCATGGATCAAGCATAATTTGTCCAATGCTGGTATTTTTGCATCGACACTTTCTTTTCTCAGAAACAAAAGATTTTAACTTCTTCTACTTCAATCTCCTCAATATCATCGAACTCTTCCTCATTTGAATTTTCTCTTTTTCCTTTCTTTTAGGCCTGGCATGTCCAACTTGAGTGGCCTATTTCTCTAGAGATTTTCATTTACTTTCGGTTGTTTTATTGGATTCAAAAGGCAGTGGAGAAAATGTAACACTAGGGAGGTTCTACCTGATCTCCTTGGACTAGGACTAGCTTTTGAAAGAGCAGATTTGACTTCCACAAAAATATCAGATGTAGCTCTTGAAGAGGGTACCCAATATTTTATAAATCTCCACTTTTCTTTTAATTTCAAAGTAATGTGAGGCACCTATTTCCTTCAACACTTTGTCAATTTTGTTTTCACTAGTTTCTTCTCTCTCTTTTTCGTAGATTTCATCCATGATCTCTTTATATGTACAAAATCTTTTGATTTTAGGATCTCTAGGTTTTGACAATAGAATATCTATGCAACTTTTCACAAAACCATCCTCAACCTCATAAGGTAGCTCAAATATCCATACAATTCTAGGTTCTACTACTTCCATAAAACAATGATCCTTGTTTACCATAAAGGTTATTTCATTTTCATATTTCTAGACCAAACTAGGTGGTATCTTGTATCTCCCCTACAACTCTTGTTGCAAATTTTTAAAGAAACCCCAATACATGGTAGTATATGATTGTTCACTTGGAAACCCATCCATATGCTTCTTGATTTGTGTAGCTACCATAGTTAATTTATCCCATATTTTTCCTTTAAATTTGGGTAATTCATTTAGGAAGGAAAAAGTAATACATATGATCAAGGAACCGAACCAAAAATTGTACTTGGTATCCTTTATTCTTGTCAGGTTTTCGATCAATTGTTCTCTCAACAACTCACATAAGGTCAACATGGGCATTTTATTTCATCATTTGATGAGTGGTGTGAATTGTTGTGGTAGTAGCGGATCCTTCCGTGTTTGTGAAATATATTTTGTATGCAATACCCATTGCAACATACCACCATGATCTATTATATCTTTTACAATTAGGGCTCTCTTATCAAAATTCACACTAGTGAGTTCCATAACAATTTCATTCTTTATAGATTTCCATACTGGGGTTGGACTAGAGATGCAAAGACCGATAACTGCCCTAATAGAATCCTTGGTGATCAAGTAGGGTTTGTCTAACCAAATGAAATTGTCATGAATACGTCTCAAGATGATTCTTACCCATTCCTCACTTTTAAAAATATTCAGGGAAGTCTTTCCAGATGTCCAACCCTTTTGCAGTGACATTTCCATACTATGGATTGTAATCTTCATTCTCATTTAGTAGCTCGTGTCAGACCCTTTCGAACGAAGAGGTATGTTTAATCTCATTTAGTTGAGCATGGATATAAATTCTTATGTCCTCATAGTACACAACGTTAGTTGGAATCTTTGAAAAATGCCCCATCTTTATCTACCTCCATTGCTTTGAATGGAAATTTCTTGTATTTGGCCATTGTTCTTTCAATAACATCAATCACAGTTGGTGTGGTCATGGTAACGCTTTTTGATGCAAAGGTTCTACAAAAAATACCTAAAAAATTGTTGTTAGGGTTTGCTTGTAACACACACACAAAGAGTCTTCTTCTCTTCTTCCTTAGCACTTGCATACACTTGACACTTTCAAATAAGATTAACTTATTTCAATTTAGGAACTAAGTATGTTTCACACCAACCCTAGTTATTTTGCAATAAATGCACTTATTTGCTTTTGACACTTAGAAATTTTTTCTATGGTTTGAGATATTACAGAGATCAAGGATCCTTCATGACACTTCCACAAAGGGTGTGATTGCTCTAGAAGCATGACCAATCAATTTCTTATTTCCAATTACCATTATGCTAAAGATTTCAACATCTCATACATTTTAGGGGTTTGATAGAAACTGCAATTGCAACTCCCCTTGAATCAATACTCTTTTTCCTTAGTTACTGGAGGACTCATCTACACCACGAGGTACAAAAGCATTCTTTGTTTCATTTTCTTTCTTCTTTTGCCAAACTTTGCTCATTTCTTTCTTTTGTTGACAAATAACAAGCTTCTTTTGGGAAGCAAAAGATATTACACTCTTTCCCTTGTATAATTTAGCAACGTGTCTTGGTTTATTACAATTGTAGCAGATGGTACTAGCTTATGGAGAAAAATTTCTTCTTCTCACATTAGATCTACACTCAACAACCTTATGACCAATTTTTTTACATGTGTAGCAATATCCATTGAAGAGTTGAGAGGTCATAACATTATTCCTTATCATCTTACTTCTTCTTTCATTAGCCTTGTGGCTATATTTACTGCAATCATAGCATTGACCATGAAATGATTGAGTGTTCATAGAATTTCACCTTGAAGGCCTAGAGGAGTTCTGGTTCATTTTGCTTCTGCATTCAACTGCCTTATGACCAAACTTATTACAAGCATAACAATTACCATTGAACCTAGTAGGAGAAATTTGTTTAGGAGCAGGCTTTCTGAAGTTCTTCTTTTTGCTTTGGATAGGAGTGAATCCACCTTTCTTATTGTAATAGTTTACCTTTGCATCTCCAAAGGATGTTTCTTTAGGATTTTCTGTGCAAGGTTTCTCCTCCCTTGTCTCGGATTGTCCTTTTACTTTGAAGTTATCATACAAATTTATAGATGCATTGACCATGGGAAATTTTCTTTTCAAAACCAAGTCTATATTTCTCTTTTCAGGGTTTTTGAGAGTTAATTAACTTATCAAGAATTTCAGACCCTCCTCTCAATTTTAGGCCTTTGTCAATTTGTTCTTTGGCCTTTTCAAGTTCCCTTTTTAGGGAAACAATTTCTTCCTTAACCTTTAGACACTCAAAAGTTTTATCATTGAGCTTGATATTCATACAATCCTCAATCCTCTTTCCTTCTTCAAATTTAAATTTTTAAATTTGAGATCATGTTTTTAGCTTCTTTGGTTTTCATTTTACATGCATTACCACCTTCTATTTGAGTTTTCAGTTTGCTAATTTTCTCTTTTGATTTTTCTAGCATGCACTCATATTTAAAATTTTGCAACCTTTCTTCATACAAATCTTCAAGAGAAGATCAAAGTTCTCCTTCAAAATTTACTTCACAACCTTCCAAACTAATATCCCAGCCTTTAGGTTCCATTGATTCTAGAACTAGTTCTGGAATAAACATATAATTGATTTCTGTAACAGACCCGATGTGTTCAAGAGAAGGATCAACCTTAGCTATTAAACTTCTCAAGGCACTTGGCTCTGATACCAATTGTTGAACACAAAGATGTGCTAAGAGGTGGGGTGAATCAACATATATTAAAACTTAACTAATTCCATTTGTAGATTAACAACTCCTCACATTAAATTAAAGGAACAAAAGAGAACACATGCATCACATAGAGACACCAATATTTTATTTGGAAAACCCATTGATGTTAAAACCATAGTGAGGATTAACTCACAATATATGTAGCTCACTGCTAACAATAAATTACAATGTTTGAGGCTCACTGCCTATGAACTTGCAGAATAAGGTAAACTTCCTTAGAGCAAGGTACAATGGACTTGATGAGACTCACTGTCTCAGAGCAAGTTACATGAATTTTAGAGTAAGAAAATGATTATGAATTGCTTTGAAGAAGCATCTAATACATGTTAATGATGCAATCACTATTTTGTAAATTAGCCCTTTACATTGATTTCAAACGCTTCATATTTTTCATTCTGCTCTTTCACTTTATACTCACAATCATCATCTTCACAAATGAATTTTATCTTCTATATATATCCTTCGCAATAACACAAAACTCCAACTAATTCAGCTCCAAGATGGCCATTGGATGAAACAATTGATATTGCAAGGGTTGACTCCAAAACACATCTAAAATAAATGAGAATTAGTTGTAGATCATCATACACTATTTTGGGGCCCAAATGCATCACAACATATTCTACAAGGCAAGATTAATTGATCAGGATCAACCGCAAAGAATGAGCCAAGTCATGTCAGCCCAAGTAGTACCAATACCATCAACACTATCACTATTTGACTTCACATAACTGGGGAGATACCAAAATCATTATGCAAACTAAGATGTAGGCATTGAAGATCATGCACAATATTTGTCTAACCTTTTCTTGAAGAATATGATCATAATATATTGGCACAAGAGGAGAAACCTACTGAAAGTATAGGAACATAGCATTCCAGACAAACTGTAGCTAACTTTTATTCAAAAACTGTACGTGCAGACCACTTCATCACTTGATACCACTAAGTAGTATGATTTTATCAGTGTAGAACATATCTATAAAACCACATGATCACCCTTCACTTCTAGAGGAATGCGAGCATTCTAGTAAGCCTTCATCAACATAGTATTCTGCTAGAGTATAGACTGAAATATTTTTATATGTAACTTTACTGTAGAAGGTGTGATGACTTGATTTCTTGGATATAGCACTTTCATAGCTCAACCACCCCTTTTCCAAAACCACAAGACTAAATCTTTCTCAACAAAAGAAAGTGGATCAATAAATCATGACTCTACCTTAGAGTATGCCTTGTGAGAGCCTTAGCAAAACTTTTTGCAACATATCTTTGTATGCAATACATCAAAATGATATTTTATCAATGTAAACATATTATGGAAATATCATAACATGAGTATCATCCTCCAAATCACACTTAGATATCATACTGCTCATTATTCATACATCTAATTGTATTGCTAACAATATCTCTACACTTGCACTATCTTCAGAATATATATAGACTTCATCATACACATCTGACATCAATGACAACCCATAATAGGTTGACATCAATGACAACACCTATTTCCAACAAAGATTTCTTATTTTTCTTTGTTATCAAGTGATTCTTTCCACCATAAATTTAATAATGTATATTTTCCTTTGTTTGAAGGATGATCTTTCTTTAATCTCTTCTACTGTTTCCTCCCATTTTTTACTCTACAACTTTATTTTCATGCCTTTTGGAGATCTCATGTTTTATTGATGTAGGGGCTACCCAAGCCCTCAAATACAAAATCCAACAACACAAATGAAACAAAGGAATTACAAGAAATTGTTCCAAAAAATATACAAGAAGTTTGATTGATTAATTATTCAACTTTTCTTCGTATTACATGAAATCATTACCAAAATGAAAATACATCATATACAATCATTTAGGTTGTTGGAAAACCTCATAAATTGGATATGGAGGTTTGATACAATAGTAAATAACTGCAAATCAGAACTCTTTAATCCACCTTCTTCATGTAGCATCAACTCCTTGAACCTACAATCTTCGATTGAGAACCACCAAATCTGATAGCATCTTGTTATGGAAAACTTCAACTCCTCCAAGCCAACCGCTAAAAAAGACAAGGAATCAATATATAGAGGTTTGAGGGGGGGAATACCACTATGGTATTCCAAAAAAACATGCCAAAATACCCCTTGCAAAACCCACACCCCTTTTGAGGATAATTCTTATAATATTAAAAAATATCAAATGCTCACATGGCCTTCACATGGGCACCTACACCATGGCCAATCAAATTTGGTCAATCTGGTGTACTTCATTATTCTTCGACGACTCCAATGGCTCCATGAAAAATAACATGCAAACTTGGGAACCCCAACATGGAAGAGCATGCAAATCATGCATTGATGAGTGGTCTCCACCTTAAAATGGACACCTAGGCTAGAATATTCCTCTTGGAATGCCTTTGAAATATTTACCGAAGTAAATTTCCTCCAAAATTACAATTAAAAATCCACATAGGTAAAATTTACATTTTTTGGAAATTAAAAATACTTATTTTCCCACACATTAGCCCTTATTGAAAATAATAAAAATAAGGAACAATATTTTTGGTGATACAAGATTGCTAGTACCCTTGAACGCTCTTGCATCATCTATGGGGCTAACTTGCAATCCTATTATCACTCTCTTCATCATAAATATATCGCATGGAGTGTGATTAGACATGTTTATTGAAAATTATATGTACATAATTTTTCCAAAAACTTGCTAGTCTAACTCATTTACTGTGAAAACCTCATGTTTTTTTATTAAAGATCATTTTTTAAAGTGATGGGTAGGAAAGCAACTAGCATAAATCCATAAAAAAGGAATTCTAATGTGTAGATACAAAAATCTCATGAATTTTTATAAAGATATAAGAGGGATTATTAGTAGACATAAGAATTAATAAAAAGAGTAAATAAAAATACTAATGAGACACTTATATGCTAAGGTGTTAGTGATGATTTTTTTATAAACTTTTCTTGCTACAAGATTCTATAATATAGTTTTGGCTAAGAGGATTTTTCTACATAGACAAATTATTGGTTGATAAAAAAAATGGTGTATTTATCATATTCTAGATTATTGACAATATTCTCCCTACTTGTCCATGGCTCATTCTAAGACATCTCAACTATGAAATATTTACTTTCCACACCATGGGTCAACATGAATTATTCATGTAGAAATTAATCACCAACTAATTTATAAATTTTATTGACATGTTTGGGTAGTAATGATAAATATTATTTATTAAAAATAGCTTTAGGAAATATCATAGATTACTAAATAACAATCATGTTAAACTATATTATATATTGGTTGCATGTGAACTAACTAACCTAATGAATTTGAAACCCTTACCATTGATAATTGTTACCAATTTTTCGCTACAGCTCAATTGGTGGAGCTGGCTGAATATTGATATATCTTAAAGTGAAATTACAGTTATTTCTGCATTATGCCTAAGTGTTGTTTGCACTTTGTTCATTGCTCGTCAAGTGACAGTTGTGCATTAAAATGAGGAAATAGAGTTTCAGGAATTATATTCAATGTTTTACAATTAAATGAAGTACATAATTGAGCATATAAGCAACAGAGCATTTTAAATGCTTTCATTATTTCATAAAGGGATTCATATTTACATAGCTTCATTTGATTGCAAGAATCCAAATGATATTACAACATTGCATTGAGATGCATTTTATTTTCAAAATGAAAAGCATAAGATGAAATCAAATATCCACACAAGTCGTGGATGGGGTTGTCACAGTGCATCATTAATAGCACACTACACTATGGAAGATGCAAAAGAAATCACATAAGTAACAACATAATCATCATTGCCTGATTGGCTGATGGTCAATGCTGAAATGGTGCACCTTTTGTCTTCTCCAAGCTCTGTTGACCTACAGGAAGGAAGAGAGGGATGTCAAAGGCTCTGATTATGAAGATACCTATACGAATCACCAACAATAATGCAGCCTGCTACTAATCATGCACTGAAACAATCAAGAAGAATACAGAAGCATGAGTTGAAGGAGAAACATCAATATGATCATCATATCTTGTTTTTATGCTAACATTGTTTGTTTCCTTGTGCACGTATAGGGAAAATCATGATGCTGATTATTATTTGAAGACCAAGCATGGGGAGAAAAACGGGCTCCCACAAGGGTAGAGCTCGGCATGCTGCCCTCATTCATTACAAGTGGGCTGATAAGAAATTGTATCATCATATTCATCAAAAAAATAAATAATATACAACTGAAAGAGTTAAGCAGAGTTATCTATCAAGTTGTTAAACTAACTGTGCATTCATAACAATCAGGTGAGCAGTGAGTTTAACCCGCTCAATCACTTAACTGAGTACATTCATCTCAAACATTGTTGTGTGATTCATGTTCTTTTGCTACAGTGTTATTTGTTCATCATGTTTATATGTCATGCAAGGATCCGTTCAACAGTGCTCTTTTCTCAATCAAGGATAGTGAACAAGCATACATAATGCCTCAATGAAGAGAATTGTTTCAATTTTCATCTCAGAGGAGAACAGATTCACAGAACAATTTATTAAGTGGAGCATAAAAATGCATGAAGAGTGCCAGGTTGAAGCCCGGGTATGAAGGGACAAACATTGCATTCAAATGGTAAATGAATAGTCAGTTCCAGTTTGGCTGATAATGCAAATACAACATTAGGAATTACAAGGTGAAAAGTTGTTTCCAGAATGAACAGGGAATGTTAGCTGGCTGAAACAATCGAGGAAATGCAGTCTATACAGCTGCAATATTTTAATTAAATCTTTGCATAGAGTAAAGCAGAGTATACATTGAATATGTGATCTACAGATTCAACCAAAAGGGTCCTGTGTGCAAGGAGGAAAATAGTTATATCAGCTAGCCAAGAGCATGAAGGTTTCAGCAAATTCATGTGGGTTTGTTATGCTCAAACTTCTTTAAAATATTGAAAGCCCATGACAAGTTTTGTCTCAAGAAAAATAGCATGGAGATGATAGTTAAAAATAAATAAACAAAAGATACATTTCCATACTCTCATGAACCTGTGGAGGGTGTTCAACAGTAGTATATCCAGAGGTACTTTTCTTCACAAAGAGACAAATACAGAAATATGGAAATAACTCAACAAGATGTAATCAAAGTGCAGATATAAGGTCTTTAATAAACTTTCAGTTTTGTCATATTGTGGTATACCTGTGTAATGGAATGGCACAGATTTCTCTAAGTTCTAAATGCCCATATGTTGAAGATTGAAGAATCTGAATGCTAAAAGGAGCCCAGATTTTACGCAATTATCGATATGTACAGAATTCTACATGTCACAAATGAACTCGTATGGTGAGGATTTAAGAAATATGTTTCTCATAATGCACAATATTTCTATGGACAGGTTGTAACACAACAAAAGATGCACCAAGAAAGAAATGTGCTTCAGAATTCTGAGTGCTCATATAGAGAAAACTGAGAAAGCAGAATTCCATGGTGAGTTTGGCCAACTTGAAATAGTAGTATAGATTTTTGTTTATTCTTTCGAGCATACCCACATTGGGGTTCCAAATTAAGCACACAAATTTTCATCATTTCCAGTTTACCCGTATGGGTATTTTATTAGAACAACAAGATAAATGTTTTATCATATCTACAAGATAAATAACAAGAATACAGATGGAAATCATAATGGTTGAGCTCTGTAAGAGGAAGTATCAAAGTAAGATTGATTTCTTTAGAATAGCAAGTACCCATATCTAGTTTTGTTTCGAAGAGTACAAAATGTGGATTTCCTTTGGTGGGTCGAGTTTCAGAATGGAGAATATCAGTTTTCATTCGATTTTCATAATACCCATGAGAGGGTTTAAACTAAAATACAGATTTTTCCATATACCCACATTGTGTTGCTACAGGGAAAACAAAATGCAGTGTTTTCTTCAAAGTAACGAGCACCCACATGAGGGTTTATTTCAAAATGTTGAATATACACTATTTTCTTTTGGGTCGAGCCCAGGAATTTACAAAGAAATCCATTTTATGTATGAGTATGGCGCGGTCAGCCATTTGAGCTCTCAACTTCAAGATTAGAGCTATATCTCATGGCGGCCAAGGAGATAATTCAAATACAAAGATAATGACATTCAAAAATCATAAATAGAATACATGTAAAGGTTGTGGCCTAGTTGGTTTCTTGCTTTCCAGTATAGAGACAAAGAAGCCACAACTGTCATAGTTCCATACTTTTGTAAGCTTCGTGAACAATAGAGAGCAAATGGATAAACAAGAAGCTTACCTTATGTGCAGAAGAAGAGGAGAGACCCTCAAGCAAGCTCCCTCATAGAGCTTCCATGCGTGAGCCTGAGCTTATACAGGATGGCCAGGGAGAATAAAGCCATGAGAATGTGAAAAGAGAAATCAGAAACCAAGAGTGTACAGGCCGCGACCTTAATGGCCTTTCTTGTTCTTTGAATGAAGTAGTAAAGCCACAGTAGTATACAAATGAAGCTTACCCAGTCAAAGATTCGACTATCTGAAGGCAAGAGTGAAGTTTCTCAAAGCACACGAGCTACAGACTAAGCTCAATCATGGTGGCACTATCCTTTCAAGCAGAGCTCAATGTCTTCGAAATGATGAGTGCAAAATGAAATCATTTTTAGGGTTTGACTTCTTTTTGTCTCATGCCCTAATTCGAGCTAGGTCAAACATTATGATTTCCTTTGAATATTCATATTCGACTTTAGCATGTGGGGAATTTGAATTTAGTTTATTTTTGCATTATGAAATCAAAATCTGAAGCTAGTGTTTTGAAGGGCCAAAATTTCATATGCCTAGGTCGGTTGTGTTTAAAGTCTTTAGGGTTTGAGATTTTATTATGACACTCACCCTTGTGCCTTAGAGAAAATTGGAGACTTGAATATCCTAATTTTATTGATTTTGAGAGAAATCAATAAGAGTTGCAAGGTAATATCACTCATGACTTAGGGATTTTTTTATTTTCAATTGATTTTAGAGAAATCAATTAAGGATATTGATGAGAGAACAATATTGCCCTGATATTTTTATGATTTTTTAAAGAAAAATCAAGCATTGTATTGGTGAGATAAATATGTAATTCTTTTTCCAAAAGATTTAGCAATCTTTAATTGCAAAATAAAACAAATTGTAAAATCTGCAGTGATGTAAAGCAGAATCATAAAGCAATCCTTATAAATTGTTTTATGATTTCTTGCTATTTTTAGCAGATTGATATTGACTTTTTCCTCTTGGTCGAGTTTGAGTTTCATCTTGGAGAGATAAGGTGTTTTTCTGGCTTTTAAAGCAGATTTAGGCTATTTTTAGAGGCTTTTCAGTATGATCATAAAAACAGTGTGCTTTTTTCTGCTTTTATGCAGTCTTTTGGGACAGTTTGAACCTTTTTTCCTTGAGCTTCCTTGTGAGCACGGAGTAGGGTTTCTTGAGAGATATATGTTTGAAGAGACTTAGTCTTTCTTCTTTTTCCCAGTTCAGAATACAGTTTCTGGCTCTTGGCATTTTGGAGCTTGTAAACTCAGTTGTACTCAATTCAGACAAAGACTCTTTCAGTTTTAATAAAGCAACAAATTTCTCCTTATTTTTGTCTCAATTTTGTAATGGTAATATGATGTATTTGTGTTTTCAAACTTGAATCCTTATATGTCTTGCTATTGTAAACCTTCGTTTAGAATTACATGTTTCAGGTTGCATGTTGTGTTTAGTTTTCCAAATCTTCATGCAAATCACTAATGAAGTATGTGCTAATGAGATTGTGAGGATTACTGTGATAGAGAAACTGTTATGAGTGGTTAGGTCTGAATTTTCATAAGTTTGGTGAATCATCTGTTAGTCATAAGCTTTATTTTCAAGTTATCCTTTTATCCCTTTCCCCAGAAATACTTAGAATAATATTCATCATTCGAAGAACTAGCTCTGGAGATTCCTTCTTCGTTCAGATCACCCACATCTGAAGAAGGTTTCCATGTTTCAGTAGATTGTTGAATCTTGTATTCAGTAGGGTGCAAATCTAATTGACAACAATAATTTCAAAAGAGAACTACAAACATAATTTATTTTCTATATATATATTGTAATAATCTACCCCAATTTTTTTTCTAGTTTACCCTATTATTGTTTACTATTTGCAATTGTTTTCATGAAGTTTTTGCATTGCAAGTGAAGGGTTTACATTGCATGTTTGTTTTTTAGCATTGTGCAATAACAATTAAATAAAGAGAGCATAAAGGAACTAGATATAACACTTTAGAGGCAACTAATTTTTTGATTTCTTCAATATTTGTTTTCAATCATACAAAGCTTTAAAAAATAGAATTTAAAACTTATTATCAGACCTAGAAATTGAGTTCTTTCAGCAAACATGAAGCTCACTTGACAAGCGCCTTTCCCCAAGATGCGAGTTAAAGTGACCAAGTTGTATAGAGTTTTTGTGCAGCCAAAAGGGTCCTAGAATCTATTGTTCGAATGTCTTTTCAACCCACCAAACAAAGTGCAACAAACCCAAGAAGGTCGTACCTCTCTAGAAGGGCGATTTTCTCTAATAAATTGGATTCTTCACCAAAAAATATGTTCTTGTTATTGAAATGGACGCCCTTGATAGGAGAAGTAATATCTCAAATACCCAGAATGAAATCTTGAGCCAATGAGGAAATATGAGCAAATTATCAATTTCAGCCCTGTGTCGCCTAAAGAAGCTCAACCTGCTTTAGAAAATTCAAATATTTACCCAAAAATTACAACCTAGTACTCAAAACATTCAGCAAGAGAAGGGGCTTCCAATTGATCAATACCCAAAATAATATCTTCAACCGATAATGAGCAATGGGAAAATAACCAAATTTAGGTCCAAAGTAAAGTCTCCTGTAAAATGATTAAAACACAGCAAAATGAAGTTATTTCTCTCCACACCAAAATCCAGCAGTCACACATCCCAAAACTACTTAAATGTAATCATAAATATTGGTAAATCTTCATCATTTAACCCAGCTGTGATCTTTGAATGAAATCACCCAGCACAAATCTGAGCAGGTCTCTCACTGCCAAGACAAGTCTTAGAACTTGAGGGGCTACGTCCTCAATTCCATCCTCAATACCCTAGCACCACACTAGCAGCATCCCTGTAAAAAAACTCAAACTCCAACCTCCCCCAAATGAGCCTCCAAAATGAACTTTTAATAAGTTTTCTCCAGCAACCCTAGTTTGCCTCCAAAAACTCCATAAATTTGATTTAAATGAATTTTAAATATTTTTACCTCCATAGTTTGGGTGCCCAAATGAGATATTATATTATTTATCTTTAAAACAACTTCAAGTCATTAGACTAGGCGCCCTTGGTCTATTTTTTTAATTGAGTCCCCTTATGTCCCCTTTTTAATTAAACATTATAAAGTCACTTTTAAAATGCATTTCCCAAAGTGCCTCAAATATTAAAATAATCTCCCAAAGTGACTTAATCCTCTGAATGTGCACATTGACTAGCCTGACTAGGGCTAGCTTGCCAAGTTCGGTCAACCCTAATTGACTTACTATTTTTAGTAAGTTCCAAAAATAGTAAGTAATGCACCCTGAAACCTGAGCTGGAGAGAAACTGAGATGCTCAAGATGGCTCACCATTGACTAGAGTACTATACCAGGCCCCCTACTAAAAATAACACTTACTAAAAATAGTACCTACTAAAAATAACACTTACTAAAAATAGTAAGTGTTCCCAAAACAAACCCAACTGACAGAAGGTATCGTGAAATGGAGACATTACATATATATATGGTTTTTTTCGTGCCAATCAATGAAACATTATATGATCAACTAATAATCCAATTTTTCATTGAAATTTAAACTATTCAAAGTTTAGTTTACAAGTACTTTGCTTCTACTAACCTGGCCATAAAAATGAAGCAAGAAACAAAAAGAGAATAGTTGAAATTACCTAATAGATTTCTAGTTGGTATACAATAAACTTGTATAATCTCATGATTAAAAAACTTACAAGAGGCATCACCTAAAAATAATTAGATAATTTATGATTTATTTATTGAGGTATTGCTACACAAGTTTGAGTATAATAAAGGAAGCATTGAAAGAGAGCCTAACGCTTAGGTTTATTTTTCTTAGACTTGATCTTGGAACTAAATCCAATAGCCTTGCGCTCTCTTTTTATATTTTCATTTGAAGCATATTCCTCTTCTGATGCAACAACGCCACTTTTTGTGTCATCATCACCAGAATCTATCTTTTTGAAAATAGTATCTTTGAATATCATATCAGGTACCACATAATTTCCCAACCAAAAAATTAGTAGTAGTGTTGCACTGCGGCCAAACAAACACATTAAAATATGAGTTATACAAAATTCTTAATTTATAGAAAGAGAAATAATTGTCTTACATAGTATAGTATAATACTAATCTAAATGATATCAATTACATAAACATTTTCAATCACAATAATAATGTCCATATGAAACTAACTATAATTGTGTAATACAAATTTAAAAATGATGACTATCACCCAAGAATTTCATAGGTATACAATTATATATGATATTTGATCAAATTAATATATATTTAAATACAAATTTTTAATTATGTGGTGAGCCCAATGCTACAAAATAAAATTTTCATATATAACTATGCAAGTGTTCAAGACTACTTTTATTTTTATTATAACATCTTTTCAAGGAAACTTGAGATAAATAATTACAAAACTAAATAAGGAAGTCTCAAATAAATAAATTTTAAGAATTAAACTCATAGTTCTAAACAAATTCTCTTTATAAATTGCATTTTAGGTATATGTTCACTTTCTTGCATGCAAATTAGGTTAATTTAAAGTTGCATTTCTTAATTACAAAAATAGATGTATTTGTAGTCTATCATACAAAGATCCATGATTAACAAAAATTGAGATTTCTAATAAAATGAGGAACATGTATATAGTATGCATGTATCATTCATCAAGCCTTAACTGGGATTAAATCTACCAATAATCTGAAACAAGAATCATATTCACAAAGGCAAAAAAAATTAAGTCCTTGTTGAGTAAACCCAAATTTGTATAAGACCCTACTTGTGGAAGCCCAAAAGGGAATTTCTTGTCAATTAGATCATATATTATGCAAATTTTTACTACTATAAGTGTCAATCCTTTGATAACCTTGTGAATCAAAAATTTCCAATCCATTTATGCCTAGGTACTAAGACCCAAACATATATGAATTAGGAAAAAAATAATAATGAAAATACAATTATCAAATAAAAATAATTGAATAAATACTAAATGTAAGACGTATTCAAAAATACAAGAAAACATTAGGAAATGATGTAAACCAAGGGAAGAAATATTGGGAGAATACATAATAGCTAGAATAGCTAGACCAAAGTGACACAAGATAACCAATGGCCTAGGAAGATGATAACATTTCTAGGAAATGGCTAATAATCTAAAGCACATAGGTAGCTATTGGGCTAGAACCTACCAAGGATATCTTGGGGTGACATTTATGTTTGGAATTAATTGTAAGGATTATATTGTATCTAATTTTTATGAATGCACAAAATTTAATATATTTGAAAAATCAAAGAATCACTCCTAGACTATAAATGGATTATTTATTTTATTTGTTAATTAAAAGTAGTTGTTAGTTTTTAAGGTAGTCTTTAAGAACAATCAATTTTAGTCCATATAAGGAAATTCCATTCTTTGGAAATTCCATGTACTAGATATCTAGTTAGCATACAAACAATAAAATATATACATTAATACATATATAGCATAGAATACCTAGTTTTTGGAAATTCCATTATTTCAAAGTTTTATGGCATATATTCTAATGTTTATATGCTATATATGTATTAATGGACCACAAGTTACAATGGTGGTTGTAAATTACATTGTGTAAGTTATCTTTTTTAGACATTACTAATGTGTGTTATTACAACATTAACATTATCAATAAATTCATATGTATATGTAGTCTAACATTTTTATTATTCAACAACTAGTTAAGCGTGATCTGTAATTTTCAAAAATTTGAAGTAATCTATGGATTTGGGTCATGGTGTTGGTAGGTGGGGCGGGCCTGTGGGCTCCCCCATTTAATGTGGTTGCTTCAATAATAGCTAATGAAGGTGCAAAGGTGAACAAGATATGGTCCTCTTCGAAAGTTTTTGACTAGGATTCAGAAAAGGCTCTTGTTTCCCCTCCATTTGGTCTTAACTCATTTTTTTCCGAGGACCCCATATCCTATGTGGATAATTTGTTGGGTGTTAGATATCCAAACATGGTGAAACCTAGGGTTGTAGACTCTTTGAATATTTCATGCACCATGGAAGGACTAGAGGTTGTTGTCCTCGATTATTTGATGGATGAGATGATTGTTGGGCTTCAACTCTCCCTCATTAGTAAGTTTCTTACCTTTGATCCCAACATTGATCAAGTTAGGAAATGAGAAGAATTTGTTTGGAAACTTAAGGGTCAATATCAGTGAAATGGCTAATGGTTTGTTTCTTTTTATCCTTTTGGTTTATGAAGATCTAATAAAGCTACTCACTAGGGGTCCTTGGGAATTTGATAAGAATCTTAAGAATTTCCTCTCCTTATGCAAATGGAAGCTAGGGTTTGCCTATCGATTGATCTTGGTTTCATGGCTCCTACTTGTATTTTCCTTCCAATACTTCCTCTAGAGTTTTGAAATTATTAAATTTCCAAGGTATTATTAATTCTTTTGGCCATTTTCTTGCCATGGATAAAGTTACCCAATAGAAGTCCAAACTGGTGTTTGTAAGGATTTGTGTTAATGTGGTCGTTAACATGATTTTACCTTCCTGTATATCTTTGAAATAGAGGTTTGGCTTGTGGAACCAAACCATTGAGTATAAAAATGTAAGATATTTTTGTCAGACTTGTAAGAGCTTTGGGCATTTAAGTGACTCATGCAAGAAACATTTTTTCAGCCAAAAATAAAATGGTGCCAAACCAATAGAAATATAATGTTGTTCTGAAGCCCCTAGTATTAGAGATGGATATTTGTAACCATGTTAAGTTTTCAGGGGAGAATGATCTCTTATTGGTCCAAACTCAATAGCTAGGGAAGAAAGTGGAGGAAATCTTGGAAAGGGATGAGGATGAATCTAATAAGATTCATGATAGGGCACAAACAAAATACACAAGAAACAAATGTTAGGGATGTTAATGGTAAAGGTTTGGAAGATGTTCTTCAGAAAGGTATGGAAGATTTGAGCAAAGAGAATGAAAATTCTCATTCAAAGGAACCTACTTCTATAGTGCAACATATTGTTTCTATTCCAAAAAAAGATGAGCTGCTAAAGGAGGGACCTATTAACTCTCCCCCTACAACTAGCAGTGCGGTTTTAGAAGATGGAGAAATTGTTACTGATTTAAAGAAAGTTCAGCAAGTGGAAGATGTTTTGGATCCTAATATGAAGGTTATTAATATGGATAGTTTGTCAGGGGTCAAAGTAAATATTTGTAGGAGTCCCTCTCATTGTTGGGATTTGGTGCTAATGCTACTCAAACTCCTATGAAGTTATTTGAAGGTGTATTGGAAGAGGAATGAACTCAAGTCAATAGGAAAACCAAAAAGAAGAAAAAATATGTCAAGGGAGAAAATAAGCAAGGAAAAACATCCCAAAGGAAATCTCAAGCTCGTGATATAGCATGTGATGTTACTTTTGGTAAACAAAAAACTCTGGATAGCCTTTCAAGGTCAAAAAAATAGAAGAAATGATGGACTCTAGAGGCCTTTGCCTCCTGCTATAAGTATAAGGGTGGTATTGACTTTTCCTCTAGTTAGTTATGAAGATTATGTCTTGGAATATTAAAGGGTTGAATGTCCCTTTAAAGAAGCATCTTATTAAGAGTTTTTAAGTTGATTTGAAAATTGATATTTTTCTAATCCAAGAAATGATGATGCAACAGTCTATTTTTTATTAGATTGTTAAGAATATTTGGCCTTTTATTATTTATTGTATTAGCAATACAAAAGGGGTTTCTAGTGGAATAGCTACTATATGGAACCCTGCTAGAATTAAAGGTGCCAAGGGAAATCATGGAAAAAACACCTTGATGACCTCTATAGAAGATTTGTATACCTTTGTGAAATAGAATTTGATCAATATTTAAGCTCCTAATTCTAGGGCCATGAGGGTTCAACTTTGGGATTCCTTAGCCTCTCTGATCTCTAGTAGACAAATGAACTATTAAATGCTTGGTGGTGACTTTAACATGCCCCTATTTCCTTCTAAAAACTCGGGGGGTTTGGATGATTTTTCTGACAGTATGGTGGATCTTGTTGAATTTCTTTCCTCTATGGGGCTTATCAATATTGAATTAAAAGACTCAATTTACTTGGTCCAATAGGACACAAGGAAGTAATCATATTCAAGTTAAACTTGATAGGTTCTTGATTTCCAATAGTTAGAATATTCTCCCTAAACTTTCCTTATCAACATCCTAGAATAGACTCTGATCATAATTGTTGCAAGCTTTTGGATTCAAGTGTGTACGTTTTTTCTATTGTTCCTCTTCTTGATGATGGATCACTGAGTGTGATCCGAAATGTTAACACAAAAACATACATAGTTGAATCCAAAAGCTTGCAACAATTTCATGGACTGTAGAAAACTCATTCCAACTATATCTTATCATAATGCTATTCTTCTAAATTGGGATGAGATTGCGGCTAAGGGTCCCTTTCATTTTAGGAACGAAATATTGTGGACTTCTCATCTTGAGTTCAAAGAACTTGTTAAAATTTGGTGCAATATTCCTTGTTATGGTACTCCGATGTATTGTCTGGCTCATAAATTAAAAAGGGTTAAAGATAAGTTTAAAGGTTGGAATAAGATCTCCTTTGATAATATTTTCCATAAAAGATCATTACTACAAACCTTAAGGAGGTCTAGGGAAGAATGGATGAAGGAAATAATGATATGAAAACCTATGCTAAAGAGCGTGAGTTACACATTGAATGGACTGAGCTATCAAAAGTGGAGGAAATCTTCTGGAAACAAAAATCTAGGATCTAGTGGTTAATAAAAGGGGATAAAAATATAAAATTCTTTCATCAATCCACAATAAAACATAGAAGAAGGAATAAAATAAGGACTCTGGTTAAAAAATATGGTATTATTCTTTTAGATGAGAATGCTATTGTTGTTGTTGTTTCCTTCTTTAAAGAAAATCTTGCTGACTCTAATCCAAATTTCTCGGGCTTGTAAGAGCTCATTAATGTTATCTGCAATGTGTTAACTGATCAAGACCTCAATGACCTAGGGAATCCATTCATGCTGCAAAAAGTAAAAAGTGTGGTATTCTCTTTTGGTGCTTATAAGGCTCCTAGACCTGATGTGTTTTCTCCTACTTTCTTTCAAAACTTTTGGGATGTTATTTCCATTGACCTTCAAAATGCCGCTAGAGATTCTTTAGATCTGGCAGATTGTTAAGTCAACTAAATTCTACCTTTATAATTCTAATCCCCAAGAACAATGATGCCTCCTCTTTGCAATACTATAGACCAATAAGTTTATGCAATATTGTTTACAATTTTTTTCTACACTTATTGTTAATAAGCTAAAAGTTATCCTTCATAAATTGAATTCCCCCAATCAAAAAGGATTTATCAATGATAAATTTTGGAGATAGCTTTAGCCACTCATGAATATATTCACTCTATGGAGTTTAGCCAAAAACTAAGCATGGTTTTAAAATTGGACATCTCTAAGGCTTATGACAGAGTCTCTTGGCCCTTTCTGTTGGTTGTTCTATGGAAGCTTGGTTTCAAAGACAATATGAATTTGATCAAAGCAAGTGTCACTACTCCAAAGTGTTATGTTGTTGTTAATGGTATCCCTAGGGGATATTTCTCCTATGGTAGAGGGATTAGACAAGGTGATCCTCTATCCCCTTATCTATTTATTATGGTGGAAGAAGTTCTTGGTTGGAAACTTCATAAGAGGCTTGACTTAAGATTACTCAAAAGGGTTTAAAGATGCTCCTTCTTTGTCTCTTGCTTCTCATCAACAATTTGTGGATTCCACCATTATTTTAAGGGAAGCTTTGATGGTTGAGGTAGGTCATTGAAAGTCTATTTTGGAGAATTATTTTGAGGCTTCAAGGAAGCATATCAACTATAATAAAAGTATGCTTCACTTCTTCAATATGGTTCAGCTACTTAAGAACAAAGTTATGAGGATTATATGTTTCCAAATTGTTGTTCTTCTAGCTATCTATCTTGGTATCCCTTTAATTTCTAAGAAACCTTCTAATAATTATTGAAGTAGTATTATTGAAAGGGTTCAAAAGAAGTTGGCTGGCTTGAAAGGAAAACTCCTTAGTTAAGCTAGAAAACTTCAACTTCTTAAGGATTCTCTTCAAAACATTCCTATATACTACTTTTCATTATTCAAGATTCTTGTTTTTATTGCGGATAAAATTGAGCAAATTCAAAGGAAGTTCCTCTAGACCATAACTAAATAACATTCAAGAATTACTCTTGTAAGCTGGGAAAATTTTATTTACCTAAAAACTTTGGGGCCCAGGTATTAGAAGACTTAAAATATTTAACAAGGCCCTTCTTACCAAAATTGGATGGAATTTCCTAGAAGGAACTAAAGATTAGGTGACTATATTGAAAGCTAAATATCTATGTAATATTGATCAAGGGAGTTTCTTGTCTTCCTTTGATTTGCCTTATGGTTTGGTCATCTGGAATAATTTGTTAAAAAAATTAGAAATATTATCAAATAAGGGATTCGAAGGAGAGTTGGTAATGGAATGAAAAGTGTCTTTTGGGAGGATGTGTGGAGCAATGTTCCTACTTTATTCTCCTTCAATCAACTTAATCAAATCAAAGATATGCTTACTAAAGTGAATGGTAGATACCTTCATGGTTACATTGAGTGGGAAGAAGAAAAGCCAAGATGGAAGTATTTCTAGGAATAATTGACAGGTGGTAGGATTCTTAGGGGTGGTAGACATCAAGGTTGGGTTGTTGGTATTTATTTATTAAGGAAACAAAATAGTGATTTCTTATTCTACTCTCGAAATGAAGAAGATGAATGGATCTGGTCTAGACTTCCCCCTAGTATTTTTCGGTTAAGTTTGCTTATACTTTGTTGGAATGACCTCTTATAACTCCTTGTTACTTTGATTGGAATTAGGTGGGGAACTCTAAACTCATCCCTAAAATCATTTTTTTTTGTGGCTTGCGGTTCACAATAATATTCTTACTATTGATAATCTTAACAAAAGAGGAGTTCAATTTATTAATACGTGTTCTCTATGTTATGAGAATGAGGAGAATATTGAAAACCTATTTTTCACTATTCGTTCTCTAAAGAGGTTTGGACTCAAGTGTTCCTTCTTCTCTCGATTGATTGGGTCATCCCCTACTCTCTTAAGGATTTCGTGATAAGTTGGAATTGGTGTCCTTTTTCTCACCCAATTATCTTTTATTTGTGGAGATAAATTCCCCCTTTTGTTTCTTGGGGGTTATGGAAAGAAATGAATAACAAAATTTTCAGGGATCAAAAGAGAAACAACAAGGATGTGTTTTTGACTATAAAACAACTTTAGGAAAATATAAATGTAGGGAGATATGGATTCTCCAATATGATGCCTTCATATAGAGAGCTTAGAATCGCAAAAATTTGGATAATTAACAAAGATTTAACTAGGATTAATTGGTTAAAAATATTGAGCAGGAAGAGGGATTGATACAACTAAATTTCGATGGGTGCTCATAAGGGAATCTGGGGATGGCTAGTGCTGGTGGAGTTATAAAAGATAAAAATAGCCACTTAATTGAAGGATTTTCTATAAAGTTAGGAATTTGCACTAACAATATAATAAAAGCCATTGTTGCATGGAGGGGAATAAAGAGGGTCAAAGAGCTAGGTTTTAGTCACATTATTATTAAGGGTGATTCCAAGCTAATAATAGGAATTCTCAAAGGGGAAACAAATGCTCACTGGGTGATAAGAGACATGATGGATGAATGCAAAATTATGATAAGGAATTTCCTTCAGTTCACTATTCTTCATACCTCTAGGGAAGGTAGCATGGTTGCAGATGCAACCTCTAATGAAGGTATTTTCTGTCCTCAATGGGCTTATTGGGATTATTCTCAACTCCCACAAAAAATTAAGGAGATAATTTCAAATGAAAGTCTTGGAGTTAAAATTTTCTAATATTTTCCATGATGATGTTGGATAGAGGATTGATAACTAGGAGAGAGATCTGATTGTGTACTATCAGATTAGTGCTAGTTGTAAAAGTGGTATATTTGGTTATAAGGAACTGGTTTTCCTTATAATTATTATTGATAATGACTTGCAAGGGGCTCTAATTCTAATAAAAAATCCTTATGATTATATGAAGAGCTCTGTCTATCTTACATGTGTGTGAATTTATTTCTCTACATGAGCGAAAACTCTATTTTAAGATATTATTCTTCGAGAAGGATGCAAAAGGATATATTTAATAATTTTTGTAGTACTTCTGAGTACTACAATTGAGCCAAATGGAAATATCATCAGTCGGTAATTATTACCCATTTGAGTCACATATTGGTTTGTGGAATTTCTAAATTAAATTGCCAAATTGATCATGTTTTTGGTTACCACGATTATAGTTTGAAGCCCTATTCTCTCTGCTCTATGTTGACTAGTTTTATGGAAAAGAAGAAATGTTTTTTTGGTAAGATTAGTAGGAGCTTAATTGGTGTGCCAAGAAAGAGTTTTGAATCGATGTCTTGCTATTTTCTTCAACAAAATTTGAAGCTTTAGCAAATCTTTGACAAGGCCGGATTAACCTCATTCTTCCATGCAATGAAAGTCTATAATGATGCATTCACCTCCAAGTTATGCAAATCTCGAAAGAATGGTGAGGTTTCTATTGGGATTTTACATTTTTTGGTTACCCCTCAGTTAATTGTGAATGCAACAGGGTTGAAGTGCAAAGGAATCGAGGTTTCTAAGAAGATAAATGAAAATACCAGAGGTTGATTGATGAGTTCTTTGAAGAAGGTGAGAAATCAAAGTGTTTACAAAACATCTTCAATAGAGAAAATCTACCTGCTCCCTATGGTCTGGTAAGGTTGTATGTGATGAAACATTTCACTTTAGAAGGTAGATTTATTACTATGAATGAGTACCATTTTACTTTTTAAAACCACATTCATCATAAGGAGAAGATTAATATTCCCTTCTTTCTCACCTCACTCCAAAATTGTATTAAAAATGGGGCTTCTCCTCCCCTACATCAAAGTCTTATTATGGCTTTGTATATGTTTTTCTCTCCTCTATTTTGTAGCACAACCCCGCTCCTGTGGATAAGTCGATCAAGATAAAACTTATTGCGATTAAACCCCATCCGCCTTCTTAAAACAATCTCCTAGGGGGGAAAGGGTTCTTTAAAAATTGATGTTGCAACTACCTAGTCCTTATAGGAGGATTTGTTAAAAATTACTCCAAAGAAAGGAAAGTCATCTTTCCTCCTTGGCTCCTCAAAAAAGAAAAACTTGGATTTCAACAAGACCCATGGTAGTAAGGGGGAAACTATTGGTATTGTTGATGATATGGACTTAGATCATAATGAAGGGAAGATTGTTAGGTGTTCTAGTTTTATTCATACTGGTGGTCAAAGGTCTACATGTTTGGAAAAGGCTACTCCTAAGGGTAAAGGAAATGAGAAGAAAGTTAAAGAACTTTTTTTGGGTGAGGATATGGAGGATTTTACTAATGAAGAGTTTATTCTTCACATTTCCAAGGAGAGTATGGATAACAATGCTCATCTTGATGAGGAGTAGGATGAAAAGGACTATGTGGAAGACTATGACAATAATTATGTTGAGGGGGTTAATATTGAAGAAGAAAATGTTGAGGAAGAGTATGACACTAAGACCGGCCAAGAGGATATGTTAGGAACTGGGACTAAGATCGAGATTAAAAAGGCTATCATTAATGAGCTCAAAGTGAAAATTGATGACCTTCGTGTCTACTTCTCTATTTAGAATTCTAGGATTGACTATGATAAATTTATGAGGAATATGATAGTGATGGAAAATTACCTTAGAAGCATCATCTCTATTGCTAACACTATAATGCAAAAAGTAGTAATGGGAACTGTTTCTGGTCAATCTAAGATACAAAAAAAGTAGAGGAATAAATAAAGTAAGAATCCAGAGGTATAAGAATTAGCTAAAGAAAAAAATAAGGAACCCATGGATGGGTGGATGGACTCTTTCAATGCTTTAATGGAAAATTGGTTCTATGGAATGATGGATGTCATTGATGTTTGTTGTTTCCTTTTTATTTTCTCTTTTTGTTGTTCTCAGGCTTGCATGCTTTCTTTTTTCTAATGGACTACATTCCTCTTTTGATAATATGTTTTAGGTGTTTTTATTTTAGCTTGCATGCCTCCTTATGGCTTTAGGTGCTCGTCTTGGCCTTTGATCCAATTTTGTGGTTGGTCTGGGCTGGTCTGACCTTTGCTTCTTTTTCTGATGTTTTGCTTCTATGACTTTTGGGATTAGGTCCCTTTCCTTGCTTTCTTAATAAAAAACATCAAATTATTCTATACTCTACATAATAACTAAATTCAAGACATCTACAATTTTATCTAGAAATTTTATGAAGAGAATTGAAGTAGATGGTTATTCATTAGATAAATATACTACTCTTGAGATGTTTGATAGAAGATACAAATTCCTCCAAGATTAACCAATTTTCCAATATTGTATTGATCAACCTCAATGTCCTTGGTGCAATCATTATAAATTAGACACATCGTTAACTTCTTAACAGCTAGATTGTTACAAAAACTTGGAGTTATTGTAGTCTAAGTTGGAGATAACATAAAACTTAACACATCCATACTACTTCACAATTATCATTGATATTTTATTTTTCTTTCTATTTAATGGAAGATCAAGCTACAACTTGTTCAAGATTACTTTACTACAAAAAATCTTTAGAACCCAAAAAATAATTATACCCAATAGTTAATCTCTGAGTACCAATTAGACTAGCCCAATTAAAATTTGTATAGCCCATCAACTTAAATCTGTTTTCCTCTAAAGAGAATACCAAATTCAAAGTACATGTAATATATCACCACACATGCTTTGTTGCTTTCCAATGAACTATCATTGATTGTACTAAAAACCAAGAGAGATAACTAATAGAAAAAATAAAAATCTATTCATGTGGATATAAGATATATTAGGTTTCCCACCAATTACTATAGAGTGAATTATTAGTAGTAATGAATGATTATAGGCTAATGAATTCAACTTGACCTCCATAGGTGTAGTGGAAGAATATAAATCTATCAGGAGAAACCTTTATAAACGATTGATATCATATTTTACCTAAGCCATGAAAATAAGATGGTCAAGTTACTAGAATTTACACCTAAGCAATATCATAAGAGACCTAGATCTATCATGTCAAAAATAGAAATAGATCAAAATTCACTATTGCAATAAAGTAGCCCAAACACATCATTGCAAGATCATCAACATAGAAAATGAGAATCACAATATCATAACCATCAATTTGGACATAGATATTTGTGTTTGAAAGATATAAATTTAGAATCTCAAAGATGTCAATCAATTTTTGTGCACCAAGCTCATGGAGCTTGCTTAAAATCTTTCCATGTAGGTGATCACTATAAGAAATCTAAAATCCTTTATGCTACACCATGTATATTTCCTTGCCCAAATACATATTAAAGAAGGAAAATATTTGTATCCATCTAATGCACCTTCCAAGTAAATTGAGATATTATGGGAAGCAAAAACCAAAATATGATCATCTTTGTTGTAAAATGAAAATATCTTCATAATCTATCCCCTTCTATTGGGAATAAACTTTTACAACAAGAAAATATTTGTACTTGTCCAAAGTACCTATAACATTATGCTATTTTCTTTCCTTGGTGTCCATTCTCTAGAATTTTTTAGGGATCACTTTAACCTCAACCTTATCTATTTCCTTCACCATATTTCCATATTTATTTATCAAATTATAATTCTTGACATCACATGTTAAGTTTTGAGTGATTTATCTAGGAACTAGTATGGCACACTGAGGTCCATGTGATCTGCTTGCATATACGAGTTTCTAAAACTTAAATGTTGGTTTCCTACCTAGCTACCCACTACTTCCTTTTGTAATAGTTTCTTGTCGAAAAATTCCTTCAACATCTAAATCCAACCCTTCATCTTCCAAGGAATCCTCTTGAAATCTATCTCTTTTATTTATTTCCTCTCCAATAAAAAAATCTATCTCTCTCCTTCCTCTAGGCCCTCTTTTCTAGAATTGGCTAAACATACTTCCATTGTTGAAGCTTTCTAAAGTTTCATGCTACTATATTTTTATTAAAAAATATTTATTCTCTCTTCTCTCTTCTATATCAATTAGGTAATGTTGTTCTAATAGGGCTTAATTCTTGTTTGAATAATATCACAACATTCTATTTACCATATTTTATTCTACATTTTCCTTGGTGTACTTCTTGGTGACCATCATCTCCTCTTATTCAATCCAATACACACAATAAGGCATTCTTCCTCATAGACCAAGGATTAGTACTTATAGATTTACTTTATTATCAATATTCTTAGTCCTAGATGCATGTAAGATAAGAGCACACACTCTTCAATCTCTATTTTTTATTTGACTACCCATGGAGGTAGAAAGAACAAACTAGGGGCTTGACCATTCTAAGCAAGATCCCATCTAGTCCCAACCATTTTTCTTTTCCTAATTATAGTTTTTCAAGCATGGGGGTTTGCATCCTCTTGTATCTCTCTTGTATTATTTCTCTTTAAAATTTTGTTAACATTTTTATGTCATCTAGTATCTCTTAATTTTTTGTCTCTATTGTCCTTATTTTCTATTGTGCATTTGACTTAAAATATGAATAAACAAATGATTTTTGTAACTTTTCTAAATGATAGTGTAAGACTTGGATGAAAGAATGTGAAAAGGACCACAAAAAATACACAAACCTCTACCAATCATGACAATGTCTAAGATAGTGAACTCCATCCTTTGGTGCCAAGTTCTTTATTTTCTTCAATTTTCATTTTTGCATCTTCTTTTACATTTCAATACTTCCATTTTCTATAATCTACAAATTATCATTATAATACTTTCTACTTCTCCCATCATTTCATGTAATATATTATAGAATTTAATAGTAATTAAATTTGTCCATTACATTTTGGTGAACCTATTGTTTCAACACTTGAAAACATTATTTCTCTTCATTCAAAATTTCCTCCAAAATAAAAATAAAAATATTTTTTCCTCAAATTTTTTTGGGGTGTTCCTTGAACCCCATTCTATAGTCCTAAAAGAGAAAAATGGTGGCCTTTGGCTAGTTTCATCTACACATTTTTTAACCTTATCCTTCTTTTTTCACAATGAACATCTTATCCTCATTCCTTACATCCTTTATAGATTTGCATAGAAAATTCAAGATTAGCATATTTTGTTCCATACATGCAATAGTGATTTAACTCTTCCTATGTCACTCCATTCTCTTGATCTCTTTTGAAATTCCTACCACCTGTAAGGAAATTTCAAGGGATGATGAGATCATTGATCATTTTAATAACACCAATTTACCTAATCTTCATTCTAATTCTCTCATCTTCAATGATGAAGCACCATTGAATGTAGACACTTATATCATATCAAATCCTATGTAGATAGATTGTGAGCACACTCTTTCAGTTTCTTCTTCTACATCATAAGTTCCTAAAACAAACAATGACTTAGTTAATGCATCCTTTGTGAAAATACTTATTGCACCCATTGTAGCGATGCTTAATAAGTCCATTAACATTGAAGATGTAAATTCTTTGATTCTTCCTAAAATCATTATACATGGGGTACCTACTTTACCCTTACTTTCTCTTCCCATAAATCACTATTTAGGGTATCCCTAATAGTCCCTAACCTTCTATTTTTACACTCACATTGCTTATCATATAAGGTGTAATATGCATGTGATAACTGACTACCATGTGATATCCCATACATATAAAACTTAATGAAACAAACATATTACTCATGTTCTTGTTTCTCTTCATCCATCAACTTCTATCCTTACATCAACTCTTATTCTTCTATTGGATCCTCATATTCCTATGAAGAATACAAAAGAGTATGATATTCTTGAGCAACTCTAGGATGCTCAAGCTAAGATCTCCTTTTGGGAGTAGATACAAACTTCACCTTATTATCATAAAGTCCTTCATTAAATCCTTGTAAAAGATAATGATTTCATCTTTCATGAAGCCCACTAAGGTGGTTACTCTTCTTGAGTGAATTTAGACAAATACATTTAATATCACTTTTCTCTAATCTAAACTTCGTTATCTTGTAGTTGAGAAATAAATAACCCTCTTATGATCATTGTTGGTATTAACTCAATTGGGATTAAGAAAACCCTTATCAATAAGGGTTTTGGTCCAAATGCTTATAGTTTAGACTTCCTTAATCATATCAATGTTGATACTTCTTCTATTTTTGCATCATAACCTTCCATTAAAAGTTTGGATAATATTAGTCACTAGACTCTAGGAAATATCACACTACCTATTGAGTTAGGTCATGTTACATTACCTACTATGGTTCATACCAAGGAGTATTTCTTACAACCTTCATTTGGTTAGGTCATGGGCACGACTCCATCTAGTATATATTAGTCTATTAAATTAATCCATAAAAGTAAAAAATTCATAATAAAAGTTGATCTTGACACCTTATAATACTAAAAAGCTAAATTAGATCATGAAAAAGTTTCTTCTATAGCTTATTCTCTTTGTAATCACATTCCTTCTTCAACAAAACCATGTATACCATTGTCACCCTTTGTTGATGCCCTTATGCCTCTTCATCATTCTTCTACTTCTAATGCATGTCTTGGTGATGATATGGGCTCCTTATACTTCACCCCTTCTTATCCTAGTGAATATAATTTGAAATTTCTCACTTTAACATCCCTCTATGGAACATGGATATGTATTCTTATAGTATAATCATTCCTTCTATCAATTCTGCTACTACTTCTCCAACATGTGGGTATGCATCTCATTTTAAAAACCATATTGATGTGGATCTTGGATTCAAAATTATTTCTAAATATGGATACAATGGAAATGGTCTTGGGCACATGGAATAAGAAGCTAAGTTCCTTGTGGAACATACACCACATCTTTCTCCTATGGGTTTAAGTTATTGATCTTCTCCTCTATCTACACCCCTCCTCCTTTAGCTAATATCTCTATGAATTTTTATTTTTGGGTATTGTACCTTTCTGCACATAAAAAAAGGGTTAACTCCTCTTCCATCTACTTCTAAATTCATTCAAAGCATTAAACCTTCTTCTCTTCCACCTATATAAGATCATATCTTTCAAATTCTCCTAAAATCATGCTTGATCACTCTTTCTCCTCCCACACACAATAAATTACCTAAAAAAATATAGCAAACACTTATTCTTGTACATATCATCAAGTGCTCGACTATTCCACTAATGAATGTCAATTCTTATGATGCAATGCTGAGGAGGATCACAATTCAACTCAACCAATCACTCAAGGAAATATTACAAAATTATTGCTCTTAGGCATTCTTGGCTTACTTTGCAAAAACATAAACTATGAAATCATCCACAAAACAACTCAATTGGCTCTTAGAAGACATTACATAAAATTAACATAACAAACTCAACCACACCAAACCCTGCAAGGTAACCCAAATACTTCAAATCCATTGTTCTTCTTGGTAAACTACACCATACCCTTGTAGCCCTGTATTAGGAATTGTCAATAATACCTTTCTATGCAAACCAAAAATCAAGACTGTAAGAAACCTTTGAGACACCTTTTAGGTCATTTTGAAACATGTCAAAGAATGAGACAACTTTGTTTTGTAACACCACAAAATAATGACTGTCCTTCAATGGCTAGGCCTAATTAGGCTTCAATAACAAACAACCCCAAGGAATTCTCCTCTCAAACCCTTCATCTTCATTCAAGTACCCTCAATAGTTAACAAAACATCACAAACAACAAATTTCATCAGAAGAAACCTACATCAATGAATCACAACTATAAGCCCTTACCATATCAACTCCTTACTTGCTTTATGAGGGTTTGTTGAAAGTTCATAATCCCAAGTCCATTTCTCCTTGCTAATGCCTGAAACATGTTTAAATATTCCTGCACAACCATATTATACCATCTTCCATCTTTTATTCATGACATTTTATCAAGCCCTTATGCTAAACCTCCATTTTAGACCCCAAACCTTAACTGTCACAATTTTGTGATAACAGGGCATCATACAAAGATTCATTCAAAGCTTATAATTAATCAATCCTGCTTTAGGAAGGAAACAAAACACACTTTGATAACCTTTACAAACAACAAAGCCCAATTAGAAAGTCCATTTCAACAACAAAACACAAAAAACTCACAATTCACTATCATTTTTCTAGATTTTCCACAAAACACAGTCTTAGGGCATCATGATTCCATTAGCAAACCTTAACCCCATGACCTAAAAACTTAGGAAAAGTGAATATACACATTGAAGAACCAATTCACAATTTTTTAGCCTTTTCCATCGGATAAAGAAAGAGTAATACAATTTCTTTTAACACTGTTTACCCTAATTAGGGATTTTGACCCGTTTTCACAAAAACTGCAATATATTGCCTAAGTCTTCATAGAATTGAAGGGAATTAAAAAAAAAGATGAAGTATATTCATGTGTCTACCAATTCCAATGACTTCCCCTTTAAAAAATGATTGTATGGGTCCATACAGTAGCTTGAAACACAGTTTTACCATTGAAAACACAGAATATTGCATATAAAACAAGGCTCCATTATTGATTCTTCAGTATTTACATCCCTATGACCTCTTGCTTGAGGTTCTCCATAAATTTAAATGTTTTCTACCCCATACAAAACAACTACAACTAACTCAACCAACCTCCTAAGTTCCTAACTTGTCATTTTTCAATTTTGCACTTTACCTTGACAACATTTTTTGCAAGATTTTGCTTTTTGCACTTTTTGAATCCCTCAATGCCTAAAAACCACTAAATTGAATAATTACATGATAAAATGGTCCACCAAGACCTTATTATAGTAACAAAATACCAAAACCCTATTGTAGACCTCTTTTGACAACATTTTCCAATTGTTTGCAAATTGGATACAATGACCATACAACCTATCTAAACATTCATCAAATGACTTAAACACATTGTAATGGTCTTCAAAGACCTTATTAAATGACCCCTAAACACTTTTTAAACACTTATTTACATATTGGCCTCATGGAGGCATATAGTCCATCAGGTGCTCCTGCACCAAACTCTCGGAGAAAAGAAAATTCAAGTCCTCTTGAAAATTGGTATGCTCCTTCTTCCTGGTCTTCCAATTCTTTTGCAATTTTTCCTTCATCTTGGAAACTATCCCTGAGTCCTTCTTCTTCTTTACCATCTCTTCTCTAGCAACTTATCAGCTTTCATGTTCCATTTCTTGTGTATATACCTCAATAGCATCATTTATATCTTCATTCTCATCATTAGAGTACCATATAACAACATTTTCACCATAACCACAACCTGCATCATGTTCTTGCAAATCTGCATACACCTCATTAGCAAAAAAATCTGCAACATCTTTATTAGCAACCTTATTATCAACAACATCTTAAGTATCAATACCAACTTTACCAGCAACATCAACAACCTCCTCTACTTGTTCATCTTGCCCATTGGATTCAAACAACTGAAAATGGTATAAAGACTCATCCACAACTATCTCTACCTTGTCCTTTTGAACTTCCTCAATACTTGATGTCAAATCAGTCACAAATGTACTTACCATTTCATTGCTTACCTTTTCATCTCTTGTTGTTTTCTTTTCTTGTATTTTTCTTCTTTGAATAATCCTTTTGATGGGCCACACAACTCTCTCCTTTACTGTCAAATGCCAACTTGTGGCTTGCCTATACAACTGCTTTATCTCAGCCTCACATCTTTCTATCCTCACACTGAATGCCTCTAGTGCTTGCCTCAACTCTTGATCCTTCTTCTTTTTCTTTTCCTTGTCCTCTTTTCTTTTCCTCTCTTCTTGTTTCTTCTTCCTTTGTGAATCCTCAGCCTGCAACCATCTTCTCAACAAATCCATCTTCACAAGCAAGTCTCTCCTTGCTTCCACTTCACTTTGCCTCACCTAGGTAATCAAGTTCTCTCTTCAACCTGCACAACACAACACACAACCACTAACACAACCACAAACACAAACTCTTTCTTGCCCAGACCTTTCTGAGCTCTAATACCAACTAATGCAATGCTGAGGAGGATCACAATTCAACTCAACCAATCACTCAAGGCAATGTTACAAAAATTTTGCTCTTAAGTATTCTTGGCTTACTTTGCAAAAACATAAACTCTAAAATCATCCACAAAACAACTCAACTATCCCTTAGAATACATTACATAAAATGAACATAACAAACTCAACCACACCAAACCCTACAAGTAACCCCAATACTTCAAATCCAATGTTCTTCTTGGTAAACTACGACATAACCTTGTAGCCCTATATTAGGAAATGTCAATAATATCTTTCTATGCAGACCACAAATCAAGTCTGTAAGAAATCTTTGAGACACCTTTTAGGTCATTTTGAAACATGTCAAAGAATGAGACAACTTTGTTTTGTAACAACACCACAAAATAATGACTATCCTTCAATGGCTAGGCCTAATTAGGCTTCAATAACAAACAACCCCAAGGAATTATCCTCTCAGAACCTTCATCTTCATTCAAGTACCCTCAATAGTTAACAAAACATCACAAACAACAAATTTCATCAGAAGAAACCCACATCAATGAATCACAACTATAAGCCCTTACCATATCAACTCCTTACTTGCTTTATGAGGGTTTGTTAAAAGTTCATAATCCCAAGTCCATTTCTCCTTGCTAACGCTTGAAACATGTGTAAAGATGCCTGCACAACCATATTATACCATCTTCCATCTTTTATTCATGACATTTTATCAAGCCCTTATGCTAAACCTCCATTTTAGACCCTAAACCTTAACTATCACAATTCTGTGATAACAGGGCAGCATACAAAGATTCATTCAAAGCTTATAATTCATCAATCCTACTTTAGGAAGGAAACACAACACACTTTGATAACCTTTACAAACAACAGTTCCCAATTAGAATGTCCATTTGAACAACAAAACACAAAAAACTCACAATTCACTGTCATTTTTCCAGATTTTCCACAACATAGCCTTAGGGAATCATGATTCCATTAGCAAACCTTAATCCCACAACCTGCAAACTTAGGAAAAGTGAATATACACATTGAATAACCATTTCACAAGTTTTTAGCCTTTTCCATTGGATAAAGAAAGAGTAATGCAATTTATTTTAACATTATTGACCCTAATCAAGGATTTTGACCCGTTTTCACAAAAATTGCAATATCTTGCCTAAATCTTCATAGAATTGAATGAAATAAAAAACAAGATGAAGTAGATTCATGTGTCTACCAATCCCAATTACTTCCCCTTTAAAAAATGACTGTACAGGGCTGTACAGTAGCCTGAAACATAGTTTTACTAGTGAAAACACAAAATATTGCATATAAAACAGGGCTCCATTATTGATTCTTCATTATTTACATCCCTTTGACCTCTTGCTCGAGGTTCTCCATCAATTTAAATGTTTTCTACCCCATACCAAATTACTACAACTAACTCAACCAACCTCCTAACTTCTTGACTTGTCATTTTTCAATTTTGCACTTTACCTTGACAACATTTTTTGCAAGATTTTGCTTTTTGCACTTTTTGAATCCCTCAACACCTAAAAACCACTAAATTGACTAATTACATGATAAAATGGTGCACCAAGACCTTATTCTAATAAAAAAAATACCAAAACCCTATTGTAGACCTCTTTTGACAACATTTTCCAATTGTTTGCAAATTGGATACAATGACCATACAACCTATCTAAACATTCATCAAATGACTTAAACACATTGTAATGGTCTTCAAAGACCTTATTAAATGACCCCTAAACACTTTTTAAACACGTATTTACATATTGGCCTCATGGAGGCATATAGTCCATCAGGTGCTCCTGCACCACCTTACAAGATAAAATCCAAAACCTTCTTGATATAACTTCCATCACTATTCCTTTTCGTGATGCACCTTTCTCTTCTTTACATTATACACAACATAGAGGTTCACCCTTGAATAGTTTTTTCCACAATAAGTATTATTATTCTTACTTTCTATACCACCTCTATTTTGACATTGAGATTACCTATGTCATAATTATAGTAGAATCTATATCATAATATTAGGATTCCTTTGTTATGGCATCGAGATTTTCACCTCTCATCATATTGAGATTACCTCTACCATTCTAATCACTAGTGCATGATATTGATTCTACCTCTATCTTACTCTCCTTTATTTTCTCATTAGGTCTTTAGGCCTCTCTTCATCTATTGTCTTATTACCCACTATGTGATAATTGTTTCTGGTATCATATTGTGGGGGTACAATTTTAAGTGCAACCATAATCTCTTTTCTTTGGTAATAACACAACCATCTTCATCTTTTTTTTCATCACCTACATTCTAGGGAGCATGGTCAACTCATTTTTGGGGCACACACCCTTCCTAAGGTCCCCTTTCTTCTTTCATCTCCTTAATATTTCATTAAAATATTCACATATCATAAATGTAAATATATTAATGAGGAAATACCTTCTAATCACAAGTGCATCCACACATATGCACACACACAGAGATTACCGGTATGCTCCTTGTAGTATTAGTGGTTTTTTTCCCATATAAATTAAATTTGGACATGACCATCCTTATCAATATCACCCAATAACAAAGCATGTTAGTCTAAATGATCTTGAATTTTATCAAAACATATGAATTGCCTAGCAACAAATTATGCTAGTATAAGTGATTTATTCAATCTCATAATTTTTAGAAATAGATCTAGCTTTAAATCATGCATTATCTTCTCATGAATCTTAGTAACAAAGTAAGCTATACCTTGAGTCATACTATTCTTCTTAACAATTTTTATTTCTCTTCATTCTCTTCTCATGACCCTTAGTCATAAAGAAAGCTAGAGCCTGAGTCATGCATTCTCTTTCATATTGATTGCCTCCCTTTCTCTTTGTATGTATTAGTATATTATCTATTTGAAGCAATCAATTGACTCCTTACATTCTTCTCACCATATTAGAATTCCTTTATTTTTCATCTTTTGGATTTAATTGTACTTTGGGGATGATGCAAAGTATTGAGACAACTTCCACATCTAGGTCTCTTTTATGTTGACTCAATTTTTTTATTTTTTTTTGTTTATGTGTCTTTTCACTTAGTGCATGTGTTGTTCACGCATTATGATTTTCTTTCTAACATTTGTATGCAAATTTATGTATTTTTGATTCATTTGTGCTATAGGTTTTATGTTGTTCATGCTTCCATATATATGTTTGTAATATTCTAGAAAAATAGCTTTGTAGGTTTTTGTTGTTTAATATATATTTTTATATGTTCTTAGCTTAGGGGCATGGTTTTCTTCACTTGAAGAGATTTTTGCATCCTCTACAATATCCTTTTTGGAGTATCTTCCTATGATTTTATTTACTTCCAACATTTAATTTATATACTTTAGCATAGCTTATCACCTAGTGTAATCAACTTGCAAAAGTGGGAGCAAAATATAATGTAGAAAATTGCATACCCTTGTAATTTCATGTTATGTTTTTGGATTGCTTTAATGTCATACCCCTATCATGTTTTAGATATCATTTTAGCCTCATCCTTACCTTTTTCTTTACCAGATCAACAAATAAATATTTTATTAGATTTTAATTTTCTTCACATACCTAAGACCACATGTTAAATTTTGAGTGATGTAGGACACTAATGTGGCACACTTATATCCACATGATGGGCTAGAGTCCTGCAAGTTTCCAAAATATAAACATTGGTTTCCCACTTAGCTACCTGCTACCACCTACTATAATTCTTTTCTATCCAAAAAATGCCTTCAACATTTGAATCTAACCCTTTAGCTTTTGAGGAATCCTTTTGAAAACTATCTCTTTGATTTACTTCCTCTCCAACAAAAATAAATTTATCTCTCTCCTTTTTCTTGGCTCTCTTGGATAAACTTGGATGAACATGCCTCCATTTTTTAAGCTTTCTAAAGTTGCACACTACTAGATTTTCATTAACAACTCCTTGTCTTCACTTCTCTCTTCTACATCACGCTGATCTAATGGTATTCCAATAATGTTTAATTGTTTATCATATTTACTTCTACATTTTCTTTGGCATATATCTTGGTGACTATCACCTCCTCTTGTTCAATCCAATACACATGTTAGGGTATTCTTCCCTATAGAAAAGGGATTAATAGTTATGGATTTAATTTATTGTCATTGTTCTTAGTAATAGATGCATGTAGGATAAGAGTGCACACTCTCCAATATTGATTTTTTATTTGACTATCCATGGAGGTTGAAATACCAAACTAGAGGCTTGACCATTCTTGACAAGATCAAATGTACTCCCAACTATAGGTTTTTCAAGGATCAACTTGTATGGTCATTTGCATCCTCTTATCTCTCTTGTAATTTGTATTTCCATTTCAAAATAAATAGATTAAATAGATTTTCATCATTTCCATATCACCTAATAGTGTACACTTGGATGGTAATCCCTAAGAAGGACTAAAACACATAGTGTGGAAATTTGTGTGTCATGATATCATCTAAGACAATGAGCTCCACCCTATGGTGCTAGGTACTTCATTTTCTGCTATTTCCATTTCTACATCCATCTTGTCATTTTAGTACTTCTATTCTCTATATTCTACAAATTCTCATCACAATACTTTCTACTTTCTCATTATTTCATGTAATATAATGTAGAAGATAAAATTAGTTTAATTTTTCATTATGACACCATTGAATTTATATTTAATTTTGTATGCTCATTTGAAATCTATGGGTATTTTACCTGAAGGTTACTCTACCAAGTCTTAGGTTATTTTTTATAAGCTCATTATACTCAATCTCCATGGTATCCTCCCATTCAAGGCTGTCCTTTATTGTTCAATATTGTTGTGTTTTAAGCATTTTGAAAATGTCAATAGAGATAAAAATGAACATGATAATAAACCAATAAACTATTTCCCTACTCACCAAGTTTGAGCATCAAATGCATGAAGGCCATCTTCATGTATCCTCAATAGTGGAACAATACTATTTTGGTCTTTACTACTATGGAACTTGAGATTCTTGTGCCAAAGTAACAAATTGGGTTGAAGAAAACTCTACTCTCATCACTCCTATACCAATGGAGTAGAAGAGATATTAGCTAGAGGATAAAACACTTATGACTATGATAAAGTAGAAAAGAGCTAGAATCGTCAAATTTGAAAAGAATAACTATAGTTTTGATAAGTAGGAGGTGTTTTCCATGGCGTGTCCAATTATGATATTGCTATCAAGATTCAACTATGTAGTTTTTCGAGTCAAACTCATTGACCCATGTTTCATGAGTAGTGGTTCACAAGAACCCATCTCTCATGATAATGAATGGTCCACCTAGCATTCATTGCATCTAGGTGATGCTCATAGAGGTGAAGCATTGGGGCTTCCTAGGAGGTCACCCATCCCAATACTACTCCAACTCAAGTGCGCTTAATCATGGAGTTTTCCCCAAGGTTAAGCCCACTTAGCTTACAACCCTATTTGCAAAACCTCCAACAAGTGTTGTACCTTATGAACCATTCATTATAGAGCCCCTTTAGCTCATCAATTGGTAAGTAGGAGGTATTTTCCACAGCGTGTCAAATTATGATATTGCTATCAGGATTCAACTGTGTAGTTTTTCGAGTCAAACTCATTGACCCATGTTTCATGAGTAGTGGTTCACAAGAACCCATCTCTCATGATAATGAATGGTCCACTTAGCATCATTGCATCTAGGTGATGCTCACAGAGGTGAAGCATTGGGCCTTCCCGGGAGGTCACCCATCCGAGTACTACTCTAACTCAAGTGTGCTTAACCATGGAGTATTGGGATGGGTGACCTCCCGGGAAGGCCCAATGCTTCACCTCTATGAGCATCACCTAGATGCAATGAGTGCTAAGTGGACCATTCATTATCATGAGAGATGGGTTCTTGTGAACCACTATTCATGAAACATGGGTCAATGAATTTGACTCGAAAAACTACACGATTGAATCCTGATAGCAATATCATAACTATAGTTTTTCTACTAATCACTTATAAGATGCTAGTTAGGATTACAATTGAAGAGGTTTTGTTCATATACCTCAACAATCTAACTATCAATGGATTTATTAGAGAATATATCAATGAGTCTATATACCTTAAGTTGTCAATTATATAGAGCAAAGAAATATCTAAAACACATGTAATCTAGTTTACCTTTTTATGTATTAGGAATTAAGACATAAAATGGAGCAAAAGAACATTAAAAATATTATTACCTTAGGTTTAAGCATGAATTGAGATTCTTCAAGATCACATCCTACATGTCTTTGAAAGCATGAATAGGTTTAGAAAATGCACCATGGCATTTACTAGTTCACCTTAATATCTATATGAAATACCTTTGTTGTGCACCCTACACCAAGATATCTCCATGATTTTCATGTTTCTCCTTTCAAGAGAATTGGTAGATATCTCAGATAAGAGAGGCATTGCTGGCTTGGGAGCCCAATTTGTAGAAAGTTGTTCCCCAAGATTTTATCTCACATAACAAATATCCACTTAACACTCATTTATATTTTTGTCTACTTTTTTTATAGAAGCAGAGCAGTAGTGTTGGATAAGTGTAATTGGTATTATTTTGAGTTTTTTATTTTTATCCATGTTTCTACGTTTCATATATATACAAAGTTTATCTGATATATTTTTCTCTAAAAGAATCCTCTTCCTCTTCCTGCTCATGACAGGAATAGTTGGCTAAGTGCTTTTTCACAAACACCTACTCATCTACAGCCGTATGATGTCAAAGATTTCAAACTATGGACTGTCAAATCGTTTTAATTGACTTTGGCATGAAACATTAGAGCAGGAAAATGAGTTGTGATGGAAATACCTGGCAAAAACGAAGCCTGTCAAGTCTCCTCCGGCAGCAGGTGAATTGGGAGCGGGCTTCAATATTTCCTTGACAATGTCAAGAGTCTTTTGCCATTTCTCCAATAGGCTGTCTTCTTTCCCCACCACGCCCACCACACAAGAATAACAAGATGAGGAAGATACGATTGTGGGCATTTGGGCAACGGTTACAGCGTTCCATTTTTTCCGAGGGTTCGCTTTTGCTGTGTTGTGCTTCCGAATGAGAATGGGATAGCCTAACGAAATTCTGAGGCCCACGCTCCTGCTCTCCATTTTATCTTCTCCTATGCGCCCATCTTATCTTCAGTGTCCTGTAGACCAGTTTTTTGAGCCATCGGATTCATATGAATATATATTATGAGTTATGGAATGATTGGATTGCTTTATTTTGGTGTGTAATGGCCATTGTATGTTGAAGAGGTGTGGAAGATTAATTAGTATTTTTTTTATACACTTACGTAATATATGCAATCAATTGACGGGTCATTAAGTAAATGATGTTGTGTGTACAACTAAGGTCTTGTTGGACAAGTGATAGCTTCAGATTGACTATGTATCCACTTACATTAGCTTAATATATTATTTTATGTTTAAAATTTAATCTCTTAAGTGCAACATCCCTAGAATGCACACAAAACCAAATAAAGATTTATTATATATAAAAAATACTCCCTCTTTATATGTCTTTGTATCTCTCGCTCTTCCTCTCTCTCTTCCTCATCCATCTATCTTCTCTCTCATATATATATAAAGTGATTGAGTTTATGTGCCAAGTGTCACTAATTAGATGTACATTCATGATGTGTACACCATTTGATTAGGAGTGTAGATTTCACATCTTCATGTCTTCTTACCTAAAAATGGATAAGCAAAGCCCTAGTATTGTGCGTATACCTTCAATAAATCTTACACCAATGGTAATAGTTTTAATGAAATATTGAGTTATTTATATCTAACATATGTCATCATCTTGATTTTTTAAACTCACAAATACATTATCATTTAGTGTCCTAATCCCCTTATCCTTCTCAAGATAGAAGACATTTGAGACATAAAACAAAGTGATGATTAATGTAGATTTGCACTTTTGCATTTGTCAAATCAAAGTTTGCATAATCACATGGACAAATAGGGTCGAGAATGACACTATTCCCCAATAATCTCACTTTTCTCAATATTTTTTTTACAAAGTGCACTTTTGTTTGATTGTAAAGTAGATTGGTAGGCTTCAATGAGAATTACCTTTAAATGAGTTTTATTATTTTTATAGATCAATAGTATCAATTACAACACCAATTAATCAAAATTGAGCACAATTGTTGGTTTCTCATTGTGGCTTCTTAGTAGTTGTGTGTTTCTTCTATTCAATTTTTTATTAATATTATTGTATACCTAGCCTTGTGTTTACTTGTAGTGATTTTGAATTCTAATTGAGCATTTAAGTTTAAGATGAGGGAAGTTGTGCATTATCTTTAGATTTGTATGTTAAACGATTAGACTCATTTGAATAGTTTCATTGCCAAGTATTTAATTCAAATTGGTAGGCCATTAAGTAAATGGTGTTATATACTTAATATACCTCTACATGGAGATATGACAACTTTGAACTGTGGCAACACATAAAATTTGATCAATTTTAATTTAAGAATGCCACTCATTAGATTTAGGTTCGCAACATGGATTGTATTGGTGATCTAAGTTGTAGACCCCAAATCCCTAATGTTTGATAATCTCCCAAGTTCTAAAGGTGTCAAACTTGGGAAGATTACCACAAACCTTTATTCAGGTTGAGCAACTTAGGATCAATTGTTGATGTGGATAACACCTCCTTCATTTTTGGATCTACAAGACCAAGGGGGTCCCCTTAAGGAACTAGATTGGTTAATGAAATTATGATTGAACGCTTCCTTACAACAAAATATATCCACTACATTGTGTATCCCAATACTGGTGTCACAATATACCTATGTGCTAGTCTGGATATGCAAGGATTGGCACCTTACTAAAATAGATGATATGTCATATAAGTGTTTGAGAATGTATTTTATGATAACCCCTTATGTTGTGTATGTACATTTAGACATGGTTGTTGGAACAAACACACACATAAAATTGAAAAGATGTGTAAATTGATTAAGTGTGTTGACAATGATGGTGAGAGAAATTCAGTTATAGACTGATGCCTTTATCCATTGGAAAACACGGTTTTTGAATTTATTCAAATATGTAACAACTAAAATTGAGGTAATGTCTTAATCAAGAAACTACAAAAGACTATGCCTTTTAGAATGCACATGCAAGCTAGGCTCTACACATACACTTACAAAATAAATATATGGTTGCAAAATATTAAGCAAGTCTTCTTAGTAATCCATGAATACGCCCACACATTTCCTTTATTATGCTAAAAAGATACCTTACAAAAGCTTTGCAAGCATTTTACAAACTTTTGATTGAAAAACTAAACAACATACATCCAAAAATGCATACCATACATAACGAGACACTCAACTAAAGTTGATTCTACCTTTAAACATTTTATCTTTAAGGTTTATAATATGTTATTATAGATTCGATAAAACCTAAATCATTACTTTACAAAAATCAAACTACCTGGGAATGGGATATCAAACCCTAAGACTTCCTTTGTATATCTCTTTTGTTGGTTTTGTAATTGTTCCTCCTTCTAGAATTCTCTCTTTTGCTATCCTCTAATGATTTTCCTCTAAGTGTTCACCAGGGCAAATATACCCATGGCAAGAGGGTGTGCAAAATGTCAGAAGGCCATACTACACAAAAAACCCTAATCATGAGTTCCTCCAACATATAACCAAAAGAGTGCCCCTTACAAATCTAAACTAACCACTAGGAGGTGCCAAAGAACAATATTATGAACCTTTCCATACTTAAGCATTAATTATCCATGGAATAAGTGCAAGAAATATAAAAAAGCAACTAAGGAATCTATCAAAATCATATATTGGAGGTGGGAATCTAACAAAAGAATGTCTATAAACAATAAATGAGGCATGGTCACCATAATTCTCCTTTGAATCCACATAAAAGTGCATTTAATTCCCACCGGGAGCATCCTCAGGTCAATATTTGGTAGTTACAGGCATAAATGGTGTTACAAAGAGGTAAGTGGAAGGATTCACACCTTCTAAGGCTTCATGTAGCTTATTGGCGAAGTACTAGCATGATTCTTACCATCATGCTTTTCAAACCAAGAAAAGGAGTATTAAATTTATCGATACCCCAAAAAGACCTTTATCATTGGGCATTAGGCCTCAAGTGTACCACTTAACACCTACCAATCAAGCTAAGTCACCAGCATACTCATTTCTAAAACCTCGATAAGGCATTGAGCCATTGGGTTAGGCTTTGAACATCCATCAACACATATGCCAATGAAGGAGAGAGAGAAGAGGAACTCCAAAAAGGTTGACGACAAAGAAAAGAAGTAATTGGAAAGTTGGGAGTTAGGGGAAAGCTTGGTCAAATACCAAGTTAAGAGGAAAGTTGAAAGTCTGACCTCTGATGGATTAGAAGAATTTTGGGGGAAATGGGGAAAGGGAAGTGTCAGAGGTTGGGGATTAGGGATGCCTCTTGACGGATGCCAAAAAAGTAGGAGGGAAGCAATAAATTTAAACTCCAATGGGTGATAGGATTAGGCCTTTTACCATTGCAAGTTAAATACTTGACTATGTAAGAAGTAATAGAAGCCCATAACCAAGGCAATGAAATTATTTTTGTACCTTGTGATGACTAATCTAAATTCTCTCATAGCAATGTGAAATCATTCCTTGTGCAATTGCATTAGATCTGAATAGAAATTCTTCCCCTATTCTAGGCAACCCTAAAACTTATGCTATTACTGTTTCTAAGGCATCTACTCTTAGGCCTCTGATTGTAGCCTCATCGTTTTGCAAAGTTTTGGAAAATTGTTGTGTCATAACTTTATTGTATTTTTTTAAACGAAGAAAATAATCCAGCCACCCACCTTGTTGAAAAATTGGAAGACACAGGTGATCTTCCTATGTCAAATTATGTGTTGTTGGTTCTCTCCTAATAATGTCACCTCTCATTTTTGTAGTTTTTATAACCTCTATTTGTAGCTTGTTGTCTCTCTGAATGCTAGGATTTTTGAATGTCATCTCATCTATGTTTCTCTATGCTCTACAAATTCTTATGGATTATGAAGGAAATTGATTCTATGTAATTCTCTTAGCTCTTGACAAATGAAAATGGGAAATGAAAATTGGAGATGACAAATAGAACCTTTTTCTTCCCTCCCCAACTTAGTTTTTCTATTTATCCTCAAATAGTAGGTATAGAAAGGATGAAGAAGATAAATTTTCAAAGCATTGGAGATAATTAATGTAATGCATAAATGTGTGCATGTTCTTTGAAGTGTAAAGAAAATCAGTAGCATTTTGATGTTAATCATAGTAAATAACAAGAAAAGTACCTATTATAGTGTAGTGATTGAAAGGTAGTGTGTGTGAGTTGAATTGAGCATTGTCATGCAACTATAGGGAAAGGTATTTGGAATGATGGAATTTAATTAAAGGTATTGTAGGTAGATATGCGAAAAAATAGATTGGTGAGATGATGGAACATGTCCTAGAAGTTTGAATACTAGAAAGGAAAGCTATGAAAAAGTGTGTGATTGATAATAATGGGATGCAATGTTGCTTGGAATATGTGGTGGATTGGAGCTATTGCATGTCAAGGTGATAGAGTTCATATGGAATGACAAATGTTAGCAGTTTTGGGTGTAGTGGTAGTGAATTGGAGGTAGGTGCTACAATTAGCAAAAGAACATGTCCCTTTTTATTGATGTGCCTTAGGGTTGTTATTACTGGTCCTATGAAATTTATTGTGCACATCCAAAACTAGTTGTTGGTGATGGTATCTAGTGCATGTGAGATGTTACTATTATAGTTTATACCTAGTACACATCAGCAGGTGAGCTAGTTTGCTCATTTATGGATGTATCACTTGATGTTTCCATAGTGTTTGCATGTTTGGCATGCGATTCTAATTTAAAATATTGCTATAGATTATGCAAAGACTCTTCCTTTTGAATTGACATTTTGTAAAGCTTGAATCTATGTCCATTGACCAATAATAAGAATTTGATTGAATCTATGGTAGTTAATTTAACTAATCCATTCTGAAAAAAATATGTTTGATTTCATATAGTCCAAGCCACCTTGTTTGCAGTTTCCCTTTGTGATCTTTATATCGGGAATCTCAAAGCAATGCCCAGTCATCTTCATAGAATTCCTTAGTTTTAATGAATTGATCATGTCATTTGATTCATTACTTCTGCACAATTTCTATATGGTGAATGGCTTTCATCCTTATTTCATCCAAAGCATTGAGACTATGCAATATTTCATTTTGTGCTTTTGATAGGTCCATTCCAAGTTCTATTGTTGTGTGGAGTATTTTATGCTCAAACTCAATTGGAAGGACAACCTTTTTTCCATACACCAATTCATATGGTGTGAACCCTGTTGTGGTCTTCCACATTGTCCTATATGCCCAAACTAATTCAGGTAGTCTTGTTGCCCAATTCTTCTAATGTAGTTGAACTATATTGGTTAGAATACCTTTTATCTGTTTGTTTGTAACTTCTTCTTTCCCATTGGTCTATGGATGGTAGGGGGTTGAATTTTGATTCCTGATTTCATACTCTTTAACTATCTTATCAATCAAATCAAAAGTAAACTATGATCCCTGGTTTGTGACTATCACTCTAGGCACATTATAGTTGTCATTAATGTTATCACATCTGATACAGTATAGAAACTTGGGATGACAACTATTCAACCAACAACAACTATTCTACAGTTAGCTGACCAATCTACCACAAAACCAGAGGGTATAATAGAAGAGATCATGGTTACCATAGACACATGGGATTATCCGGTTGATTTTTGGTTCTTAAGGCCAGAAAGAAATATTTTGGATATCCAATCATCTTGGGAAGACCATGGTTAGCAATTCCTGCCACTTTAATTGATTGTAGATCTAGAAGCATGATCATATCAAATGGTCAAAAACAAAAAGAATTGTCACTCTACGCACCAGCACAACTGACAATTCAACCAAACACTCAACTTTGGGTGGATGAATATTTAGAGTCAGAAGGTGATGGGATTGTAGAGTTAGCCATGGTTACTATAACTGAACATGTTCAAGAATGCGAAGAACAAGAGTTAACTTCAAAAATTGAAAGAGAAAATTGTCAAGCAACATTACATGGACAACATTCTTGTCCTCTAAATACTCTTGTTGAGAAATCAATATAGGCCACCAAAGACACCAAAGAGATTACAGTAGCTAGAGATAAACCTCTCAATATCAACTCATCCTTATCCCCAACGCAAGAACAAGAATTGAAAGACACTTTAGAAAAACATACTGAAGTGTTTGCTTGGGAATATACGGATATGAGAGGGATCCAGCCTTCATGTAGTCACCATATTTACATAGAATATGTAAGACCAATCAGACAAGGACAGAGGTGTATCAATCTTGTTCTTCATGACATTGTAAAAAAAGAAATAGAGAAGCTTCTCAAAGTAGGGTTCATATACCCAATCTTTGATAGTCAGTGAGTTTCTCCACTGGCTATTGTTCCAAAGAAGAATGGTAAATGGCGAAAGTGCATAGATTATCGAGAATTGAATAAAGCCACAAAGAAAGACCATTTCACATTGTCATTCATAGACCAAGTACTAGATAACCTCGCAGGCAGCAACTACTTCTCTTTTCTAGATGGCTTTAGTGGATATAACCAGATCCAAGTAGCCCCTGAAGATCAAGACAAAACTACCTTTACTTGTCCTTGGGGCACATACGAATATACAGTCTTCCCATTTGGACTATGTAATGCACCTGCCACATTTCAAAGAGCAGTGCTAGCCATTTTTGCAGACTTCGCCACTTCTTGTGTTGAAATTTATATGGATGATTTTACAATCCATGCTAAACATTTGATGAGGCACTCCAAAACTTAGACAAAGTCTTACAAATATGTAAAGATCACAAATTATCACTCAACCATGAAAAAAGTTCCATTATGATGATTGAGGGCATTGTTCTAGTACATCACATCTCAAAAAAGGGGATAAAGGTTGATCCTAAGAAAATTGAGATCATACAAAACATTGAAATCCCTAAGAACCAAACAAGAGTTTGAAGTTTTCTTGGCCATGTTGGGTATTACAGAAGATTTATAGAAGAATTTAGTAAAATTGCATCACCATTGTTTACCCTGCTCAAGAAAGAAGAGGAGTTTGTATGGACTGAAGATTGTCAAAAATCTTTTGCGACAATCAAAATAGCCTTAACAACTTCTCCAATCATTAAAGGACCTGTTTGGGGAGAGCCATTTCACATACATGCAGATGCATCCAATCTAGCTATTGGAGCAGTGTTAGGAAAAAAAAGATGGCAATGATGCCATGCATGCAATTTATTACGTTAGTAAAAATTTAAATCCTGGTAAGAGAAATTATACAACAAAAGAAAAGGAATTTTTAGCCGTACTATATGCAATAAACAAATTTAGGCATTATATTATAGGCTACAAAGTCTACGTACATACAAACCATGCTACAATTAGGTATTTGATGAACAAGGCTATAGTAGGTGGACGTATCATTAGATGGTTACTGTTGTTGCAGGAATTTGATGTTACTATCATTGATAAACCTGGAAAAGACAATGTTGTTGCTAACTTTCTTTCCAGAATTGTTTCACAGGATAATCAAGAACCAATGGATGATACATTTCCAGACGAACATCTATTTGCTATATAAATTCATCCACCATGGTTTGTTGATTTGGAAAATTACCTTGTAACAGGAAAATGTCCAAGTCACTTTAGTCAAGAAACAAAAAATGAGGTAAATTCATGAAAGTTCTCGATTTCAGTGGATTAATGCTCTTTTGTTTAAATTGTGCCCTGACCATGTTTTTCACATATGTGTATTTGAGTTAGATGTTTATGATGTAATTCATGCCTACCATCATGAGCCTGAAGGAGGACACTATTCAGTAGTGCAAACAGTTCACCAAATATTAGGAGCTGGCTACTTTTGGCCATCAATGACAAAGGATGTTTCATTCTTTGTCATGCACTGTGATGAATGCCAGAGGATGGGAAGACCCACGCCGACCATGGAGATGTTGTTTCAACCGCAAATAGCTCTGGAACCATTTGAAAAATGGGGCATCGATTTTGTGGGACCTGTCGATCCACCTTCAAGAAGGCAACATTACATCCTTGTTTGTATTGATTATGCAAGAAAATGGGCTGAGGTGAAAGCATTACCAGCAGCAACTGAAGATAAGGTTGCAAATTTTACAAAGATTTGGTGCACCAAGAGAAATTGTTTCAAACCAAGGACCACAGTTTGTATCAATAATGATGGAAGCATTTTTGTACAAATATCAGATGACTCACAGAAAATATTTGCCATATCACCCTCAGGCGAATGGACAGGTGGAGGTTACTAACAAAGAATTAGAGAATATTCTGACAAAAACAATTTCATTGAGGAAGACAGAGTGGGTAGATAGGTTGGGTGAAGCAGTGTAGGCCTATAATACCACATGGAAAACAACAACTAGATTTTATCCCTATGAACTAGTGTATGGAAAGAAACCAGTTATGCCATTTGAATTTGAATTAAAAACATTAAATCTAGCTATAGAAATTGGAATTGATCTACCAGAAGCAGAGAAAAGCATAATTTTGCAGCTTAATAGACTTGATGAAATGAGAATGGAGGCACTTCAGCACATAGAGGTGATTCAAAAGCAAAGGAAGGAATGGCACGATAAACATATTGTGTCCAGGCAGTTCAAAGAAGGAAATTGGGCATTGTTATTTGACTCCTGATTTGAAGAGTTTAAGAGGAAGTTCCATACAAGATGGTTGGGACCCTATGAGATAGATCAGATATTTGAAAATGGAGTTGTCCAATTAGTACCAATTGATGGAGAAAAGAGAGTTATGTTAGTGCATGGTCATCGTCTGAAAACATATCATAAGCCTACATCAAAAGAAGAATCTTTAGATGATCTACAACACAGAATTGAACATTTTCTCATGGAAGATATTTCTTCCATGAGAGAAGGTCTCTGAACTTTTGAGGAAGGCATGAATAAAGAGGATAAATTGAAAACCAACAAATGGCGGTTTACCTTGAGAAAAATGGAAGTAAATTGAAAACTAGCAAATGGTGGTTTGCTTTCGGAAAAAAAAAAAAGATGACTGAAAACCAGCAAATGGCAGTCTATCTAAGTTAACTCATGAAGGCTCTTGAAGGCTCCTAAAGATTGAAGACTTTGAAGACTCTATTTTTGCTCGATAGCTCCTGAAGGCTCCTGAAGAGCTCCCAAAAAGCTCCTGAAGGTCGAAGACTCTAAAAACTTTGTATCGCTCAATAGCTCTTGATGACTCCTGAAATTCCAAAGCTCCTAAGAGCTCCTGAAGACTCCTGAAGCACTCCTAAAAATTCTAACGATCTTGAAGGCTCTCAACTCATGTAATTCCAAGGCTTCTGAGAGCTCCTGAAGGCTCCTGAAGAACCCCTGAAGGCTCCTGAAGAACTCAAAGGCTCGAAATAAATTAAGGTGTGCATTTAATGTGAATATTACTTTCGAATATTATTTTCTAAGGTAGTTAGACTAATTTAAAATAGGTAGATATTTATGAATCTAGACATCTCTGCCATACTATTAATTAATGATGATAATAAATAAACTTTTAATCATTTCAATAAGCAGTGGATGGTTGATGTAAGGAATGATGTGACATTGATGATGTTAGTCAATGATAACGGATCTTTTCATGATTCGATTGTCTTTTCAAAAATCCTCCCAAGTACAAATTGACATGTGTAATGAACGTCGCCAACCTTTCGAATTGAATTGCAAGCTTCATATTGTAGCGTGTGAATTGTCCAAAGTAGTAAAGGAAATAAATGCAAAAAGTTAATGGCACGTCATGTCATTTTCAAATTGGCTGCTCCCAAATCAAGAAAAAATCATTCCACATTTTTGGTAAGTAATTCAGACTGCTAATTCAAGTCTGCTAGCAAAATCCGCCATTACAGAAGTCTGCCATTGTTGACAGAGAGAGATGGGGAATAAGAGAAATGTTGAGCCAAAGAACTTCAATCTTGACTCAGAAACCAAAAGATTGCTAGAAGTTGGGTGGCTAAATTTTGTGATGCAGTATGAAGGTTTCCATCCAGAAATGGTTGGGGAATTTGTGAGAAACTTCAATGTGAATGTTACTAGAGTAAGAGGAGAGATAATTGAAGTTACCCCCGAAATTATAGGTGAAATTTTTGGAATCCCACTTTAGGGAAAACCAGTTAACAAGGGCCAAGTTAAATTTGAGAAATTGGTGGTTGCGTTCCACCAGGAGCTAGAAAGAAGGCCGGAGATTCAAATGCATAAAGGAGACCAGCGCGGCATAGCTCAAAATAGTTTGGACGAGCCATGGAGAACTGTTGCGACGTGGCTCATGAAGTTCTTCACTTGCGATGGACAGTATGGCACAAATTGGGCCTTACAATGCGGTTGTTAATACATTTGAGGTATGGTCAGACAAAACCTTCTGCTAGGATAAATTTGCAAATGTTTTTGTTCCAGCAAATCTCTTCTATGATTTTGAGAGTAAAGGCTAGGGGTGAATCTTCTATAAAATATCAGGGATTAATACATTTGATAATTAAACACCATTTCTTAAAAAAAGAAACTGGGAAGCAAGGCTGGTTAGAATTTTTGTCTGTGCCTATAGAAAAGCCAAAAGGGAAACCCACAAGGGGACCCGCGGCTAAAAAGGCAAGAATTGAGAAATTAGAATCTTCTAAGAAAAGGGGAAAAAGAAAAAAATCACAAGAGTTCTCTAGGGTAGTTCGTACTAGTTCCAAGAAAAGGAAGCAAGAAGTACATGAGGAAAGCCCTAGCCATGCTGAGACCATAGTGTCCACCCCTGAAGAAACACCTAAAGTTCAAACCCCTATTTTGGAAAGTCCAAAAGAAACTGTTGTAGGCCATGAAGAAACCCGTACACCAGTACAATCTCCTGAGCAGCCCCAAAGTCCTCCTGAAAACCCAATGTCGACTTCTGAAGGACCCCCTGTTTTTGAAACTCGTGACTCTAATGAAGAGTCTGAAGCACAAGCTGAAGAATAAGAAGCATATGAGGAATTTGAAGTAGAGGAAGCCGTGAGATCCCCTACACCTCCTCCAACTGTAGAGAAAAGAAAGGAAAAGAAATATTGATTCAAGAAGAAGAAATCCATGAAAAATTGAATGAAGAGGAGTTAGAAATTGAAGAATTATTGAGGGCTATGAAAATGTCCTGATTAGAAGCTGAATTGGAACAAGAAAGGAAAAACATGCAATTCCTTGAGGAGAAATTGAGAAGAAAAGAAGAAGAATTGCAACAATCTTTCAGCAAAACTCAGAAAATGGAAAGACAAATTGAACAAAATGAAGCAAGGTTTAAAGAACAATTGAGTAAAACAGAGGATGCCCTACAACAAGCTAGTGTGCAAGAATTAGCAAATGTTGAAGAAATTTCAAAAATAAAAGAGGAATTGCAACAAAAGGAAGAGCAATTGAAACAACAATCTATGCGGTTTTATGCACAAGAAGACTCTACTTCCATAGCTCCTCTATGATACCTTGCTCTGCCTTCCATTATTTATGATATTCATTCCATTCCATCAGATATTCCTCATTCAGCCCAATCTAGATATCTCTCATTGACAACCTTGAAGTATAAGGAAGAAAATAAAGTTTTGAAAGAGCAGGTGTAGAAGTTAGAGAAAGAGAAAAATGAGATTGAAAGGAGACTTGAGCAAGCGACAAAAATCAGTTCTGCAATGCTTTCCATGAGAAGACCAGCTAGGATGTATGCTCTGTTTCTTAGAGAGGTTTCTAGAATGGAAGTTGAATCAATTAATCTTAGGAAGAAGCCTGGATTACCATGAAGATCATGATTTTCTACAAGATTATTTTAAAAGCCACCATGACATTCAAAATTTAATATGTGAATTTTACCAGCATGGATTTTTAATGGGAGACAATGATCACTCTATGTTGAATATTTATGTTGGTGAACTTCAAATTAGATCATTTGTCTCTTTAATGCAAAATTAGATAAAATGTTCAAGAAGAATGGACAAATATAAAGAGGCATAGAGAAAGTATGGGTTACCAATGAGACCCAAAATGTGTCATGCTGGAAAATATATCACAACAGTACGATCAGTGGTAAGGCTCAATGAAGTTAATCCTCTTTATGTTTCAAACTTGATGGGTAGTATTGTTGCATTCTAGAATGTTGAGGGAACACTTCCCCCATTAGCACTGCAGTCTTGTGAGGAAAGGTATTAGTTCATTCCCAAGACAGTCAGAAGAAGGGAGCCAATTAGTCCAAACAATATCAACTGGAGTTTGGTCAGAGTCAGACATGTCATCACCTTGATTCAACAGTAGAAAGAATTATGGGTCGACATGAGATTCAGAATGTCGATAATCATTATTCCCGCACCAAAGCTCAAAGAAACACCAAATGTACCTAATGGAGTGTTAAGACCATGGCTTTGCACTCAATTACAGATTACCAGACCAATACAGGGAAGGAGTGTTCGACTGCTGCATTTGAATGGAAACACTAAACAAGGAAAAGGAGAATAGCATCATTCTTGATGAGGAACCATGAGGACATGGTCCACAATAAGTGGGGAAGAAAATTATGAGAGCATCAAAATACTTTCATTTAAAGCATTTTATGTTTAAAAGACTTGTTATTTTTGTTAATTGACATGACTGGCGGTAATTATAGATTAACATATTTACTTATTTTGCTTATGTTTAGCTAAATTAGTAGATATATTTGAAGTAATGGTTTATGTTAATTACGTTACTTTATGATGATATTTGCTAAGATAATTATGTTGCATTGATCTTTTACTACCATAAATGTTATCCTTTTTCTTAAGGTTTTTGAACAGGGTATTTTAAAGGTTGATGTGTGGTTAAACTCTCTATTTAATCATGATGATGAATACGCCATAGATGGGCTCTGCTGGATGATGAGTCACTTGATTCCAAGTCAACTTTTTCATAGTCTGTTATGGAACTTCTACTTCCAACGCCAATATGGCATAGTTCTCTTTAGTTCAGTTTTAGTTTTGTTCTAGTTTAATTGTAATCTTTAGTTTGATCGCCTTAAGTTTTGGAAGTTAACGCCATGTTAATAAGGATATTCTTATAAATATCCATGTTTCGGTTTGAATTAAGAGTTAGATAATTTCAAATAAGATTTTTGTAATTCAACAGCAATACTTTGTTTTGTGTTCTACTTTTGATAAATGGGAATGAAAGCAAGGAGTTAATTCAATCATTGTGTTAAAGGATCTTACTTGAAGAAGAGCAGGGCCCACTCAACCTTTGGAAAAATCTTGTGTTGGTATTTTTTCAAGTTATGCTATTTCTAATTCATTCATAATTAAATCTGAAGTAGATGTTAATTCTCAATTGTTAAGTTAAATCATTTTGTGACTTAGTGAATGTTAATTCTGGATAGTTACTTTTGCTCCAGTTACTTTCAAGTTTCAGTTTGTTATGGTTATATTAAGATTCTTAAAATCATTATAAGGTTTATCAGATTAATTGGATTTAGATGTTGTTCGAAATAGTTAAGTTTGGTGTTATTTATTAAGTTTCATTAGAAGCAATGATAGGAATTTATGGAAGGATGAAGTTGGAGTTTGTTGAAAATCTGTTCATGGAGATTAGTTTTTATGCTTTCTAGAGTAATTGTCATTTCCTCACAATTAAATTATGTTCTTAAAATAGTGTTTAATTTCCAGCAATTAATTATGAATTTCTTTTAAAGGAAAAATAGAATTAATTTGGATTTCTTGTTTTAGCTTAAGAATTAAAGTAATCATTAGTTGTCTCCATGAATCGGTCTAAATTAAGTCGCTACAGTTCAGCTCCTGACAGCTCCTGAAGTAGGAAAATCGATACCTGAAGTCGTTATTTACAGTGCAAAACCCCCCAAAGAATCTGTGACAACTATCCTTATCATATATTGCTCTGAGACACACCTAGTTCGATACATAATTGATTAAATGATGCAAGTTGTGACATCAACGACCTTGCCCATCAGTGACCCTCTATCCCCTTATTTGTTCATTATGGTTACTAATGTTCCAAGTAGGAATGTTGCTAGAATACTGTTGGAGGGCTCTGTCAAAGGTATTAAACCAACCACCACTTTGGTTCTAGTTGTCATTCAATAGTTTGTGGATGACGTTATTCTATTCGGGAAAGCCTCAATCGTGGAAGCAAGGAAATGGAAAATTTGTCTCAAAAATTATGCGGCTTGTTCAGGTTGGTGCATAAATTATAATAAGAGTATGATCTATTTCTTTAACTGTACTCCTGGCCTACATGATCATGTGACTACTATTTTGGGTTGTGTGAGTGTCTCCCTTCCTTCAATGTATCTGGGTCTCCCTCTCATTGTTAAGGAAGTCACTCCCAATTTTTGGAATACCGTCCTTGAGAGGATACAAAGGAAACTAGTAGGGTGGAAAGGTTCTATTCTTAGTCACGCAAAAAAGCTGCAACTCCTTACTACCACCCTCCAAGGGATTTTGGTGTATTTCCTTTCCAATCTCAAAATTCCTAAGTACATTGCTGAAAATTTTGAAAAGATCCAAAGGGTTTTCTTTTGGTCTAGTACTGAGGAATAAAAGATGTCTCTAGTCAGTTGGGTAAGGTGTGCCTTCCTAAAATTGCGGGAGGGCTTGGCATTAGGAAAGTCCAATCTAACAACAAATCTTTGCTTGCCAAGGTGGGTGGGATCAGCTAAGGAACAAAAAAGACTAGTGTAGGATTATAAATGCTAAATACCTGAGCAACTGCCCCCTAGTTAGGTGCATCTTGAATGGTCATCCCCGTGGGTCTTTGGTGTGGAATTATATTTGCAAGATTAAGAAGTTGTTGCACTCAGGGTTGAGGTGGAAACTTGGAAATGGTAGAAACATTCACTTCTGGGAAGATCCCTAGCTGTTCGAATCCCCCCTGTCCTCATCTAATTTCAAGTTGTTGATGGAGCCTACACTTCTTTTCTTTGGCAGGAATGTTTGCGATTACCTTCATGGTTTGCAGGGATTCTGGAAATGGAAAGATTTAGGTTTATGCTACCCCCTTTCCCTAGATTTGAAAATTTTGGCTAATTCCTTACAGTACATTCTCTCTTTAACCAAAATTCCCATATAAAATATTGAGGATTATTTCTTTTGGACTAAGGAAAGCAAGGGAAATCTTTCTCACAGGATGGCTTATAGTTTGCTAACGAACAAGGGATATTCAGTGTAGAATATGGAATCAGGTCTAGAACAAACACTTGACACCAAAAATAAATTTATTTTGTTGGATGACTTGTCACAACATGATACTAACCCAAGATGATTTAAGGAAAAGGGGATTCCAGATCAAGAATAGATGCATGTTATGCAAAAATAATGAAGAATCAATGGATCACCTATTACTACACTATTCGTTTGTTGCTAAAGTTTGGAATCTGGCTTTTGGTAAGTTGGAGACTCATTGGACCTTGAATAGGGACTTAAAATCCTTTAATGAAGGATGGTCTAAACCCTTCCAACACCCCCTCCCCATAAAGATCTGGAGACAAATCCATCCCATCATTTGTTGGTTCTTATGGAAAGAGAGGAATAATTGGATCTTCAAAGATACTGAGAGAAGCCCCAAGGAATTTTTTGGAATTATTTCTATACGTATTACTAAAAATATCTCTATATACCATTGGAAACCCCTGGGAAAAGCCCCTACTAAAGGGGAGATCAAAATGGAAAAAGCATGGAACATAAACCTGGAGACCAAATCCTTTAACAACTCCAAGTCTCTAGCTAGAAGGAACACGGTATGGAACCCCTTAGGTATTGGTTGATTAAAGTTGAATTTTGATGGAGTAGCTAAAGGGAACCTTGGAATAGCCAGTATTAGTGGCATTATCAAGGACTACAAGGGAAAAATTTTGGTTGGTTTTACTGGAGGTATAGGCATACAGTCTTCTATGATGGTGGAATCTCGGGCACTACTAAAGGGAGTCGAGATAGCTATCAATTTGGGCATAAAAAAATTGCACATAGAAAGGGACTCTATGATAGTGATTGATTTTGTTAATCATTGTCATGTTCATGGTTGGACCATCAGGGATATCCTTTTGGACATAAATTTTTTGATATCTAAATTGGAAATGAAGTATTTAACTCACACCTTTCATGAAGGAAACCAGGTGGTGGATGACTTGGCCAAATTTGGTTCCTCTTGGAAACTATGCAAGTGTTGGAAAAGTCTTGGGGCTCTACCAGAAAATATACAAGGATTAATCCTTACAGAACAAAAAATAATAACCATTTAAATGGTGGCCAACATTGCTATTATTTGGAGGTATAGGTGGCACTACACAATAGGGCCTTTGATGATGGGGACTAAGCTAGATGGCGTGATGAGGTTAAAGCAGGGTGTCAAGTGGTTTTTTTGTTTTATGGCTATGAATGTTGGGGTCCTCCATCGCCTTTATGGGTTGTCTTATCATAAGTATTGCACATCTCATCAAATCTTCAAGAACGTGAGTTTTGCGAGGTTTATCTCCATATATTTTGATCATGCTAATGATGTCCCTAAGGTTTTATGAGATGTAGTTAAGGAATTCAAAATTTTTCTCATGGCTAAAAGGTCTAGGAAAATGTGTAAAATCAATGTGACTTATGGCACAATGGGTATTAATTATTTGATAAGTTCTATCATGGCTTCTTATCTTAGCTTATTGTACTTTTGGAAAGATTTTGGCCCCGCAGAGTTGGCTTCATCGGGAATGATCATCAGAGCTTGTAAACTTCTAAAAGCTTTAATTACACCTTCTTGTCCTTGGTGGCATGGTAATGATCTTATAAGGGAAGGTAAATTCACCAACAGCCAATCCATTTTTTGGCTTTATTTTTGTGGGCAAGTTTCAGTGTTTTGTGTATTGAGATGGATGGTGATAGGGTCATAACTAAGCCTGAAAATTGCGATGAATTTCACAGGGATCCCATTGTGTGGCACATCTACATGGAGGGGGTTTAGCACCTCTATTGGAAAGTTTGGTGGGTCATGATGAAAAGATGTTAGCTCAATTTGTTGGTTCGTGGAGGGATAGAAGAGTCACCATGGGTGGAATTTTTTTTTAGGTTAACAAGGAAGTGATAGCCAAGGCTACGGGCCTTTCCTATGAAAACAAGAAGTATAAGAAGCACACCAAAACTCAAGACCTAGAGAGCCTCAATGCCTTTTTTTAGGGACAATGAGAAGTTGATAAAGAAGTAGTTGGGTTTTGACAAAGAGGCACTTCCCAAACCTTGGGAAAAGGTGTGTCTTTCTCTCATGAAATATGTTACTTTAGAAGGAAGATTTAAATTTTTTACTTTTATCATCTATCATTGCTAAACCACCTATGGCACAAATGATCGTTAGCTTTCCCTTCTTTTTGTTGACCTCCCTTGAAAATTCGATAAATGATTCCCTTGAAGCCACTACTCAAAACCCCGACCAGCCACCTCCCCTACCTCTACACCAAGGCCTCATTCTTAGGCTTTATCACTTCCATTTGGCCTTATTCCCCCCAAAACCAATCTCGATTGTTCGGGTGGAAGAATTGGAACCACCAAACCTTGCCTCTGAGAAATCATCCCCTACCGCCTTTGTGGCTCCAAAGAGAAAAACACCCCCACTTGAATATGACCGCCATGTTGTGCCTAAATCTAAACCCCCAACAAAAAAGAAGAAGGGGGAGGTCAGGTTGACCCATTCCAAGGCTATGGCCAGATTGTGCGAGCTAAAGAACAACCCCACCAAGTTGGACAGCAAACTTACAGCAAAGAAAAAGGGGAAAAAAGACACTACATGCCAGGTGGAGTTGCCAATCACTGAAAGTGAGGGAAAGAGTGCTATAGAAAAGGACTCCAAAGGTGACACTATTGTGGCCATGAGTATTGATATGGGGACGGAGCAAACAAGCATCATGAGGTCTCACAGATTAGCAAAGAACAAGAAAGGGATTCTGGTGGATGAGATTTCTAGCAACTCAAAGTAGACTGGAGGCATAGTTGTTGGTATGGACACTGTTGAGGGGGAAGAGTTTGTGGAGGGTCCTAGCCACTTCTCATACCTGAATAGAATGCTCAAAGAGGACTCCACCCACTCTTTGGATCCCAGGGATTTTGAGGTAGAGACAACTCAATTGAAGAAGGACAAGGAGGAGGACATCAATATGATGTAGGAGTGTGTGGTGAAACTTGAATAGAAGTACAATAGGCTGACTCATTTCAAAATTAAGATAATTCATAGATCTGTCGTCACTCTCTCTAATGTCATCAAGGAGGAGGTGGACAAGAATTCCAAGGGTGAAGGTCCTAACTGGATAGGGGATGATGTTTTAAATCTCCTCATTTAGAAATGGGAAGGTGTTGCCAATTAGTGGGCTGGTTTGTTTGTTTTTGCTGGGTATCTACTGTTCGTGTGTCATTTCTGTTCATTTTTGTCTCAGTTGTTTTTGGTTTGGTTTTTATGATGTACTATTTAAATTGGTTCCTTTTTGGCCCTTCAGACTCTTCGTGTAATGGGTACAATACCCAGTAAATGCTACTTAACTTATCAAAAACAAGCTCCCTATATAAAATATGTCCATGAATAACATATGCATCCAAGAACTCCCACTACATGGGTAATATCAAATATAAAAATATATCAATACATACCAAGTCTATCAATCAACACTCATACCAAGGTGTGGTTCATAATCAAAACCATATTGTAACAAAGAATAATAAAAAGAATCCACACATGCAACAAGAATTGATGCATACTCTTCCCAATCTACCACACCAAACCATGTGAGCATGAGCCTCTAGGATGTAGCCATAAAAAAAAGAGAGAAAAATTATAAATCATATCATATAACTTGTCCTACCAACACCTTGAAGTGCTAAGTTATTTCAAGTAAGATATCCTTCAACACCCCAATTGAAAATCCTTAACAACACCCAATATTTATTTAATCTCCAAGATCAAACAAAACATGTGTATCTTGTATAACCCACATGGATGTAAGCCTCTCTAATCAAGGAACATCAAACTCAAATACACTCTCTAACAAGGAATAAGCCATATAACATATCTTAAACTCGTAAATTTCATCATAAATCAAACTCATATGTACACGAATACAAACACACCAAAAACTCCTCAAATTAACCCTTAGAACTATCAATTATAGCTCAATATCCATATCTATGAGAGAAAAAGAATAAAACATAATGCATCTAAAAATAATATGGATAATACCTCTCAGATGATTATTTTCCAAGTATACCAAGAGTAAACAATGAGACTTCTCCTTTAGGATACACCAAGCCACAATGACTCACTCCAAGAACAATCTCCTATATAGGTCTATCATGAACTCATGTCCATATCCATGTAAATACTACTTGTAATTTCCTACCAAAACCTCCAAAGATCAACTATCTTAAAAAAATCTATAAAATGAATATAAATTTAGCCCCACCAAAGTCTTCAAGTATCCATGAGAATTTATGATCAATCCATGCTAAGCTCAAAATGCAACACTACACTCTCATGAAGCTCTTAAGCACATTACAATTTAGTTAATACCAAGAGAACTATCCAAATCACTATCAAATCTCCATCACACAACTATAGAATCCAAGAACACATAATGAAAAAATGATCTAACATCTCCTCAAAAGATCATTTGCTCCAATGAACATATCATAGCATCCTCTTAGTGAAGGATCACTTTTTAAAACTAACAAGTCATAAATTGACACCTTAACCAAAAAAATTCAAGAGTCCTCCAAGGCTAACCAAGATTTTATACATCTCCAATCACATGAAGATAACCATTTCCTATCAATTAAAAAGTAGAGATGTCAAAGAACTCTCACAATAGAAAACATGATCCAAGAGCTCCTTCATGACACCAACAACCACTCTAAAATATCATCCATCACCAAGTGATGAATCCACATCACTATCAAATCTCCCACTAAACCATGATATCAATATCTCCTTGGAATCATCAGAAACATCTCCTAAATAAATATCACCCATGTTCCACACACTCTATTGCAATACTAGTAGCTTTAGAAAATAAAGTAGAGCCACAATCTCCAAGCCAAAAAGATAAACCACCATCAAAACATCATTGTTAAAAATCACCCACTAAACTAAGTAACTAAGATACCCATGACATCTTGATAAAAAATGCTACAAATCCTAATAATTGACTATCCACACACTCTAATCATGCATCCTCTCATCTCAATGCAACATACCAATGCACAAATAACCACAAACAAGATCAACTAAATCTACAACAACAATTAAAAGACTTGGATGAGTATATATAGTCCACAACCACATCATATTATTATAACTAAATGGGTAGCCAACCCACAAAACTATATAACTCATAGATCCTCGATCAATATATCATGTACACTCATCACATCAGTAACCTACAGAATAAGATAACAAAGAGGATAACCTATAGATTTCAAGACTCAAACACCATATATCTTTCATAAATTCAATTTTTTTTTAAAAATCATAATTGAGTATCATAGTCAAGGAACCAAACAAGCATCTAGGATATAAGAACAACCTCCTAACAGTGAACCACACCACCACTTATCAACCACATACATGATCATGTCATGTCGACGCTCAAATGCACATGAATAACCATGACACCGTAATCATCACCATTATTGTACCTATAATCAACTCTCAACACTAAGACTCTAAGTCTCACACACATATCAACCATGTCCTCAAACTAGAAAAACAACTTGTGTACATATCACTATTGGTCCAAATTTTGAAAACACTTACAAACCTATATCAAGAAGCCCAAAATCTAATCAACTATGCCATCATATAGATAACAGATAACATGAACTCCTATAAGTATTTTCCTTCCAATTCATTTGGATGCTCATGTATTCACACCCTAAATCTCATACTCCTAAAAGTGCTCAAAAAAGTACAATCCTCTCTTTACTCATCCAAGTGAAAAAACTTGATCCATTATATAGTACAATATTTTGACTAGGGCTAACACCTCATATGTTGGCCCTTCCCATTTTTGATGGTAGTACCAACTACCAAAATGGGTATGGATGGTTCTATAGACCCCTCCTCCACCCCCACACCCCCACCTAAACTATTTCATTTTTTGTAGGTTTTTCTATAAAAAAATTTGCAACCATAATGTTGTAAAGCTAAGGGGGAGAGGATATTTTTCTTGAAATATTGGTGAAAAAAATAGGTTTATGTTAATATTCATCTCTTAGGCCTCCTAGATATTATTTAAAGGTTACTTTTATCTCAGGGGTCATCTATGAAACTTAGCCCACAAAAACCTCATGGTCAACATCCAAAAATATCCCTTTTTCTAATACTTCTTTCTAACCATAGATCTATAAAAGCAACCACAAATTGGAAAACCCCAAAACCACATATATGTATTTTCATAACTTGGACAACATATCTCATACCTTGAAATGACTAAAATCTCTCCAACAATTTATGGGCTTCAACTTTGCATCAAATCTACTCAAAACGGGATTAAACTAAAATAGGATTTCTCACCTCCCTCAACCACAACCATGGATTTCACTCCATAATATACTAAGTCAATCAAACCATTTCCTTCATAACCCTATGAGAGAAAACATGCATACAATATTAAAAAATAACCATAATACAAAGATCTAAGACATAACACAAGATTACACAATTATACCCTAGGAAAACCATTAAGAGGGAAAAACCAAACCTCCAAAGTATCAAAAATTAATGTATTATTCAATAATGAAAAAATTACAATACACTTATAAATTCTCCATGAATAATTATAAAATATTAAGCTCCTTTAACACATCATCCATGTATCCAAGCATGTAACCACATCCCATACCATGTTTCACATATACACTAAACAAGAGAGCTCAATACAATGATAGCCCACTAGAATTAGCCAACATCAACCACTAAACATATGCTTGATTTTATAGAATCAAGCACACACAAAATAACAAATGGTAAAATAAAAACATGTGCCTCAAAACCATCAATATAAATATCGATTAAATATTTCTCATGTGTAGCCCACACATAAAATATCTAACTAATATAACATAAAACTTTACAGTGGACCCAAATAAATATTCAATATGGATAAACACATCTAAAAATGCACCACAAATAAATATTTATCTTACATAATTAAAATATATATTTCTTACGAAAGTGTACAAAACCCTTTTCCTAATATTACTATCATTGTTTTTCCTAACAACCTATCTACAAAATTATTTATCATGAATAAAGAAACAAGCTACGCCATGATTCTTAGATAGCCTTGGATTCCTATGATGAAGGTTACCCCTCCACCCTATTTCAAAAGGTATAGTATCTCCATCAATGAAGTCCATATCGTCAAGGAAGATCATAAATATTTTTCTATTTATATATATATATGAAAAATATATGAATAAAGTTGACTCAACTCAAATTATGGGTCCTCTACTAGACAAAGAAAAGGTAGTATACACTAATCTAGAGTCAATACTAGTCAACTCGAGGTCACCAATAGTAAACCGTTTCCTAAATCTAAGCATAAAGCCAAAACTAAATGAATATGGTCCCTTTGAAAGGTCTGGACATAGTCACCACATTTTCCTGTAAGATCACCAACTCAAAATTTATTAAACCACTATAGGAGGATAAACCTATGGTCTTTCCTTTTTTTTTACATTCTATAGGAACTTATACACTTGCAACTTTTGTTTTTATTCCCATCTAGGATACTCTAGATGGTGTTATGATTGGGAATATAAAATTTGGAGGCCTCACCAATTAAAAGAGTAATCATCCTATTCCTGCAATCCCTATCTTAGATTGATAGGAAAAATATCATAATAAAATGACATTCCTTTGTCAGGAGGTTATACCTTTAGGCTTTTAACTCTTAAGTGGCTTAACCCCGGACTTGGTAGGTTAGACCTACACAATTTTATTGTATCGTACATAGATCATGTATGTAAATAATATAATAATTTGTGTCCCCATAATTTTAAGATAAAACACCTTGTACTCATAACCGATAACCTCATTGTAAAAATAGCTAGTGAAGATTGAGAGCTTAAACCAAATTGAGTTTATCCATATCTAGTTAAAGAAGATATTACCAATGACACTTACCTTATGTGTACCATGGAAGGTTAGGAATTTGTTGAAACCATCAATACATTTCACCTTAATAAATTTTATATCTAAAATAAATAAAATTCTAAGTTGAGTAAAATATACATCGCATTCTTAAATATATATATATATATATATATATATATATACATAACATTCTATTCACTTCACTCTATTGTACATTTTGTGATTACTCTTTTTCAATTTGTATCTTAGTAGGAGTCTTAATTTACTAGTATACAAGTTGTCTCTACTAATTCATGATATCCCAAAATTATAATGCACCATTCATTCCCTTGCATTCATAATAATTTGAATGAATCAACCTACACCCTTCAGTTGATCCTAGACCAAGTTGTCATCACTTCCTAGTCATATGCACATCAAGTAGGAAAGTCGATAGTATGTTATAAAAGTTGAAAGGAAACAATAATTTTCCTTTAGTAAGGAGTAATTTTTAGAACCCATTAAGTTTAATCTAACGCCTAACTCACCTTTCCTAACTTTTGATGATAATCCCTTATTTATTCCTAGTAGCATCAGGCTAGATCTAGGGGGGTTCCAATACTCCAATCGAAACACAAAAAGAGAGAAAATGAAATTTATTTCATTAATTTTGTACCCTTGAGTTTATAATTGAATTAAATCTATAACGGTCATATATTAGAAACAAATTAAAAAATCAAAGAAAACATACACTCAAGTTAGGTGAAACAACAAAGACTCTTAACTTTGATATCAATTGTATCACCATATGCACAAGAGAAAAATGACATGCATGATAGAAATTGTATCAAGATATGATACCATGCCAATAATAAGAATCTAAAGATCATATATATCATGTGAATATGTATTGATTGCAAAAGCTCCATTATGGGATTCATATGCATAGAAAGTATAAATGTATAAATATCTCTATGCAAGGGGGAAAGTCAAAGAATCTAAAGCATGAGAAACTAATAAACCATGTGAACATTATATTAAGACCTCTTTGTAAAATATATTTTTTTCTAAAACTATCATTGTTTCCCTCGAACTTAAATTCTCTCATATTATTTAGTTCTAATGAATTCAAAATTGACCTAATTTAGCATATAGGTTGGCTTTTTCTATGGAAAGTGTCATTTTATTCTTATAGATAATCAAGTTGAGGCAACATAAGTATAAATTAAGCCCCTACCATTATGTTTTTTCCTTTGTCCCTATTTTTATAGATTTTAAGCTAACTCCTTGTTTGATTTGCACTTGAGATAATTTTCCATTTTTTGTTTTATAGTTTGAGACAAGTAAGAGTAGAACATGGTGAAGATAGTATTTCTCAAAGCTTACATCAACATGAGCCATCTTGTCTAATTTTTCTTCTCATCTATAATCTAAATTCCACTTTATACTGCATATGATATTTTATTTCATTTTAATAGTTCTAGATGGGAGACAATTACCAAGATAATTACTTTTCCTTTTGATTTATACTTAAGTTAATTTTCAAATTTTTGTTTTGTAGTTCAAGACAAGTGATAGGAGTATGTAATGTCCCCTTCTTGATCATAGCCAATCTGAACTTCCATTAGCCTATTCCAATTCTTGTAGGCTAAGTGGATTTGGTTGGGAGACTTGGTGACCCAAGATGAGTTTTCTAGGTTTTTCTAGTGGTGATGGCTATTTTTAGTAGATTACTATCTTCAGTAACTTAATATTTTTAGTAAGTTCTAGTTGATCTTCATTTGGGAAATTTTGTTGTTTTGGCTTACTTACTATTTTTAGTAAGTTCTATATTTAGTAATTAGTCTCGGCTCCCTTTGTTTAGCAGATCAGTGTAGAATTTTTATTTTTGGTCGAGGTGAGTTCTCTCAGTGGTCAAAGTTATTATTTGTTTATTCATCACTTAAGTTAATAAAGTTGTTATTTTAATTAAGTGAGAATGAGCATGGGTAATAAAATACCCCCTTGGCCTAGTAGAGCAAACTTGTTTTTAAAAGGGGGACAATGTATCTCATGATAGATGCCTAGAAAGGGAGTTTATTTAACATTTTTTACTTGGCTAATGTTATGCCTCATAAGGTGGGATGCCTAGTTTAGGCTTAATGTCAATTTTAAATAAAAAATCAAAAGTGAAATTTTGGAGACAAAAAGTTGGATGCCCCTAGATTGGGGTAATTTCATGTCATTTCATAAAGTGAAATGAGAGGGAAAATACATTCAAATTCAAATGCAAGCTGCCCTAACTTTTCCCTCACTTTATAAATATTATTATGAGCTCTCATTTGCATATGTGAACTTTGGAAACCTAAGGAGACTCTACTAGATTTTCTCCAAGATTCATATACTGTTGGTTGAGGATGAAAACCCTCATCTCTAGCTGTTAGTTTTGCTGGTGAGAGACCCACCCTAGTTGGTTTGAGTGATTATATCTCAATAATCACCTTTGCATTCATAGAGTTTTTGTTGTTCATCATTTTGGTGGAGTTGAATGTAGATATTTTATGTATTTTTTTTGGGGATTGAAGATTTAGGTTTGATAAATGGTTTGCATCTTTTTGGAGTGTGTTTGGAGATGTTTTGATACTTTTTTTGAGATCTAGAAATGTTCAATTTTAGAGTGGCTAGAAGCATAAATCTGCTTGTAACTCTGTATGTGGGAAGTGCATCATTATGGGTGTTGCTTCTATGGATTCCTTGCAGTTGGGTACCTCATTTTGAGCCCTCATTTATATTTTTTGGTGAATGAATGATTTACTAGAGCTAATCACCCCTCCTAGGGAGACATACCATTTTGAGGGTTTGCATTTCCAGACTTCCTTCTTAGAACAACTTTCAGAGGTCTACAACTGTGTTTTAATGGTGTCTTTTCATAGTTGGATGTTAGTCAATATGAAGTAGAGTGTTGTAGTTTGATAGTTTATGCATTTGGTTTCTTCCATAAGGATTTGTTTTTCAATGTATGATAGAGGAAGGGACCTTATATGACTATAATTAGGTCTGATATGTATTTCTTTAAGTTTGGTTTCAATTATTATATGCTAAGATGATTTGTAATGGTTCAATATGATATGTTGCAAGTCCATGTCATTTCATTTCAATGCAATTTTATTTCTATAAATGCCATACATGTTGAATGGAACCTTGAAACAAAATGAATCTACAATCTACATCATACTCAATAAATAAACAAAAAAAATTAGGGATGGTTATTACAATGGTATCAGAGCTATTGATCATGCCAGCCTTTTGGGAAGCTAAACCATGTTGTATATTTTTAGTTGCATGTAGTGATCAACATTTGCATGTCAAAGTTAAGATATTGAGTATCAAGAATAAAGGGTTGTCCTCCATATAAGAATCATAATTTACAAATTATGACAGGAGTAGTTCTCTTATCTTGTCATGGCATTGAGTTCACTTTGGGTCATCCTTGCATGACGCGTGGTGTTACATCTTGTATAACTGAAATCACTAGAATGATAGCTCCAAAGAAGCCTTATTGCAATCGGATCATGAAGAAAAAATTTCAATTGATTGTGGAGAATTTTCAAGGTTTGGATCATTTCAGCAATTCATTGTTTGTTAAGAGGGTAACTATACTTCATATTTTTTCAAAGTTCAAGTTTGGTTACATTATGATGGATATTGCTTGTGAGAAAATGATATTTGTCATGTTTCAAAACTTTTGGGCTGCCATTAATGATGCTCATACCAAGAATATTATAGCCTCCATACACTCCATCATGTCATTAATTTTGGGTGAAGATGATGATATCTCTAGCATCTTGTTGGATGTTTCGAGACTCATGAGAAAAAAATTCAGATTTGGTTTAGTTGTCATCATTTTAATTAGCCATCACATAATTTCAATTGCTTACAAACAAGTGGATTGGCAAGAATTTTCAGTCAAGGAATGGAGTATTTATTGGTTGGATTTTAGTGATGAAAAACTCCCAATCTTTGAAGGAATGTTTTCATTTATTTCAATGCTCATAGCTCCTATGCATAGAAGAATAATTCATTATTGTAGATGTTGTCCCAGTTTTACATTATTCATTTTGGTTAAATCAACCCATGAGCTGATTTATTTTGAGTACTTACAAGTAATGAGAACTTTTCAAATAGTGATTGATGAGTTATATGATGATGTCATGTTAGTGTAGGTTTTTTAATATTTATTTTTCCTACACATTATTAAGCATACTCAGGTTATGTGAGTCATGGTTTATGTGAGGACACGTGGCGTAATCCATCGATTACATGTGTCACTCTCACCCACACTTGGGTGGTTGAGTCTCACACCCTCTTTTGGCCTTTTATGCCACCTCACTAAACCACTCACTTGTCTCTTTCTGAGTAGGTTATGCCACATGTTTGGCATTTTCCAAGTAGGAATAACTCCCACCTAATTTGGTTATTTAGGAGTTATTACCCCTCTTGGAATTATTTTCCCATATTCTGCTTATAATCAACACTCACCTCTCCCTTCTATCTAGTTTAGATGAGTTCATATCAACTCTGTCAATTCGAGGGAGTGTTGATGCATATTGTATCATTTCAAGTGTGATTATCATCATTCTATTATTGCACCATATTCTAGCATTTTATCCTCTTATTTCTCTCGTGTAGAAGGCTTATCTTGGTTTTGCAGGTGATTCTAGGTGCTCGAGTTCATCAACAACTCTTACATGGTATCAAAGTGTTTAGATCTGCAAGCCCCTTCTCGAATTTGGCAGAATTCAGCATTGAGATTTTGTTGGGAGCATTTTGAGCCAAAATGGACATCATCGAGTCCAAAAGGCCCAAAACCCCGCATTTTCATATATATTTTTTCCAATTTGGACAAAGTTTAATTTGGGGAAAAAAAAAATTCAAGGGACCCCTTGCACACATATCTAGGTGATATTTTTTAAAAAAATTCAAAAAAAATGTTTTTTTGATTTACCTACAATTTTAAATCAAAAATATATATATAAAATATTATTTAATGCAGGTTTTGTTTTTTATTTGTAAAAATTTCATTATATATTTTTTTTTAATTTTCAAAAAAAAAATTAAAATTAAAAGAAAAATTAAAAATTAAAATCCGCAAAGTACCAATAGGTACTCTGATCGCCGCTGCAATATATTTGGCGGCCCCCTCAAAATTCTAGCGGGCTTTGTTTTCAACACCGGCGACCGCTGCAAAAGAAATTTGGCGAAAGGTACTAAAAATTTGGGCGGCATCATTTTTAATCGGTAGCATTCAATAATATTTGTTGGCATTCCTTCAATAAACAATGATGACTCCACTCACTTCTGACAGATATACAGAAAAGCAGCCAGGTCAAATTCATAAAATCTAGCCTCCATTTCTACCAGCAACCGCTGCTGAAGATTCTGGCATGAAGCTTGTGGAAATTAGCCGGTCAAATCTTGAAAACCAGTGTACCTTCCAAGCGAATATTCCACCAAGCATATTTCGTTGAATATTCCAGCAGAGGAGCATGGTGGGTTTTCACAGCCATTTGGCCATCAAAATTAACCTCCTGCGACACATGACAATTGTTTAACCATCAAATTTAATGCATTTATGTGCTAACATCAGCATCAACGTCAACGTGACATCATTGTTCCATAAGGATTTTTTACCCCCTTCACCATTGCATTCTTTAGTTTGGAAGGCAAACTTCAAAAGGCAATATCTCAGCCATACAAAGGAGTTTTCCATAGCAATTTTTTTTTATCTAGGCTAGAATTTTGCGATCTTCATGGTAGTACAATTATTTTCTAGTTTTTGTGCCTGGTTTTTTCAGAATTTGCAGATTTTCACAGGTGTTGTTGAGTAATCCACGTTTTTGGACCTTTTGAGGCTCTGTTCAGGCACATACAATAACATTTTTGGGTGCAATTTTTTTTGAAAGTGCGTAATTTTTTGTGTACTTCACAATGGTGTGATCAAATTGATCCCATTCTATAAGAAAATTGTACTTTTTTTGTGGCCTATATTGGCCATCTGTAAAAACTAAAATCAAGACCACTTCACTTCTGTTGTGAGTGGCAATTGTACTCGCACTAATTATAAAGTGCCACCATTATATTTTCTCGGGGGGATCATTGATTGAGTTAATTTGGGGGTGATCTTGTGGTGTTTTGATTGCTTTCATTTCTTTGTTGTTTGTTTTTGCATTGGGGAAACATAACATTGAACTCCTAACTCCATATAATTATGCATCATGGAAACAATTGGTATGGAATTATCTAAGGGGAAAAGGTTGCACAAGCTATGTAAAAGAATTTATTCCCAAACCTACTGATGTTGGTGCAAAATCCTTGTGGGAGATCACTCATGAAAAACCTCTTGGTTATATTTTTTCACTAGTCTCTTTTGACTTACAATTTCATCTTGAATCATGCAAGACACCTAAGGAGGCTTGGGAGACTCTTGAAAACTTGTATGGTAAAACTGATTAGATTAGGGGTTATCAAATTGATAATGATTTGATGAATCTTGATCCAAAAAAATTTGACCACATCCAAGACTATATCTCCAAGATTAAGCAACTAAGATCACAGCTAAAAGATTGCAAAATTGATAAGGAGGATTTACAGTTGATTCTAAATGTGTTATCCAAGCTTGGTCCTGAGTATTCTATGTTTTTTTCTGGCTTTCACACCAATAGTATTTCTATGGGAACTGCATATGTTGTGCCTACATTTGATGCATTTTCAGATCTTCTAATCCAAGAGGAAGCAAAGCTGATTCAAATGGGTCTCATCAAGGTTTCCAAGTCGCAAGCACTGGTGGCTAGTGAGCCTAAGGTACAGAAAGAATCAGGGCATCCTGATCAGAAACAAAAGAAGAAAAAGAACAAGCCACAAAAATAATTTGAATCCTCTTCCTCAAAATGGGAATCATCTAAGAAGGAGAAGCCCACATGTGCATATTGCAAGAAATCTGGGCATGATGAACATCAATGTTATTTAAAACAAATTGATGAGTTGAAGAATATTTTAACAAAGAATAAAATCAGCTTACCTTCAACTATGTCAAAGGATTCATCATCTTCTTCTAAACCAAAGTTAGAGAAACAAAAGGGGAAAGCACTTATTGCAATTGCAGATTCTGAGTTAGGGAGATGGATCCTTGATTTTGGAGCTTCACATCACATGGCTTCATCACAGAGCATGTTCTCTTCATTTGAAACTTGTTCATCACAAAACATCATGGTGGCTAACAACACATATGTATGTGTTTGTGGGAAAGGATCTATTGACATAGATGAAGGATCATTGAATGATGTCCTTTTTGTTCCTTCAAATATCCTTTCTATCTATCAGATCACACATGGTGGGGAAGAAAAGAGTGTTGAGTTCACACCAGATTATGTGATTATTTGGGATTTGCATAGCAGAGATATTGTTGTAGTTGGGGAGGCAAATCATCAATCTCAAGTATACACCTCACATTTTTCCTCTAATGTTCCTTCAGCTAATGTACACACTCAGGCATTTAGTGTGAACATTGAGAAGATTCAGTATGGTCAAGTGAATCTTGGTATTATTTCAACTGAGGTTCAAGAGACATGTGCTAATACTTCATCTCCTACATCACCTGTTGTTTCTGATGATACTAGTATTGCTACATCTATGGCTTCTATTGATTCAATGTAGTAGGACATTCGTTGTCTTCCAAACACATCTACTTGGGATGAGTACTTGACAGAAATTTTAGGTTTGTTTTGTGAGTCCTATCTTGTAGACTTGGAGGACACAATTGAGTGCATACATCTTCTCTTTGATGAAGTTTCTTTGTCTTCTTCAAATGTTGAGGGGGAACCTTTTGACCCTCTTGTTCTTTACCCACACGATCATTCTTCACAGTGTGAATTTATTATGGTTACTATTGAGCACCATTTGGAGGAGGCACCTTTGTCTTCAAAGGAGATACTTTTGTCTTCAATTTTTTTTTGCATCCATCTCCACTAGGTCCTAGATTGTCATCTTCTATAGTGTGGCCTAGAACACCTAATTTGATGGTGACAAATTTCGACATCGACATGGGGACATCTGAGTAGAGTTCAAAGACATCATACATTTTCATAATTCTTCCTTCATATTCCTTTTAGGAATGGGAAGATACCTGCATACATCCTTGGTTTTCTTTCTTCCTAAGGGGAGGAATATTGTTCGGCGATATTGGATCATCTTCATCTTATTGTTTTGAGCATTCACCAATAATGCAGGAGATTCTACATTGGGGGACTACATGGTCTCTCTTCTTCTCTCTTGGGGGAGATTTTTGTCCTTCGGGTTTTCTATTTCTCATATTTTGAGAGGTTTCATCATTGTACATGGGTACCTAACATGGCCTCGTAGTCGGGACCCATCATAAGATGATTACAAAAAGCATGAGATTACCTTTTGGGAAGATACTTCATTATAATAATGTGTGGTTTGTATTGGTCACTCTTTTGAGGGGGGTGTTGAATGAGGAATTCATGGTTTCCAATTCCCACTTTGCTACTCTCCATTCATTACTAGCAAATGAACAATTATTTCCTTCACAAGATTGGCAAGGTTTCAACGGTATGCAGTGAATTGTGGGAGAGTTTTCAATCATAGTCCAGTTGTTTCTAACTTCCACATTGGTGATTAATGGTTGTTTCAAACATTTCATGTTACAAATCTTCATATTTTCAGAAGTTGCATTGATGATTACATTTGATTTCATTCACGAGGAGTTTGTATTTGAACATTGTCCCAAAAAAATTGAAAATAGGAATTTGATTCAGTAGGAGGATTGGTTTGATTTTGGTGTTGAGGATAATTCTTAGTTTTTTGATAACCCTTTGTTTGAGGTGACTTATGAGAATCCACTCTTTGAGTTGGATGATGGAACTCTTTCTGATTCCAGTGATGACATTGGATTCAATCACAAGATTTTGGATCTAGGTGCAATTCCTAGCTATGAGATGTCTCAGGATTCAAGTTGGAAAAATCCCAATATTAGTAATATTGTCCACTTTTAGATCAGCCTATGCATGACTTCAGTTCTTGGCCCACAAATGAGTTGGATGGCTTCTTCAAACCAACATTTGAGTACTTTATGGTTGACACTAGTTGGTAGGGGTGATTTGACCATAGGAGATGACTCTTCGGCTACTTACATACTCATCTCGACTATATTTTTAGTGCAATGTTAGATTGATTACCACTGCCCTTACATTTCCACATTGGTTATTGTGACATATTTTTATGAGTAGATTGATTTTTAGCTTTGGAAAGATTTAGGGTAGCTAGTTGTTAGAGCTTTTCAGGATGGATTTCATTTAATTATTGCTTCCACTCTGGTGGGTGATCGTCACTGCAGATACTAGGTGGAGATAGTATTCATATCTTCAGATGATATCTTACAGTGGGTTGGATGTGTTGGCGTGTTTGGAACCATTCCATTGACACTTGGAGATTAAGTGTCGATGACATGTTTTTAATTGGCGATAGTAGAGGCATTCATTGGTTAGCAAATTTCAAAGTTGTGACAGTGATTGGTTTGTTTCATTTTTTAGATGTCATGAAGGGATATGATGAGATTTATGTTTTATGGTTGATCATGGTGTTTTTTTATTGCCCAGGATCGTGATTGGCAGTGAGTTTGTTGATATCGTCTTCTTTGAGTTTCCTTGGAAGGATATATTTCATGGCATTGATTTCAAACCTTTTAGCTATTGCAATATGTTCTTTGATGGTGTTTACTTTTGCGGGTTCCATGATAGGAGAGCGAAATTTGGGCATGATGGTTTGACTTTTATGATCATAGTGGTGCATCATCAACATGGTGGCTCTTTTTGAGGTTGACTTGGAACCTTGGGATCACGTTGGTTTGCAATTCAACATTTGTTAGGGATGAGGGAGCTAATTTTGGCTTAATGGAGTTTACTTCTATGGTACTTCAGCTTGGTTCTTTCGAATAGCAGTTCCCTGACAAGATGACTAATTTTATGCAATATTTGGTTGCTCTTCTTATATGAGGTTTTTAGGAGGCTTTTGGTTTGGTAACCTTGCAGGAGAGTGTCTTCAATAGACAGTGCTACAAATTTCCTAGGTTGACTTGGAACCCTGGGATCATTCATGGTTTCAGTTTGGTTTAGTTTGTTGATTGTGGGGTTGTGATGGCATTGCTTGAGGACAAAAAATCTTTGGGAAGGGAGGACTATAATGTCCCCTTCTTGATCATAGCCAATCTAAGCTTCCATTAGCATATTCCAGTTCTCGTAGGCTAAATGGATTTGGTTGGGGGACATGGTGACTTGAGAGGAGTTTTTTGGGTTTTTAATAGGTTTATTCCAATGGTGATGGCTATTTTTAGTAACTTACTATTTTTAATAATTTATTATCTTTAGTAAATTACTATTTTTAGTAAGTACTAGTTGAGCTTCATTTGGTCCAATTTGGTGTTTTGGCTTACTTATTATTTTTGGTAAGTGCCATAGTTAGTAATTGGTTCAGCTCCTTTTATTTAGCAGCTTAGTGCATTGTTTCCATTTTTGGCTTGGGTAAGTTCTCTCAATGATCAGAGTTATTATTTATTTATTCATCACTTAATTTAATAAAGTTGTTATTTTAATTAAGTGAGAATAAGCATGGGTAATAAAAGACCCCCTTGGCCTAGTAGAGAAAAGTTGTTTTTAAAAGGGGGTCAATGTATCTCATGATAGATGCCTAGAAAGGAAGTTTATTTATAATTTTTTAAGGATAATGTTATGCCTCATAAGGTGGGACGTGTAGTTTGGGCTTAATGTCAATTTTAAATAAAAAATAAAAAGTGAAATTTTGTAGGAAAAAATGTGGATGCCCTCTTGGGGTAATTTCATGTCATTTCATAAAGTGAAATGAGAGGGAAAAAATATTCAAATTCAAATGCAAGTTTCCCTAACTATTCCCTCACTTTATAAATATGAGTTTGAGCTCTCATTTGCATATGTGAACTTTGGAAATTTAAGGAGAATTTGTTATATTTTGTCTAGGATTCATATACTATTGGTTGAGGATGAAAACCTTCATCTCTACTTATTTGTTTCGGTTGCGAGAGACCCACCCTAGTTGATTTGAGTGATTCTACCCCGGGAATCACCTTTGCATTCACAGAGTTTTGTTTGTTCATCATTTTGGTGAATTTGAATAGAGATATTTTTCGTATTTGATTTGGAATCGAAGATTGAGGTTTGATAAATGGTTTGCATCTTTTTGCAGTGTGTTTGGAGCTATTTTGATACATTTTAAGAGGTTTGCTACACTTTTTTTGAGTTATAGTAATTGTCATTTTTAGAGTCGCTTGAAGCATAAATTTTCTCGTAACTTCATATGTGGGAAGTGCATCATTCAAGGTGTTGTTTCTATAGATTCCTTGCGGTTGAGCACCTTATTTTGAGCCCTCATTTGTACTGTTTGGTGAAGGAATAGTTTACTATAGTTGGTCGCCCCTCCTAGGGAGCCATACCATTTTGAGGATTTTCATTTTCAAACTTCCTTCTCAAAACAACTTTCAGAGGTCTACAACTGCATTTTAATGGTGTCTTTTCATAGTTGAATGTTGGCCAATATGAAGAAGAGTGTTGGAGTTTGATAGTTTATGCATTTGGTGTCTTCCATGAGGAGTTGTATGCATTTGTAGCTCAATGTATGATAGAGGAAGGAACCTTATATGACTATAATCAGGTGTGATATATATTTCTTTAAGTTTGACTTCAATTATTATTATATGCTAAGATAATTTGTAATTGTTCAATATGATATATTGCAAGTCCATGCCATTTCCTTTCAATACAATGTGATTTCTATAAATGCCACACATGTTGAATGGAACTTTGAAAAAAAATGAATATGCAATCTACATCATACTCAATAAAGAAACAAAAGAAATAGGGGTGGTTATTACAGTGGTATCAGAGCTGTTGATCTTGCCAACTTGTTGGGAAGCTAAACCTTGTTGTAGATTTTTAGTTGCATGTAGTGATCAACACTTGCATGTTAGAGTTAAGATATTGGGTATCAAGAATAAAGGGCTATCCTCCATATAAGAATCACAATTTGCAAATTATGATAGCACTAGTTCTCTTATCTTTCCATGGCATTGAGTTCACTTTGGGTAGGCATTGCATGACGTGTGGTGTTACATATTATATAAGTGAAATCACTAGAATAACAACTCCAAAGAATTATTATAGCAATAGGATCATGAAGGAATTTTTGCAATTGATTATGGAGAATTTTTTAGGGTTTGGATCATTTCAGTAGTCCATTGTTTGTTAAGAGGGTAACTATAATTGAGATTTTTGTAAAGTTCAAGTTTGGTTATAATATGCTAGATATTGATTTCAAGGAAATGATATTTGTCATGTTTTAAAACTTCTGGGTCGTGATTAATGATGCTCATACCAAGAATATTACAACCTCCATGCACTCCATCATGCCATTAATTTTGGATGAAGATGATGATATCTCTAAAATATTGATTATTTTGAGACTCATGAGACAAAATTTTAGATTTGGTTAAGTTATCATCATTTCAATTAGCCATCACACATTTTCAGTTGCTTAGAAATAGGTGGATTGGCAAGAATTTTCAATCAAGGAATGGAGTATTTATTGGTTAGATTTTAGTGATAAAAATTTCCCAATCTTTGAAGGAGTGTTTTCAATCATTTCAATGCTTACACCTCCTATGCATATAATAATAATTCATTATTGCAGCTATTGTCCCAATTTTGCGTTGTTTATTTTGATTAAATCAACACATGAGCTGATTTATTTTGAGTAATTGTAGGTAATGAGCACTTTTCAAATAGTTATTGATGAGTTATATGAGGATTTAATTGGTATGATTCATTACCTTGTTGATATGCAAGATTTCATTGCTAACCAAGAGATGGTATTTGTGGAACCAAGCTACATACAAGATATGGCATTCTATGATAGTCCTACTATTCCTTGCATCATGAAGACATCTCTACTTGTTATCTCAATGGTCGGGAACAAGGTATGTAGAGAATTTGATATCATGAATCTAAAAAAATGTTGAGTTTTTATTGGATGTATCTTATTGGAAAGATGATTACAAAAAATATGAGATTACCTTTTAGGAAGATACTTCATTATAATAATGTGTGGTTTGTATTGGTCACTCTTTTGAGGGGGATGTTGAATGAGGAATTCATGGTTTCTAATTCCCACTTTGCTACTCTTCATTCATTACTTGCAGATGAACAATTACGCCCTTAATATTATTGTACATCGGGTTATGAATAGTCGGCTTGTGGATAACTTCATTATAATAATGTGTGGTTTGTATTGGTCACTCTTTTGAGGGGGATGTTGAATGAGGAATTCATGGTTTCTAATTCCCACTTTGCATACTCTTCATTCATTACTTGCAGATTTTAGAAGAAAGCAGAATTAAGTGAATTATTGCAGAATTAGGGTTTCTACACTATTTTTTTGGAATCTACATATCTCACACATCTTGTTGAATTGGCATCTGATTTTTATTGGGTTTTTGAAGATATACTAAAGGAGATTACAGTAAAAATTTGAGAGAATTTAAGTTTCATTTGTGTGATTTATTTCAACATTAGTGGTTTCCATCATGACGGGGCCTGCAACAAGGGGTAAAAAGAATGTTGTCACTCCGGGGAAGACTCCTGATAAGGATGGTGAAACAATCGAGGATATTACTCATAATGAAGAAATAAATAAGGTCAAGGAAGAAATTTCCTCAATTAACAATAAGGTCAAGGAAGAAATTTCCTCAATTAAGATGGATATGTGTGACCTACGAGGAGATATGTCGGACATGCGAAACATGTTAAGCACCTACATAGCAGAATCAAGAAAGGAGTTCTCAAGCGACCAAGGTGAGAATTCTAGGTCAGCCACTACTAACACAAGCTTTAGTACTCCTATTGGATCTAGGAATTTATTTCCCAAGGTGGATATGCGCAAGTTTGATGGTAAGGATCCTCTAACATGGATAAACCAAATGGAGAATTTTTTTGAAGTACACCAAATCCCAAATGGACAAAAGGTCACGATGGCTTCCTTATATTTAGAACCAGATCAATTCATTTGGTATCGTTGGATTTTGCACTCATCGAGGTAAAAAGGGGCTCACCGTCTCATGGTCAATTTTACAGAGAACTCCAAGCACAATATAGCAATAGCGTCACAGACAACTTCTTCAGCCAGCTAGCTAAACTTCAACAAACAGGATCAGTTAAGGATTATATTCAGCAATTCCAAAATCTATCCTTAAGGGTGGATTCAATTACGGAGGAAAACTTGAATGATTTATTCTTGGGTGGTCTCAAGGATCACATTCAACATGAGGTACGCATGTTTAGACCTAGTTCCATAAATGAGTCTTTTATCTTAGCACGCAGGGTAGAGGAGAAATATTTGATTCCTAAGAAGCAAGGGGCTAATGTGACAAGAGAGAAAGGATATTCAACACAACCTACTAAGTTGACTCCACAACAAATTGAGGAGAAAAGAGCAAAAGGCTTGTGTTTCAATTGTGATAGCAAATACAGTTGAGGACATAAATGTAGTGAAAAGAAATTGTTTTATATTGAAGGTCCCAATGAGGAAGAAGAGGAGGAACCCATACTAGAAGATGAAAGGGAGTCAAATGAGGAATCACATGATTCTCAACCAATCATTTCTTGTCATGCACTCTCAGGTTTCAGTGCTCCACAAACTCTCAAGGTGGTGGGGTTCCTAAAGAAGCAGAAGGTAACAGTGTTGATCGACTCAGGTAGTACTCATAATTTCATCAACAAAAAGTTAGCTACTCGTCTAAATTGTTTCATATATCCAACTCCAGAGTTTCAAGTTTTGATTAGATGGTGGTACAGTTAGTTGTTCAGGGAAGTGTCATAGCATTAAATTATCCATGGGAGATTATCAACTTGATACCCCAATGTATGCTATATCCATGGGTGCAGAGATATTGTTTTGGGAGTACAATGGCTTACTACATTAGGAACAACAATTGATGAACTTCCAAGAACTATTCATGAGATTTCAATCAAGGAAGGCTAGTAGAGCTAAGGGGGTTGAAGGAAAAATCTCCACAAATGGTCAGCTCATCAAATGCAAAAGTTGCTTAAGAAAGGAGTGGATGGATTTGTGGCCCAACTATGTTCATTAGAAGTCTCTCAATCTATTACTCCTACTCATCCAGATTTGCAAGCTATAATTGATCGTCACCGTTGTTCTTGGAGATGCCTAAAGGACTTCCTCCTAAGAGGGATCATGATCATGCCATACAATTAGTCCTGGAGCCAACCAAAACATCAGGCCTTACAGGTATCCACACATACAAAAGAGTGAGATAGAAAAAATTGTTGAAGAGATGCTAGAGGTAGGAAATCATTAGGCATAGCCAAAGTGCTTACTCCTCACCGGTGGTGATGGTACATAAGAAGGATGATACTTGGTGCATGTGTCCAGATTATAGAGTGCTCAACATGTACACCATTAAAGATAAGTTTCCAATTCCAGTCATTGATGATTTGCTAGATGAATTAAATGGAGCTATGTTTTTTACCAAGTTAGATCTTAGATTTGGTTATCACCAAATTCGGATTAAGGAGGAGGATATTTGTAAGACAGCATTTAGGACTCATGAGGGTCATTATGAATTTTTGGTGATGCCATTTGGTCTTACCAATGCACCATCTACATTCCAAAGTTTGATGAATTCCATTTTAAGAAGTTCTTGAGAAAGTTTGTATTAGTATTCTTTGATGATATATTGATTTACAGAAGACTTGGAAGAACATTTGCAACATGTGGACCAAGCATTACAAATACTTGAAGATCATAAACCCTATGCTAAGCCATCCAAGTGTGCTTTTGGTCTTACAAAGGTGGAGTATTTGGGACACATAGTTTCACATGAAGGAGTAAAGGTGGACCCTAACAAAATTAAGGCTATCATGGAATGGCCTATTCCAAAAACCATTAAGAAACTGAGAGGATTCTTGGGATTGATAGGGTACTATAGAAGATTTGTGAAGAATTATGGTAGTATAGCAGCACCTCTCACCACTCTATTGAAGAAGGATTCTTTTCATTGGAATGAGTCTGCCAATACAACATTTGAGAGATTGAAGGAGGCTATGTGTTCAACTCCAGTACTTTCCACTCCTGACTTCACCAAGGAATTCATTGTGGAATGTGATGCTTCTAGAAATGGGATAGGAGCAGGCTTATGCAAGAAGGTCGACCAATTGCTTTTGAGAGTCGTCAATTAAAAGGTAAGAATCTACTAAAACCTATTTATGCTAAGGAAATGCTAGCAATACTCCATGCTGAAACAATGGCTTATCTATTGGGTAGACATTTCAAGGTTAAGATGATCATGATAGCTAAAATATTTTTGGAACAACGACTATCTTCTGAAGAGCAACAAAAATGGGTCACTAAGATGTTAGGATATGACTTTGAGATTGTATATAAGAAAGGGAAAGAAAATATTGTCGCAGATGCACTGTCAAGGAAGGATGAGAAAGATGAATCCTTATTGTGTGCCCTTTCAATATTACAAGCAAATTGGGTGGAGGAAGCCAAAGTAGAGTGGCAAAATGATGTTGACTAGTAATCTCATCGAGCAATTAAAAAGTGATCCTAGTAGTTCAGATAAGTTTTGTTGGAAGGGAGATACTCTTTTGGTATAAAGAGCGTTTGTATCTCTGCAAGAATTCCAACCTTAAAATCAAGATTCTCACAGAGTTGCATGAGTCTCCAGTGGGTGGTCATTCAGGATTTTTGAAGACATATCATCGAGTCAAGCAAGATTTCTTTTGGGAAGGGCTAAAGGGTGATGTTCAAAAATTTGTGGCTGAATGTTTGGTGTGTCAAAGGCATAAAGGGGAGACAATTAAGGCACCAGGTCTCTTGCAACCCTTATCTATTCCTAGCCAGCGTTGGGAAGAGATATCCATGGACTTCATCACAGGGCTTCCCAAATCTAAAGGTCATAATGTCATCATGGTGGTGGTTGATAGGCTCACTAAATATGCACATTTCATTGCATTAGCACATCCTTTTACAGCAAGTGCAGTGGCTAGAGCTTTTTTGGAGAATATCCAAAAGCTACATGGTACACCTAAAGTTATTGTTAGTGATCGTGATCCTATCTTCACTAGTCACTTTTGGAAAGATTTATTCTCATGTTTGGGTACTCAATTGGCTCTTAGCTCTTCATACCACCCTCAATCAGATGGGCAAACATAGGTTGTTAATAAGTTTGGAAGGATATCTACGTTGTTTCACTTCAGAGAAACAGTCCCAGTGGGTAGATTGGCTACCACTTGCGGAATGGTGGTATAACACTTCTTTTCATAGCTCATCAAAAATGTCTCCATTTTTGGCACTTTATGGATATCATCCTCCTTCCATCACATCATCAATTAAGGTGTCCCCAAGAGTTCAGGCAGTAGAAGACCACTTGCTTCATCAACAACAAGTACTTTCGTGACTCAAGGAGAATTTAGCCATGGCACAAAATCGAATGAAACAACAGGCACCAACATCGTAGTGAAAGAAGTTTTGAAGTTGGGGATTGGGTCTTCTGCAACTACTTATAAGAAAAATCTCACTAAAAGCAAAGAAAGAATAATAAGTTGTCACCAAAGTATTATGGTCCATACCAAATCATGCAGAAGATTGGTAGTGTTGCCTACAAGCTTGAGTTGCCACCTACAACAAAGATACATCCAGTTTTTCATGTTTCCTGTTTGAAGAAGGTAATTGGGCATAATATTCCCACTCAAACAACACTTTCCGAGCTGGATGAAGAAGGAGAATCATTTTGGAACCAGAGTGCATTCGTCAAACACGCACAAAGAAGCTAAGGAATAGAACTATCACTGAGTATCTCATCCAATGGAAGAATTTACCAGTTGAAGATGCCACATGGGAAGATGGGGAGTTCATTCAAAAGTTTCCAAACTTGATTAGCATTGAGGACAATGCTTCTTTGAAGAAGGGGGGCATGCTACGCCCTTAATATTATTGTACATCGGGTTATGAATAGTCGGCTTGTGGCTATCTTAACTCTCTATTAAGTCATATTATCATTAGTATATTGTTATTTAGTTGTTTAGGTCAGCCTAAGTCTTATATAGGTGTGTCTAAGTCGGCCTAGGTGATATCCTGGCATAAATAGGTATATATAGGAGGTTGTGAGTCTTATTTCATCATCAAGTTGTGAAGTGTGTTCTCATTAGAGATATTTGGAGGTTTTCCCCCTCGAAGTGGCTTGTTATTCTCAGTTATTATCAAGTATTTTCAGCATATTTCATATCATATTCTTCCATTGTGCAAGTTATTTCATAACAAACAATTATTTCCTTCACAAGATTGGCAAAGTTTCAATAGTATACAACGAATTGTGGGGGAGTTTTTAGCCATGGTTCAGTTATTTCTAACTTCCACAATGGTGATTAATGGTTGTTGCAATCATTTCATGTTCAAAATATTCATATTTTTAGATGTTGTGTTGATGATTGCATTTGATTTCCTTCATGAAGAGTTTGTATTTGCACATTGTCCCAAAAAATCTAAAAATAAGAGTTTGGTTCAATAGGAGGATTGGTCTGATTTTGAAGTTAAGGATAATTCTTAGTTTGTTTATAACCCTTTGTTTGAGGTGAATTATGATAATTCACTCTTTGATTTGGATGATGAAACTCTTTTTGATTCAAGTGATGACATTGGAGTCAATCACAAGATTTTGGATCTAGGTGCAATTCCTAGCTATGAGGTGTTGTCTCAGGATTGGAGTTGTGGGAAAAATCCCAGTGTTAGTACTGCTATCCACTTTTCGATCAACCTATACATGACTTCAGTTCTTGGCCCACAAATGAGTTGGATGGATTCTTCATACCAATCATTGAGTACTTTATGGTTGACACTAGTTCGTAGAGGTGATTTGATCATAGGAGATGACTCTTTAGCTACTTACATACTCATCTCGCCTATGTTTTTAGTGCAATGTCAGATTGATTACCACTGCCCTTACATTTCCACATTGGTTATGGTGACATATTTTTCATGAGTAGATTGATTTTCAGCTTTGGCAATCTTTAGGGCAGCTAGTTGTTAGAGTTTTTCGGGATGCATTTCATTTAATTATTGCTTCCACTTTGGTGGGTGACCGTCACTGCAAATACTACATGGAGATGATATGCATATCTTCATATGATGCCTTATTGATTGCAATTGGTGATAGAAAAGGCATTCCATGGTTGGAAAATTCCAGAGTTATGGCAGTGATTGGTCTGTTTCATTTTTGAGATGTTGTAAAGGGATATGTTGCAATTTATGTTTTATGGTTGATTAGGGTGTTTTTTTCTGTTACCCAAGATCGTGATTGGTAGTGAGTTTGTTGATATGGTCTTCTCAGAGTTGCCTTGGTAAGATATATTTCATTGCATTGATTTCAATCCTTTTAGGTATTACAATATGGGCTTTGATGATGTTTACTTTTGTGGGTTCTACAATAGGGGAGTGCAGTTTGGGCACGATGGTTTGATTGTTATGATCAAAGTGGTGCAATGTCAACATGATGGTTCTTTTGAGGCTGACTTGGAACCTTGGGATCATGTTGGTTTGTAGTTCAATAGTTGTTAGGGATGAGGGAGCTAATATTGGCTTAATGGAGTTTACTTATATGATATTTTAGCTTAGTTCTTTCAAAGAACAGTTCCCTAACAAGATGACTAAGTTTGTGCGGTATTTGGTTGGTCTTCTTATAGGAGGGTTTCAGGAGGTTTTTGGTTTAGGAACCTTGCAAGACAGTGTCTTCAATAGATGGTGCTACAAATTTCCTAGGTTGACTTGGTACCTTGGGATCATTCATGGTTTCAGTTTGGTTTAATCTGTTGATTGTGAAATTATGATTGCATTTCTTGAGGACAAGCAATCTTTAGGAAGGGAGGACTGTAATGTCCTCTTCTTGATCATAGCCAATCCTAGCTTCCATTAGTGTATTCTAATTCCTGTAGGCTAAGTGGATTTGGTTGGGGGACTTGGTGACTTGAGATGAGTTTTTTGGTTTTTTTCTAGTGGCGATGGCTATTGTTAGTAACTTATATTTTTAGTAACTTACTATTTTTAGTAATTTACTATCTTCAATAACTTATTATTTTTAGTAAGTTTCAATTGAGCTTCATTTGGGCTAGTTTGGTGTTTTGGTTTACTTACTGTTGGGTGAAAATTATGTAATCAACTTTTCGATAGATTACACAACTTGGACTTCAGCCACAGCTATGTGAGATGTAAATCTCTCCTCTCAGAAAGGGGAGGCACCCTTCTTACTACTAACAGAAGCGATAGTAAAACAAACAAGTAATTACAAAATGTACACAAAACTTAAGAAGTGGGGGGGGGGTGTGTTACATTCATCCTTCTCTCTTTTTTCAGAGAAGATGTTTACAATGCTTCACTGTTGGAAGTTCACAATTCTTGATAACCTTAAACTAACAACGAGCAGTAATACCAATACCTCTATCTTGTCAAAGCAAGGCGTAGAGATACCAGAAGTAATTAACAATAAACAAATAAAGTAAAAGGGAAAGCTCACGAAGGCACAAAGTCGTTCCGTAGCTTTATCAATGTTGGATCTGTGAAAATGTATTGTTTGTCACGTTAGAAGCACAAAGTCTTCTTAGACGCAGCAATTCCTCGAACAGCATGAACAATTACAAGCACAAAGTCTTGTAGATCATCCAACCAAATTATCAAAGAGCATGAACAATTACAAGCACAAAGTCTTGTAGATCATTCAACAGTAGTATCCAAAGAACGTGAATAATTACAAGCACAAAGTCTTGTAGATTATTCAATCGAAAGATAAACAAAACACAAATGCAAATCTAAATAATAGATGCAACACAAAGTTTACATAAATCACTTAGAGTCCTTCAGATTTCATCACCTAATTACCACCAAATAAGATCAATTCATAAAAGTATTGAATCCAACGCAAAGTTTGGTTTGCAATCCTCTTCTTTATTGATCTAATTCCATTCACAAAGCATGAACACAAAGTTTCACAATTTTGCTTCAAAAAGGGCAGCACTTCGTTGCAAAATACTAAAGGATCTATTTACAATAGAAATCCCTCACATTATATAGAAAGAGGGATGAGAAAAATTAGGAAACTAATTGAGGAAATTAAGGAAAGTTAGGTGAGCGATTTTAGGAGATCTCACCTAACTATGACCAAAGTCAAAGTGTAATTTGTTTTCAAAAGATTACATTTTCGAGCTTGGTGTAATTACAATTTACAAAAAGACATTTGAAATGTCAGGAAATATTTACAAGATGCATAAAGGGATGCACTGGAAATGTCTAATACTAGAGAATAGGAGGCTGCTTCATGTTTCTTTTCCTTGGGCGCGGAAGTCTTCATATTTCCTCCTGGTCTCTTGCACAAACTTCTCATCTGGACCAACAGTGTAATCCACAATGGTGTGAATTCTCATGATCGATCTCATGGCAGATGAGTGAACCTTCTTGCACCTGTCAAGATGCATTTTCAAGTTATCCAATGTGAGCCTTGTATCACAAATGACATTCAGTGAGGCTTCTGAAAAGTCTGAACTGTCAATCAATTTCATGATGGATTCTTTGAAGATCTGAGATATTTCTTTGGCCGGCAGGAAGATACGATTCTCCTCAAGGAGTTGACCAGGCAACTCTTTGATACCTTTTTCAAGAATAGCATGATTTCCTTCGACATCTTCCTGTACTTGGTGGAGATCCTCCGTAAGAGATTGAATTACTTGAATTCGGTGTTTCAAAGATTCTCTTACCTCAACGAACTTTTCTTTGTCAGGAATTACCCCAACCTCCACCAATTTACTGAACTTTACCTGTTTCATCTTCGACCATGAAAACAGGCATTTCTCCATGTCTCTACGCTTCTGGGAAGTACACTTTTCTCTTTATCAAGCTCTGTGGTGAGCTTGGCCAACAAGGTAGTTTTCTCGTCCGCAACAATTATAATCTGAGATCCGTGTTCAATGATTTTCTCAACAAAATCATACAACACTCTGCCTTTGGAGGTGAACTTCTCAGCTTTCTTGACAGCTGGGTCTTCAATACTTACCCACAGCGGTTCTGCATTACTTGGAGAACCTGCAAGTCTCTTTACAACAGTGGCATAATGCTCTGCCCTCTGTTTGTACATATTGCGAGCTTGCTCTACTTTATCCAGTCTTCCAGCCAAGATATCCAAAGTGACTTGCGCATCGGCCTTTGCACTTTCATTGGTAACCTTGCCAAGCTGGACCTTTGTCACCGTGTAGTCTTCCATATTGACATCACCTTCTTCATGTGGTGGTATGCCAATCTCTGCATACTTGTGGCCAGACTTATCAACGTCAGCCTTGAGTATACTTTTTCGTTTTTCTTCCCTTTAGCCTTTGGAAGGACTATCTCTTTCGAGGTCGAGCTCCTCCGAAGAAATCATTTGCTTTTTATGCTTCGACACTTGAGATATTAGCCAAGGGGGAAGAAAGGAGGTGTGAACTTCTGGATTCATTGTCAATTCAGCCGTCATCGTTACTTCTGAAGTTATTGTCACGTCTGAGGTTACCATGGGTATCGTGACAATAGGAGAAGTGTCTGTCATCATCGCTCCTGTAATTTGCACATTGAGTTGATCACGCATTGACTCATTCATGAAATGATTGAATTCATTTTCAGAAGTGATATCATACATTGATGAAGACAGGCTAGGAATGGATGATGGAGGACTTGACAGTATATCAACCGTATGAATGCTTGTCACTGAGGGAGTATCAAGCGGGGTTGATGCTGCAGGGATAGTGGATATCTCGGCTACAGGAATGCATATGGTAGGAATAGGTGACGAGGGAACAGGAGGTGGAGGAGTTCTTGAATTTGGAGGGGTATGAGGAACATTGGAAGTCACAGGCGATGACGTTCTGGGAATTTCCTCAACTTCATTCTCAGGAGGAGAAGTAGTTCTTTCTTGATCATGCCCGGGTTCCTGTTGATCACCCTCTTGTCTCTCTGATTCTGGTTCACCTTCAAAATCACCTTCAGATCCTTCTTCAGAATCTTCTTTAGACTCTTGCCCGCTTTCAGAAACCTCTTCTGCATCGGAGTCTGCTTCTGCTGAATCTTCATCTTCAGCGTATTGATCACTTGAAGTTCCTTCTTCATCGGAATCTACCTCCTCTGGAATAGAATTTTTACTTTTAGAGCGAGATGGATTAGATTCTGTGATTTCTGTCTCTGGGATGGACTAGGTATCTTTCTTGCCAACAGTGAACTTGATCCTAGGACCTCTTCATGAAGAAGTGGGAACAGCCGCTAATTTATTTTTGTTGCGGAGTTCTTGCTGTTGGCGAGCTTTTGCTTTGGATTCCTCTCCTTCTGAGTCTGTTTTGAAACTTTTCATTTCATAACCATGTTTATGTAACCATTCTGCAGTGTTGGCTAGGATTGGCTTCAACCTCTCTCTTATGCTGGTAATTTCTTTCCTAGACCATTGAATTGCAGGCAACGGCCTTTTAGCAATTCCTTGCTCATCATAGACAGCATTCATGATATCACCAGGATCTGCAAAATCCTCTGGTAGGTTAGCGATATCAAGGTCTCTGATCTGCTGAATAGTCAACTTGCAATATTCCATTTTGTGAATGGCTTCTTCATCTCTGCAATCAGCCCAAATGTCCTCAAAACGGTACTTGTGATGATGACCCTTTTGCAATCTTTTTCTTACATCTTGGTAATCAAAATCAAACCTATACCTGTAGGTCTTGATTGTCATGATCTGCATTTCAGCATAAATAGCCTTTTGTGCAGTAGGGATAGTATATCAGCCAATGGTCAGTGGGAACTTGAATCCAAGCTTGTGGTTGTTTCTTCATTCTTTTTGCACTGACATCAACTGTCTGCATGTTTCCATGAGAACCCACTTATCTGAAGGATAACGTGGTAGCATGTAGGGACAACCAGTGTAGCACCCTACTCTCAAGTAAGTAAATGTTGGGAATTGAAGAAATAGGCATCCAACTTTACTTACCACCTTATAAGCCTCATCAGATACTCTCCTTCTTTCAAGAGCCGGATCAAAATTGAAAAGCAAAGGCGCGAAGAAAGCATCTGTGACCCGTCTGAAGTGATGAAAACTTTCCTTCAGTTCCAATTGATAGAAAAATTTGTACACAGGTACCATCATCCGATTCCCTTTTGTAGATAAACCTGGGAATTGTCTCATTACAGCCGCCGCATACACCAGGTAAGAAGTCATATAGAATTTCAATGTGGAAGGAACATTGATCAACTGCTCATGTATTTCATCACTGATTTGTTTTCCCTAGTCAATGTGCACCTTTTGTCTTCTTATAATCCTGATGTATTCATACATCCAATCGTGAAAAGTGGATGATTCTGGCAAGCCTTTCACTCTGCTTAAAAATGTGATCATATCTTTGACATCATCCTTGAAATCACTTCGCAGGAGTCCCTTCGGCCATCTAGAAACAGATTGCCTAGGCTTCTTCAACCATTGAGTATTTATTAGGTTCTTAGCCTTATTGGGATCAGCGTCAAAAACCTCTTGTGCTTTTTGTATAGAAATATCAATGTATTTCTCCATATGAGGAACCTTGAAAACAATGTCAAAGAAATCAGGGTCGAGTCTCAGAATCTCGTGCCTGGAAGAATCGATCACACTTCTACTTTCTCTAATGTAGTGAGACGCCACCTGAAGAACAAACTCTGTATTATGTGCAGCTGTAGGGAACATTGCCACCAAATGAAGGTTGTTGTGTACGATTGCTCTCATTGGATCAAGAAGAGGCTTCGTCTCTGTTTGCTTTGCAAAATCAACCAAGTCCTGATGACCAACCTCCGTGTCTTTAATCTCTTCCACCTTGGAGACCACTATGGTCGGCGAATAGACACCTTGATATTTGTACTTCATTTTGCCTTTTGCTTTTGAAGAAGATGGCGGTTTACTGGCAGTCATCAAAAACAACTAGAACTTTGATCACTCTGACTTTGAAGATCTTTGAAAAGAGACTGCAAGGTGTTGAGTCAAAACAAACATTAGTCGTTAGGTAGCATGGGAATGCGTGAAATGAGCAACGATGATGGGAAAGCGTGGAGCGGATGACAAGGCATGCAAAACGATGCACAAAATGGAAGGAAAAAGGTTCAGGAGAGAAATGGACAGAAATGAAGCTTATCTGGAAAAAGATTGTAAAAAGTGTAAGGGCGCTAAAATTCAGCGCCCTTACATTTTTGGAGATTTCAGTTTTGATGCAGGGGCGCTAAAAAAATAGCGCTCCTACATTTCTCAGAGTTAGAATTTATTTCAACATGTTCAACATGTCAAGGCGCTAAAATTTAGCGCTTCTGCATCTGAGACATATTTTGGTAAAACAGATGTAACGGTGCATGAAAACGGCGCTCGGGGTTGGCAAAGTGTTTGTTTGTATGGAATTGTAATTTAAATTCGTTTCATCACCATTATATTTTCAAGGGAACCATTCTTCCAAAATAAGAGATTCCCTAATGTTCGCATCAGAACATTATAGAAAGGGCGACAAGGAAAGAAGTTAGCACAAAAACGTTGGAGTGAAAAGAAAGAGGAATGTGTTGAAAACAAAACGCAAGAGTTCCATTGCGTGAGGGTAAGAGGAGAAAGCCACGTAGAAACACCATGGAAGGGAGGCAAGTAAAGAATACGCAAGATCAAAACGCAAATGAAGAGAAAGAAAAACGCGTGGGAATAAAAACGTAGGAAAAACACGTGTAAATCTTAGAACACATACAAAGAAACGGAAGAAAAAGAAGAGGAAGCAAGGGTAATCGACTTACCAAGATGAAACGCAAGGATTGCTAGAGAGGAATGTCGAAATTCTCAAAAACGTGTTTGCAACTTGAGAAGAAACTCGCCCAGCAAGAAGAAAAGAAGAACAAAGACCATAAACAATGAAAATGGTGAACTAAAACACTTTTAAGTGAAAGAGAAAAATGAAAACCTAACTCAAGTCGAGCAATAAATTTAGGCACGAAAAGTGGCACGATTGACGAAAAAATGCGAAAATCATGAAGAAACGTGCCAGGGCCAGAAAAAGTTTAAGTGTCAGGAAAAAGTGTAATAGCGCTAAAATTCAGCGCTATTACATTTTTTTAAAAGTTCACTTTCATGTAGGGGTGCTAAAAATTAGCGCCCCTGCACTTTTCATACTTAGCCAAAATTTGGCTTGAGAGCAAGAGCGCACTTTTTCAGTGCAACTGCATTTTTCGCAATTCGCTAAGTACGAACAGTGAGACTTCGCGAAAGGGCTCATTTCGAAGGTCTTCGCGAGGCAAACATTGGGGGATGCTCGAATTGACTATTTGAGGCTTTGGAACGCATTTCAAGGTGGCTTGAAAATCACTTTGTTATGCGTACTTGAACATCACAAATCCTAGGAAATGGACAAGTTTCGTAGGGGGGTTATCTGTGGAACGAGCACTACTAGATTCCATGATAACACTTACCACTTTTAGTAAGTGCTATATTTAGTAATTGGTCTCAACTCCTTTAGTCAGCAACTCAAGGAAGAGTTTCCATTTTTTACTAGGGTGAGTTCTCTTAGTGGTTGGAGTTATTATTTGTTTATTTGTCACTTAAATTAATAAAGTTGTTATTTTAATTAAGTGAGAATGAGCATGGGTAATAAAAGACCCCCTTGGAGTAGAGAAAATTTATTTTTAAAAGGGGGACAATGTATCTCATTATAGATGCTTAGAAAGGGAGTTTATTTATCATTTTTTTAGGCTAATGTTATGCATCATAAGGTGGGATGCCTAGTTTGGGCTTAATGTCAATTTTAAATAAAAAATCAAAGTGAAATTTTGGAGGCAAAAATTTGGATGCCCCTCTTGGGGTAATTTCATGTCATTTCATAAAGTGAAATGAGAGGGAAAAAACATTCAAATTCAAATGCAAGTTTCCCTAACTTTTCCTTCACTTTATAAATTTGAGTTTGAACTCTCTTTTGCATATGTGAACTTTGGCAACTTAAGGAGACACTGCTGGATTTTCTCTAGGATTCGTATAATACTAGTTGAGGATGAAAACCCTCATCTCTAGTTGTTGGTTTTGGTGGTGAGAGACCCACCCTAGTTGGTTTGTGATTCTACCTTAGGAATCACCTTCGCATTCACAGTGTTTTGGTTGTTAATAATTTTGGTGGAGTTGAATGGATATTTTTTCGTATTTTGATTTGGGATCAAAGATTTAGGTTTGATAAATGGTTTGCATCTTTTTGGAGTGTGTTTAGAGCTATTTTGATACATTTTCAGAGGTCTACTACACTTTTTTGAGTTCTCAAAGTGTTCATTTTCAGAGTTTTGGAGATAGATATCTAGTGGTGTCATTGAAGGTTGAGCCCCTATCTTTGGGTGGGTGGGCATTATAGTTCCCCTGGCTCCTCATCAATTAATGGGAAGCATAAATATGCTTGTAACTCTATATGTGGGAAGTGCATCATTCTAGATGTTGTTTTTATGGATTCCTTACAATTGGGTGCCTCATTTTGAGCTCTCATTTGTATTGTTTGGTGAATGAATGATTTACTAGAGCATATTGCCCCTCCTAGGGAGCCATACCATTTTAAGGGTTTGCATTTCCAAACTTCCTTCTCAGAAAAACTTTTAGAGGTCTGTAACAATGTGTTAATGGTGTCTTTTCATAGGTGAATGTTGACCAATGTGAAGGAGAGTGCTAGAGTTTGATATTTTATACATTTGGTGTCTTCCAGGAGGAGTTCTATGCATTTTATTTTTAATATATGACAAAGGAAGGGACCTTATATGACTCTAATCAGGTCTGATATGTATTTCTTTAACTCTAATTTCAATTATTATTATATGCTAAGATGATTTGTAATGGTTCAATATGATATGTTCCAAGTCCATGTCATTTCCTTTCAATCAATACAATGTTATTTCTATAAATGCCACATATGTTGAATGAAACCTTGAAACAAAATGAATCTGCAATCTACATCATACTCAGTAAACAAACAAAAAAAAGGGCGGTTAGTACAAATTACATGGTGAAGATAGTATTTATCAAACCCTAAATAAATATAATCTAATTTGTCTACTTTTCCTTCCTATTTGTAAGAAAATATTGACTACATAGCTACAATTATAAGCTAAAAATATAATACTAGAACCCATGACAACTATAATGTCATATAAAATTACTATCATTGAGATCTGACACCATGAAAGGCCAAATATGACCTTTGGGTAAGATCAATTATTTGGACAAAAGGGTTTTCACCATTTAGTGTGTGATATTCAAGGTTTTTTCCTTCATTCTCCAATAAATATGTAAGTTTTCATCCTCATATTTAGGCATTTTAACACAAGTGCTCCTAATGGTTTTCATTTATAATTTTTGAAGATTTTTCATATTAATCCTTGTTTTTAGACTTAGAATCCTCAATACATGCAAAAAATATATTGAAGACTATATTAAATTCCAAGATTTCATGATTGGTACACAATAGAGAATGCTAAAACCCAAAGGGAAATTTTTTCTTATAAATTATGTTTGAAATCATGCCACATACCCTTGTATGTACATAAGAAGTATGGGGAGATATTTTATGTGACCTACATATGTAATCCTTAGTAATAGTGAGAGATTGTATAGGGTTTGAAACCTTAACTATCATATTAATGGTAGCTAAAGTCACATATTTGTTTGCAACAATAAAGTTAGATGTTGATCCATGTCACCACTATTAAAAAATTATGTTCTACATGTAGACAACTATTGACAGCGATTTTGGCACCACAACAATGCAAGCAGAATATTGCTATTATGCTTCTCCTGAAAGACAAAGGCAACACATGGATGCCTTAGCTCCCAAGGTCTTTGTAGTTGGGTCTCAACTGTGTTGATGTTACTCAGTGGTCAATGCAATAGTAATATTCAACGGGCCTGCTGGTGTTGAGCTTTTGGATTGTTCTAAGATCAAGCATGAAATAAAACCTACTCTAACAGGGGTTTTTAAAGAAATATAAAAAGATAAGTCAGAGTTTTGAAACAAAAAAAGAATAATAGTTCATCCAACCTTAACCAAACTTCTTAACTTCAAGGAATTTTGTAAACCAAAACTGCAGAACAAAGTAAACTTGTGATTGACACACAGCCTCTTTCATTCACAATGCTAATTCGCATAACAGATTTTAATTACCATTTAAATAAAACACAAAATAATATTTCATTCCTTGAAGACTTCACAAATCAAATGATCAATTTAAGACAAATATCATTCTGGAACACAACATGAAGGAGATTAAACTCTGCTTGCTTCTAATGTTAGTAAAACAGATAAGCAATATTTACAAAGCTGGCACAATCACCAGTGTACAGAGAATCTGAGGCTCCAGATTGTTTCCAACTACACTAAGAGAACTTAGAAAATACATTACAGTATGTACTAAAATCTAACTCCTAAACAAGAAGACGAGAGAAGCTCTCATTACTAAGAACCAAGATGCAACTCTATCTCCTTCTGTTAACTGACTAACTCCTAACAGTTCTAACTCTAAACAGTTCTCAGTCTAAAAGTTCTCTAACCTTAGAAATTCTAATCTATAAGTGCTAACCTTTACAAAGAAGCAAAAATGCCTTATATACATAATATACCAACAGGAATGTGATGTCCCCTACACTAGGGTTTAAAAAATATTTGCAAACTGTGGGAGAGTCAGCCCTCAGATCTTTCTGAGGAAAGTCAAAACTGCATTCAATGTGAAGCCCTGCTGTCCATGCTGAAAAGTTGTTCCGGGGATGACCTTAGATCTTTTGCAGCTGCAGCCTTTACTCTCCTGTCTGCGTGTCCATCTTTGAACTCTGTTGGGGTCACCTTGAATGCTCAGAATATCTCCATTAATATTGATCTACCTCCTTTCCAGTGGTCATTATAGTTGTCCCTATGAGTCGCAATTTATTCTTTCCTTCGGCCTCCTTCTGTTCTGGACTTCTTTGTACATTTGACCATTCTTCTGGAAATGCCATCGGGCCTTCCTGTAGATTTAAACCTTTCACCCGATTCGATCCATTTCCTTTGTATCTCAGAAGGAATCCATTTCGCTCGCATTTTGTTGTTCTTCATCACAGGGGCAGTCAATTGATGAAAGGGACCGATGAGTCACTCTTTTGGCTCCTTCTGATTGGTCAGGCATATGCCAAGCAAGCTCCTCAGGCGGTCAAAGGTGGTCTGATCAACATTGCATGTCGGTGAGACACCATCGGTGTCTCCCTGATGCGACTTCACCATTATGTCGTTATCGGCATGACACAAAACAGTCGGCAAGACATTTCGGCGAGCTGAAGAAGTCGTATCGAGCTCACAAAACCAATCGGCAAGACTCCTTCATTTCGCTGAGACCTCTCGGCGAGGATGCAAATCTTTCAGCGAGCCCTTTTATTTTCTCTCCGAACCTATTCTGCCGACAAGAGTCATGGCAAAGCTAGACTCACTGGGCGGGATCATCTCGGATGTCGGGGAGACTGTAATGTTTTGGGGAGACCTTACCCCGATTTTCTCTTCTCTTACCGAGCCTTCCCTTGTTATTGGCAAGACTCCCTTCCTTCGCCAAGACCTTATGGCGAAAACATGACCCTCGGCGGGAAGTCCTGGCGATATCCACCTTGTGTCGGGGAGACGTTATCGGATCGGCAAGACATCTTACCGAGCTTGTTCCTTTGTTCAGAGTCTCCCCGACCTCTTTCTATTTCGGTGAAACACCCACCTTTCAGCGAGAACTCTTGGTGAATTCCCTTCGAGCTCATCTTCCTTTTGGCAAGAGCCTGCTGGGTCAGCAGGAAGTCACCACGAAAACACCTCATTCGTTTGAAGTCTCCCTGACCCCTCTTTTCTCCTCGAGCTCCTTTTCTTTTCGGCGATACTTGGTCTCCTCAGCATGAGATCACACTGAATCCCCTTTTGCTTTCGCTAAGATAGTCCAAAGTCGCCCAGACATTTTTCTAAATTCCCTTTATTCTTCTGGAGTCTCCCCATGTTCTTTCGTTTCGGCGTGACCTTCGAACTTCACTAAGACCTCACACCGAGGTCTTATCCTTCGTCGAGTGTTCATTTGAGTTAAGGGAGAGGTTGTTTAATCGATGAGACATCTCGCTGAACCTTAGATCTTTTGGCGAGATCTTTTTGTCCTTTCGGTGAGACAATCTCACATCGGTGGGACCTTTGGCCGAAGCCACTCCATTTTTCCGATGTTATTTTTGTCGCTGTGACCCCAACTCTTCGGCCAGACATTATGCCGAAGGTTTTACTTCGCCGAACGCAACTCACTTCGGTGAGACCCATTCCAATTGGAAAGATCTCCTGCCGAAGGAAAAATTATCACTAACCTTAGACCTTTGATGGGACCTCTCCCTGTCGGCAAGACTCTATTCGGCGATATCACTTTCATGTCATCAAGACTTACCCCTTTCAGCAAGAGATTATGCCGAACTTAGAAACCTTTTGGCGAGGGCTCCCTCATGTTGGCGAGACACTTTGATTCTCTCCCTGAAGACATACTAATAGAATCCACCGTGCTATGTCGGTGTGACCAGAGCCGCTCGGTGAGACGTTACCCCGATGCAGTTGAGTCCTGTCGAAGTGTGTTTGCTTTGTTGGCGGTCGGCGAGACTTGAAACTTTCGCCGAGACCTCTTGGTGGGGAGAAAACCTTATGTCGATATATGAATCCTTTTGACAGCGGTCGGCGAGACATGGAGATTTCGCCAAGACAGTCCCCCGAAGACCAACTTACGCCGAAGTGTAGCTCCTAGTCACCAAGACGATGAATGATGTCTTGGCGATAAATGCCTGCATATGATTTCTGATCATTGGACATTGCCAGGGTCCTGTCGACTTTGCCTTAGCTGATTTTTTTTTATTTTTAGACCAACTGGATTGAGGAATGCCTTCCAACTGAGCCTCAGCTGAGAAATATCATCAAGTGTAGGATTTAATCCTGCATTCAACAAAGAAAACCATAGTAAAGATCATACAGACATAAGTTAATTAATCAAAATCCTCATTGAAACGAATCCTATGTTAGTAAGGTGTCGTTAAATCTTCAAACAAAATGATCATACAAGCAATTCGGGTTTCAGGTCGACCCGCGGAATCCAAGCCACGGAGGAATTTTAGAGAATTCTGAATCAGGCGGATTCCAGCGGAATAAACATGAAAACACCCATTAGAAACTTAATCCGATCATTATCAATCAAGGAACAACACGTGAGATCTCAAAATAGCATCAATTATTCATAAAATGCATCATCATTTATTTACTAGCCTTACTACTCCATACTTCTTCACATTCCACCAGATTCTGGGGAAATCCGCGCAGGACGGATTTCCGCGAAGGAGAAGACATTCTGGAAAACCTGGAACAAACAAGGAACAACTGATTTTGGGAAAATCTGGGGGAGAAAGAAATCTGCGAAAATCTGATCCAGGCGAATTTATGTGAAGATCGAAAAATCCTCGAACAACAACGCTCAACTTGAGTTTGAGCGAGATCCGGGAAAATCCGGATGGAGTGGAAAATCCCGAACTCGGGAGAAAACCCGAATTCCAACTGAGGTAGAACCAAACTTTGACAAAACCAGAAGACAAACTCAGGTAGAAAACCAGAAGAACCACCAAGGAGAAAGCAAGTAACCAAAAGCAAAAAGAAACCAGAAAGAATAAAGGGGGGCCCATTTTGATCCAAAACAAAGTGGAGTGGTTATTGAAGGCATAACAAATGGCGACTCGGCTAGGAAAATGGTTTAACCATTTTCATGAATCTTTCAGATTCATCTACCCAGAACTCCTGGTTCATAAACATCACAACTCCAGTTGGGTCAGTTATAACAAACAAGGTAGAGCTAGAATCCCAAATGTAAGTCAATCAATGGCTACCCCCTGAATCAATGTGTGTGCTTGATTGTGAATCACTCTCTCATGAAGTTTTCCTCATCTTTTGGACAACAATGTGTAAGATTTGAGCTACATGAGTTGATTTCCTTTGGCTGTTGTGCAATCATGTCATGGGCATTGCTCCGCTGCCAGTTAGGCATCCATAGCCCCGACGGAGATACCTCTAGTTTTCTCACAGCATTGCTCTACTGCCAGTCAAGCGTCCATAGCCCTGATAGAGATACTGGAATCACCATTCATATTGAATCCTCTTTTTCTTTTGATAATTCTTTTCTTTTTTCCTTTCAAGTTTCAGATATTTCATTTAATTCTCTTTTTCTTTTCAATATGTCAGATGTTTAATATCTGATCTGGGTTGAAAACTACAATGGACCTCATAACAGCACTTGGAAGTCAGATTTTTCACTCAAATATTACAACACTATCATCCTAGGACAAATACACTACTAGAAGAGGAGATGATTTTAATGAGTTGTGACAGATTCAGGGGAGCTGATGAAGGATTTTTTACTTGGCACCTTGTTTTCAAAACTTTCCACAACTTTTATTGACAACAAGCATGAAACAACAAATTGAGGACAAAATCATCCAATCAGAAAACCTGAAAAATATCTAAACCACTTCTCTCCTAATGACCAAAGTATGCTTCAGATAACAACCCACTACTTAAAGATGAAAAGCAACAGATAAACCCCCAAAACACAAAGCAAAATAGAGAACCCGAAAGGAAAGGACAAACCAACAAACAGGAAATTATTTACAAGAAGAGAGCAATTTATTTACACAAAGAGCAGCAGATTATTGACAAGCAGAAACACATAAAGTATTCACAAAATGCAAATTATTCACAAACAGGAGACAAACAGATTATTTACATCCAGCACAGAAATTAACAAGCTTTATGACTCAAAATAATGTTTAAGAAACTGCCCATTGACAGGCAATGGGACAGGTTCTCCAGTTAGGCTACTTAGTCTGAAAGCATTTTATCCTACGATCTCAGCAATCTGATAAGGACCTAGCCAAAGTTTGTCAAATTTTCGATGGCTGCCCTTCTTTTGACTAGCTTTATCCCAAAGCAACAAGAGGTTTGATATCCTAAAAGCTTTAATTTTAGCTCTTTTGTCAAACCAACGTTTGACAATAGCCTGATGTCTAGAGAATTGTTGCAAGGCAGCATCTCTCTCTTCTTCTAATTTCAACAAAGCAGCTAACCTGACCTCTATCCTATTGTCATTGGAGTAGAATTTTTGCATGAACTCAAGGATAGGTATTTGCAGATGGATAGGAAAGACATGCTCTTGGCCATATACCAGCTTGAATGGCGAGGTGTTTAAAGAAGCCTTAATCCTAGTCCTATCTGCCCATAATGCAAATCTCAGTTGGGTATGCCAGTCCCTAGGGTTATGCTCTAACAGTTTCTTAATTACCCCTAAGAGATTCTTATTGGTTGACTCTACAACCCCATTGCCTTGCGGGTAATAATTTGAAGAATAATTCAAAACAACCTTGTGATCATATGCCCAGGAAATAAACTCAGCAGAAGAAAAGGCAGAGCCATTGTCACATACGAGAGCGAAGGGTACCCCAAACCTTGTAGTGATGCACTTAGTGAGGAACTTGATCACTATCTCTGTGGTGTTGTTCTTACAGGGTATAGCCTCTATCCATCTTGTACAATAATCAGTAGCAGTCAAGATAAACTTGTGCCTTGCAGAAGAATTCAGGTTAATCACCCCAATAAAATCCAGTGCCCACTGGGCAAATGGCCTTACCTCGTAGATGGGTTGCAAAGGCATGGATGAATGGTGTTCCCTTGGTGCAGAAATCTGACAGGTGTGACATGTCCTCACATGCTGATCAGCATCTTTGAACACACATGGCCAGTAATAACCAGATCGGAGGATTTGGTGTGCCAAAGAATCTGCAGACCCATGACCTATGCCATGTTTCCCATGAAACTCAGAGATCACATGTTTAGCCTCTTGATGATCAAGGCATCTCAGGTATACTCCTTCGAAATTCCTCTTGTATAGCAACCCTCCTTTGAGCATGTAATGAGAACTCTTCATTCTTAAGGCTCTCCTTTGGGTTGCATTCATTTCTTCTGGACATCGATTATGGAGCATTAAGCAAATGATATCAGTATACCAGGGGTCGTTAGAGAAAGACTGGGTCGTGTATTGCTGACAGATGATGTTGTCGCCAGCGTTCGCCATGGACTAAGATAAGCCTGTGCCCTTGACTAGCTTCATAGGGTGTATCTCCAGATCGAATTCTTGCAGGATGGCCATCCATTTGCCTCTCCTTTCTCTTAGCTCGCTCTGCATGAGTAGGGACTTCACAGCTGCATTAGGAACTACAGCAACGATTTGGCTTCAAAGAATGTAATGCCGGAACTTCTTAACAACCTGAACTAGCATGAAGGCTTGCTTCTCCAGGGGTGGGTACCTGATTTCTGTGTTTTTGAAGGGAGAACTCATGAAAGCAATCAGCCTCTCCTCTGACTCTCCTTTTCGTTGAGTTAAAACAGCCACGCATGAATGCTCAGAGGCAAAAGAGTAGATGTAAAACGGTCTGAGATAGTCGGGGATGGTGAGCATGGGTGCTTCTGAGATGGATCACTTGACTTGTGAGAACGCGGCCTTTGATTTCTCAGTCCACTCTATCTTGGCGTCTTTCTTCATCATCTCATTGAGTGGCTTCACGATTTCAGCAAAGCCTGTAATGAATTTCCTCACGAAATTGATCTTCCCGAAGAAAGACCTCATTTCTTTCTTGCTTCATGGCTTGGTGATCTTCAAAATAGACTCGACTCGATCTGGGTCAATTGAAATCCCTCCTTCAGAAATTATGTGTCCCAGCAGTTTCCCTTCAGAAACCCCGAACACGCATTTTTTTGGATTCAATGAGACTCCATATTGGACACACCTCTCAAGGACTTTGGCTAAATCTGCAACATGATTCAATCGGTCCTTGGAGAACACTGTCAGGTCATCCATATAGACAATGATGCACTTACCAATTATGTAATTGAACGCTATGTCCATGGCGAGTTGGAAATTTTCTCCAACATTTATCAGACTGAATGGCATCCTTCTATATGCAAATGTCCCCCACTTTGTAGTGAAAGTTGTCTTCATCCTGTCCTCAAAGTCGACCATTACCTGATTGTATCCAAAGTAACCATCCAAGAATGACATCATCTGTGCTCCATTGACAGTCTGTAATACCTCATCTAGGGAAGGGAGTGGGTAGTTATCCTTTTCTGAAGCTCTATTCAGATTTCTGAAGTCCACGCATAGTTTGATCTCCCCATTCTTCTTACGGACTGGAACTAAGTTGGCTACCCATGTTGAATGGCGCACAGGAAAGATTATCCTTGCAGACAACAATTTTTGAACTTCTTTATAGATCAATGGCTCAATCAGGGCGTTGACAGGACGTTGCTTTTGTTGGAAAGGTTTAGCTTCAGGCTTCAGGGGAATAGTATGAGTCATTATAGTAACATCAAATATCTTTAAGTCTTCATATCCCCAAGCAATTGCAGAAATATCTTTCTTAAGCACCTTCAATATGTCTTTCCTGATTGCTTCGGGGCAGGCCTTCCCTATGTAGACATTCCTTTCAAGGCCAGAATCGGCTAAGTTAACTGTCTCATACTCTCCTCCCTTTTCTTCAGCTGATATCTTCTCTCGAGCCCTTGGATCTGAGTCAAAAATTATTTCCAAGGCCACCATTCCCCTCAGAATGTTATTATTCTTTAAGTTAAGAACTCCTTCTGTACCACATTCCTCAGGGCTCCAATCCCCTTGATCTTTGTTGGACTCATCAATAATTTTCCCCTCAAAAACATCTGAGCTGGCTAAGAAAGCAAGAATATGTCGGTCGTCATCAAAGAATTGGAAATTTGTGATGTTGTCAGGAACTGCAGGGGTGGAAATTAATTCCACTGATAATTTCTTGAGCTTGGAGCCTTGCATAGGTTCTAGGGTACTTGCAGCAACAGCCAATGAATCAGCCATCTAATTTTATTCTCTAGGGATTAAGCTAATCCCAAAGGCATCAAATTCTTCGATCAGGTTCCATACCCTGCTTCTATATGCTACCAACCTTTTATTGTGACAGGTGTACTAGCTGCGTACCTGCTTGACAACAATTTCTAAATCTTCCTTGACCATCAAGGCAGTGACCTTCTTATGAGTAAACATCAATCCCTGTGCCAGAGCTTCATACTCTGCTACGCTGTTAGTACATCCAAATTGCAACCTGTAAGATGCAAATAAGGTTTTCCCTTGAGGGCTGGTTAGTACAATTCCAACACCACTGCCTGTCTTAGATTTGGATCCATCGAATGTGAGGGTCCACAGTTGATCATTGGCTAGTGTTGGTTCTTTTGAGGTCCTGGTGGGCACTTGGGTTGAATGAGCCACAATTGGGACTGCTTGATCCTTTGCATCAGGTATAGGGAATAGGTGTTCAATAGGTTCCTCTGACATACTTTTCGATGTTGGCTCAGTTGTATCATCTGACCTGTGGCTATCCTTCTGATAGTCACTTGTTTCTTCGGGTGACCCCTTGGTTTTTGGTATATTAGTGGGTGAAGGGGTGTCGAGCAAACCTTGAGGTTGCTCCACATGAGTATACTGGTTAAGACATGTGACTGAGGCCAGTTTGATTTGAGAAGGAACTTCCTCTGAAGGTATCATATTCCTGGTCAGCATTGTTGCTTCTTCAACTTCAAATGGGAAACAATTTGCAATGGTCTCAGGGCGACTTGTGCTAGCTTCTTTATCTTGGGAAACATGATCTAAAATGTCAATGCAGGGTTGGCAAGTTAATTCAGAGTGGTTTTGGTAGTGTACCCTGCACCAATTGGGGAGCAGGAGACTTTGCAGATCTACACCTTCTCCCAAGACCAGCTGATCTTGTTGCAGTTTTCTGACTAATGCCAGCTAATTTTTGTCAATCATAAGATCAGGGGGCTTTTGCATGGGCATTTCTTCAAGATCAAAAATAGAAAAGGTTAAAGCTTCTTCTCTTTTATAAACACCTATCCCAGTTTCAAAATAGGCTACCTCATTGGGGCAATCATATTCCATGATGATGTGCTTGAGGCGGGGCTCACTCTCAATCCTAATATGAGTTGGGATCCCTCTCCATGGTATCCAAATATGTGAAAAGTCAAGGGAAAGATATCCCCCTAGACTTTTCATCAAATCTCTGCTTAGTAACATACCATAAATCTCTGGGATGTCTGCCACTTGGACATCTATATTGGTTTGGATCCTAGGGTCTGATCCTACTTGGACATGTATGTTTTTTAACTCGCTAACTATGTTAACTTCTATTTTGTCAAGTTGGATGACCTTCTTGTTAGTTTGAACAGGGTCCAATCCCAATTTCTTACATATGGAATATGGCATGACATTGCCTGAAGCTCCTGAATCCAATAAACAATTATGTAGATTCTTCCCATCGATTCTTAAACTTAGGAGAAACGGTGGGGTACCTACCTTATTTTTGTACAAGGCTGCATTCATATCTACAGTAGGTGCAACCTTGCTCTTTCCTTTTGATTTATCAGCTAGTTCTAAAGCCTTCAACACTATTTCCCTTTGAGCAGGGCACCGCTTTAAGATGTCAAAGAATGACAAAGAAGTTTTTTGTCTCTGCATCTCAGAAACAACATCAAATTATGTGTTATAACTTGAATTACTTTTGAAAATGACAGAGGAGTTACCCTTATTATGGAAGTCTGGCGGGCCTTTTGGTGGAGGAGGATTATTATCAGCACCTTGATTTGGAGGCACCATGTGATTAGGGGGTGTCGATGTAGTAAATGGCCCCTTACCTTGATTTCTTAGGAAGTGTCCTTTTGACTGAAAGGATTGGGCATCATATGAATCTTCCTTTGGTTCATTCTCCTCTTGCCTTGGGAATGAGGGCTCTTCTTCAAAGATATCATAAGCCATTGCAGTATCCAATGAGTCACCTCCTTTGTTTGAATTCCCCTGGAATGTGTCGGCATCTTCGTGTGCCATCTTGACAACCTTCTCCATTTGAGGGAAATTTACCTCAGAATGGGTCGATGTATCATGCAGCCTACACCAGTTAGTCATGAAATTCAAGTCAACCACATTTGTCGTGCGTGACCTCTCCTCATTAACTTGATAATTATGAGGAATTCCACCATTGTTAGGCCCTGTGTTCCATTGTCTGTTGTTATTTGTTCTCTGGTTGTACCCTCTATTTTGGTTTTGATAACCTCTTTGGTTGTAGTTGTTGTTATTCTGATAAGTACCCTGGTTGTTGTTGTTTTGATTAGGGTAGTTCCCTTGGTTTTGGGAAGGGTTCAACCGAAGCTGAGCCATATCGTTTGTAACTTGAGACAGTGTTTTCTTCAAGGTTTCCACCTCATTCATAAGCTGGACTGTATTCTCACTTTCCACACTCTTAGCTGCGGTGGATGACCACCATGATTTGGTGTTCCAATTTGGTTCTAATGACCATGGGGACTTTGAGGAAGCTGTTATTGTTGAAAGGGGTCAGAAGTTCCAGTAGCAAAGAATGGGACAGGCGGTTGAGTTTGTAATTCAGATATAGGCCCATAGTGGGAAGGAGACATTCTTGGGACGGTATTGAACAGAGGAGTTGGGCTATACATCTGATATCCTATTGAAGGGAAACCTCCTCCTAAGCCTCCCTGTTGAGAACTGATCTGTTGCTGTAGCTTGATAGCTAAATGATAGACTTTGGATAGAGAATCAATATCAACTAGTTGGTAAGTTCTTTGTAGGAACAATCCTAGCAAAGAGTCTATAAACCTAAAGTATGCCTGGATAGCACTGTTCTCAGTGACTAGATAGGGATCTTGTAATCTCCTATACATTCGTTGGAATCTGGTATTGAACAGGGGCAAAGATTCACATGGCTCTTTCCTGATGGTGGAAAATTGATGATATAAAAGAGCTAGGTCCACATAAACCCTGAATTGGTTGATGAAAGCATTTTCCAGATGTGTCCACGTCAGAATGGAGCCTTGAGGAAGATTAAGGTACCAATTGTATGCCATGTCCCCTAAAGAATAAGGGAATAACCGAAAGACTACATCATGGTGAGCTATCTGAGCTCTAGTACAAGCATCCTTGAAAGCTTGAATGTGCACTTCAGCACTTCTTGACTCGCCATGAATATACTTAGGGCAGAACTTCTCAGGGTTCTTAGGCATATCGTGAAAACCTCCAGGAATAGTCCCCAATGGAGAGGGATTATTCTGAAAGAATGCCATTGGTAGCGGTGGTGGTGGTTGAGCCAACTGTTGTATGGGTTGAACCAGCTGTGACAACAATTGAGATGGATTGGATAGTGGATTGATATGTATCCACTGGGGTATTGGTCAAAAGCCTGGTGGGGTGAGCGGAGCTGATAAGGGTGGTAGGATGGTGGCCCCAGTTTTTCAAACCTTGTGCCTTGTTGGGGTCTTGAATTCTATCAATGGTGATGGATTTTCTGCTGATCGAAGAACTCTGTGGGGCTTCTCTGAGGAGAAAGACCGAGCTTTATCCAATTTTCCCTTCTAGGCCCACCTTCTAGCACCAGTTCCTGTTGACGGCGATTTTGGCACCACAACAATGCAAGTAGAATATTGTTATTCTGCTTCTCCTGAAAGACAAAGGCAACACATGGATTCCTTAGCCCCCAAGGTCTTTGTAGTTGGGTCTCAACTATGCTGATGTTACTCAGTCGTCAATACAACAGTAATATTCAAGGGGCCTGTTGGTGTTGAGCTTTTGGATTGTTCTAAGATCAAGCATGAAATAAAACCTACTCTAATAGGGGTTTTTAAAGAAATATAAAAAGATAAGTCAAAATTTTGAAACAGAAAAGAACAATAGTTCATCCAACCTTAACCAAACTTCTTAACTTCAAGGAATTTTGTAAACCAAAACTACAGAACAAAGTAAACTTGTTATTGACACACAGCCTCTTTCATTCACAGTGCTAATTCGCATAACAGATTTTAATTACCATTTAAATAAAACACAAAATAATATTTCATTCCTTGAAGACTTCACAAATCAAATGATCAATTTAAGAAAAATATCATTCTGGCACACAACATGAAGGAGATTAAACTTTGATTGCTTCTACTATTAGTAAAACAGATAAGCAATATTTACAAAGCTGGCACAATCACCAGTGTACAGAGAATCTGAGGCTCCAGATTGTTTCCAACTACACTAAGAGAACTTAGAAAATACATTACAGTCTGTACTGAAATCTAACTGCTAAACAAGAAGACAAGAGAAGCTCTCATTACTGAGAACCAAGATGCAACTCTATCTCCTTATGTTAACTGACTAACTCCTAATAGTTCTAACTCTAAACAGTTCTCAGTCTAAAAGTTCTCTAACCTTAGAAGTTCTAATCTAGAAGTGCTAACCTTTACAAAGAGGCAAAAATGACTTATATACAGAATGTACCAACAGGAATGTGTTGTCCCCTGCACTAGGGTTTACAAAATATCTGCAGACTGTGGGAGAGTTGACCCTCAGATCTTTCTAAGGAAAGTCAAAACTGCATTCAATGTGAAGCCCCCCTATCCATGTTGAAAAGTTGTTCTAGGGACGACCTTAAATCTTTTGCAGCTGCAACCTTTACTCTCTTGTCTGCGTGTCCATCTTCGAACTCTGTTGGGGTTGCCTTGAATGCTCATAATATCTCCATTAATATTCATCTAGCTCCTTGCCAGTGGTCATTATAGCTGTCCCTATGAGTCGCATTTTCTTCTTTCCTTCGGTCTACTTCTATTCTGGACTTCTTTGTACGTTTGACCGTTCTTCTGGAAACACCATTGGGCCTTCCTGTAGATTAGAACCTTTCACCCGAGTTGATCCATTTCCTTTGGATCTCAGAAGGAATCCATTTTGCTCGCATTATGTTGTTCTTCATCACAGGGGTAGTCAATCGATGAAAGGGACCGATGAGTCACTCTTTTGGCTCCTTCTGATTAGTCGGGCATATGCCAATCGAGCTCCTCAGGTGGTCAAAGGTGGTCCAATGAACATCGCATGTCGGTGAGACACCATCGGTGTCTCCCCAATGCAACTTTGCCATTATGCAGTTATCGGCATGACACAAAACAGTCGGCAAGACGTTTCAGCGAGCTGAAGAAGTTGTATCAAGCTCACAAAACCAATCGGAAAGACTCCTTCATTTCGCTGAGACCTCCCGGCAAGGATGCAAATCTTTCAGCGAGCCCTTTTATTGTCTCCTCGAACCTATTCTGTCAACAAGAGTCACGGTGAAGCTAGACTCACTAGGCGGGCTCATCTCGGATGTCGGGGAGACTGTAATGTTTCGGGGAGACCTTACCCCGATTTTCTCTTCTCTTACCGAGCCTTCCCTTGTTATCGGCAAGACTCCCTTCCTTCGCCAAGACCTTATGGAAAAAACATGACCCTCGGTGGGAAGTCCTGGCAATATCCACCTTGTGTCAGGGAGACGTTATCAGATCGACAAGACATCTTACTGAGCTCATTCCTTTGTTCAGAGTCTCCCCGAGCTCTTTCTATTTCGGTGAAACACCCACCTTTCGGCGAGAACTCCTGGCGAATTCCCTTCGAGCTCATCTTCCTTTCGGCAAGAGCCTGCTGGGTCGGCAGGAAGTCACCGTGAAAACACCTCATTCGTTTGAAGTCTCCCCGACCCCTCTTTTCTCCTCGAGCTCCTTTTCTTTTCAGCGAGACTTGGTCTCCTCGGCATGACATCACACCGAATCCCCTTTTTCTTTCGCTGAGACAGTCTGGAGTCACCCAGATGTTTCACTGAATTCCCTTTATTCTTCTGGAGTCTCCCCATGTTCTTTCGTTTCGACATGACCTTCAAACTTCACTAAGACCTCACACTGAGGTCTTATCCTTCGCTGAGTGTTCATTTGAGTTCGAGGAGAGGTTGTTTAATTGATGAGACATCTCGCCGAACCTTAGATCTTTCGGCGAGATCTTTCTGTCCTTTCGGTGAGACAATCTCACATCGGTGGGACCTTTGGCTGAAGCCACTCTGTTTTGTCGATGTCATTTTTGTCGCTGTGACCCCAACTCTTTGGCCAGACATTATGCCGAAGGTTTTATCCTTCACCGAACACAACTCCCTTCGGCGAGACCCATGCCAATCGACAAGATCTCCTGCCGAAGGCAAAATTATCCCTGACCTTAGACCTTTGATGGGACCCCTCCCTGTCGGCAAGACTCCATTCGGCGATATCACTTCTGCGTCGTCGAGACTTACCCCTTTCAACACGAGATTATGCCAAACTTAGAAACCTTTTGGCGAGGGATCCCTCATGTCGGCAAGACACTTTGATTCTCTCCCCGAAGACATACTAATAGAATCCCCCACGCTATGTCGGTGTGACCAGAGCCGCTCGGTGAGACGTTACCTTGATGCAGTTGAGTCCTACCAAAGTGTGTTTGCTTTGTTGGCGGTCGGCGAGACTTGAAACTTTCGCCGAGACCTCTAGGTGGGGAGAAAACCTTATGTTGATATATGAATCCTTTTGACAGCGGTCGATGAGACATGGAGATTTCGCCAAGACAGTCCCCCGAAGACCAACTTACGCCGAAGTGTAGCTCCTAGTCGCCAAGACGATGAATGATGTCTTGGCGATAAATGCCTGCTTATGATTTTTTATCGTTGTGACATCGCTAGGGTCCTACCAACTTTGCCTTAGCCGATTTTTTTTTTTTTAGACCAACTGGATTGAGGAATGCCTTCCAACTGAGCCTCAGTTGAGAAATATCATCAAGTGTAGTATTTAATCCTGCATTCAACAAAGAAAACCACAGTAAAGATCATACAGATAGAAGTTAATTAATCAAAATCATCATTGAAACGAATCCTATGTTAGTAAGGTGTCGTTAAATCTTCAAACAAAATGATCATACAAGCAGTTCGGGTTTCAGGTTGACCCATGGAATCCAAGCCGGGGAGGAATTTCGAAGAATTCCGAGTCAGGCGGATTCCAGTGGAATAAACATGAAAACACCCATTAGAAACTTAATCTAATCATTATCAATCAAGGAACAGCATGTGAGATCTCAAAATAGCATCAATTATTCATAAAATGCATCATCATTTATTAACTAGCCTTACTACTCCATACTTCTTCACATTCCACCAGATTCCGGGGAAATCCGCACGGGACGGATTTCCATGAAGGAGAAGACATTTTGACAAACCCAGAACAAGCAGGGAACAACGAATTTCGGGAAACTCTGGGGGAGAAAGAAATCCACAAAAATCCGGTCCACGCAGATTTCTGCGAAGACCGAAAATCCCCGAACAACAACGCTCAGCCGGAGTTCGAGTGAGATCTGGGAAAATCCAGATGGGGTGGAAAATCCCAAACTTAGGAGAAAACCCGAATTCCAACTGAGGCAGAACCAAACTTTGACAAAACTAGAAGACAAACTCAGGCAGAAAACCAGAAGAACCACCAAGGGGAAAGCAAGTAACCAAAAGCAAAAAGAAACCAGAAAGAAGAAAGGGGGACCCATTTTGATCCAAAACAAAGTGGGGTGGTTATGCAAGGCATAACAACAAATTTTAGGGAGGTATGTGTTGGATGTTGTGGTTGTGTTTGTAATATGTGGTTGTCATTGATGTCAACACTATTAGAATTAATGCATTAGAAGTTGTATATGTCGAGGATATTGAGAAAATTGTAATGAAATGAGTTGTAGGTTGTCAGTGGTGAAGTGAATTTTAGTTTGTCAGTGAGTTCAATACGTTGATGATCAAAGGTTGTGGACTAAAGGGTTTTTTGTCGAGTATATCTAGTTTATCCATGTTTAGTTTCAGAAATCCTCATGAAGATTTGATCGAGTTATGAAGATTTGTATTTTTACAATATTTTTGTTACTCTAGTGATTCATGATGTTTGTGGATGCTTCTCTAGTGATTCATGATGTTTATGGATGTTTCTAGATCGTGCTCTATCTGTGTTGCACGTCCGCATTGATCTTTGTGCTCATGATCTGATATTTTCTCTTGCGTGTTCATGTTTTTCTTGTTCTTGGCCGACAAGGTGTTTGTAGCGTGTTATGGATCTTCGAGGAATAATTTTTGAAGGTGGCTCATGTTCAAAGATGTTATTTTGGGTCTTCACTAAGTTGTGGCCGACCTTGGTTGATTTTCATTAATAATTGTTATTATATTGGGCTGACAGCTTGTTATCATTTTATTATTTTCATTAAAGTCGACATGTAGCGGTTTAATTTCTTGTTACGGATATATATAAGCGACTATTTCTTTCAATTGATGTATGTCAAGTGTGTGTGTGCATGAATATTAATCTAAATCATTCAAAGGAAGAGGGGAGTGTGAAGAAGAGTGAAGAAAAGTGAAGTAGTGTTCATGTGCTTAACCGGAACTGTGATCAGGCATTAGTAGATGTTATTTTATCAGTTCAAATCCCTACGAATGTAATCTGAATCTTTATGTAAGATAGTGTGTCTTCCTTTGGGCAGTAAGCCTTGTTGTAATTGAGCAGTGAGTTCTAGGCAGTGCGCCTGAATGCATGTGTATAATCTTGTGGATCCCCCATGGTTTTTCCCCTAATAGGGTTTCCACTTAAAAAATCTTGGTGTTATGTGTGTTTCTGATGTGTTGATGATTTATGCTTTCATGGTTAATAATCAGATCTAAGAATAAGCTTGATAAATTTAATAAGCTTTAAATTTTTGGGACAACTAATTCACCCCCCCTCTCAGTTGTTTTCCCTTGTGTTTCCAACAATTGGTATCAAAGCAAGTTCCTTGGAAGAAGTTTAACAACTTGAGGTGATCCGGGATGGCGACATACAAGAAGGATAGTCTGAGATTTGATGGAACAAATTATTCCTTGTGGAAGACTTGAATGGAGTGCCATCTGAAATGCATTGGTGAACCCTACTAGAGCATTACAAGTAATAGGTATGTTATACCTCAGAATGGTCCTACTACTACTACTGAGATTAGAGATGTTGAGTACAATATCAGGGCTAAGGAAGCATTGTTGAGTGCTTTGTATGATACTGAGATGACTAATGTTATGGATCTGAAGACTGCTTATGAGATCTGGGAAAAGTTGGAAACTTTGTATGAAGGTGATGCTAATGTGAAGATTGCTAAGTTGCAGAGTCTAAAAGGGAAATATGAAATGTTGAGAATGGGTTATGATGAAAATATTACTACTTTCATGCAAAGAGTGAATGAACTTGTGTGTGGAATCAGATGTGCTGGTGGATAGTTGGAAGAATCGAAGATTGTTGCTAAAGTGCTTAGATATTTGCCTACTACTTACAAGTTCAAAGCTACAGTTATTAAAGAGCTCTGAACAATGAAAAATGTTACTCAAGATATGTTAATTGGTAAGCTTACTACTTTTGAGTTGAGTGAATTTGGCGATGCCCTTCCTAAGATATAATCTACATTCAAGGCTACTACATCTTGAAGAGATAAATAGAGATATGATCCGTGAGAGAGTTATTCTAGAAAGACATTCAAGTATGAAGAAGAAATGAGATGGATTGAAGAAGAAGAATGAGAACTAGATGAGCTTGAAGCACTGATTGTGAAAAGAGAATCTAGAGGACAAGGTAAGTATAAAGGAAAGTTTCCTATTAAATGTTTTTCCTACAATTAGATAGGTCATTTTGCATCAAGGTGTCCAGAAAGAGTTTCTAAACCAAGACATAACAAGCCTAAATTTCAAAAGAAGTGTTATTATGTTGTTTATGAAGGAGTGACAGATGATGAATTTGATAAAGGAAATGGAAGTGAGGACGAATAGGTATTTATTGCTATCAAGGAAAATAATCCTGTGTCTACTGAATCTGCTAGTTGTACAAATGTGGAGAAAGCCCTAGCTACTCAAGTTGAAGTGAAAGTTGAATGGGTGATTGATAGTGGATGTTCACATCACATGACAGGAGATAAAAGTAAGTTTGTGAGCCTGGAAAAGTATGATGGTGGTGTTGTGAGATTTGGTGATAACACAGCTGGTGTGATCCGTGGCAGAGGATGCATTTCTCTTAATAGTAAGAACAATACTAATGATGTCCTATATGTGGAAGGTTTGAGGCATAATCTTTTGAGTGTCAGACAGATGGTTGATAAGGGTTACAATCTTTAGTTCAAGGACGAAAAGTGCAGAATATTGGGGTGTTCTAGAAATGTGATTGCATCAAGTACAAAAACAAGAGGTAATATCTTTCATTTGAATGTTGCTAGTAAAAGTTGCTTGATTGCTCAAGTTGATGAAAGTTGGTTGTGGCATAGAAGAATGTGTCATGTTAATTTTGATAATATTGTCAAGATAAGTTCTACTAAGGTTGTGAGAGATCTTCCTAAGTTGATGAAACCTACTAATGCCATATGAAAGGAATGTCAGTTATGGAAGCAAACTAGAATTTCATTTCAAAGAAAATAGCATAATTCAAATGAATTATTGGAACTTGTGCATACTGATTTGTGTGGTCCTTCTAGAGTCAGAAGTTTACAAGGTTACAGGTATTTCATGTTGCTTATTGATGATTATTCAAGAATGATGTGGGCTACTTTCTTAAGGGAGAAATCTGAAGCTCTGGACAAGTTCAAGATCTTTAAGGTTATGGTTGAGACAGATACTGGTCTGAAGATTAAATTTTTGAGATCAGATAGAGGTGGTGAATTCACTTCTAGTGAGTTTAATTATTTTTGTGAAGTGCATGGAATAAAGAGACAATTATCTGCCCCGTGGACCCCTCAGCAAAATGGAGTTGTGGAAAGGAAGAACATGACAGTTCAAGATGCCGCTAGAACTATGATGCTAGAAGGAAATGTTCCTCGTATTTACTGGAGAGAAGTTGTGAGTACTGTTGTTTACATCCTCAATCAGGTACAAGTCAAAGGTGATACTGGTAAAACCCCTTTTGAGCTATGGAGTGGTCATAAGCCTACTATTAAATATTTCAAAATATTTGGGAGTAAATGTTATATCAAAAGAAATGAAGATTTAGGAAATTTTGATGCTAGAAGTGATGAAGGAATCTTTTTGGGTTACTCTGCTAAAAGCAAGGCCTACCAGTGCTACAATAAGAGATTGAATAAAATGGTTGAAAGTGCAAATGTCAAGGTTGATGAAGACATAGCTAAACCATCTAGAAGCTATGGATATGATTTTGATGATCAGAATGACAGTACAAACAAAGGAAAGCAAGTTCAGACTTCAAATCAAGTTCAAATCATTCTAGTGAATCAAGAAGATCAAGAGGAAGGAAAAAATAGTGAAAGAGTAGAAGAGAGATCAGAAGAGCCTGAAATTCAAGAATATCTTAAGACTCTGCGGTATGTAAGATTAAATCATTCAGAAGATCAAATTATTGGTGATAAGAACAAAGGTGTCCAGACTAGGAGAAATATTGCAGAAGAATACTGTTTGATTTCAAAGATTGATCCTACTAATGTGAATGAAGCATGTAAAGATGAACATTGGGTTGAAGCAATGAAAGAAGAGCTACAACAAATTGAGAAGAATGATACATGGATTCTTGTTCCTAGACCTAAGGATAAAAATGTCATTGGAACTAAATGGGTCTTTAGAAACAAACTGAATGAGCAAGGTGAAGTGGTTAGAAACAAAGAAAGATTGGTGTGTAAGGGATATTCTCAAATGGAAGGAATTGATTTTGAAGAGACCTTTGCTCATGTTGCTAGAATTGAAGTTGTGAGATTTTTTCTTGCTTATCTTGCTTACAAAGACTACAAGGTTTATCAGATGGATGTCAAGTCAGCATTTCTTAATGGTGAGCTGGAAGAAGAGGTGTATGTTGAGCAACTGGATGAATTTTAGTTGACTGATTGGGGAGATATGGTTTTTCGGTTGAAGAAAGCACTATATGGACTTAAGCAAGCCCCTAGAGCTTGGCATGTCAAATTGGATAAGTATTTGCTGAAACATGGATTTAACAAAGGTATTGTTGATAGTAATTTGTATTTCAAGAATGATGATAAAGATTTGATTGTGGAAGTCTTTGTTGATGATATCATTTTTGGAGGAGATGATAGTTTGTGCATGAAGTTTGCTAATGAGATGTAGAGTGAGTTTGAGATGTCAATGATTAGAGAGATGAAATTCTTTTTGGAATTGCAAATTACTCAGTTAGATAAAGGGATCTTTATATCTCATTCCAAGTATGTGAAAGAATTGTTGAAGAAATTTGGTATGAAAGATTCAAATCCAACTGGTACACCCATGGTGACCGAATGTAAGTTGACAACAGATGATGATTCTCCGAAGGAAAATCAGACTAGATACATATCAATGATTGGTGGATTGTTGTATTTAACTCAAACTAAGCCTAATATCATGAATGTTGTATGTATTGTTACAAGATTTCAAGATGATCCTAAAGAATCTCATGTGACTGTTGTGAAGAGAATTTTTAGATACTTGAAGGGAACAATTGATTTTGGCCTGTGGTATCCTAAAGATGGTGATCTTACTTTGAGTGCCTTTACTAAGGCTCATTGGGTTGGTGATGTGAATGACAGAAAAAGTACTAGTGGTGGTACATTTTTCTTGGGAAAGAAATTGATCTCATGGTTAAGTAAAAAGTAGAATGCCATTTCTTTATCTACTGCAGAGACCGAATAAATTGTTGCTACTAATAATTGTACTCAAGTATTGTGGATGAAGCAGATGTTGAAGGATATCAGAGTTGTGTATGATGAGCCTATAGCTATATTATGTGATAATTCAAGTGCTATTAACATTTCTACAAATTCTATGTTGCATTCAAAGACCAAGTATATATCTATCAAGTTTCACTTTTTGAGAGAGAAGGTGAGTGAAAAAGATGTCAGATTGGAATATGTACCTACTAAGGAGCATATTGCAGACATCTTTACCAAGTCATTGCCTAAGGATACTTTTGAGTATCTTAGAGGGAAGTTAGGGGTGATTACCCCTCCTAATCAGAACTAAGATGCATTGCATTGCATCAGTCCATGATTTTCATGGACATATCTTGATTTGGATTGATGTTGTGGTGGCTGCTAATTAGGGGGAGTAGTCAGATGATTCAGATGCTCAGATATGTGGTTCAGATCTTAGATATCTTTGTCATTGATGTCAAAGGTGGAGAAGAGCAATGTGAAAAACTTTCTAGGGAGAAGAACCTTGTGAGGAGAAAATTCATGTGGAAGAGTTGAGGAGAAAAGAGTCAAAACCTAAGGGGGAGTAAGTGCTGGAGATAGTTGCGTTGATGGTGTTTTTCACATCATGTGTTGCCATCAATGCCAAAGGGGGAGATTGTTGGATGTTGTGGTTGTGTTGCTGATATGTGGTTGTCATTGATGTCAACACTATAAGCATAATGCATTAGAAGTTGTATATGTTGAGGATATTGAGAAAATTGTAATGAAATGAGTTGCAGGTTGTTAGTGGTGAAGTGAAGTTCAATATTTTGGTGAATTTAGTACATTGATGATCAAAGGTTGTGGACTAAAGGGTTTCTTGTCGAGTATATCTAGTTTATCCACATTGAGTTTCAAACATCCGCGTGAAGATTTGTATTATGATAGTCTTTCTATTACTCTAGTGATTCATGATGTTTTTGGATGCTTCTCTCATGATTCATGATGTTTGTGGATGTTTCTAGATCATGCTCTATATGTGTTGCACATCCACATTGATCATTGTCCTCGTGATCCAAGATTTTCTCTTGTGTGTTCATGTTTTTCATGTTCTTGGCCTACAAGGTGTTTGTAGCGTGTTATGGATCTTCGAGGAATATTTTTTGAAGATGGCTCATGTTCAAAGATGTTATTTTGGGTCTTCACTAAGTTGTGGCCAACCTTGGTTGATTCACATTAATAATTGTTATTTTTTTGGGCCGACTGTTTGTTATCATTTTATTATTTTCAATAAAGCTGACATGTAGTGGTTTAATTTCTTGTTACGGATATATATAAGCAACTGTTTATTTCATTTGATGTATGTTGAGTGTGTGTGTGTGTGAATACTATTCTATATCATTCGAAGGCAAAGCAGAGTGTGAAGAAGAGTGAAGAAAAGTGAAGAAGTGTTCATGTGCTTAACTGGAACTATGATTAGGCCTTAGCAGATGTTATTTTATCAGTTCCAATCCCTGTGGATGTAATCTGAATCTTTCTGTAAGACAGTGTGTCTTCCTTTGGGCAGTAAGCCTTGTAATTGAGCAATGAGCTCCTAGGCAGTGTGCCTGAATGCATGTGCATTCCTCACTCATATTTCTTTATACTTTTAACAGGTTATAATCTTGTGGACTGACCTCCACCGTGGTTTTTCCCCTAGCAGGGTTTCCACATAAAAAATATTGGTGTTATGTGTGTTTCTGATGTTTTGATGATTTATGCTTTCATGGTTAATAATCAAATCTGAGAATAAGATTGATAAATTTAATAAGTTTTAAATTTATGGGACAACTAATTCAATTGTCTCCCCTTGTGTTGCCAACAATATGTTATACAAAATAGTATTATTGATGGTTTGTTTGTGTAAGAAGTTAAGTGAGGTGAATAATAAAAAAGGGTGGAAGTGCTAGAGTTCATGAGTTGAAGATACTTCATGACTCATACCATTGTTTAGAGGTCAAAGTCTAGGTAAGAGTAATGATGTTATTGACAAGTTCGAAACTTTGACAAGGAAAGGGAAAAGTACATGAGAATGAGAAAGCTCAAAATTTTGGTGAGAACCAAGGAAATATTAGAATTGGATGGGAAAGCATGCTTGGATGAGGAACTCCAAAAATTTGATGCCTAATAAAGAATTAGAAAATTGGGTATTCCTTCAAAATCAAGGAATATGGGAACCTTATATAGACACAAGGGGAAAGAAGATGAAGAACACAAACAAAATTAGAGTAGGGAGATGCAGGAAATAGACAATTTGGTCAATCACATAGATTATAATAAAAATGGGAATGACACTCATGGAAAATAGAGCAAGATGCACTTCTTACAAGCATTTCTATACACCATACAAAATAGTCAATTAATAATTTCAAATACGACAAACTAATAAGAGGGTATGCAACTCTTGTAGCATATACACGCAAAAAGTGTACACAATACAAGATTCCTTAAATCAACCACTGCCACATCACTTTCTCTCAAATATCAAGAGTACACACACACATAATCTCTTTCACAACAAAATACATAAATCACAAGAGAGTAAACAACCTTAAATGAAAATATAAGAACATATGAAATTCCTTCATCATACAAAGGTTTTCACATCCACGCTATTGAAAGTGGTTACAATAACACCAACATGAATCCATAAAGATCACTCAAAAATCACACAGAAAGCAAATATTTTTTCTAACCATTCAAAACATCAAGAAGAAAATTCAGACAAAAGCAACTTCCTAGCAAACAAAAGTGTCTAACTAAATCCATAAATAATTCATTCATCATGTTGGAGCCTAAAATTTTAGGCAATGTGTTGTACTTTTTGTCCTTATAATTTGAATTAACACACAAGGGGTGAAGGATTTTCTGTCATTACTGAAGGATTTTGCAGCTGATACTAATGACTTTTGGAACATTGTCAAACTTCAAAGTGCATATACTATTCTGTTTGGACTCATCATAGCCTTGATATCTGATGCATTGAGTGGATCCCAAGATCCATCTGTGTTTACTTTGGATTCTAATTTTAGAAGAGAACTTCAAGTAACTATTATAGAGTACTATAGGTGATGCAAAAAATTGAGGGGTTTATAGATGTAATAGGGTTGTCTTGGGCAGTTTTCATGATGTTGACTTATGATGGTATTGTTGGACGGGTTGCAATTTCAGTCACCCATGATACTAATGCAACAGACTTAAGATCTTTCCTTGAGTGTGCTTGTTCAAACAACGTGTTCAATTTTTCCATTGAAAAGAATACTTAGGACAACAGCATTCCAAAAATGATGAAGAAGATGTAATATTTATGTACAATGCTTAATTGCATAAGGTGCTTACAAGTTTTCTCTCATCCGATTGAACGAGACAAGGCGAAAGAACTGAAAGATAGAAAAAAGAATGCTCTTGGGTCATATTCTATATGAAATGCATATGAGTCTATGGATGATGATGTTAGCGCTCAGTAGCAGGCTATAGAGGGTCAGGCTCAATCTTTCATCCGTCTTTTGGAGCTATTAACAGAAGTTTATCAGAGAGGGTTTGGCCCAACAAACGGAATTGAAACTTTATGGTACTTTGTATGCTTTGAAGATCATAGTAACTACCAAACACTCATAGAATTTGTTAGTACATTGGCACCTGGTGAGGAAGGTGTTGAAAATGGCAACTAGTAGTTGCTTGTCTCTAATACCTTCGATTGGTGTTAGGTGTAAACAAGTTTTTGGAGGATCGCAACAGCCAACTTTATGGCCCAAGCTTAGAGAATGTTGAACATCTTCGCCTTGAACTCGTTCTTCTTTCCCTGGAAATAAATTCATGCTTTGCAGATTATTGGCATTCTATATACCAACCATTCGATGTCATACTTTCCATAACAGTCGTCGTATCGTTGTGTTGCTTGAATATGTGCACTATGATATACTACTTGAAATTCAACAGTGCTCCAATAAAATAATGGATATTCTCAACGGCCATGTTCCCTCAAAACTAGTGATAATTATTGTTTGAGAAGAAGAATGTATTGCGAATAGAATGGAACTAAAGCAGAAATTGAGCATAAATTATTGTTTGACCGATCGAAGATTTGATCTAATTTTAATAGGGATGAAGAAGTTTTTTCTCACAAAACAAAGTCGTCGAAGACCCAAGAGATTATGGAAAAATTTCTTCAATAAGAACATCAATCATTGAGGTATTTTGAAGGATTTGAGCTTTGACCCATAAGAGCAAATGAAGCCTTCAAATTCATACCCAACCGATGAGCAAGAACAATGACTTAAACATGTTTTCCCTTGTTGCATCTCAATTGGATAATGGGGCTATAGCCAATTTGATCATGTATCATTCTCAAAATAAGGAAATGTGGAAATATACAAGAGCACGCGAGTTGTCTGACTACAATGATCACAAGATATGAACTCATTGTAAAGTTATAGAAAAGTTCAACATGCAGGTTGAAACCAAGACGGGCAAGTTACAAATAGATATGCTCAAAATAAGTTTAGTGACAATGCTTCTGAAACTTCAAACAAATGCATTTGTCAGTTGCTCTAAACCGCGAGTGCTCAACATGGCATCTGTGCAAATATGGAAAAATAGACAATGTGCATAATGTTTCATTAAATACCCCAAAGATGGCCTCATGGAGTTACTACATTTTAAATAGTGAGAGAAATTCAGTTCTATCAAAACATAACAAAATGGAGGGCACAACAAGAAGACATGTTACCATACCCACAGAGAAAGAGCAGGTAACACTGAATGTTTCCCGCTTTACCATAGGCATAACCTATGGAGTGTGCGGTATTACGGTGGAACTTCCCGCATCCATGTAGGATGCAAACAAAAGAGTTGTGGTAATGAGGTAACTTGACAAGCCTATCCCGCATTCCCGCAAAGGTTGGGGCAAAGACTCGCGGTATTACGGTGGAGTATGAAATGCGAAAGGGTATAAGATATTATTGCAATAAAATATGGGGAGATTTTTTAGGGAGATTTCTTAAAATTACAATATTTAAATTTGGGGAAATATAATTTTCACCACTGGTATAGCTTTCCCAACATTCCCACGAAGGCCCAGTAGTGAATGTGCGATGTTGCGATGAAATAGTAAAATAAAGTTTTATAAAAATGTCGTGAATTTCTTCAAGAAAATACATTAAAGTCACAACATCAAATATTATCTTGGCGAGAATATAAATTTCATTGATGGTTAAAAGAAATAAAATACTTTCACAGAGGAGGTTAAAGAATGGGTAATTATATTTACTCAAAGAGGTAATTTTACACCGGGTGAAGATGCACAAATTAAATACAAAGTAAAATATTTTCACCAGGAGGGAAAAACATTTTCACTAGAGGAGTTATAATACGAGTGATTTTTTTATTTTAATTGGTGAAGAGTGAAGATTTCCAACCAAGGAAAGGTTTGATAATCACTAAAATTAATTTCACGAAGATAATGAAGATTAAAATATTTAATTTGCCAAAGGAAATTAATTAAATATTTTTTTTCCGAAGAAGAAGAATACTGAAGGGATGCAACAAATAGATATGAGGGGTCATAACCCTAAAATAATGTATATATATGAAATGAAATCAAAGGAGAGAGGGATGAGATTAGATATAGAAGCATTAGGTCAGGTAGTTGGATAGGTTGGTCAATCGCCTCAACATAACATTATGTTGTATATTATAAAATCTTTTAAAATTATATAATGGAGAAGAATGCATAAATTTGGTGATCCAATTATGGTGTCAGTTGCTTGTTGAAATAATTGAAAATATTATCTGGTTGTCTCCAAGGTTGACATTTCCTTATTATTTAAATTGATGTATCAAGGATATTTTCAATTTATCATAGCACATTTGTTGCTCTCGTGTGGTTCAATTAACTGGCTCCTTCAAGGAAGGATTAAATTCTTTTAATTAATCACAGTAATCTAGAAAAGGTCATTTGGATCAATAAGAAGAACTTGATAATTGTGTCCTTGCACATTTATGCCAGGTATAAACTCATAAAAGTTCCAAACAATTCAAATTTTATCCAGAAATAGGACACGCATATCATTTACCTCTTGACTCCATTAGACCAATAGAAGTAGGCACTGGTCATACTAATTCCATTTTAGAATTTTATAAAATCTTATTCAAACATTCACATCTCAAATTTCAGTAGTAGTTATTAAGCTTTCATCTATCCCACTCCCAATTTCCATTGTGCATAGATTTCTCAAGTAGGAAGCATATAGTCTAAGTTTGCATCATTTACATAGTGCACCCGCCTAGGTTTGGTAGAGCATGAAGAGAAGAAGGTTCAAATATACCATTTGACCTTGTTCGTTAGCCTAAAATGTATCAAGAGCTTGGCAACCTCTTGTGGTTTCAAACCAGTGTTTTTGAGAATTAACACATCAAACATAAACATGGAAGTAAACATATTGAGAACAACATATGCTACTTGAATCACATACAGAAGGACCCCACACATGCTTAGAAACAGAGAGTAAAACATACAAAATAGAGCTCCCAATGCTACAATAAGGGCTCTAATACCAAATTTAATACCCTAAGCTTTCAATTAAGATATTAATAGATAAAAAAAATTATTATTTTTTATACAAAAGTAGCATTAAAAATCCACACAACACTACTATATATTCAAGGTGTTGTAATATGTGATCACACACTTGGCACACACACCAATGTATGATGAATGATGACACAAGTGGAACAATTAACTCTACCATTAGACAAGAGAACAAGTTTGGCATGAAAACTCAAGAATGGGGAAGAGACAATTTCCTCAAAACCGCTAGTACATCCTTCTAATCTATCTACTAAATTACCCTCAGAATTGCCATGTTGGGCTTCAAAAAGAAATTGCTAATGGGTTAGACTTTGAGGTCCAACATCAACTTGGAACTTGGTTCTAAGTCTTAATTCCCTTTTGATATCCTCCCCCTATCATGAAAAATAAAAATACCCAACAACTCATGGGCTCCGAGCCCCTACTTAGATTTGGGATTTGTACTAGGTCCTAAGTTCTACCTAATCTTTAGATCTTGTAGCCCCATCAAACACTCCTTAATGGACTTTAGTCTTGCACATGACCTAAAAAATTATTTCAAATTCCTAAGGTACCCTTGTAACCTACAACCTAAAATATGACCCAAAGCTCCACTACTCACTTGTAAGATTTAGATTAGCACCACAACTTGGAATCTTTGGCTTTAGGTCCCTAATTTGATCCAATACTTGTGAATTTCCACACCAAAAGACTCAACACCTTTCATTATGTGGACTTTGGGAATCTATGCACACTTGGGACTTGATACCAAAGCCCATTTTTTCCCTAACTTCTACAACCCACCGAGTGACCATAACATGAGACTCAAATTTGAGCCTGGACCTTGATATAGTCCATAGTCTAAAGTCTTTTATAATGCTTGTGACTTGATAACATAAAACACTTTGAAGGACAAGGTCTATACTTCCTCATGAACCTAGAATTTTTAAGTTCCAAGTCCTATTTTGACTTGACACTTGGTTCTTGCCTAGCCTAAACAAAGAAAAAAACTATAAGGTAGAGAAACTAGCAACAAGAGATAATTTCTTCACTCAATGAGGCATAAATTCCTTCATTTAGAAGTTGTTATGAAATGATCCAAGGAAAATGATCAAGGTATCATGGAAACTACCTTAGCCATACTAGAGTCTCCCAAAGAGTACATATTTTAAAGAACATGAAAAAGTGACACTTTATCCTTAACATAAGGGGTGTGGCTACATAATAGAATATGAGAAATAAAAATAAAATTCCATGATCATTTGACACATACATTGAGATGGGCCAACAAAAACCAAATAATATACAACCATTATGGTAATACAATATAGATTCACCTGTAAACATTTTGTAGACACCTAAAATATTTGGACCTAGGTCTATTCATCATCACTAAACCTATCACCTAATCCCTAATTGATCAATCTCATCTCCTAGGCCTATGTCCCACCACCTAGTCCTAATTAACCTAGGACATATATGTCCCTTTCACCTAAAGTTCATCACTTAAATTAAATAATCATATTATTTAATTTATCACCTTTTCCATTTCCTCATAAATAAATAAATAACTAATTGCCTATTTCCACCTATTATCCACCTCACCCATGTGGCTAAATTAATTAAATAATATTATTATTTAACAAATCCTATATTCCCTCGCCATTTTTCAAGAATAATAAGGACCTATGAACACTTATCCTTGTGCTCCCATTATTCTCTCAATACATTCCAAGAATATTGGGCACCTAAGAACGCTTGTCCTTATGGTCCCCTTAGTCTCTCAACACATCCCAAAGTTATAGCCTTCTTAGGTTCACATGTCCCTAATTTCCCTCATCCTCACAACTAATTACTAAATTTGGTAAGTTAATCATGGCCATTCAAAATCTAAACACATTTGATGGGGGTGAAATGTGTCTTTTTTTTACCTTTTATTTTCCTTCAAACTTTGTCATTTCATAGTATCTTTTGTTGTTCCTGTCACCATTTGTTAATGAATTGAAGATATTTTAAAATACAACGGAAAGATAAAAAAACCTATGAATATATCAAAATCCTTTGATTGTTTATTGATTATCTTTATGATTTTGGTAGCAGGAGATGGTTAATAGATGGCACATGGACAACAACATTGGTGGAGTAAAGTTAAGGTTGTTCAAGAGTCATTTGTCATTTTGGTTAAATTAGTGTTGAGTTGCATTTATCCGTTTCAAGTTGTGTCGTTTTGAAACAATGACAAAAGACTAAGCTATTTTCGATTATCTTTTAAGGTTGTTGGCCATATGCCGAAACAACCAAAGAATCTTTATGTAGGATCCTATTTACGTTGTAGACCGTTTTGATATAGGCTCCTATCACAAAACCGATAGGAGGTTTGAGAGACAAATTTTAGAATAAACATAGACTAAGTAGCATTGCATCCATCCCCACCTAGTTCATTAGTCTCGGCTCTTAGATAGATTTTCACCACACCTTTCACAAGTTTATGACTCTCGGATTGAAAATTAAAGGATAAACTAAGGAAATTACCCTACAATACCCAAGGACCAATCTAAACACATGTATCAACTTGATAGAGTCACAAGAGAAATTTATCAACCCACAGTTTAGTCCAATCATTTTGGCGTTGTTGTCAGGGAATGGTATTAAAGGCATGTTAGCCTAGTGAACTAAGTTAGGAGCATTACACTAAGGAGAAAGTCTACACGACAGTTGACCTCATTTGGATAACTATCCTTGTTTTCTTTGTTGTAAGTTATATAGGTGCATGAATCGTAGTAGGGATAGTAGAGGGAGATTTGTTAAAAGGATAAGAGAATAGCACACGACCAAAGAAAGCAAAAAACAAATCAAAATTATTAATTAAGGGAGGCAGCTCATAATAAGAAAAATTGAAAACCAGATTACAACCATTAGTTGTGCATACATCTCCTGAGAAAGAGTTACCCGAACCAGATATCGAGAAGTGTGTTTTTTAGTCTACCATTGTTGAGACCCCTTCTGGTATCCATCCAGAGTCTTCTAAAGAATTACAAAAGAGGGTAGAAAATTTATTTCAAGAATATTACGAGTCTAGAGCCGGTCCATCTCAGGAAATCAAAATCCATTCAAACAATTCTTCACTTGTTGGGCGTCTCAAGTCATGGTTGATCTCAACAACAACAACAACAATAATAACAATGAGAGAGCATTAGCCAACAATAATCTAGTCACCTTTGAGTTTCCAATCGCACATCTTGAAGAAGATGCCCCTATGAAAAACATTCCTCATTTTGCTTTTCCTGTTTTTCATGGTCTTTCTATTAAGGATCCTGATATGTTCTTATTTGAGTTTGATGTGTTGTGCCACAATTATGATTATTAGAGCAATGCGCAGAAGCTTAAATTGTTCCCAACCACATTAAAGGATGCAACACTGCATTGGCTCATGAACCTCAGGAATATCAGAACATGTGAAGTTATGAAGGAATTTTTTTGACCAAGAGTATTGTAAAACAAAAGAGGTTTGGGACGAAATCTTCTGTATGACACGAAAAGAAGACGAGTCCATGGAAGATTACTGCGAATGCTTCATGTTCAGTTTCCAACGATCACAACAACTAGGGCTAACTCCTGATACCATTAAAATGTTGTTTCTTAGGGGAATAAGGGATGAAACTATGGATACATTAAATTTAATAGGTAAAGGTAATGTCTCTAAATTGAGCTTTGACGATATTTGTGACATTTGCAGGAATTACTTGAAGTCTCAATGTTCGGGGAGGAATTATGTAAGTAAGTTCTCCTCCTCGAGAAATACAATAGGTATAACAAAGCGTGAGATAGGTAATCTACTTGAAGACCTCAAGACTGATATATTAAATCATATGGGTAAATAGATAGAAACTTTGTATACACGAAGGAAGTAGGAGGCTAAAAAATCCTTAGCTATCTTTTGTCATGTTTGTTGAAAGAGGCATTGTGGTGAAGAGTGTCCATATAATAGAACAAAGATACCTTTTTTAGAGGAATCAAGTAGGGACACTACTTTAAAACCTCTTCATGTAGGGATGACTAAGGTAGAATATATAGACAAACCCATTTACTTCATGGCCCAACGAAGACCTTGGCAACCAAGAGCAATGCCCCCAATCGATTATCAAGCCACACCCCAAAATCCTTTTCAATAGAATTATTTCCCAAACCAACCTGGATGGTATGGAGGTTGTTAGCAACCTCCATACTACCCCTAGTGGTCACAACAATACCCGCCTGCTCCACAATCATGGAAAGCATGGCGAGCACCACCACCACCTTACCCACAACATTGATCATTCCCTTTGTATCCACCACCTCAAACAATAAATCCATATCAACAATCCCAACAGCTCTTGCCACTTGTCCCGTCACCTAATCAACCATCTAGCTTAGCTCAACCTCCAAAATCCACGCCCATGCCTGCACAACCATCACAAAATCCCAATAATAAGGTGGCACAACTGGTTTATAATAATGAAGTGGTAGGATTGCCAACTTACCCTGTCAATGCATTAGAGATTGATGGTGTACACCTAAGGTCAGGGAAGAACCTCCAAGGGCCAACCATCACAGAAGTTGAAGATTCTCCAATTGATCCAGCTCGGAAGAGCAACAAAAGCCTCCATTTCTAGATAGGTTGCAAGAGCGACCAAAATAGCAGGAAACATCTCAACCTGATTTTGATTTTATGAATGAATTACATAATGTTAACATTAAAATTCCTTTGTTGCAGGCTATTCGAGATGTTCTGGTGTACACTAAAGTAGTCAAATAACTCTGTGGGAGAAAACAATAGAACAAGCAAGACCTCAAGACATTCCAAGTCATTGGACAACTCGTAGACTTGATCTTGGAGAGAATCTTTGTTCCTAAGTATGCAAATCTAGGAAGTCCAATGATTAAGGTATGTATTGGTGATGTAATCATTCTAAATACACGTGGATCTAGGAGCAACTATAAATGTAATGACTAATGAGACTAAGGATAGGTTGGCCCTTCAAGGACTTAGACCTACTCCAATGGTCTTGCAAATGGTTGATCACTCCCTCATAAAACCAGAAGGTATGATTGAAGATATCATTATTTCTATTGAATCTTGGGAGTATCCAATAGATTTCATGATTTTGCAACCAAAGATTAAGCTGGGGGGATATCCATTAATTCTAGGCAGACCTTGGTTAGCTACTACTAATGCTTTCATTAATTGTAGGTCTAGAAACATGATGATTTCGAACGGAGCGCAAACAAAGCAATTAACATTGTACCCTCCAGCTTATCCATTGTTGGAAATGGAGGATCCATTATGGATTGACAACGATTTTGAAGAGTCTTTACCTATTTTGACAATAGATCAAAGTAGGGAATTTGACGATATTTTAGAAGACATTATTATTAATCATTTTTGCAAAATTACTATTTGGTTGGTAATGTTCTTGAGACAATGATTTTCTTATGGGCATAAGTGATAATTTCCCATTTGGAAACTTTCCGTTAGTAGCTCACAATCTATTCAACATTTTATTACTTTGCATCAATTATTGCCACGTAATTGTATATACATTCCATTTTTTATATCTAGAAATTTTGACCCATCTTTGTCTAATTCACAACTACTTGCTATAGATACCTTTGTACAATCCCAAGTTATTAAAATCTTGCCTAGTAAAACACTTAACATCAATCCCAGTTTGAATGCCTCCTAATTAAAAGATCTGGTTGAGATGTTGAGTGCACACAAATCCTTTGCTTGGGATTACCAAGACATGAGAGGTATTCATCCCGCTACCTATACACACCATATCTATATAGAAGAAGTGTGACAACCCCAGAGAAGGCTAAACCCAATCTTACGAGAAATAGTTAAGGAAGAACTTTAAAAGCTACTTAATGTAGGATTTATTTATATGATCTTAGATAGCCAATGGGTGTCCCTGCTTGTAGTAGTTCCTAAAAAGAATAGAAAATTGTGAATATGTGTTGATTATAGGGCCCATAACAAGGCCACTAAGAAAGACCATTTCACACTTCCTTTCATTGACCAATTTTTAGACACCTTAGCTAGAAAGAATTTATTTTCCTTTCTTGATGGATTCAGTGGATATAACTAAATTTGTATTGCCCTGGAAGACCAAAACAAAACTACTTTTATCTACCCATGGGGCACACTTGCCTATAATATCTTACCTTTCGGATTGTGTAATGAACCCACTACATTCCAACGAGTTGTTCTAAGTATTTTTGTTGATTTAATTCATGGCTGTATTGATACTAACCTTTCTTTAAGTCATAAAAAATGTCATATTTTAATGACTGAAGGAATTGTTTTAGGCCATTACATCTCTACAAAAAGAATTGAAGTGGATCCTATTAGGTCTCAAAAACGTAGGTTATAATCCTTAAGAGGGTGCCAAGCTCTTTGGGAATGTTTTTGGCTAACGAACGGGGCTAATTGATATATTTGAGATCCCCCTGCACTTTACACTCTACAAAACCTAGGTGGGTGTACCTAAAGGAATGAGCAAATTCAAAGTTATGTATATGATCTCTAGTTTGGATGATCTATTCACAATGGCACTTGGAAATGAAATAGATACAAAGCTAACAACTAATCCTACTATAAATACTTTGAGAGTTGAATGTAAGAATGAGGTTTATATAATGTATTGTTTGAAGTGAATATGACTAGTGCCTAATCCTATTAGGTTAATGGAGTTAGATATGTATGATAGACGTATCACTTTCCTCGACTTAACTCTAACTATCTGGCACTTTTGATTGTTTATAACTTGTATAAATGTGCAAGGTTGTTTAGCTATCAAGCTCTTCGTACTAATCCCAATGATATTTTTTCATATTATTGTGACTATTTAAAGTATTTTAACTCTTGTTTCAAGTAAACCAACTTGATATGATTCATTTAAAGGACTTTAATTCCTGGTGGAAACCTATAAACATGAACCACTTAAGGAGGATTTTAATTCTTTCACACAAAGACCAATTAAACTAATCACACAGTAACAAAAAATGTGCCTAGATAAACTATATATATGCTTGATATAATGATTTAAATAATCAAAAAATACCACTCTGGAGACAACAAAGATAACTTATAAGAATTAAACTCAATAGATAATTGAACACCAGGAAATTGAATGTTAGATTAATGCTTCTTCTCCATTAATATTGCTTCAAAAGATTGTACAAAATGTAAAAGAAGTCCTCATGATTTAACATTACTATACTATTCTAGATGTTGGATAATAATGATAATGATGATGATCAAAACTAGGCCTTGGTTTCCCTTCTTATACGGGAAGCAACAAGCTTTAGGCCTTTTACAAAATGATGTGTCTCTTCATGATTTTTATCTTAACTAATTGCATTTGTTTAAAACATAAAGAAATGATTAGGAGTCTGCAACAGATCTTGAAACTTGCTCTGTTATTCAACGTAGGGAACTGTGACCTCTCTGGATCTAGCAAGGTTCCCCTCTCCTTGATGAAGTGTTTGATTGTTCTGTCTTGTTCAACTTGATGCATATCCCTCCACATCTGAAACACTTCTAGTTCTGATGATGAACAAATTTATCGCTGACAAATGATCGATATAGTCTTTCCAAATACGGGTATTGGTATTTATGATCGTGTCTTCCATATTGTATTCCATAAACATTATTCCTTCTATTTTTTTATGGTTGTTCTCAATCATCATTTCTTCATCATTAATTAAATTGAGTGCCCATGGTAACAATTGAGCCAATTCACTTTTCCAATGATCTTGCTCTTTAAGTTCTCTGTGATCATCAAAGAATAACGGAAATGGGATATACAATGGTTGATCAAAATCATCGAGTTCCTCCTTAATCCTAGCATGAAACTACTTATGTTGATTGATCACATTGTTATACTTGTGGAGAACTTTTCCATTCATAATCTCTTTATTAATAAGTTCCTCTTTCTTTTCTTCCATCTATTCCTATAATCTCTTGTGTTCATGGAAAGCTGAGTGCACTTTTACAAAGAGTGCCCAGTACTGGTCAGCTTGGTTCATCACCTTTTCAAATCTCTTCTTAATTATTTCATACACAACTTCAAACTTAGTGGTCTTTACTCTTTTCTCCAGTTCATTGCATTTCTTCTAAACCTTTTCATGGAAACACTTCCAGTATATGACATCTTCCATGGCATCTAACACCTTCTTATAACAATCCACCAATGGAGAGTACAACTCTAATGAAGAAGAAGAGGAGAAATTTATCTCTATAACTAATTGCTTCTCTTTTTAGTTTCTCATTTTCCCTTATTAACTTCTCAACCTATGCCTTGTTGAATTTTAAAACATTTATGTTCAAATCCATTGTTTCAATGGGATCAGTATCTCCCACTCTATGCACCCAAAGATGTCCAAACATTTGGTTTGGGTCACTGGTAATGGAAGGTCTCTTATCTTGGGGATACAAGGCCCAAATCAACAAGGTGGCCTCATTTGGGTTATACCCTGATTTAGAATACATTTTATCACTTGCCTCTTCTATCAAATTCCATGTCTTATCCCCTCTTCTTCTGAAGCTATCAAATGCTATGGAAAAACTAATGTCCCACCCTGGTAGGAGAAAAACCCTAGCTTCTTGTAGTAATTCCCTTCCTCTCACAGGGGTAATAGCCTCTAATTATTGATCTACCTCTTTTCTTAATTCTTCCAGGGTATTTGCCTCTTACTCTGGGGTGATATTTTTCATCCTTTCTCTTAGTATCCTTCCTTTGTGTTCATAGAAAAATGATTTAAATTCTGAAGTCTTAACAAAATCACTATCAGAGACAAGTTATTGGCTAGCTCGGACTCTCACATCATCAGAGAGTTCATCTAATGTCTCAAATTTAACAATGCTTCTTTCAGGGGGAGGGTCATATTGTGTAACAATAGGAAAATTCATTTTCCTAACTTCATCCTCTTCTTCATCTTCTTCTTCAGTAATAGGAGTGTCCACAAAGAAGCTAACTTCAGGGGTAGGCGGTGAAGGCACATAACTGAGAGGCTCCATCTCTTTGGCCTATGTTCTGGAATAGGTTGTCACATTTGTCTCAAAGACCATGGGAGGTACATCCTTAGTTAGCTCTTCCTCATGTGTAATTAATTGTTCCACTCTTTCCAAGGGGTCTTCCACATCATGGTATGCTCCTATATATAGGGGATCATTTTCCTTCCTCCATGCTTCAGCTAGCATGATTCTGTTGTATGTAGCTGTCCTCTATGTTGTCAAGGTTTCATCGTAATTCCATATTACATCATCAACAAAATAATGGTGTTCATACCCAAACAATCTTTGTGATAGTTTTTCATTATTAATGAAGTTTTTTGGATCAAAATTCTTCCTTTTATTTCCTATTGGCAAGTTGTAATGCGCCAACTTGTTGTCAATTTCTTCATATCCTTTGTCAAAAACAACTGTGAAGTCTCCAAAATACAAAGTTCTTGGCATAAGTGACTATTTATTGTATCTTTTAAGGTGCATAGCATCTGACTTAGCCAATTGCTTTATAATTTCTAGATATGCAACCCTATCAGGAACGGTTTTTGGTAGCAAAAGTGGTGCTCCTTGAAACCCATATACTCTTATTACAGTGCAATCAGAAAATGTGTACCAGTCACCCCAATTATGGTTTACCCTCTTTCTAGGGTCTTTCTCTTTTGGTCTAAGAAACATTTGCACTTCAAGGCATAGATTGTAATCACATGGGTGACCTAGTAATCAGTACAAGGGTTTAACAAAATATTCTTCAAAGTAAAAATAATGGGACTTTGCATATCTATTGTCCCAAACTGAGGTCCACATTTGTATTGGCCTAAAATTCCCATCTTCATCTGTGTCTTTTATTCTTAATTCTTCTCCCCAAAGTCCCTCAGCTTGACCTTCATATAAGATTAGATGCATAAATAGAGAATAGTGTTTGAAATTGATTGTATCACTATTATTTTTTATATTTTTAAGGGCCATCTTTAATGCATTGGCTAGGTACTCTACATAATCAAATGGCCTAGCATCTTGATTTGTATGTCTGCTTCTAGAACCATAGGATCTATTGACATGAGGGCAGGAACTTCTACTCCCAATACTTGTTCGACAGCGTAATAGGTGTACTGAAAGTATTGTTGAAATAAATCCACATGAAAGGGAGAGTGTTCATTACTAGAAAACTTGTTGAGTTGATTCCCTACATCCCAGGGCCTATGCAATGGAAATTCCTACCTCTTATAGCTAGTGTCCATAGTGCGGTACTCTGTTAAGAGATATTTTATTGTAAATGGCTAGTTCACAGTATACTCTAGTTGAAAAATAATGGAAATGAAATCTTTGGAAATGATGATAAATTCAGACCCATCCTGCAATTGAATTGTCTGTGTTTTGGGATTATATCTAGTAGCCAATGCCTTAATCAATTCCACATTGAAAAATACATTAGGTACAACCAATTTTCCTAGGTTCATTCTCCATGGGTTACTTACAGGTTGAAACCTATATTGCTTTCTGTAATGGTAGATAAACAAGTCATAGCCCATTTGTGGTGTCCAGACATCACCCAAGAACTTATGTTTATCCCATAATTTTTCAGCTGCAATATTTAATTATGCACTTCTTTTGGACCTCGTCCACCACCCAGGACATTGATCAATTAAGTCTTGATTCAGAGGCGTGGTTTTTAATTTTTTTCCTTTTTTGCTTTTGGTGTTTTTGAGGTTCTTTCCATAATATAAACCCTAGCCTTTCTTCGTAATTTACTTACTTTCAAAAAAATTCTTAGCTCAGGATTTGTGCACTTGTATCATATTTGCTTGCTTTGAACTCCCGACTATGCAACAATGTCATATCCCAAGTTCATCTCCTTCGCTCCTACACTCCGTGCGTTTCTTGGATTTTGAAAATCAAAATGAGATCAATATTTGATATACATTCTTCGGCTCTGGTTCATAAATGGCACACTTGCTAGCTTTCTTGTCATCAGGCTGGTTATTAAATTTTGAATCTCTCTAATATCTTTGGTTGTCACATAAGTAGAAAAGTAATCATTATCATTGTATCGAAGGGACCGTAACTGTGCTCCCACCGATATCTATCTTTCTCTTCAATGAGCTTTATGTCATTACTTCCCTTTTGGCATATCGATGGGACGCTAAATAGTCTCTCCTCGATATCTTTTCTTAGCCTTAGATCTTATATTTGATTACCGTTAATAAGGTTTTCCCCTTTTATGTCATCGGGTCATCAAGGGAACCTTTAGTTATATCCCACCGATAATTATCACTCCCTTCAATGTTCTTGTCTTTGGTAGTTTCATTGTTTTATCGAAGGGACATGCTCTTCTATCAACCTAATAACCTTATGTCTCCCAAAAATCACTTGCTGCTAAATATTTGGCAATTAATAATAGAGTAAATCTCCCTTTCGATATTTAAAAAAAATATCTCATAGTGTCATGTGTTTCGACCTATCAATGGGACACCATGTCTTCTATCTTCAATATGCTCAAGTGTCTCTGATATGTTTTGTTCAGGCTATCAAGGGGACAATGAAGTGTGTCCCGTCGATGTATGCCACTCACCTCGATATGTCTATTGTAACTTGCTTCGTCAGTCTATTGATGTGACCATGTTAGAATTATGCTCGATATAGTGTTGTCACGCCAATGGCATATGTATATTGACTTACTTTATCAGCTCATCGAGGAGACCGTGATAAGAGTACGTCTGACATGGTATTATCTCTCTAATGATTCTTATAAGGTTCAAACAGTATATGTTGCTGAGGTGATACTTAGGGGAGGGTGGTGATTACTAGGAGGATTTTTCTAAAGGATTAAATGAGCATATTAGACTTTGGTTTATTTATAAAAGGTGGTTCTAATAGCTATGTAATATGAATTATTTTATGGATCTTGTCACACAATTGTCGTATTTCATGTTAAGCACAATGTAGAACCAAAGGCAATAGGTCTTTTAATGTAGGTGAAGTGTGAACGGGGAAATGAAGACTAGTAGAAATTGTGGTGAATTTTTTAGCTCTAACAGTGGCTCTAATTGGGGATGAATGGTTGTGAGGCCATTGCAAGAATCCAAAAGTGATCTCTGGGATGCAGACCATGGGTGAATGTGACCTAGATGGAAGAGGAAAGGGAAAGGAAACCTAAAACTATTGTGCATGGAATAATGCATATATTTTTAAGAAAAGAAGCGGTTCAGGAATTGTCCATGCACTAGCAATTCCTGATCTTCTCCTATCATATTTTGAAGATAATAGGAATCTTCGCCACCTTTACCAATGATAACAAATGGTCCTATCCATAGGGCTTCAAATTTACCATGCTTCCCTTTGTCTTGGCTTATGGCATTCCACATAAGAACCATATCACTCACTTCAAATTTTCTATCTTTTGTTTTTTATCAAATAAGTACTTCATTTGTGATTGCATCTTTCTATTACATTCCTAAGCCAAATTCCTAATTTCATCCAACTCTACCAGCTACTCCATTCTATCCTACATGGGTTCAGGAATATCCAAGTCTTCCTGTAATATGAATTTGCATACTGGTAGAAGGTTATGCATGGGAATTCTTACTTGTGTTCCATAAATCAATTCAAAAGGTGACTTTCTAGTTGATTTCTTGATTGTAATTCTATCTGCCCAGAATACCAATCTTATTTTAGAGTATCCAACATCCTCTTAAATATCTTTAAGATACTTTTGTTGTTGGATTCAGCCTGCCCATTTGCTTGTGGATGATATGGGGGAGCATATGAAATTTTTATACCATAGGTCTCACAGAACTTTTTGAACTCATCTAATCTAAAGCACATGCCATTGTCTGTTATTATACTTACTGGTACTCCAAATCTGGTGATAATATTCTCCATCAAAAAAATTATTGCAACCTTGTTGGTGGCTTGCTTTATTGGTATAGCTTCTATCCATTTTATAAAATAATCAGTAGCTACCAAAATCCATTTATGGACTCCACTATATTTATCTGAAATCTCTCCTATGAAATCAATTCCCCACTGATGGAATGGAGCTTCAACTTGTAGTGGCCTTAACAACAACACTCCCTGATATTTCATCTTTCCATAATTTTTTTGACAAGCTTCACACTTTCATACATAATTAAAGGAATCATTGAAGACCTTTGGCCAATAATATCCTACTCTTAGAATCTTGTGGGTAGTAGTAGTCTTTGTTGAAAAAATGTCCTCCACAAACACCTTCATACATCTCTTTTAGCACATGCTTTGCTTGTGATTCATCTAAACACAATAATAACACTCCATCTTTGTTTTTCCAGTATAAACCTCCATCCATAAAGACATACTATGATGCATGTAGTTTCAAAATTCTCTTCTAATTGTCATTAAATCCTTCAGGACACTTTTGATGTTTGAGGTAGTACATTACATCAGTGTACTATGGAGTGTTTTCAATGCTAGCAATCATGCCTTCTTCTCCTATGTTACAAATTTGTGTTGCTTCAAAATTTGATTTAGTCATGAGTTTAGCCAATCTAAGTCCTCTTACTAGTTTGTTAATCTAGATTTCAATATCAAACTCCTGAATTTTGTCAATCCATCTACATCTTCACCCTGTAACTTCAGTTTGCACAAACAAATCTTTAACTACAACATTAGGAACATAAGCAATTATTTTGGCCCCTACTAAATAAGGTTTGAATACTTTAATAACTTTCACAAGTGAATATGCCTATTTTTTTTGTAATGTCATATTTTAGTTTTGCTCCTTGGAGGGATTTGCTAAAGAATGATATTAGCTACTCATATCCTTCATCATTCTTTTGTAACATTAATGCTACAATAGTATGATAAGATGCAAATGAGAAAATATGAAATGGTTTACTAAAATCGGGTGATTTCAATACGGGGGCCTCCTTGAGTGCCCTTTTAATTTATATGAATGCATCAATTGCTTTTGTTGTCCAGTCAATTTTTGTACCTTTCTTCAACATTTTTGATATAGGTTTCACAATCTCAACAAAGTTTGATATGAACCTCCTTACAAAATTGATCTACCCAAAGAAAGATTGAATGGCCTTCACTATCTTTGGGATGGGAATTTTTTCAATAGCCTCCACTCTCTCAGGATCAATTCTTACCCCATATTTATAAACTATGTGGCCCTACAATTTTCCTTTACTCACAACAAAATGGCATTTCTTTGGGTTTAAAGAGACCATATTCTAAATCTTTAAGGAAAATCTTTTCCAAATGTTCAACATGGTCTTCTGCATTCTTAGAATATGATGTGAGGTCATCTTATTATACTACTATTATTGCATTGATCAAGTCAGCAAAAGCAATGTCCATAGCCCTTTGAAAGGTGACACTATCATCTGTGAGGCCAAATGGAATCTTGGCATATACATATGTGCCCCATGGAGTAGTAAAAGCAGTCTTGTATTGTTTTGATTCCTTGAATTTTACCTGATTATATCTTGAGAAACCGTCCATCATGGATAGGAGTTCACATCCAGTTACTTTTTGCAACATTGCCTCCATGTTTGGCAGAGGGTAGTTGTCTTTAAGTAATGCTACATTCAGATTTCTAAAGTCTACACATAGTATTATATCTTCATTCTTCTTTATGACGGGAACCAGGTTAGACACCCAAGAGGAGTGTCTGATTGGCTTAATGATACCTCCTTCTTCAAGTTTCATGAGCTCTTCGTACATCTTGGGTTCTATAGTAGGATTTATTGGTCTCTAGCTTGAAGGGTTTAACATTAGGCTTTAATGGGAGTTCATGCTAAAATAAGTCCTCTCTATATGCTTTAAGGTCCTCATACGATCATGCAAAAACATGTTTATACTTTCTTAATAATGTAATCAACATCTCCCTAATCTTAGGACTTATCTTTTTCCCAATGTACACCTTTTTGGGAGCCAATTTAGTTCCTAGGTTAACTTCCTCAATGTCTTCCTTCTTCACTGATGTTTGTTTCATAATCGCTTGATCATTCCCATCAAATACCCTTTCTAATGCCACTAATCATTTAGGTATTTTGTTTATTTTGAGCTTTACCACTTCTTTTCCAAACACAGTTTGCTTGTCATCCACTTCTTCAACAAACACATTGAAAACAATTTCTTGAGCCTCATATTGATCTATACAGTGTAAGAATTTAATTAGATCTTCTTCATCATTGAACACCTACCAATTGTAAATATTATCAAGAATTGCAAGTCTGGCCTTGAACTCCACTTGTGAGATGCCTGCTAGTGTAAGATCATCCTTCTTTAGTTCCACATTCACCAAGAAGTCAGCCATTATGTTTTTAGATCTATCTACCTAGTCAATTGAAAAAGAATCAAAGAGCTCTATGTCATCCCACACTACATGTTTATATTGTTTCAACCTTTTGTTTTTTGTATAATATTTCACCCTTGTGAAACAACCAACTTTGAATCCCCAAACACAGCTAGTACCTTGATCCCATATCTTCTGGAAATGTTTAAGCCTAATAACAAGGCTTCATATTCTGCTATGTTGTTTGTACATTTGAATCCCAATAGAATGAGTACTAAATGTTCTACCATTGGGTGAAATGAAAATAACTCCAGCTCCATTCCCATCTTTACTACAAGCTCCATCAAAATACATTTGCTATACACCTTTTTCATTATGAGAAACATCTCTAGCAATTGGGTCTATATTTTGCAATTCAGGGTTTGTACGTTCAATTCTAAAGCTTCCAAGGTCCACATCACAAAAACAATTCATTTGATTTGGATCAAAATGCTCTATGACTTGTTCTAATCTTGGCTACCTGTATAATTTAACTTCTCTTCCATTCAAAGATATTGTGGCATAGGATAGATCTAACTGAACATTTCCTCCAACTGTTGTTGCCCATTGTCTTGATAAAAGCATACCAAAGTAAGGAGATGTATCCACTATTGTTATGTCAGTTTTGTAAGTGGATTTTGGGTAAGAATCCAGCTTCAGTTCTACATCCCACATTACACCGATGAATACGATAGATCTATTGTCCATGGCGTAACATTTTCCATAGGTAGTGTCTACCCATAATCCTAACTCCTTCATAACAGCCATTGGCATAACGTTGATTGTTGCCCCTAAGTCAATCATGTAGTTTCTCACTAATTTGTTATTTATCAGCAAGGTAGTATAGAAAGGGTCTATTTGAGAGGGGGCCTTTGTCAAGGTGTCCCCTAGGTACACTTCTAGACTTTTGGCTACTTCCCTTTTGGCATTTTTGGCTTTCCCTTTTGGGTCACACCCTTGTCTAATTTGTTTGTTTTCTTAGGTATATATGATAGTAGCTTGAATGTATCATTCCTATATTCTTTTATCTTCATCATTTCTAGTAAAGGAACTGACATTTTTATTTGGGACAGAGCTTGGGTGAAATAAAATGAAGGGGGATTCACTATTTCCATTTTAACTGGTTTCTTTTCCTTGGGTAAATCTCTTGGTTTAATTTCACCTTGATCAGCCTTAGTTATCTCTTTAGATACACATTTTTTATTAACCTTTTTAGAATCCTTATTTTCTACCTTTTCATTTTTTTCTTGAGTTACTCCTTTATCTTTTATAAACAATCCCCCAAGCTTGCCTTCATCTTGATTTACTATCCTATTTCTTAGTTTGTAATTACTCTTTGCTTGTGCCACCGTAGCAATAGTTAGAGCCTTAATTTCCTCTTCTATTGGTCTTCTCAATTGACACTGGTTCATTTTTATGGTGCTTTAGGTAGATTAAGCTCTGCATCACTTTCACCTTCTTGATCAGAGAAAATCTCTTGTCCTTCCATATGGACATTAAACCTTTGACTACTTACATCATATTCATACCCATCTTCATTTGATGAGGAATATTCACTATCAATATGGGCATATTTCATTGACAACATATTTACAGTGTGATGTACAACTTCTTGGTCATAGGGGATGCCTTCTACTTGATATGCCTGGGCCACTGCACATTATTCAAGTGGGTGTGGGAGTTTACATGCCACACACCATGGACAACTTTCTACAAGATGTGCTTTGTTTTTATTCAGTGGGTCTGAAGTTTCCTTAAAACTATGCCTCTGATTCTCATCCATTGGTTTTCTATCTTCCCGATTAGTGTTATACGACATCTCATGGATTTTTGGTCTATCATTTATGTAATGGGTATTTTGTTTGTGTACATTGTTGTTGGGGTTTGGTGGCATTCTAACATCACCTCTTATACAAACTTTTCTAGTAGCTCTTCTTTTTTGTTCTATAGTTAATGCAATTGTCTTATCTTCTGCTAGGGATGCAGGGGCTTTACTTCTGAGCTTATACCCTATCTTGGCATCAAAAGAATTAATGTAGAAATCTACACACATTGCTTCTGTTGGTTTCAATTCAGGGGCAATCTTATTGTAGACTTTAATGAACCTTATATTGAAATTAGCCACTGACTCATTGTAATTTTTGAAAATATTGGCTATGTCCCTCAAGGTGAAATGTGAGTTGTAATTACTCCCATATTGCTCCAGAAAATGTTCGTTGAAGTTAGCTAGAGAGCTGATTAATGCATCTGGAAGATTTTTGTACCAGCCCCTAGCATTTTCCACTAGGGATTGCATGAATAACTTCATTTTGAGATTTTCAGCTTCTATTTCAAGATTTTCTATGACAGTGTCAAAACTCTCTATGTGTTCCTTTGTTGTGATGGCATGAGTCCCTGTAAATTTTGGGATGGCATTCCTCCAATCACTGCTAGTTGGGTCAAGACAAATTTGATATGCAGAAAAGTCCAGTTGTCTATATCCACTTGAAGGTCCTCTTAGAAAATTCTTTTGATTTGGTTGTTGGTATTGGCCTTTAGGGCCCTGTTGGTATTGATCACACATTTTGTTGTACATTCTAGTGAAAGTACGCATTGCCCTATGTGTTTTGTTGAGATGGGTAATATTGATGGGGTGGGATGTATCGCTAGCTAGGGGGCGGGTAAGTGTAAGTTGATTGTTGGGAATTTTGAGTAATATTTTGTGGTCTCATACTCTGAGGTGGAATATTTTGTTGTAAACCTTGGTTATGTTGTCTAAGGGGATTGGTGTGTCTTTGACTCCTAGGTCTTGAGTTTTGTTGTGCACCTTGGTTAGTCAATCCTTGGTTATGGGATGTATTGTTCATTGCATTTGAGGTATTAGAGGTATTGTACTGAGGTTGTGAGATAGTGCCAATGCTTCCTCCTATATTTTTTAGGGACCTGGATGAGCTGCTAACATTTGCACCTCCAGTTTGTTTATGAGGGGGCACATATCTTGGCCCACTTATTGTGGGTTGAACATTTTTTTGAAGCACTTGTTGAGCCAACTCATCTCTTTGGTTTATCAATTGCTTTCTTTCAAGCTCCTTGTTTAACTCCTTTATATTTTGTTTTATCTCTTCAACAGTCAATTCCTTTTTCTTGGGAAGGTTGTTATGTCTCTCTGTAAAGTGTATTGTATGTGGAAAAGAATTGTCTGGCTGCACTTGAGCTATTCTATTCTCATAATCCCTTTTTATCGTATTATATGTTATTTCCTAGTCATTTCTTGCCTCAAATGCTGCCATCCATTGGGTATCAGGTTCATATGTGTGGAAACCAAGGTGTGAATGATCATGTTCATTTTGATCTTGTTGAGGAGTATCCATTCCACTTTGTAATATCTCTTCACGTGAGTTGGTAGTGCCTTCATTTAATGTTTGTGCTATGACATTGTTCTACTCTTGATTTTCTTTACGTGTGATTGTGTTTGTGTTGACTTTGAATTATGCCTTTTTCGATTTGTCCATTTTTTATCTTTGTTGGATTGATTGTTCTGATATAATGATCTTCTTCCCTCCATCTTGTAAAATGCTAGGATGCTAGAATTCAATCTTTTTGATGTTTTTCAAACGTCCTGTTATTGAGTTCATTATTACTTTAGTAGAGTTGCCACTCACTTTTTGATAAGTGGGAAAGTTACAATTTCTTTGTAAGATTTTATTTATAAGGGTTCTTTAGTTTGTCCCCAGCAGAATCCCCTACTTAGTTTTCTGAAAGTGTAATTACGAAAATGTGAAGCTTTGATGACTCTGTAATGGAATGATACAGACTCAAGGTTGACTAGGTTGATCCCCCAGTGGAGTCGCCAATCTGTCAGGTCTCAAAAACGCAGGATATAATTCTTAAGAGGGTGCCAAGCTCTTTGGGAATGTTTTTAGCTAACGAATAGGGCTAATTGATATATTTGAGATCCCCCTACACTAAAGGCTCTACAAGACCTAGGCGGTGTACCTAAATGACTGAGCAGATTTAAAGTTATGTATATGAACTCTAGTTTTGATAGTATATTCACCATGGCACATGGAAGTGAAATAGATACAAAGCTAACAACTAATCCTACTGTAAATGCTTTGAGAGTTGAATGTAAGATGAGGTTTATATAATGTATTGTTTGAAGTGAATATGACTAGTGCCTAATCCTATTGGGTTAATGGAGTGAGATATTTATGATAGACATATCACTTTCCTTGGCTTAGCTCTAACTATCTGGCACTTTTGATTGTTTATAACTTGTATAAATGTGCAAGGTTGTTTAGCTATCAGGCTCTTCTTACTAATCCCAATGATATCTTTTCAGATTATTATGACTATTTAAAGATTTTAACTCTTGTTTGAAGGAAACCAACTTGAGATGATTCATTTAAAGGACTTTAATTCCTGGTGGAAACCTATAAACATGAACCACTTAAGGAGGATTTTAATTCTTTCACACAGAGGCCAATTAAATTAATCACATAGTAACAGTAAATGTGGCCAGATAAACCATATATATTCTTGATATAATGATTTAAATAATCAGAAAAGACCACTCTAGAGACAACAAAGATAACTTATAAGAATTAAACTCAACAGATAATTGAACAATAGGAAATTGAACGCCAGAATAATGCTTCTTCTCCATTTATATTGCTTTAAAATATTGTACAAAATGTAACACAAGTCTTCATGATTTAACATTACTATACTATTTTAAATGTTGGATGATAACGATAATGATGATGATCAAAACTAGGCCTTGGTTTCACTTCTTATACAGGAAGCAACAAGCTTCAAGCCTTTTACAAAAAGATGTGTCTTTTCATGATTTTTATCTTAACTAATTACATTTTTTTAAAACATAAAGAATGATTAAGAGTCTGCAACAAATCATCACACTTGCTCTTATTCAACATAGGGAACCCGTGACCTCTATAGATCTGGCAAGGTTCCCCTCTCCTTGATGAAGCATTTGATTGTTCAGTCTTCTTCAAATTGATGAATATCCCTCCACATCCAAAGCACTTCTAGTCCTGATGATGAACAAATTTATCATTGAAAAATCATCAATATAGTCTTTCCTGACATGGGTATCGGTATTTGTGATCGTCTCTTCCATATTGTATTCCATATACATTATTCCTTCAAGTTGTTTATGGGTGTTCTCTATCATCATTTCTTCATCATTAATTAGATCGAGTGACCATGGTAATAATTGATCCAATTCACTTTTCCAATGATCTTGCTCTTTAAGTTCTTCATCATCATCAAAGAACAAGGGAAATGGGATATACAAGTTGATCAAAATCATTGAGTTCCTCCTTAATCCTAGCATGAAACTACTTATGTTGATTGATCAATTCATTACACTTGTGGAGGACTTGTCCATTCATAATCTCTTTATTAATCAGTTCCTCTTTCTTTCCTTCCATGCATTCCTGTAATCATTTTTGTTCATAGAAAATAGAGTGCATTTTTACAGAGAGTTCCTAGTACTGGTCAGCTTGGTTCATCACCTTTTCAAATCTCTTCTTAATTATTTCAGACATGACTTCAAACTTAGTGGTCTTTACTCTTTTCTCCAGTTTATTGCATATCTTTTGAACCTTTTTGTGGAAACGCTTCCAATATATGACATCTTCCATGGCATCTGCCACCTTCTTATCATGATCCACCAATGGAGAGTACAACTCTGATGAAGAAGAAGAGGGAAATTTATCTCTATAACTAGTTGCTTCTCTTTTTAGTTTCTCATTTTCCCTTATTAACTTCTCAACCTGTGCCTTATTGAATTTTGGAACATTTATGTTCAAATCCATTGTTTCAATGGGATCAGTATCTCCCACTCTATGCACCAAAAGATGTCCAAACATTTGGTTTGGGTCATTGATAATGGCAGGTCTCTTATCTTGGGGATACAAGGCCCAAATCAACAAGGTGGCCTCATTTGGGTTATACCCTGATCTAGAGTACATTTTATCACTTGCCTCTTCTGTCAAATTCCATGTCTTATCCCCTCTTCTTTTGAAGCTATCAAATACTATGGCAGAACTAATTTCCCACCCTGGTAGGAGAAAAACCCTAGCTTCTTGTAGTAATTCCCTTCCTCTCACAGGGGTAATAGCCTCTAATTCTTGATCTACCTATTTTCTTAATTCTTCCAAGGCATTTGCCTCTTACTCTAGGGTGATATTTTTCATCCTTTCTCTTAGTATCCTTCCTTTGTGTTCATAGACAAATGATTTAAATTCTGAAGTCTTAACAAAATCACTATCAGAGAAAAATTCTTGGCTAGCTCAGACTCTCACATCATTAGAGAGTTCATTTGATGTCTCAAATTTAACAATGCTTCTTTCAAGGGGAGGGTCATATTGTGTAACAATAGGCACATTTATTTACCTAAACTCATCTTCTTCTTCAATAATAGGAGTGTCCACAAAGAAGCTAAGTTCAGGGGTAGGCGGTGAAGGCACATAACTGAGAGGCTTCATCTCTTCGGCCTGTGTTCTGGAACAGGTTGTCACATGTGTCTCAAAGACCATGGGAGGTACATCCTTAGTCAACTCTTCCTCATGTGTAATTAAGCATTCCACTCTTTCCAAGAGGTCTTGCATATCATGGTATGCTCATGTATATAAGGGATCATTTTCCTTCCTCCATGCTTCAACCAACATGATTCTGTTGTATGCAGTTATCCTCTATGCTATCAAGGTTTCATTACAATTTCATATTACATCATCAAAAAAATAATGATGTTCATACCTAGACAATCTCTATGATAGTTTTGCATTATTGATGAAGTTTCCTGGATCAAAATTATTTCTTTCATTTCCTATTGGCAAGTTGTAATGTGCCAACTTGTTGTCAATTTCTTCATATCCTTTGTCAAGAACAACTGTGAAGTCTCCAAAATACAAAGTTCTTGGCATAAGTGACTGTTTATTGTATCTTTTAAGGTGCATAGCATCTAACTTAGCCAATTGCTTTATAATTTCTAGATATGCAACCCTATCAGGAACCATTCTTTTTAGCAGAAGTGGTGCTCCTTGAAACCCATATACTCTTATTATAGTGCAGTCAGCAAATGTGTACCAGTCACCCCAATTATGTTTTACCCTCTTTCTAGGCTCTTTCTCTTTTGGTCTAAGAAATATTTTCACTTTAAGGGATAGGTTGTAATCACATGGGTGACCTAGTAATTGGTATAAGGGTTTAACAAAATACTCTTCAAAGTATAAATAATGAGACTTTGCATAACTGTTGTCCCAGATTGAGGTTCACATCTGTATTGGCCTAAAATTCCCATCTTCATACGTGTCTTTTATTCTTAATTCTTCTCCCTAGAGTCCCTCAGCTTGACCTTCATATAAGATTAGATACATAAATAGAGAATAGTGTTTGAAATTTGATTGCATCGCTGTTATTTTTTTATCTTTTCAAGGGCCCTGTTTAATGGATTGGCTAGGTACTCTGCATAATCAAATGGCCTAGCATCTCGATTTGTATGTGTGCTTCCAAAACCATAAGAGCTATTGACATGAGGGCATAAACTTCTACTCCCAATACTTGTTCGGCAACATAATAGGTGTACTAAAAGTATTGTTCAAATAAATCCACATGAAAGGGAGGGTGTTCATTACTAGAAAACCTACAAAGTTGATTCCCTACATCTCGGGGCCTATCCAATGGAAATTTCCACCTCTTATAGCTAGTGTCGATAGTGTGGTACTCTATTAAGAGATCTTTTATCCTAAATGGTTGGTTCATAGTATATAATCTTTTTGAAAAACAGTGGAAATGAAATATTTGGAATGATGATAAATTCAAACCCATCCTGCAATTGAATTGCCCGTGTTTTGGGATTATATCTAGCATCCAACACCTTAATCAACTCCACATTGACAAATACATTAGGTACAACCAATTTACCTAGGTTCATTCTCCACGGGTTACTTATAGGTTGAAACCTATATTGCTTTCTGTAATGGTAGACAAAAAATTCATACCCCCTTTGTGGTGTCTAGACATCACCCAAGTCCTTATGCTTATCCCATAATTTGTCAGCTGTAGGATTTCATTGTGCACTTATTTTGGACCTCGTCCCCGACCCAGGACATTGATCAATTAAGTCTTGATTCAGAGGTCTAGTTTTTGTTTTTTTCCTTTTTTCTTTTGGTGTTTCCAAGGTTCCTTCCATAATATAAACCCTAGCCTTTCTTTGTAATTTACTTGCTTTCAACAAATTTTCTTAGCTCGAGCTTTGTGTACTTACTTGTATCAAATTTTCCTGCTTTGAACTCTCGATTGTGCAACAATGTCATATCCCAGGTTCGTCTCCTTTGCTCCTGCACTCAGTACATTTCTTAGATTTTGAAAATCAAAATGAGATGAATATTTGATATACATTCTTTGGATCTTGTTCATAAATGTCACACTTGTTGGCTTTCTTGTCATCAAGCTGGTCATTAAATTTTGAATATCTCTCTGATATCTTTGGTTGTCACATTAGTTGAAAGTAATAATTATCGTTGTATCAAAGGGACTATAACTATGCTCCCGCTGATATCTATCTTTCTCTTTGATGAGCTTTATGTCATTACTTCCCTTTCGGGGTATCGATGGGACGTTGAATAGTCTCTCCTCGATATACCTCGGTCCCTCCAATATCTTTTCTTAGCCTTAGATCTTATATTTGATTATCGTTAATAAGGTTTTCCCCTTTTATTTCATTGGGTCATCAAGGGGACCTTTGGTTATATCCCACTGATAATCATCATTCCCTTTAATGTTCTTGTCATCGGTAGCTTCATCGTTGTATCAAAGGGACACACTCTTATGTCAGCCCAATAACCTTATGTCTCCCCAAAATCACTTGCCACTAAATATTTAGCAATTAATAATAGAGTAAATCTCCCTTTCGATATTTTTAAAAAATATCTCATGGTGTCATGTGTTTTGGCCTATCAATGGGACACCATGTCTTCTATCTTCAATATGCTCAAGTGGCTCTGATATGTTCTGTTCGGGCTATCGAGAGGATAATGAAGTGTGTCCTACCGATGTATTCCCCTCACCCCGATATGTCTATAGTAATTTGCTTCATTGATCTATCAATGGGACCGTGTTAGAAGTACTCTCGATATAGTGTTGTTGCGTCAATGGCATATGTATATTGACTTGCTTTATCGACTCATCGAGGAGACCGTGATGAGAGTCCCTCCAACGTGGTATTTTCTCTTCAATGCTTCTTATAAGGTTCAAACAGTATATATTGTTGAGGTGATACTTAGGGGAGGGCGGTGATTACTAGGAGGATTTGTCTAAAGGAATAAATGAACATATTAGACTTTGGCTTATTTATAAAAGGTGGTTCTAACGATTATGTAATATGAATTAATTTACGGTTCTTGTCACAAAAATTGTTACATTTCATGTTAAGCACAATGTAGAACCAAAGGCAATAGATCTTTTAAAGTAGGTGAAGTGTGAAGGTGGAAATGAAGATTGATAGAAATTGAGGTGAATTTTTCAGCTCTAACAGATCCTAAAAACATAAAAATCATTCAAGAATTTCCTGTGCCCACCTCTCCGAAGGATTACATAGTTTCCTAGGACATGCTGGTTATTACAGGAGGTTTATTCAAAATTTTAGGAAGATTGCCTCACCCCTCTTTATGTTGCTAGGGAAAGATGCAGATTTCTCATGGACACCTGAATGCCAGCAAGCCTTTGAGGAAATCAAAGGTAAACTTATAACTACACTTATGCTACGAGGACCCAATTGGGAACTGCCATTCCATATACATATCGACACATCAAATACTTCTATCGGAGTCATCCTTAGACAAAAGGAAGACACTCTCTTTTACTCTATCTACAATATTAGTAAGAATTTTACTAGTGCTAAGGTAAACTATACTATCACTGAAAAGGAATTCTTGGCTATAGTTTATGTAATAAATAAATTTTACCACTATATCACTAGATACAATTTTTTTGTGCATACGAATCACTCTGTTATTATATTTTTGATGAAAAAACCAGTTGTTACATGATGAGTAATTTGGTAGTTGCTTCTCTTGCAAGAATTCAACATTACTATCCTTGACAAACCAGTGCGAGAGGATGTAGTGGTCAATTTTCTCTTTAGGCCGCAACGTGAAGATGAACCAATTCCAATTTATGATGCCTTTCTAGATGAGCATCTCTTTGCTATATCAGGAAAAAGTCTATGGTATGTAGACATATAAAATTACCTGGTTACTTGCAAATTCCCACCCCATTTTTCTTCGAGGGAATGTTGAAAGTTGGTTGGACTCAGTGGTGATTACACGTGGATTAATGGATTGCTCTTACTACATGGCCTTGACAAAATCATGTTTCAATGTGTGCCCGAAGGTAATGTCTTCAACATACTTTGTGCATGCCATATAGAACCTTGCAGAGGACATTTTGTTGCTCAAAGGACTACCCAGAAGGTCTTGACTGTCGGCTACTATTGGCCTACACTCCACAAGGATCATAGTGTTACGTTCAACATTGTGATAAATCTCAACATATGGGTCAGTCTACCCGCTCTGATGAAATGCCTCTACACCCCTAGTTATCCATAGAGCCATTTAAAAATTAGGGGTTAGATTTTGTAGGGGCCATTAGTCCTCAAAATAAAGAATACATTTTGGTTTATACATATTATGTCACTAAATGGGTAGAGGTAGTAGCCTTGAAGCATTCTAGGGATACTAAGGTTGCTAAATTCTTGTATTCATATATTTTTACTAGGTATAGTGTGCCTCGAGAAATTGTCACATACCAGGGAGCACAATTCACCTCTTACTTGATTATTGCGTTGGTATGAGAATAGGAAATCAAGCATCGAAAGTCCTCTCCATACCATCCGCAGGCCAATGGACAAGTGGAAGTACCCAATCAAGAATTGGAGAATATTCTTACAAAGATAATAGCATTGCACAAGAAAGACTGGGCAGAAAGACTTCCCAAAGTAGTTTGGGCCTATTGCACAACTTGGAAGACAACCACGGGATTGACACCGTATGAGCTCGTTTATGGCAAGAAGGTTATCTTTCCAATTGAATTTGAATTGAAGACTCTCTGCAACACTCTTCAGCTTGGGATGAGTCTCAGTGAAGCACAGAAAGAGAGACTTGCTCAAATCCATTCTTTAGATGAAATGCATTAGGAGGCCCTTTTTCATGTAGAAGTGGTACAAAAGCAAAGAGCACAATGGCATGACCACTTCATTCAGTCACAGACATTCCAACCTAGGGATTAGGAATTACTTTATGAATCCTGATTCCAGGAGTTCAAAGGGAAGTTCCATACTCACTGGCTTTGTCCTTATGAAATTAAGACTATGTACGATAATGGTGTTGTTAGACTGTGTACTGTGGATTTTGAACGCATGACTCTCCTTATTAATGGGCATCGTTTGAAACTTTACAAACAACCCCTTTCAAAAGAAACATTTTATTGTATTGTAATGGAGGAATTGACTCTTGTTCCTCCCCCTTCTTCTGAATAATGATAAATAATAAAAAAAAAATGCAATAAAAGATCCAACAATGAAAACCTTCAGACCTTGTTGGCCAGTTAATATTTGAAAACCAGATTCTGATGGATGTTAATTGTAAAATAAACTTAGCAGGTGAAAACTAGTTTTTGTAGTGCCTCTAAGTGGCGGCGAGTTGAAAATCGACATATGTTGGCGATCTGTTGTCAAAATTACAAAAAGAGAGAGAGAGAGAGAGAAAACAAAGGCACACAACCCCGCCTTCCTATCACTCCTGTGTCAAGACCTACTTTCTGATTTGCGCTGCACCTATTCACTGATGGTGTGGGACAACCAAGATTTCATCTCAATTCCTTGGGGTCTCCTTTTGTTCTTCTCCATGCCCCTTTCCATTTTTTGGTTCCTATCACCTCACGGTGTGCTACATTCTGCAAGCTTCCTATGCAACTTGGTTCATGTCTTCTTTTGGCCAGGAGCCTTTGTCACTTGGTTCTATTTACTTCCATCGAGTGGTGCTTACTCCGTCAATGGTTTTTCTAGCCTGACACCTGACATCTAGCGCCTCGTTTCTACTGCCAATTGCACTGTGATCATTTTTTATGGTATGCTCACATGATCCTACCGCCTACTTGCCAAGGTTTCATGCATTTCCAGTTATCTCTTCACCACACTCATTTCTACACATTGTGAACTATCAACTGTACTTCACATTGGTTATGTTCTTCATGATATCTTGGTCGTAGTTCCGATGATGTATTTTTCTAATACACTATCTTATCATCACCTTGTGGTACCTACGTTCCCAATGATGACACTGCCAAATCAACTTCAAGCTTTTTTGTACAACTCAAAGGAAGCTCCTCCTACCAGCCAAGGCCTTGCATATTAGGTTCATGAGAAACTTCTTGATATGAGAGAATGAACTCCTCTCTATCAATACCACATTCCTCCTATTCTTTCAACATTTGCTTAAGTTTGTGAACTTGTTGTCCTAGATCAACATGACTATCAACTATTTCAAACAGGTCTGAACTATTGTCATCCAACTTTGAGAAAAATTGTTCAACAATCCCTATGCAAATTTCTTCATAAAGCTCAAGATTAGCATCTTCATTCATAGTATGTTCAACGATATCAAATTTTACATCCTGAACAATGATGTCAAGTTCAGATATATGTTCATGTTCATGATCCAAAGTTCTATTTTCTTGCTGATAGTCAACATCCAATAATTTGCCACACTGTTTGATATTATCTTCCTGTCGTGCAATCCTTTGTTGTTGTAATTGATAACACTTTATAGATAAATGTAAGGATTTACCTTTCTAATTTTCTCCCACAGGAGTAAGCTATCCTAATCAATAGGTTGCTTTTTGTCTGCTTTCTTTTCAATAGAAGATTAATTCTGTTCAAAGCTTAATGTATTGAACTTTGGAAAGTGAAGCCCTTCCTCAAAGAAAGGATTTGGAAAGGTAGCAGTTGACTGGGGAATTTGAGAAAGTTGTCTTTTAGGGGAATTGGATTGAATTTGTTCAAAAACTACATTTTCTTGTACTTAATAGGTCCCTCTTTGTGCCTCCACCTCCTGTTGATGAATATAAGCTTGATAAGTAAGCTCTTACTACTGCCTGTCAACCTCCTGTTGTCTTTCAATCTCTTCAAACTGCTTTTGGAAATATAAAGACATATTATCCAAACTCATATTATCAGAATTTTGAGACTCATATGAAAGGTAACTTTGCTGGTTGGAGATAAAATAACCCTCCTGGGGTTGTTGAAGAGCATAAGCATGATGCTGCAGAGCTTGAGCAGGGGTGGGTGGGTGAGGAGAATACTGAACATGTTGGTTGTCTATTGTTATTGAACTGCTTGTCCTAAAACCAACATTGAAATTGTTGGTATATGTCTGGTAAGTTGATATAGGCACAACACTTTCATGAAATGGTGAATGGTAAGTCATATTACCATTAAATCAACACTTAGACTGTAGAAACTAGTTACTCTAAGCTTGGAGTCGCTAGGTATGTTAAAAACTTGCCTCCAAAGGCAAAAGGTATTGTTGTACACACCAAACAACAGTAATGCATAGTACAAAAGGGACTGACACTATCGGTTCTCTATCCCACCGGGTGTGCCAAAATTGTTATCTATTGAAAATGCACCCTGTTGAACCTGATGTTCAAAAATTCAAAGAAAACATGGGAAGACCTCTAAATTTGTGGGTTACTTATAAGCAGAGGTCAACCTCTGAAAAAGGTCGGCTTCCTTTCGGTACTCTCCTAAAACTAATCTATTGATCTGCTGAGGAAAAGGGAAAAAAGGTAACATAAACATAAATGATTAAACCCTATGGTGATGCACATAAACATTCATTAGACCTGCAAAAAACTTGCATAAATAGTTTAATCAATGGTAAAGTTTGGCTTACACAACCCAAAATAATATGTTTCTTGCATTAGTGTTTCATAGGAAGGCCTGGCAGTTCACCTCTAGAAGGAAAGATATCTCTCACAGCTAGAAAACCTGCATTTAACACATCTTATGACCTGCAATATACATATTTTCTCCAAAAGGTGCTTTTATTGAGACAAAAACTACAAGGAAAGAAAATAACTTCACAAGTAGCTATATCAATCAACTAGCATGCACACAATAAAGCAAAGAATGAGAAGGAAAAAATACTGCTTATCTCCATTAATCATCAAGGTATCCACTGTCAACATGTCCAAAATAGTGAGTTACAAAGTACTTTCTTTTCTGCAAAGGACTCACAAAAGTCACAAAGCATAAAAATACAAGTCAGAACTAACCCAAATGAGTCACATAGGTGATTATATCTCAACTCTCCATCAAGATCCACCAAAATAGCTCCTGGAAACTTCTTGGGTCATATGCCCCAATAAAGCCAAAAATATAGCATGTATATCCTTACAAAAGAAGCTCCAAAATGATGGAAAGATCAAGTATGACCAAGTCCACCATAAATACCCTAAAAAATGCTCCAAACTGGGTCAAGTATGTGTTCAAAAAGGTTAAAACAGTTTCCCTAAATCTTTGGCACATGTTGGATAATATCATCCAACTTCCTCTAAGATGCAATTAACACATCCCTATATGCTCTCCTTATGTCAACCATCTGCTTCTAACCTCTCCTAGATTCTTGGCATGTCATAAAAGTCATCTATCTTTCTCTCCCAAGACTTGGTCATTTATTGAAAACTACATTTTTTATATTTAATTTCACATTAAAAATAACATTTGAGCCTAAGTGATTTATAAAATATCACCAAAGGCAAATGTTTTACATTTCAAATGGAAAGCAAAATTAAATGAAGTTGTTTGACTTGGTCATAGGAGACAAATTAGAGCATAATTAAAAAATACTCAGCATTACAAAGCATAAGGGATGAATAAGTTTTAAAACCTCTAAAGCAAAAGAAACTCCCCACGGGCTTCATTAATTTGAAATTTTGTTTTAAAACAAAAAGTTAAAATGATACTAAGGCATTGACATACCAGGGTAAAACCCTAAGTAACAAAACAAGGGCAAAAATTGAAAACATCATTTCATTTGTAACTGAAGCTTCTTGAAGAAGCTGAAGCGCCACCATGAAACCCTATCGAGCTTCTTTGTTGGAGATTTCCTCTATATTTTGATGCCATTCTTTTGCGGATTCTAAAGGTCTAACAGAGGTAAGTTTGATTTTGTTCAAAGTTGAAGCCATTTATGATCTTTAAGTCATGGCCAAAGCATTTTCTAGCGTCTTTTTTACACTTGTATTTGATGAGTTTCTTCTCTGCATTTGAGGCCGATAATGGATCTCCTGGAGGCATTTTCCTTCGTTGCTAAGTACTTGTATCTACTTCAAGCTTGTGAGGTAAACTCACTTCTGCCAAGGTCGTGGCTTCTTGATCTAAGATTTCTTTATCATGCAAGTTGTGGTTATTATCTTATTCCTCATTTCTGAAAATGAAAATTTGATTTGAGCCACAAAATGAACAAATTAATGAACATTCATTGCTTCAGCTGCATTTGAATTTAATGGGTAGGGCGTGACCGTGAATAATGTTTTCTCCTTTTGAATCATTCTTTCATTTCCTGTAGCTTGATAACAAGGTTTGGAAAATAAATTAAGAGGACCTTCACTCCTATGTTTTGGTCTTTGTGAACTTGATTTTTGCATTTTCTAACTCGCTCTTAAGTTCATCATTGAAAGCTTTTGTCCCAACCTTTGCACACACTCTATAATCTTCTTTTATGGCCATTCCTTGTGATTAAATTATGGAAAAACTTCTCTTGTATATTATATTTCAATAGCAAACCCCAAGGGAGTCTAGGCTTCTTTCATTATCTGTAAAAGTCAAAGGATTTAATGCTATTGCACAATTTGGGAATTGTTCAAACACTCTGCATATTCTTTATTTTCTTCATGAACACCACCATCTTAGTTACTTAGTGATCACAAGATTCAAATTTCTTTACAATAGCTGCAATCTTGTTTGATTTCCTACACCCATACCAGTTGTGCGGTTGTTCTATTATGTTTGACACCTCTTCGATTCAAAAACTTGAAGTTTCATTTGACATTGACAATTCCATGATATAAAACCATGTATGTTTTCACTTGGAAACTGTCCACCAAATCTGTCTATAACTTTCCATGAAAAAATATCAGGGACACATGAATGCCACCTCCTTGAAAGTTCAGTAACCTCCATATCAAGTCTTGACTATCATTGATTAAATTCACTACCCCTCCAAGGTTGACAGTCCTTAATAAACAATCTTCCCCTATTTTTGATGATCAATTTTATTGACTACTATGATTAAGCAAAGCTCATAGTGTCAAAACTATCACTAGGTCCACTCTCACATTTATGCATTGTTCTTTGGATTATTGTTGTCACATTGTGCCTAATGCATATATTCTACATTTCTTGTAGAGGGTTGTTTGTGATGTTGGGTCCTATTTCACATGTATCAAAATCCTCTTATGAGACTTGGAGAGCTATTCCATTCTATAAATAGTGAATGAATAAAACAAAACCACTTGATATTTGACCATTGATCATTGTCCAAAAGGTTGTCCACTTATCTTCTGATATCCTTAAAACTTTCTACAGTCGATAATAATGACTATTGACAAATGTTTCATGCTTTATGGTTTTTCTGAATGATTATATGTCACTTCTACAATGACTGATAATTCATTGCCATCAATGACGTATGTTTGTTCAAATAAGCTATAAAGGAATGAACCTTTCAATGTCTCTCAGAGACATATCAAAGCAACACATTGGGATCAACCCTTGTGGGAGCCACATTTATCCCCACATGTTGAAATTTGATAAAAAAGTAAGATTGTTTTTCCTGTATCTACACATGAAGCACACATATTAAAAGAAAAAAATGCATGTTTTAGGCATGTATGTTGATTTGATGGTTTTCCTAGACACCTAAAGTATGCATTTCTTATTTAATGCAAATTGAGAACAGTCTATACATACATATGTGTTTCTTCATGTAAGGTTAGAGACTTTTCATTGCTTAGAGAATTTCTCTAACACCATTGCTATTGTTAGATGCAAGAACAAGGAGCGATATGGAGCTAGGAAGGACAAAAACAACACAAAGCAGCAGCAGGACAAGATGACACATCCAAAACCAGTCATTCTCAGGCAATGACCGGTTTCCCTCCTTACCTGCACATTTTCTTTTGTTACTTATTCATGTATAGATTTTTCTTAACTTGTATTGAATAAAAAAAATGTTAGTCTCATGACTTGTGTGAGACAATGCACATTTCTACATTCAATAAAGATTACTACTTTTTCAGGAAAGATTTGAATCTTTCTTTTGTTGCATGTGCTTCTATGAATGCAGTAATTTGTAATTGTAATCTTTTCTGGATTGTTTCATTTATGCATCTAAATGTAATGTAGGAAAGATTTAAAATTCACCTTTTCATTAGTTTAAAATAAACAAGCTCTACCTGATTGAGCTATAAGTGAAAATTTGGTAACAATAGCTACAAAAGAAGGAAAAATAATGGAACCCTTGAATGAACCTGCACAGGGTATGGAAGAAGGATTTGTCTCACATGGGGAGGATGTTCATGATGACACTAACATTCAAAATTTCCAAACTGAACTGATGGATGAAGACATTGTCAACTTCGCACACTTTACAAAACAAAGGACCACTGAATTGTCACCCTGAATGGAAGAACATGAGTTGAATATGTCAATTGGAAATGAATAGAAACATATGGAGATGCCCCTAATTGAAAGCCAAAAGGTAGAGGAAGAATTCGAGGAAGAAGATTATTTGTTAACAAATGAGAAAATTTGTGGCCTACAAAACTTGGTAACTAAGTTGATAGAGGAAAATCCTCTGTCAAGAAATGAAGAGATACAAGGTTTGCAAAATTTAGTAGTCAAATTAAGAGAGGAAAACCAAGCACTGTAGAATTCGTTGGCTAAGGTGACTGAGGAGAATGAAGCCCTTCAAAAACAAGTTCATTACGCATGCTCTCTTGATTCCTCACATACATAGGAGATTTACAAACTCAAGGCAACACTTGAGCAGATAGATGCCTCCAATACATCTCTCATGACCATTCAAGAGCATTAGAAATAGATGCATGCACTATACCTATTATGGGTTAAAGAAGTCACTGGCACAATGCAAAAATTAGCTCCTTTTCCTCCTGGTTTGTACTTTACATTCTTTTGCATGAGGACATGTGAAACCCTAAGCTGGGGGGGAAATGATGGGGGTGAAATATGTCTTTGTTTTACCTTTTATTTGCCTTCAAAATTTCCCATTTCATAGTATCTTTTTTTGTTCCTGTCACCATTTGTTAATGAATTGAAGATATTTTATAAAATACAAAGGAAAGATAAAAACCTATGAATATATCAAAATCCTTTGATCGTTAATTGGTTATCTCTATGATTTAATGGATGGTACATGGACAAGGGAATCAATGGAGTAAATTTAAGGCCGTTTGAGGGTCATTTGTTATTTTGGTTAAATTAGTATTGAGTTGCATTTATTCATTTCAAGTTGTGTCGTTTTGAAACAATGACAAAAGACTATAAGCTATTTTTCGATTATCTTTTAAGGTTGTTTGTCACAGATTGAAACAACCAAAGACTCTTATATGTTTTTATCGAACAATAGTTATAAGTTTAATCGGTCTACAATATCTATAAATATGTAAGCCAAGACTTAGTTTAGATAGATGATAATAATATATTGATACAACTTCTATTTGTGATTTAAAATACCATGATATTATCTGAATGCACATTGATTAGCATGGAGTAACTTGTGTTCGTAAGCTTCATCACCCAATAATCGAAGAAGGTAGGGCCCACTTCCTTAGTTACTGGGTGATCACCATAGTAGGAGTGCATTGTGTGGTAACAAAAATTTGAGCTTTATATTCATTTTTCTGTGATTGAATTAGTTTGCAATTATCACTATTTGCCATTAGATGCATATGAATTTAATTCAGCGTGTTGTATTCTGTAAATATTGATCGGTGTGACTATCAATATGTGTGAGTAAAGTTTAGTGTGTTCCATTTCAATTTTGTCTTTTGATTATATTTTGTTCTTAGTGTGGAACATTAATACTATTTATTGTTTACTGTTAATATGTTTATGTTGCAGATTGTTTTGATATAGGCTCCTGTCATAGAACTGAACTGACAAGAGGTTTGAGAACCAAATTTTAGAATAAACATAGACTAATTAGCATTGCATCCATCCCCACCTAGTTCATTAGTTTAAGCCTTTAGGTAGATTGCCACAACACCTTTCACAAGTTTACGACTCTCAGATTGACAATTAAAGGATAAAGTGAGGAAATTACCCTACAATACCCAAGGACCAATCTAAACACATGTACCAACTTCATAGGGTCATGAGAGAAATTTATCAACCCACAATTTAATCCAATCACCATTCTCCACCCATGATCTCATAATCAGATCTTGGCCATCCATTCCTCATTCTCAAAAGCTATAAATTCAAACATCCCCTCATCAAAATCAATCCATTACCATTCATGCTAAGTATATGCTACCAAAATTGGCATCATTCAAGCAAGGAGCATCCACATCCCAATCAATCAAGGAGCAAATCATTCAACAATGGAGGCTTTGGTAACATTTGAAATCAATTTTGATGTTATTATCTTGTTTTTCTTTCATTGTTGAGTTATATCTAGAGGTTTGTGATAGTTTAGATAGGTTTATTTTGTATTGCATTTGTTTCCACTTGAATTTCTAAATTAGCACTTACATTTTGGTGGCTTTTCTAGGGAGTTATACTCCCTTCTCTAACTCTATTTGTGTGTTTGAGCACTTTGGGCTTGATTTTTATTGACTACTGTTGTAGGCTTTGGGGTGGTCTCTAGTATCAAACTTTTAGGGGTCTATCTAAGGGGAAAAAATAGTGCACAGTTGAGTTTAGGCTAGTCGAGAGATCAATTTTGACATAAAACACTTAATATTTCGCTAACAAAAAAATTATAGGTATTTGTAGGGTTGTTTGAAGGTACATACATATGAAATTCCATATGGGTTGTACGAATATCATATTGTATAATACCATATGGATGGATGACACCGTACAAATTTATAGGGTCTAGTTAAACAATGTTGAGCAGGAAGTATATATAATTTTTCAATTTCATCTATAAACATATACACAGTTTGTTTTAGGTGTAAACACATAGATGTTGGAGGTATATGAATGTGCTTTAAAGTTTTAGATAATATATACTCATTATATATATTACCATAAATCATCATGATTATGTATACACTATACATATACCTTATATTTGAATGTGTACACAACTTTGTGTGTATGTAATATATACATAGTCAAACATCATGGATTCATAGTTTCATAGAATATATACATCACTAGATGACTGTATATACAATGTGTGCATGGGATTTATACACATTGTGACTATAAATACGAGGACATATACACACACCTGCAGAGGGTTTTGAAACATAAAAGTCGGCGAAAACCAAAAATTATGCACAAATTTGTTTTAAAACAATTTTGAAATCTGAGGGTTCATTGAAATGTTGGAAATCCACCCACGCATTTCATATTAATGAGGTTTCAAATTATTTTGAAATTAAAATCATTTAAATTTTTTGGAATGAGACTTTGAAATTTGCAATTGGTAGATTGGGCAGGCGGGGTGTTTGTTTTTCCCCTATGCACTTTGTGGTCATATGAATGACCAAGGGCCAATCTAGCTCTAAGCCCTCGATCACATTGGGACTTTAGCCCATAGTCATACTTAGCTCGTAGGGTCTTGATCTTATCCCCCAAACTACAACCCCCTGAGCTTAGCCCTAACTTCCCCCATTGCAATTTTCTAAAAACCACTTGTTAAAACACTTATAATTTGTTCATTTTTGTCTAATTTTCAAAATTTTATAGTCATTGGAAAGCTGGTTCTACCACGAACACTGTGGTAAAAGTTACTTTTTAATATTTTGATCTAGAGTTTGGATATGCTTGTTCAAAGTCATACTTCATTTTGAAACTTCATTTAGTCATAACTTTTGTGTTTTTTTAAAAAAAAATTCAGTGTTTTTTTTTAACTTATCAAAAAATCCAAAGATTCTATTTTTCTAGTTTATTTTCTATAAGACTTACTCTTTTTCTATTTTTAATTCACTTTTGTGTGTAGGTGTTTTCGTGATTTCAAGACATCAATCTTGTAAACTACTAGCTCAAGTGGTTTTACAAGACATTTTGTTGAAGATATTTATTATATACCTTTTATTTTTCTATGTGCTTTGTTTGATTTTTATTTTCTCGCACTTGAAATTGGGTTAAAATTTATTTCACATTTTAATTTGGTTTAATAATTTACAAGTGTATTTTAAACCCCAAGCATGCTTACGTATGCTCTCCTCTCATGCCTTAGGGTGATCTTGAGAATCATAAATAAGTGTTTTCTTGATTTTATTATTAGGGGGATTGCTTGGGGATTTCATCACCCCAATGGATGACTTCAACTTCAGTGTTTTGATGGAGTATAAATGAGGGTGAATTGAAAGACACGCCTCTTGGAAGTTATTTTTTTATCATTTGGGCTAAGCCCCCAAAAGATTTATACCTTGGGGAAGTGAAGGAGAAGGGTGGGATGCCCTCTTCTCCCAACCATTTGACTTTCTTGTACTTTTAAATTCACAAATTAGGCCTCATGTGCCCTTGTGGTATTTAGAGGATACCCCTAGATAAGTCTTGTATAGCCTAGTTTAAGCCCTTTCAGTCATTACTTATTACGGTGCAAGGTATAGTATCATGCTTGAAGATACTCACCATATACCTTCTTGCATTGAGATAGAATCTATTCCTTGATTGGGCCTTTTCCTTTGAAGGTAAGTGGTGTAGAGGTGTTACATTACCTTTGCATACCCTAGTTATCCACTCACTTGAAGATATTTTATTGTGTGAGCCCACATTAAGTTAACACAATTTTTTTTGAATAAATATAGGCTTATTATTGTGTCTTCTTGTTTGAGTGTTATATATACCAAGTGCTTGTTTGTAAAAAATCACTACCAAGTTTAATTCAAGTCTAGTTTGAAGTCCTTTTGATTGTTTGAAAATATTTTCCAAATTGGTATCCTTTTGAAACACATAAATATTAATCCAAACCTAGGACAACCACAAGCTAGTGTAAAACCTATTTATCCTTGGTCATCACCAAAATCATTGACCAACATATCTCACATCAACCACATACCTTGTACATTTCACATTGGTAAAACTTAACCACATCCCTAGTCCTTAATACATTATCCACATTTTGACTTGTCTCATTATCCAATCATCCATCACATAACTTTGAGTACAAAGTGCATATCCTTTTTTCACTCATTATCCACTTGATCATAACCCTAGTCACCTTTGAGTCACATCCAGTAGAACATTAGGATACCCTTGATCATCATATCATCATCATCATCATCATCTTCTATACCCATCATCCTTATATAGTCCACACCTATCATTGTCGTACCCAAACCAATTTTTTTGCTTCATTAAGGCATTTTGCTTAAAATGGTCTAAACCTTGTAAAAATGATGTCAAAACTCAATTTTTGGGAAAATCAAGTATGGGCTTTTGGTTAGTGTGATGTCAATAAGATACTAGAAAATTTTGAAATTTTTGAAAATTAGGGTTTTTGGACTTCTATTTTTAGGTCAAAAAACCCTAAAAATAGAAACTTGTTAGAATTGGTTGAAATTAATTTTGATTGGCTTATTTCACATCACGATCACAGTGGTGAAGTCAGTTTCAGTTAAAAGTCAGTTTACGCTTGGTGGATAGTTTTCACTTTTTCAAGAGAAAAGTTAGGACCTCTGAGGTCGTCAATGGCAATTGGTCAATACCAGGTGTCAAAATCTAAGCCTGAAACTCAAAGCAGAAGATTCTATGGTGAAAGACGCTGAAAAAGATGATTCATGACGGAGGGGATTTTCAAATGGAGAAAATTGAAAAAAATATTGTCTGGAAATAGTTCACTTTGGAACGTGGGAGATGCTTATGCAATCAACGTGCAAGTCAACTTTGCAGTGTTTGTACATGTAAAAATGGTGAAATACAGTCATACACACGCGTCAGCGGCAGTAATGCTTCTACGTGGTCAACTCAGCAAGTGATACGGTGTTCGTAGAGCGTGAAATGGAGGAAATCATTAGTTCCAGAGCAAATTTGCGCCCTTATAGGCTAGGGGTTCCCTTCAATTTGAAGGCTTAGATTCAGTGGATTCTAGTTGCAAATACATTCATTCTCTATGGTTTCTTATCAAATTTTTGACAAGCTATCAAGCGAGTTCATCCAAATTGTAGAACTCTAGAAATCGAAGGTGGAAGCAGAAGTTACAGAGATTTTACATATCACAGAGAGTCAAATTTATAGTTTTTGCACCCCTATAGCTCAGGGGCGCCCTTGAATTAGACCTATCAGATGGATGAATTTGTAGATTCCATTTTTTAGGGATCTCTTTTTATTCAACCCAGCTCCGCGATGCATCCATTCACGAGATCATCAGATGTGTTGAGTGACCGTGGCAAATGTTCCAACAAGCACGTAAAATGGAGGGAAAATAAAAGTGAAAATATTAAATTGTACCTTTATAGGCCAGGGGCGCCTAGCCTTTTGGCTAGTTAGATGAGGTTTTTGACAGTCGTCGTCTTCACGAGACCTGTGTAGAATCCTCCTAACTATTTAGTGAATCCAACCATCGGCCCTCAGGGTTTGTCAAGCGCCCGTGAATGAAGAATCAACATAAAATATTGAAGAATAAAAACAAGTAGAAAATGGTTAAGTATGGAATTTACACCCTTCCTTGAAAAGGCGCCCTTCTATTGGAGGCCTTAGAAGTAGTTTTCTCACTCTGTCACTTCCGGGAACATCTCTTCCAAGTTGTCCCAGCTTTGCAATGAGATCATTAGCGTGCGCGTCAGAGCAATCTAGCTCTCGATAGCGAGGGTTAAAGTAGAGCATTCAATTGAAAGTTACAATTTGTAAAATCATTCTCAAAATGCATGTTGCTCCCTTGCAGGCCAGGGCGCCCTTGCAGTTGAGGGCCTTAAACTAACTTTTGGACATTGCACATATAGTCATTCTTTGCAGAATTCTTCCAACTACACGATGGATCCAACATCCATATGGTGGGAGTCATCATTCACTGATAGTGGCAGATTGAAGCACAAAGAGGAAAACCAGTAAAATGGTTGTCTAGTGTCATATGCACCCTTTTTGAAAAAAGGCGCCCTTGCGTTTGAGGCATCAGACTCAGTTTTTAGCACTTGCAGCTTCCAACAAACATTTCATTAGAGTTGTTTTGGCTACGTATTGGATGTGTCAGCTCAGCTCCAGGATCAACCGAGCACCCAGAAATCAGAGTTCAACAAAGGTCGTGGTCACGTTTTCAATGAGTTACAAAATAGGATCTTAGCTAAAAATCTTGACTTTTGAAGGAGGGGGCCTAGAAAGTCAAAATTTGACTTTTTAGAATTAACATGCAATTGTAAGCCGACCCATTAAAGGTGGAACTCAGTTAACTCAATTAAATAATATTAAATCTTCAATTTCAACTAGTTAGCTTTGCATGCAAAAGGCATATTTCTTCAAGAATTAAAGGTGGCCCCTATTTTGAGACTTCAAGTCAATTTTTGCTAAACAAAGTGAGGTCCAATCAAATAATTCCTTTTCAGATGAGGGTTTTTACTTGCAGTTGACGCCTAGACCCTCAAAATTATTTATTTATTGCATTTAGGCGTTCATTTCTCTCACAGCAGGTTGAGTGCAAATGAGTTTTCTCTTGTGCAAGCAGCATTTGAAGGTGCCACAGTTATTATTTTTCAGATTTCCTTCCAGATACAAGTCCAGAATAATCAATAGACTTCAGACAAGCATGGCGATTTTTGTAGAAGTAGAACCATAAAAATTCTATCTTCTGTCTTAAATTCTTCTATTCTCGTCTTAGGTTTTCTCTCGCATGTCCAAGAATTTAGTGACTTTTGACAATTTTGATTATCTGGGTTTGTTGTGCACGAATTTCTCTACAAAACTCATTTGTTAGAATTTTTCAGGAAAAATTGCCTCGTAGCTTCACTTTTTGAAGCTTTGCTTTCTTTTCGGAAATTCCTTTGCATGGTGGAGTAAAATTCAATATTTTTCAAAACGGAGGATTTGGGTTTGCTTAGAATTATCTTCTGCACAAAAGCCATATTCTATAATTTTTCGAAAAAATTTGCCCCCGTAGTTCCTGCTACCCCCAATTGCTTTTTTTGGAAAAAGTCTTTACATGTCAAGCTAAAAGGCATTTTTTTGAATTTTTGACATTGTGGGTTTGCTTAGAATAACTTTCTGCACAAAACCCACATCTCAAAAAATTTCAAGAAAATTGCCCCCCAACAAGCTATTTTTAGCCTCATAAGGAGTCATTTTGGCTTTCCAGAGAAATTTGTCAAAACATAGTCGTGTTTATAGTCAACAAGCGAGTTTTTTAGAATGTAGTTCACGCAGACTGAATTCAAGACCAAATTGGTCTTAATTCATGATTTTATTAGAAAAGCTAACACCAATTTGTATCAAGCACATCCAGAGGGTTGACAGGCGTAGTCACTCAAGTCCACATGGTTTCATGCCTCGTATAGCTGATTGTCTTCCAAGACCGGTTTAGAGGGTTGATACCATTGGAATTTTGCGTGTGCAACAAGTTCATTTGCATTTGTCACATCCAAAGGGTTCGCAATCAAACTTCATCGTTTCATCATGCAACACTCTTCCATAGAGAAAGGCGTGAAAAAATGTGAGAAGTGTCAGAAGCGTAAAGCTGTAGAAGAAACAATGGCCATCACTTCAGTTATGGATCTTCCAGAGTTACCAGTTAGTGAAATGCTAGTTTGAGTGTACAAAGATTTCCAAGATTGCTCAAGTTGCTAACAAGCAGTGAATTGATAGTTGAGACATGTAAGTGCCCCAAATGGTGATGCAGTCAACGACCTCGTGCAGGGGCTAATTGCTCAAGATCGCAGCCAATGAACTCAAGATTAGGATGTCCCACCTTTTTGGGATAGACATCATACACAACAGTTAACTCGACACCTCTTTTTGAGTTAGCTCATTGTTCTACATCTCATGCACGTCTATTTTGGAGTTTCCTATGTACATATGGAGTTTTCATATAGTTTTCATTCTTCGTTAACTGATGTTAGTTATCGATTAACTTGCATATCAATAAGGACTTACGTGTTGTAGATGTCCATTTGATTTAGTTTTTTTTTCAGTTAGTTGATGGTAGCTTTCCAGTTAACTGTATAGTTGCATACATTTAGGTTTAGCAATAAAATCTCACACGCTTACAAGACTGATGCTAACTCAAGGTGATTTTAGGGTTCCCTAAACCTTGGATGTCTATAAATAAGATCTCTTTACTCATTTGTAATTAACTTTTTCACATGATAGTAATATATGCTGAGCCACCTTGCCTAAAATATTGTTGTTCTGTATTTGTTCATGAGCTTTTACTGTGATAATAAATGGTTGTGCCACCTTGCTTAAATGTTATTATTATGGTATTTGTTCATCTTAGATAAATATAGTTGCTAGTTTGATCGTTTATTGTATGCATGTCTCGCCAATGCAATTTGTTCTCCTAGTTTGCTATCTTATGTTGTGATTAATAGTTGTTCTTTCAATCTATGCCTCGGATAGGCATTCCTCCTCCTTGGAAATTTGGAAAGAAGAATTATCGTTTAAGTGTTGTTGCTAATAAGCTTGTTGCATATCTACACCTCAGATAGGAGTTCCTCCTCCTTGGAAATTTAGTAATTAAGCTTATCGTTTGATGTCGTGCCCAATAAACTTCATATCAGCCTACGCCTCAGATAAGGGTCCCTCCTCCTTGGAAATCCTGTTGTAAAGTTTATTGTATAAAACATTCCTTCTCCTAATTCCTCATGCTCTATTTTTCTTGAGGGAATAGGATAGATTAAAAGCATTTAGTTTAGTTGTAGTTGAGATATGCAAAACTAGAGAAAACCCTTAACTAAAACGTTCTTGGTTTCCTTAACCTTGTGCCTCTTCCAATTGAGTCAAAAAAATAGGATTTATAATACTTTACTTTTTAATGCATATCAACAAAAGAGGGAGCTTCCCCTCCTAATTTGAAGAGTAGTCATTACGCACTGTGCATAGTTGCTCGTACCAACGCACACTCTAGAGGTGCTAATTGTTACACCAACAATCATCAATCCAAATAAACCCTTGATCATAGTTAAAAGCATCACTTTTGGATATCTTAATCAAAATAATCACATTAGTCCAACCTTTGGGACCTTTAATCATCCTAAGGCCCAGTGTTTAATCCTCAGAAACTCTACACCAATCCATAGAATTCCAAAATAAAATTCATAATCAAGTCATTCTAAGATCCAAATGTATAGACTTAAACCTTAATCCAAGCTTAGCAAGTCAAATCTAAATAGACCACCTAATCATATATTCCCATTCTCGAGTTCATCCTAATCATCCAAGTTATCCATGTATTCCATCCAAGTCATATATCAAGTCCACCTAGGGTTATCCTTTTGATATATTCACTATAAGTCAAAGCAATCCAAAATCTAAATCATATTAAAGTTGACAATCCAAGGACCTACATAAAATGATGGATCCATATCCCAAATAAGTAAAGACCAAACTCATCATTAAAGCAAGCCAAAAGATCATAATCAAGGGAAAATTCAACACCATGAGCCCTCTAGACGAAATCCTTTTCCCACATCAAGCCATGTGCAATAATAGAATTATCCATAAATCAAAATATGATCCTTATGATTATGAGGATGGTCTTGTCTACCAACTTGAATATGATACATATGATGATGATAATAGCCATGTCTACCAACTTGAATATAATCCTTATCATGATGAGGATGGTCTTGTCTATCAACCTGAATATGATCCTTATGATGATGAGGAGGATCTTATCAATCAACTTAAATATGACCCTTATGATGATGATGATAGCATTGAACATGACACCATTGATGAGATCCTTATAGAGCATCTTGTTATAGATTCTATACACCCCACCATCAAATATGATATACTTCATAATCGAGACCTCCCAAACACTAGCTACCTCATGAACCAACACCAAACCTCCACGATTCATACTTATCCCACCTTTGGAAACAAAATCGCCTTCCTAGAACAATATCCACCACCTCCCTCCATTTCATTTTCAAGATCTTCACCTAACTCATTTAGATAATCTACATCTACCAAATCATTTGCATCTACTTCCTCCAAACCATTATCACCCACATCCTTTGATTTGTTCCAATCTATTGAATATTTTGTCCAAGAACTACTTGAATGGGATAAACAATCAAATGAGAAATCCAAGAAATCCATGTCCACAACACCTATCCATGAGTCTACTACCATTATGCCCATCCTAGATCAAATACCATCAAACACTACCATCTCCACGAGTCCATCCACATGGGATCAACAACATAATCCATTATATATATTGAAGCATTCCCATGAAGAAAAAGATTGATATCAACTACCAAAGAAAAATCCAATTCACACTCCTTATCAAAATCATAATCAATATAAGGAGTGACATATATCCAAAAATCAAGAAGAAAGCAAAAAAAAGGATCCTAAAGCAAAGTAAATTGATGAATCCAATCAAAATGACTCATCAAAATCAATCTATAAATCAAAATGCATTATTACATATATTAGGTGTGCACCACTTTCACAAATATCATGTAATATTGGTCCCAAACCTAAGTTGAATCCAAAATCCAAATCCAATTTTACCACCTAATCACAATATCCCTCATTCCAATCGAAACCTCAAATCCCTAAATCCAAAATCCATCAATCCACACATCCACCTCCAAAGCACCAGTTATGCCATCCGCAATCCAAATCCCAATCCTCACCTCCACTATCTAAACCCATCCCACTTCATCCAAAATTTAATCCAAAACCTAAAATCCATTGCATCTTAGTAGCAACACTTTACCACAAGAGTTATATGGCACTCTATCATGATGCTTATATTTGGACAAGGCCAACCCAACTATCAAAGAGCATCACCATAAATGTGCATTGCATACCAGTGAAAAAATCCTAGCAAAGCAACTCTGCATGATGGGATATTATTTGCATGTCATGATAGAAGCATCCAGATCAGTTGCATTAGCCATCACTAAACATGATACCAAAAATCCAAAATTATTAAAAAAATACAAAATCAACAAAATTCCAAAAACAATAAAAAAATAAGAAGAAATAAATAGTAAAGAGAAATAAATTCGTCCAACGGTGAAAACCACTTCTTGTGGCACCTTGGACAAGTATCATGATGAAAACCCATTCATGGGTTTCATGAGTAAGTTAGATAGCTATGTGAACCATGAAATTAGGGGCAAGTTGTCTCATCCATTCTACCATACTTGTCATGTCATTCCATAATAGCCATCCACCATGCCCATTTAGTCATGCCTCATCCATATTTCCCAATCACCTTTATCTTAATAATAATTGGGGGCACATGATGTATACTTTGGAAAAATATTGACATAGTCATCCTTTGGCCACACATCATCTACCATCACTTAATTGCCCACATAGTACTACTGAATCCCTATCTTGGATCAAGAAATGTTAGTCCTATGTGATGTAGTCCTTGAGCATCTCCCCTTAATCCCTGCATCAAAATCTAGATGTCCTCTCCATTCCATCTAATTTATTAACCATTCCATCCAAACCATATTTATCCTTGTCTCCAGGCTTGGAATATCCCTTGCCATTGGTTCCACCATCAAAATGACAAACAAAAGAAAATCCCAAAGTATTCCCAATCTATAAGCATGATCCCAAAAATACTTTATCCATGTTGAAGCCCTTAAATTCAAACACACTCCATCCAAAATATTGCATCCATCCAAAAATGTCCATAAGATTTGTTCCTTATCTTGCTACAAGACGTGTTTAATCTCTAATAAATCTAATCAATCATCATTGAGATGCTTTTCCCAATCCGTGCATTGTTTTTGAGATGTGTCCTTTCCACATCAACGATGTTATCATCATCAATCAATCAATCCATTTTTAGATTGAATAGGGGAAAAATATAATCTAATCCTCATCATTAATCCTTAGATCTAATAAATCCATCCATACCCATCCATCCATCCCATACAACTGTGCCTTCAACGTGTCATTATATACCAATTTGTGTATTTTTGCATGTTTTTGATTGCTTGCTTTTATGGGTTTGTACTTGTTAGTTGGTTATAGTCTTAGTGATCCTACCATCACATCATCACAGCCACCTTCATCCTTCATACATGCTAATGTGCTAATGAAAATGTGTCTTTTGGATCATTATTCCATTTGAAACTTCTTTAATTGTGAGTCAGTCCATACATGCACATGACACATTGTCATCATGATCCCTTATATAATGGTGTATCTAAAGTGCTACAACAAAAAAAAGGTTGCTCCTTGCACGTGAAGTTACTATGACAACATGTATTCCTTTTCAATTACATCCTTTATCTCATCCATTCATCCATAATCTCAATCATGTGTTATTCGGTTGTATTACATCCTCATGAGATTTCATCATCCAACATGTACATCCATGCCAATCCAATCCAATCATCCTAGTGGAATTAATCCCAATTCTTAATTCTTAATCAATCATTTAGTCCTATATTCATGGTATGTACATCATCCCAACATGATCTCTCTCAAGTCACCTTTTATCCTTTCTGACACATATTGTCTTTTTAAGATATCTATTGGGTTCCAGTTCACCCAACGATTATCTTGAGAGGGCATCACTTCCATCATCATTCCTAAGTGTTGGGGCAGCTTGCCACTGGAGCTTCATTTCATCCCATGCTACTTTTTATTATTCTTTGTCACAAGGCCACTTAGTTGCATTGTATCAAAGAGGGGAAAAATATAGACACCTAAAATATTCTCTAGGTTTATTCGTCATCACTCAATCTATCACCTAATGTCTTATCGATCAATCTCATCTCTTAGGCCTACATCCCATCACCTAGTCCTAACTAACCTAGGACATATCCCTTTCGCCTAAAGTTCATCACTTAAATTAAATAAATTTAATTTATCACTTTTCCATCTCCTCACAAATAAATAAATAACTAATTACCCATTTGCACCTATTATCCACCTCACCCATGTGGCTAAATAACTAAATAATATTGTTATATAATAAAGCCTATATTCCCTCATCACTTTCCAAGAATAATGGGGACCTAAGAACACTTGTCCTTGTGCTCCCATTATTCTCTCAACATATTCCAAGAATAATGGTAACCTAAGAACACTTTTCCTTGTGGTCCCCTTATTCTCTCAACACATCCCAAAGTTATAACCTTCTTAGGTGCACATGTCCCTAATTTCCCTCATCTTCACAACTGCTTACTAAATTTGGTTTATGTTAATCCTAGCCATTCACAATTTAACCACCTTCATCTCTACCCTTCATCCTCTCCTAGATCCTATGGAATTCCTCTCAACCATTCTCCACCCTTGATATCACAATTATATCTTGGCCATCCATTCCTCATTCCCAAAATCTATATATTCAAGCATACCCTCATCAAAACCAATCCATTATCATTCATGCTAAGTATATGCTGTCAAAATTGGCATCATTCAAGCAAGTATAATCTGCATCCTAATCAATCAAGGAAAAAATCATTGAATAATGGAGGATTTGGTAACATTTAAATTCAGTTTTTGATGTCATTATCTTGTTTTCCTTTTATTATTGAGTTCTATCTAGAGGTTTTTGATAGTTTAGATAGGTTTCTTTAGTATTGCATTTGTTTCCACTAGCATTTATAAACTAGCACTTACACATCTACATCCATAATTGCAACATTAAGTAATTTAATCCAAACTTACACAATTATTAAGATTTCAACCATACAAACATGCCAACACCCTCACAAGATGAAGTTTGAAATATTACCAAACAATAACAATAATTAATTTATATTTAAGGGTTTCACCTAAAGATGGATGAATCATAACTAACATGTCATAATTTACAACAAAGAATAACCATGCAATAAGTACAAAAGTCTCATGAACCCCATTTACAAAGATTGTAATCAATAATTAAATAAGACTATAACATAATTACCAAGTAGAGACTACTTCCTAAACATGGAAGGACTACACTCCAATACACAAATAATATAATGCATAGTATTACTCAATGTTAAGGCTCCTCTAAGGTGTACCAATAATCACAAAACATAATATAAGATGTTGAACCAAGAGCTCTTCTAGTTGTCGAGAGATCTCCAAAATGGACCAATGGGGGAACACTACTCACCACCCTACCATATTATCATCATTGAGTACAATAGATGTCTATACCACTTTAGGAAACCTTTGAGCTACAAAAGAAGTTCATGTATACATCACTATTAAGGTCAATGATGAGCTCAAAATATGCTCATAATTTGAGTATTATGATGTATTTTTAATATCTTTACTCTTATTGCTATGGATGTTTTAACTCTTTAATTAAAGACTTTTTATCTAAAAATGGGTAGTATCCCGTAGCAATACATTCCTATATTCCTGCAGCTTGACATCTCTATGTGTCTTATTAATTACCCTATTTGACCTCCTGAATGATTGATATAATGCATTTGGTTTTTGAATAATGAAATAGATTCAATATGTGATTAATGAATGTATCGTGTTGTTTGCCACAAGTGCTTTCTTTCGCCTCTGTCACCTTGTGCATCGCAGGTTGTTGAAGGGAGCATGAACGAGTCAAGCACAACAAATCTCGACCCTGCAGTAAAGTCCATTTCTTGCATGATGTTGAGGAAGTTGTTCCAGTGAAGACTCTCTGACCGGGTCGTTGGGAAGAAACCTAAATGATCATTAATCTGGGAAGAGTGGAATGCTAAATTCTCTCTGGATCGTGTTGAACAGATATGCTTTCATTTATGAGAAGTCTGTTCCTCGATTTCAGGATACATTTATGTCCACGTCTTTCTCTATTAGAGTTAGGTAGTTAGTTGCTTTTCTGGTTTAAATAAGTGTTCCTCCTGCGCGAGTGAGCAAGCATAATATGTAAGAGTTAGTATTATAATGAGAGATAGTGTTTTGTGTTAGTTTTCATATGAGCAGAACAGTGTATATCATTCTGAGTTTATGAATAAAAGATGATGAAGTTTTGAGTTCAATTCTTGCATAACTGGTTGATGCTTGCTAAGGGGGCCCACTTAATAAGTATCTGTAGTTAGTTAGTTAGTTGTTTATTTCCTGTTGATCATAAGTTAGATTTCATTCTAGAAAGTTTTCAACGCAAACTCAGTCTTATATTATTCCTGCAGCATTGGGAATCCATCCCTGTGTTTGTTCCTGCAGCATAAGGCCAGTTCATAGTTTGTCTCTTAGTAATAGTTGTCATGATTTCTACTTTGATTAAGTTTAGAAGGCTTTGCATTACATTCTTGTAGCATAAGTAGAATTCCTTTCACGCATTTATTTCTGGTAAATTGTGACTGAAACTGGTTCTTAGTGCACATACAATGTCGCTCCATTTCAAGTATACGTTCCCTGGTTTGACAATGTAAATGAACGACCATAAGAAGATGTTAGTCGCCTGCTGGAATGTCCAATTCCCAGGTTAGGATTTCTCGTGACTTTTATATCCTTTTGTGGACGTGACCAGTCAAGACTCACATACATAAAAAATCATACATGGAAACACACATGCCAATCAAGTATATGACAACACATGTGGCAAACCACACAAAATCAAGCACATATAAGACAATGCATGACACATACACCAATCAATTCACATATGTGTAAATGATCATAATTCACGTTAAATACCAAATCTAACAAGGGAAGACATGAATCCTATGCATAAAACATGGAGTTTCGACATAATTGCTCAATTATGGTATGAAATATTTGGGAGTAAAGCTTCTTGAATGAAGATATTCATGACATTCATCAACTTGGAGAGTTGAGACATGTCCTTTGTCACTAGATTGAACATTTGAGAGCATTATGATCTTAGCACAAAAAAATATTATTAATTAACTAACCCACCCAATGTGTCATTAATTATCACTTGATTAAACCCTAGCACCACGTTTATACTTGTGATACCTTTATATTGTGGCAAATAGGGACAACCACTTCTTTTCTATCCCAACCCTCCTCAATCCTAAAATTCTAACACTCCAATTTTATAAATTAGACATGACATGCAAATCAACACAAACTTTCATAAAAAAATGTCAAAATATACAAATTTCTAAAATACTAAGGAGACAATTCATTTCACAATATAATTCATTCATGTAAGGTCTAAAATTTAATTTATCTATGTTTCTTCAAGGAGGTCAAAACCATAAAATTTTAGAGTCTCCATTAATGGAGTCACATGATACCTTCAAAATCTCTAAATTTTTCTATTTTAAAAATATATATTTAAAAAAATTTCAAGAGTGCCTTTTTGATTAAAAAATGCACAACAATACTTTTATGAAATCAATTTTTCCAATTCTAAAAATCAAGGATTAAAAAAGATTTGCCACAACTTGACTATCTAATGCATATTTTTTAAATTTTCAAATAAAAATTTAAACTACAAACAAAGGCTAAATTATTCTCCTAATAGAAAATCCAAATGCCTCCACCTAATGTGGGCATGGCAATGAAAGAAATTCATTTAATTGCAAATTTAAATAAAGAGAATATCTCATTCTTCAAGCTCACACAATAGAAGAATTCTTTCTTTTGAGCTTACACACACATCCATGCAATTTTCATCCATTGGCGAGCATTTCTATGCCAAGCACAAGCAATCTAAATACAATTTCAAATAATTTCATTCATCTTTTCTCTCACAATCCATTATTTAAAAAGAGAAAGGAAAAATTTTTTTAGAATGAAAAAACAAGAATAAGAATGAATGAATAAAAATATATATTTATTATCATTTTCCTTTCATTTTTTTCTATTTCCTTTATTTTAATTATTCACTTTTGTGAACAATACAATTCATTAATAATTAAAAATTATATAGATTAAATTAATCTAAATTACTTTTCAACTAGAAATATTAATTCACTTATGTTAAATATTTCATTCCAATGAATAATTAAATATATTTAATTTCTTTTATAGAAAAATATTTCTACTAAGACATAAATATTATCTTTTCGATGCAAATCTTAAATATCTGTAAATACAATAAACACATATTTTGAGTTAAATTTAAATATGATGTAGAAAATAATTTAAACACACACAAATGACTTGTACACACTTTACAAGTTTTTACAATATACAGATTCCAAAATTGACACTAATTTAGATATGGGTTAACACATGGATTCACAAGGGCTAAGAAAGGTGAGATGGTTAAATGAAATTCATGTCAACTTCTCCATAGACCAGCCATTGGTCTAATACCTATAATTTTTTCTTGCTCAGGTCAAACATCAAGTGTATCTATTCCACATGATAATAGCTAAAATAACATCATATAATCAGTGTGGTATAAACCATAATATGATATCAGATCATTAAATTTATTGCATATCATTAATGACTAACATGACCCATAAACAAGATGCGTCATTAACAATAACACATGATGCTAGACAATAAAATAATCTAACATACATGAACATGACATATGTATTCCATAATGCATAGTAAAAAAACCAATGCCAAAACATAATCTCATTGAAAACATTTCGATGGTCATACCAATCATATTCACAAAAGTATCCATAATGCACCATTAGGACACCTTGATGACACAACAAACCTCCTTGAAAAGTTTGGTACAATCACAACACATAAATCACATGATACATTGATAAAACACCCAACACAACATATATCACACGAATCAAAAAACACACAAGACAAACACAAGAGTAATCATTACAATTGTACTATTAAGTGAAAACCTACTAAGAAAACAATAGAATTGCACTCAATTCTCACAAAATATAATTATGCACTCAATATCTATGATTTCCTATTTTGATTGGGATATTAATAATGAGCATGATGAGACCACCAAATATACAACTTAATGCATATTATTTATTGTCTCTTGATGATTATACTTTTGCACTTGAGTTGCAAGTTGTAAATTCAAAAGATTGACTTACAAATTCTTTCTATTAACTTGAAAACCTAAAAGAGTGCTTTAATGGAGATTCATGATGAAAGCATGAGAGAATGTTATTGAGTTATGCATCTCTATACATAAATTTATATATGTTCTCTTTTTAGGGGGCCTTTGAGGTAGCTCTTTACTCTTATCTTATAGAGAGGAAAATCACGATTCAAATTTTGAGTTCTTTGAATATTGTATTTGGAGGTTTCTCACTTTGTTCGTTAAAGATATGTCATTACAACATAATGCCACTTATCATTGCAACATCTTAACAAGAAATTTTTAGCTAAACACACACTTTATTTTAATTTTTTTATGACTATGCATGAAATGAAATCATCAACACCTTCATTTTAACTTGACAATTTTAACTTGACTCAACGTAGTTCATATTTATCATCTTACATCTAAAATAGATTGTAAATATTGATACTACATATTTGTTTACCCTAATTTTCTTCTTTTTAGTTTGAAAATGATTGTTCAACAATAAAATAAATTATGAAGGAAAGAATGATATTGGGGCTGAAATGGTTGACAGTGTTCTGCTGCGCTTTCTGATGCCCCTCTGTTATTTTGTGCCGCCTTCATTCCGTTTGATTTAACACTCCGGCGGGTATTTCATTTGTTTGCGAACTTCCCAGTTAATTTTGTCACGGGTGTTCCAGTTAAGTTTGATTGTGCGACTCGGGTTGCACATTGAATAACTTAACGCGCTTGTGTTAGATGAATTATGAAATAATAGTGCTTATAAGTTTAGGATGATTTGTTGCAAAATGTGAAAGCATTTTTTATGCAATGCAGCAGCTGTGATTGGGATGGTTTCTAGATGGAGCAGGATGTCTTCTTTGCGTTCAATGGCTGCTTTTGCCGAAAATTTCTATATGACGCGCCGGACATTTTCTAAAGCTGTTGAAAAGGCTAAACCTTTCGTTAAAAATAGTACCTTTTCGAAACAAGACCAGCACAGGACCGAGTTTGCTCGTGACGAACGCAGTCCTTCATTTCAGGTACCTCCAAATTGATTCTCCTTTTCTCGCGTTTGATATGTGAGTTGTAGCACTAAGATTGTTGTCATCGCTTCTGAAATGTTCAGTTCTATTAGCTTATTAGTCCTTAAAGTATTCCAAGATGATCTCTGAGTTGGCAAGCATCGCCTGTTTTTCACGTTGATTGTAGAGTTTGATAGAATGCAATCAGAAAACTGGTTACATCTAAGCACAAAATAGACAGGCACCTATCCAAGTAAACATTATGATGGTATTTGTTTTTTTTGATTGTAAATGTGGGTTTTACTACGGCTCCACAGCCTGGAGCACGCCCAGCGTTTACAGGGAGAATTGAAATTGAACCCGGTTCGTCATTCCTTCTTTACCACTCAGTCGCGCCACTTGACTTATTATGTTTCCATTCCATATGATGATTATATCTGGCTTGCTTTTGGTCTCTCTTGATGCTTCTCTCTTTTTCAAAGCCTTACAATCGCCGTTGTTTTCATATGCGATGGTATACTATTATTTACAGCATCATCTTTCTCTTCAGTTTTAGGCGTACATTCACATGTCAATATAGGAAGCCCCTGTCCTGTGGTTAGTAGTTAGCGTAGTTGGATATAAAGCCTTTACATACATTATATATGATCTGTTGGTCTGACAATGTTCATAGAAAGCACATGCCAGAGGGAAATTATTTGTGACAGAATTCTGACATGATCATATTTCATATGCCGTGTTTCTTTACTGTTTCACGTTTCTACAATGGTCCCGTGCAATTATCCTGCCATGTTGAACTCTTCCCTTCTTCAGTCATTTACCCCCACACGTAAAGTGATGAAATGATTTTTTCTGGTAATCCCCAGTCAGATTTAGTCAGGAAAAATTTGACAACTTGCCTGTCCAGGTCCTCCACTTGATAACTTTTCTACAACAAACAAACTTAGTTACGGGGACTTCTTCGTTAGCCTCTGATTTATGCAATTTACCAAGATTTCTCACTCCTCTTAAATGTTTTTGCAAAAGGTTTGTTCTGATGATGATGTTCAACCTCCCTTTTCCGGTCTTGTGGTTTTCACTTTGTTGTACTTATATGAAATTTTTCGTATTGAGTCATGTTTTAAGCTAAAACATTGTTCATTCCTTCAAATCATGAATCCTATTTCAAAACCTTGTCATGGCCATCTATGTTGTTTTTACTGTCTCTAGTCAGTGTCTTTGCAAGGCCAACAAAAGGGGCTTTCCAATGCATCCAGCAAGGGCGGACTTCAGACAATGGAGAAAAGTAAAAAATTCACTAAGGCATGAAAACATCAAAATGCTGTCTTGTTTAAGGGTGCACACTTGTATGAAAAGATGCATGGAAGTTGAAAAATTGAAAAATGTCACTTAGTGTTGGAGCATGCGCCCTTGTGAGAAGACTTGAAAGTTTTCAAAAAATTGACAAAATGTTGCTTGGTTATGAGGTGTGTGCCTCTCCAAGGTGATGCATGCAACATCAAAAAATATATCTGTTCCCTTATGTAGGAGCATGTAACTAGTTGATGAGGCGCCAATTTTTAAAATTTTAAAATTTAATCATGTAGTCAAGTGCGTGCCTTGTAAAAGCTGACCAAATTTCAATACTAAAAAGTGCAACTCTAATAATATGGTGGGCTTTCAGGAGAAGAGAGGCCTATTTCATCCAATTTTAGGCATGTTCTTCCACATATTGTGAAGGGTTTTCAGTCATCAAAACTCAGATTTCCGGGTGTTGTTGCTGAATGCCTAGGGTTTGGAGACAACTTTCAGTTATCTTCATCACCCACATAGTGCTTTTTGCATTCTTCCAGGTAGCTAAAGTTTGCAGGCATCAAATTCTCTATATTTTTGTGGTCATTTGTAGACTGTTTTTGTAATGTCCCTAATTGGACACATGCAATATTTTATTATATTTTTTCTGATTTTATGAGACAAAATCAATCCAAACTGCAAATACAGAGACTGATTAAATTCCAAACCCTTATTTTGCTGATGTCATCAAACAATAAACCCTAGGAGAATAAAATGTTCAGTACCAGCAATATAAAACCCTTAAGATTTAATTCTATTTTCTTGCAATGCTGATCAGAAATTACAGAGATGATAAATAGCAACAAAATAATTTTTTTATTGATTTCTTTTATCACATAACAGATAAAACCTCTCTCCTTCACCAAGCGTCTGCTGTGTGTGATTAAAATAATAAAACTTTTTCTTTTAACAACATGTGATTGCTTCCCTCCCTCATGTCATCCCATAATGAAGGTAGTTTTAAGCGCTCTCTTCATGCCTGGTATAGAGCCATTGACGGTGGCATAAAGCCTCCACATGAGGGCTAAGGAGGTTAACATTGTTAGACTTTATTCCCTTCCATTTAATTTGCACTTAAGGCAAGTTAACTGCCTTTTAATAGCTGCGGCTTCCCATAATGTAGGCCATTGGCATTAATATTAACAATATATTATATTATATATATTTATATTTATATTTGTATATATATATATATATATATTTATATATATTTTTATAATTCTTTTGAATAATAATCAAATAAACCTTGAACAATAAAAGGTAAATCATAAGGACAATGATAAAACCATAATATTGCCTCATGATCAATATTTTATATGAGGCCAAAGACTGGAAAAAAAATGACTTCAACCTATCTTAATGACCTGACCACACAAGTATTAACTCTTTGACAACATAGGTTAGAACTTGACAACTTACTCGGGCTTTGACGAAAAACCTACATGGGTGTTTGATCGACCCAAAATGACATTTACTCATTTGTTTACCAATGTCTATACTCTTCTCTCCAGTGATACTCTCCCTCTCCATCTGGGAGAGCAAAACCTACTTCTGCATTCAACTTAAAAGGCCATTATGGTTAGTCTGTTAATAACCATGATATCATAATCATTAATCAAAAGTAATAATCATTATCATTTTCTGATTCTTTTTAACGAAACATTTATATTGTATTTTAGCTTCATCTAATCATCAATTGAAATAAAACCATCCATTCATGTCAAAAACACATATTTAATGTAAAAGTTAGAACTAATTGCAAGTCAAAATTTAGGGTGTGACATATCTCCCCCCATAAGGATCATCGTCCTCGATGATTCAGTGTATCATAATAAGATAATAAAACATGATGATTCAGTGTATCATAATAAGATAATAAAACAAGTTTTCTCTTAACTATTGAAAAGCAGTAAATAAATGAGGAAACTTCTGATAAAATTTGTTATAATCTTCCCAAGTGGCACCGTCCTCGGCATATTGGTCCCATTGGACCTTGCATTGGGTAACCTCTGTATTATGCAAGTGGAGTTTGCATACTTTGTGTACCTTCAAAGGCTTGATCATTGCCACTCCTGAATCCTATACCTGTAGTGCATTCCAGTCAAGTATATGATTAAAACCTGTTATATACTTCTTTATATACGAGACATGAAAAACGTTATACATCCGGGCAAGAGCTAGAGGTAGAGCGATTCTGTAAGCAATCAGGTTAATCACTTAAAGAACTTCGAAAGGACCCACAAATCTAGGGGCTAGTTTGGATGATATTCCAAACTTTATGGAACTTTTTTGAGGTTTGACCCTCAAAAGAACTTTTTCTCCAACTGAAAATTGTCTTGGTGTACGCTTGGCATCAGCATAACTTTTTTGTCTATCATTTGCTTCTCCAATCTTTTTTTGATCAACTTGATCTGCTCTTCCATTTTTGATAACATTTCCGGACGAAGGCTAATCCTATCTTTTAGCTTATCCCAACTTATAGGAGTTCGACACTTTCTTCTATATAATGCTTCAAATGGAGCCATCTTTATTGCAAAATGATAAGAGTCATTATATACAAATTCCACAAGCGGAAGATATTCCTCTCACTTGTATTGCTGATCCATGAAATACATCCTCAACAAATCTTCAAGAACTTGGTTTACCCTTTCTTTTTGACCATTTGTCTCAGGGTGATAAGCTGAGTTCCAAGTGCTGAAAACAAGGTTTGCCAAAACCTCGATGTCATGCATGCATCTCTATTGGAAATGATCTTTCTAGAAACTCTATGCAATCTAAACACTTCTTGGACGAACTTACAAGCTATTATTGGTGCTCCATCCGTTAAATTTCCAGGTATAAAATGGGCTACCTTGGTGAGTTTGTCCACCACTACTAAAATAACATTATGTCTATTAAGAGACATAGGAAGACCTTGCACAAAGTCCATACTGATGACTTGCCATTTCCACTTTGGAATTTCATGAGGGTACAAAAGTCTTGTGAGGTGTTGATGTTCAGCCTTTATGCTCTGGCATTCTAGACATCTTGCCACAAATTTTGCAACATCATTCTTCATTCCTTTCTAGAAATAAGGTGGTTTTACATCTGCTAAAAAGTTTTGTCACTCTTGGGTGTTCTTTGTATGGTGTGGAATGAACCTCTTTCCACACAAGATTCCTTAACTCCTCAGAGTTTGGAACATACATCCTTCCTCTATAACTTAAAAGTCCATCTGGTTCAAAATAGAACTCGTCTCACCTCGAATCTTGAGGATTGACTGAGAGTGCTTGCTTAACCTGTTCATAATATTCATCTCCCGTAGACTTTTGTATAACTTGGTCCTTAAAATATGAATGAATGGAGACTATTGAGGAAATATGTCTCCGCTGACTCAAGGCATCCGCAACTCAATTTTCTTTGCCTTTAATGTAACTTATTTCAAAGTCATAGTTGGATATCAATTCCGACCATCTTCTTTGCCGAGCATTGAGATGTGGTTGGGAGAATAAATACTTAAGACCCTGATGGTCTGACTTAAGTTCAAAAGTCTTTCCCAACAAGTAGTGTCGCCACATTTGCAAAGCATGTACAATTGCTGCCAATTCTAGGTCATGAGGAGCATAATTTTGTTCATATGACTTTAACTTTCTCAAGTCATAGGCTATCACTCACTCGCCCTTCTTGCATAAACACACCACCTAATCCTTCTCTTGAGGCATCGGTGATTACAACAAACCGACCTTTCGAATCAGCGACCTTCAATATCTAAGCTGTAGTCAACTTCTCTTTAAGCTGATCAAATGCCTCCTGACATTTTTTTGAACAGTCAAAGTGCTTTCCTTTTCTCTGAAGAGAAGTGATAGGGTGAGCGATCTTAAAAAAGTTATACACTAACTTTCTATAGTAGCTTGTTAATCCCATAAAACTGCACACTTCATGCACATTTTTTGACGTTGGCCATTCAAGAATGGCTTTGATCTTTGATGGGTTTACTGCGATTCCTTTTGCTGATATTATATGACCCAGATATTGTATTTCTTTTTGAAAGAAAGTACATTTGGAAAGCTTCCCATACAGTTTATGTTCCCTCAAATGTTGGAGAACAAAATGAAGGTGTGGGAAATGTTCCTCCTCATTCCTAGAGTATATAAGAATGTCATCTAAAAACACCAAAACAAATCTATCCAAGCAATCTTTGAAGACACTATTCATCAAGTTCATTGACGCTGCTGGGGCATTTGTAAGTCCAAAAGGCAAAATTGTGAATTCATAGTGTCCATACCTTGTTCTGAAAGCTGTTTTATGAATGTCTTCATCTTTTAGTCTTGATTGATGGTATCTGGATCGTAAATCGATCTTTGAGAATATTGCTGCTCCACACATTTGATCAAAAGGATCATCAATACACGGTAAACTTAAAGGATACTTATTCTTTATCATTGCTTTGTTAAGCATACAATAATCTATGCATAGATGGAAGGTACCATATTTCTTTTTGACAAAGATTACTGGTGCTCCCCAGGGTGAAACATTGGGTCTATTTAATCCTTTTGCCAATAGTTCTTGCAATTGAGCCTTAAGTTCCATCAACTCTGTAGTGGTCATACGGTATGGTGCTTTTGATATTGGTTCAGAACTAGGAATTATGTTGATGGAGAAATCAAAAGCTCTTTTTGGGTGTAACACAGGGAATTCACTGGAAAAACATCTTGAAAATTTTGAAGGAAGGGGTAGTTCTCCACAACGGGTTCTCTTTGATCCTTTAGAGAAGTTCTTCAATCCCTTGGAGTTTTTGAGATTCACAATATGTAAAGACCCACACCTCAAATTTGGAAGTTTGTATGGTTTTATTTCTATTTGTTTGACAATGCCAACATGTCAAACAATATTATATTACACTGGCTGAGTTTAATCCCCAAACTTCAAATGAAATAAATAGAATTATTGCAATACATAAACTTCTAACATTCAATCCTTACAAACGCTTTGAAATATATGAATTTAATATCCAGTATTCCAATTTATCAATTTATGGATGCAACATGAACGGATAAGGAATCAATACATGCTCAGATTTATTTATTCTCAGATTATACTCTGACCTGGAAGGTCTGAAATTGATTGCAGCTCCTAACTTTGCTGTTAATGCAAGGAGTATCAATCTGATACAAATCTCAGCTCCTCACAAGAAGGCCACAGCTGGTGAGACTTCCCACAGCTCCCTTAGTCTCACGTCTGCTAGAAATAGCTGACAAGTTTTCCCCACACCATTGAAATCTGTCCAATAATATATGGTGGCGCTACCATCCCAGTCACAAGCCTCCAATATGGGCGGTGACAGAAATTAAAAGGCACACAACTCCCTGGATGACACAATGACTATCCAATAGGCAACGCTGATATGCAAGTCTGTACTCCATGAGCAGATGAAAGGCGATGATATCAGTATAATAAGCTGGCAACGATGGCAATGATATCGACCCCCGGCATAATGAAGTCTGTGCAAAAAATGCCACAGCCCCCTCTACACATAGAATCGCCCCAACTCTTCAATATCACTGATCATGCAAATTTGAATATGGGTTTAGTATTTGATTGAACAAGATATATCAATCACCCTGCAAATTTGACTTTGAAGGAGACTCAAATTTGAAATCAATTCCATACTCCACAGGCTAGGGTGGATAGTTTCACCATTGAACCTTGTAATCCTCAAGCTCCTTGAGCTTCACAAACAACCATGAAGAGATAATAAGCTCCGATGATAATATGAGCCTCCAAAAATAAATTCTTATATCTTCCCGTGAATGCTCCTCCAAAATACCTTTCCCCTCTCAAATATTAAAATTTAAATATTTGGACTTTGACTTTAGGAGGGAAACAATATAAAGTGAATTTATAAATATTATGAGTCCCACTTAAGTCACTTTAAGAAAATATTAATTAATTAATATTATTCGTGTTATTTACTTGAGAATAATAATAATAATAATGTTGAATATTTTGTCATTCATGTCAAAGTTAAATCTGTTCGGATAAGACAAGGGAGCCGTTTTGTATTATTAGAAGCCAAGCGTAGAGACTACAGTTGGCCGAGCTATTGGTATGGAATGCTGAGTCAGCTGTTTCGAGGAAGACAGCAATGGTCAACGATATTGTTTTCGGAGTTGGCCCATTCAATCAACCATTGCCAGGCTGTCAAATGAGTATAAGCATTGTGGCAGTTGGAGGAGTCGTGTGTATGTAACCCGCCCACGAGAAGACATGGCACAATTTTAACGCATATCCTTTTGTAATGCCTTGACTTATTAAGTGATGACAACTCATGGATTTTAATTTCGTGAGCTTTACTTTTGGGCGTGGGCTTCTTCATTTTTGAGGAGTCATTCATTCTCTGCGACGACTTTTAATATTGTGTTTATGGGGCGGCTTGTCGCTATCGTCTATTCTTGGTGGCTGTATAATGAGTTAGTGTGTGGTTTGTGTAAGTGTTTGTGCAGCGCTAAATGAAGGCTTTCGTAGTCTCTTAAATTTGCAAACTTTATTCTTAGGCGATGACTTTAGTCAAATGAATATGAATTCATGCTTCTATAGTGACAGTGTATGGAGTGATGGTTTTAGTATCTTCAGGCTTTCCTAGAGCGGATGACTCTTGGACTTTATTCCTCATGAAGTCATGAAGAATGTCTATGTTCGCTGAAATTTAATCCTTTACCGTATTCTTTATTGTAACGGCTTGCACTCTTTCTGAGTCGTTTTTTTTTGCATGGAGGACGTGATTAATAAAAATACCATCGATATCTTTTTCTAAGTGACGAGATGTGTGAAGTGGTGTAGTGGGAATTATTTGTGATTGAGCCAAATTAAGTTTTGGGGCACATTTGTGGAGTAAGGATATCTAAGGCATGAAGAGGGGTTGCAGATATTGTGAGATTAATTAATTCTTCATACATTGAGGCCAAAGCTTATTCTAAATGGAGTCGGGTTTTATCATGTTGCAGGTGTCGGCATATGAAAGGAGACCTAGTTATTTAAATTTACATTTTCAACCCCTCCCATATTAATAACGAATTGATAAGTTTGAAAGAGGCGGTGGATATTCTGAAAAGTAAGTTTTTGGTGAATTCGTGGGTTCTTTAATCAACATAGCATTTGCAAAGAGTAAGGAAATTTGAGGCGAAATATTATAGAGTTTAAGATTTCAAATAAAATTTGTTTGGCTTTAGCATGTTACCAATGTTATAAGGAAATTGTGGAAGACAAGTTGCTTTGACGTGGGCTTGTAGGAATATTTTTGGCTTTATATATCCTTTATCACATGTTTTGAAAAAATCATATCAAGTTCATTGCTGGGCGGAATCGGTCATTGTTTTGATTTTTCTGAGTGACAACTATTCAGGGTATTTTGTGTCTTCTAAGGTACAGTGAGAAGTTCGTCTCCATGAGTGGATTTTCATTCAATGGCAGTGTTGGAATTCCTTTTAGAGGAGTTTCAGTTTGAGTGTATATGCAAAGCAAGAGCTTTTTAGTTGGTTTGCAGAATGTATTTGAAGTTTAGTATGTAGTGTTGATGTGTTGTGACAATTCTCAATGAGTTGGTGCTCACGCTGGAGTTGGTGCTTTAGGGAGTTAGTGCTTCCAGTGAGTTGGTGCTCACTCTTGTAATCTAGAGATTGTAGTCTCTTGGGTTGGTGCCCAATTGATGTTAATGAAAGCAATTGTTCTAACGTGGTTTTTTACCCGAAAGGGTTTTCCATGTGATATTGGTGTTCATCTTGTCTAATGTTTACTCTTATTGTTTAAACTTCAAATACATTTTGCAAACCAACTATTTTCGGAGTTCCGTGGGCTACTCGGAGTCATTTTTAGGGTTTCCTAAATTCTTGGAGGTTTCTCGTCAGTTTTTCAGGGGTTATTTGTAGGAGTTTTCCAGTATGATTTCTGGGTCTTTCTAGGTTTTTAGAGAGCTTTCGTGGGCAAACATTGCTATTTTTAGACGGCTACCCAAAATGTGCTCATATGGAGTTTGGAGTCACTATTTTTAACAGTATGCTATTTTTATTAAGTGCTATTTTTGGCAATGGTGTTGGCAACATTTCAGAGTAGGGTTTCTAGTTTTAGTAGTATTGGCAGTTTCAGTTTGAGCCCAACTACTCTTGGCAGTTTTGGCTTCCACCATATTTGGAGTTCAAAAAGGTAAAATATTAAATATAACTTAAGTTATTAAGTTACTTTTGTACCCCACGCCTAGGAATGAGAACCTTAAGTTGTTTTTAAAAGGGGGCCATGGAGTTGGATGCCCAAGTTGATGAATTAAGTAATTTTAAAAAGTAAATTTGCTCATCCAAAGGTGGACGCCTAAGATGGAGGTTTAAAAAGTGAAATTAAAATAAAATATCATTTTCCAAAAGGGATGTCCCATTTGAGAGGGAAAAGTAAATTCAAATTTTTGGGTTTCAAGGTTATAAAATGCCCTCACTTGCTCTCATTTTTAGATGCTAATTGGATGATAATGAAATGCTGTCGGATTGAGGATTGAATCCCCTCAAGGGCTTTGGAGACGAAAACCTTGAAAGTTGCTCTAGTTTCAGAGTTGAGAGATACTCCCTAACTGGACATTGGAGTGGCTTCACTGTAGGAGTCACCATTGGAGTTATTGGTGAAAGATTTTCAATTTTCTTTGATTATGGATTGTTTTGATGTCTTCTAGCTATGTTTTGGTGTGTTAACTCTTCTTGCAATGATTTGAGTGCATTTTGGAAGTGATTTCTTGGAGTTTCAAATTGCTGGTTGTATTTCCAAACCCTTGGCTGTACCATTGTTTTACCCACGCTGATTGGAGGATTGAATATGGAATATCCCCCTTATAATTTTTTAAATTTTTGTTGCAAATGTTGTCATTGATGTCAAAGGAATATAAGAGATTGTTAGAATTATGTCATTGATGTCAAAGGAATAAAGACAATGTTATAGACATGTCAAGTTATTGACGCCATGAAAGAATGTTATCACAAAGAAGTAATTGTTGTCAAAGGTAGATTGATAGAAAGATTGTTAATGGATGAAAGAGTTGCTGATCTCAAGTGGGATCTATGTCAAAGGACATCAAGGATAGTACAATGATCAAATTAAGAAGTATCAGCAATGAGAGATAGCAAATGTGCTACCTAAAAAGGAGAAAACTCTATTGCAAAGGAGCAAATGATCAAATGAGAGAGATGCAATTGCCGTTGCATGATACAGGCATTATATAAATACCATCGGGTCCCTATTTCAAACATCGTCGTCCCCCAAGCATATTGTATCATGGATCCATTATTTATAATTAAATGTAAGACCATTATGGTCGATCTCTATTGTCAAGTGGATATTCCTGGCTGTAGTATTTGACACGGAGATCATTTGGAAATTGCTAGAGGAATCGAATCATTCATCTGACTGAAATGATTAGAATGTCGAATAAAAATGCATATAGGTGGGCTGCCGTGGAAGGTTAAGACCTGATGTGGAGTCATGGACAAAATCGTATTAACTGGCTTCCAAGCACCGTTGAAAATGTCAAAGGATCGAATGCATTATCTATGCCTTTCTGAAGACAGTGATTATATTTGTAATGGCAGCAATTATATTGGCAGCGATTATTTTATAAAAGACAAAGTTTATACAAAGAATATTTGACACGTATTAAGGAAGAGGTGTAATTATTTTACAAGCTCGATAACAAAAAGAGATGCAAGTTATGAATTGGTTTAATTAATACCGATGGCAAGAGATAATGTTTGGTTAAAAAGATTCAAAGATTGTAAACGTTTGATTAAGTTGGAATTAGCTCTAATAAAAAGACGTCTCCCTTGGATAGAGACGCATCTATTATGATGCATTGCCTCTCTTCATAAGAGGTAATAAGATATAAAGATGTAGATTTAAGGAACAAGGTGTGTACGTGGGAAGAAAAAGGTTATATCACCCAAACACGAGCAGGTGAAAAAGAAGGAAGACATATCATACAGCAGATCTGCAAATTAGAAGATAAGAAGAAGATCATTGTAAGGAGTATCTAATGAAGATTTTTCTGAATATAGAGAGGTGTTGAGTAGGAGTATGGAATATATGCTACATCATTAAAACTCAAACGGGTGTGTTGATTTGTGTGGGACAAGGATAGAATCGAATTGTATGGAATTTATTGAATATGATCTTTGATAGAGAAAGGAAGAAAAATTAGAGTGTGAGTGTATGTGGTGTATGAAGAGTGAATAAGGGTGTGAGTTTTACAATGAGAACTTAAAAGATATCTACAGAATTTGAAAAGATATTTAAATGTGAGAGTGAAGAAAAAGAAGAACAAACACATCGTATACACCAGAATTATGAAGACTTTATAAGCAGATTTATGGAAGATTATGAACAGATTTATGGAAGATTACAAGAGCAGATGTAAGAGCAAAATTTTCTTTAGTATAACAGCACATCCATGAAGAGTATATGAGCAGATTTGACAAAGGGCTGAATTAAAGAGGAAGACATATGAATGATTGCATCAAGTTTGTGAAGAAGATATCATTAACTAAAAGATCTTTATGAAGGCATGGAAAGAGTTTGCCATCAATTGAAGAAGACATGGTTTGTGAGGAGGAATATTTGACAGATCCATAGAGAAGATTATACCAGATTTGTAAGAAGGGTGTTTGAGCAGAATTGTCCATCATCTGTTGAGGAAGCAACATTGAAGGTGGAACATTATTCTTCAAGTTATTATTTTTGCTGAGTTGGTGCTTGGCAAGTGGGGGTTGGTGCCTCCAGTAGGTTGGTGCCTACGAACATTAGGGGTTGGTGCTCCTTGTAGGTTGGTGCCTACTAAACCACAAAATTGATGATTCAAGTAGGTTGGTGCCTACAATCTTTGTAATTTCATATAAAAACATAAAATACAATTGTTGGTGTCAACTTGATCATATTGTGTATTATTGCATAGTTGATATTGTGTTGAAGTTTGAAAGTTGAGAGGGTAAAATTTTGTTGATATACTGATTCACTGTCCTCCACCCCCCCGCCTGCCCTCCCTCTCAGTATATCTTTGTGCTCTTCAATTTTCACCACACAACAACCAATGATTAGCGTTAGCACTAAAGATTATCCAGCTTGAAAGTAACCCTCACCAAGAATGTTCACCAAGATCTTGATGTGGGCGAGGTGATAGCATATGGTGCCGGGGATTGTTAGTAAACAACTGGAAATGAAAGAGCAATTACTGTAGGCAGCTAGCTGACCATGAGTCCACCTTGCCACTTCTTCAGTGGGGGGAAGATTATTACAAAATTATTGAAACTAAACAGTCAACCACTTATTCAGCGGGAGCCAATAAATTGAAATAACGAAAACTTGACCACTTATTCAGCGGGAGTATGAAATACAAAATGAAATGAGTTGAAGATAGAAAGGCTGATTCAGTACTACTGAAACCAGCTATTACAATGTGCTTATTACAATGATTTTTTCAATGAAGCCTTGCTCCAATCTTCAATACAATGATTACACAATATTCTCCAATACAATTATGAGTTAGAACATGAAGGAAATATTGCATAAGGCTGTGATAACCAAGTATGATATAAAACCAGCAAACTGAAGATGCAAACTAGCAACTAAACTTTCATTAAATTGTTCATAACTTCACCCAAAATGCTCCAATCTCCTTCAAATTGAATGCTCCTGAAACAAGAGGCATAGACGCCTAAGAAGCAAGATTGCCAACACCAAAATGATGCTTAATGAAAGCAAAATGCAACCCAATACACAGCTGCTAGGAGGGATGGTGTAATGTCCCCTTCTAACTAGCCACTCAGCCGGCCTTGTTGCCTTTTTAACTTCCGAAGGCAACGGAGGGAGACAGGGAGTCATTTAGTTAATTGTTTATTTTATTACCTATTCTCTCAAGGGTGATATTAAATAATTAATTAAATTATTTGTGCTAAGTGACTTTATTAAGTGATAAAAGTGACTAAAGGGGAATATTTAAAAGAATTGGACTTTGGAAAGTCACTTAACTTTATGTGAGAAAATTAAAAGAAATAAAATAAGTCACTTTATCGGACCTCTTTGGAAGGGAAATGAGAAAAAGGGAAAAAGAAGATTCATTCGCACCTTTCAGCTTTTTGGAAAATAGACTTGTATTCCTCACGGGAAGAGAGAGTTCCTGGTTCTAGGGTTTGAAGACCCTCTTCGTCTCCATGTTTCGGGTGTGAGATATCACCCCTAGCTTGGAAACGCGTCATGGTTGTGAAGAAGTTCGAGTTCCTCATTCTGCAGTTCGATTTTGTTTGCTGTGGGAAATTGCGTGGGTTTTGGTTGTGAGTTTTTGCATTTGACTGAAGCTATATGGTAACCAATATCATTCAGCATGGAGGTGCCATTTCCTAAGGAGACCCTAGGCGATTCTATTATTGGCAAAAGATAACAGTACTGGGCAGTGGTGTGAAAGAAACGAGCCTCTAGGAGAAAAACGTGTTGGTCAGAATGGAAAGCGCTTCATCTCCTGTCCTCATTTTGAATGAAAGCCATTGTAGGGAGCTGAGAAAGTGATGCGGGGCTAGAACAAGGCTGGAGATGCTGTCTACCAGGAGATTCGAGAGTTAAGAGAAGAGTCCCAGCTGCTGCACGAAAATCTGGGTTATTGCTGAGACGTTACTTCATTGAGCAGTTGTTTCCTAGTCTCCAACTCAGGTCTGAGACATTCTATCCACCTTATCTGGGTATTGCTGTGCTTATAAGTTCTTTGAATGCTTCAATGGAAGTCTAAGAACTGCTATTTATTTTGAGAATGTTTATGGTAGACTACAGTTAATATAAACTCAGCCAAACTACTGTTACAGTGATGTAATTTCTGTGCATTAGGCTGTAGGATTTTAACTTGGGAAATAAAATAGTTCTTTGGCTGCAATCTGACAATGTACAAATCTGTATCCATTCTGAGTCTTGGGACATCGTCTCTAACATATTTGTGAACTGAATTATCTTCACACTCAGAAATTCATCTTTATGTATGCTGATCCAGTGGGGTCTTGAAATCAATGAATGGTCCTATTGCTGTTATAAACTTGCATGTTCATATAACTTGAGTATGATGTTAGTACTATTGGAACCGTTTAGCCACTGTGAATGAGTTGGTCCCTGGTAAGAAGTATTTACTACAGCATTACCTCAGTCTCAAAATAATGAATATTGGTGTGCATCATTGATTACTTCCCATGCATGAAAAATCATGAATACCTACATTGCAGTCTCAGCTACCTTCATCCAAAGAAGAAAGAATAGTAACATTCAGTGAACTCCCTTCAAACCAAGCAAACAATCAGCAAACTATAACAGCAAACAACATTCAGCAAACTATAACAGCACACAAACAGCTCACACATCAAGTGTCGGACACAATTTCAAGGAGGCCAAAGCAGAAAGTTAGAGCAAAAATTTGCACGGTTCTTTACAGATGGCCCATGGAGAAGGGTGACCTCACTAGAAAATCAAGCTCTTCAAAATAAAATCTGAAAATCAAGGACAGGGGGCGTCTAGGATATAGAAAAGCTTATAGCAACTACCTACAATGAAATTAAAATCATACAAGGAGATACGAATGATAATCACCTATAGCCATGGTTGAACCAGCAACATGAAATACAAAAAATAACTTCAAAACTTATAACAATGATGCTTAATCTGCACTCTCTGAATGAGAAGCAATCTCATATCCAGCTAGGTGTTATCTCTCAAACACGAAACTGAATCCTTGCTAGGAGGTATGCATTCCTCGAAGCCATAAGCCTGAAAACAATTCGTCAATAATTCGATATGATAAGCAAATGGATCCTGAATGAGTGAGCAAAGGCCTGCTTAAATAGATGTTGAGGTGACTCTTTAGCTTCCATAATTTCCCTCAAAAAGGGGACACCCAAGCCTCATTGGAATATTTTAATTTTTAAAACAAACTTCATTCACCTTCTCCTAGGCATCCAAAGCAAGAGGCCTCAATAAACATTATAAAAATATTTAATTTCCTCATCATGAGGCGTCCACCCTCCGAGGCCACATTTTAAAACAACTTAAAGTCATAACGTTAGGCCAAGGGGCCAATTTGAAATTAAAACTTTAATGACTTTGAAATAATTTATCTCTTCAAAAATGCACCTCAAAAGCCAAAACCACAAATACTTAACTGCTTTGCTCGAAGTGGAAAACACATTGGATTACTGCCAACCGAGACATTGCCAAAAATAGAACTTACTAAAAATAGTAAATTCAGAAAAGTTGCCCATTGCATTTGCATGCCATATCATTGTGAAGCTCTTTGAAAACCCAAAAAGAATCTACAAACCAAATTCCAAGACTCCAACATGCAAACCCTCAAAAATGCCAAAAACCTGCAAACAACTGGAAATCCTAATTTGTACTTTTCACTAGCCAATGGGCCTTTGGAAATAGGCTATCAACCACAAAGAGCGTATGGCTAAAATGGGGACATTACAGTCCGCCCTTCCCAAAATTGCTTGTCCTCAAGCAATGCCGCCACACTCCAAGACAAAGGTTTGATCCTTACTATGCCGAGAAGGATCCCAGGGTCCCATGTCCATCTCTGAAACGACACACCATGCTGATGCTGCACCACTTTGATCACACAATTAAAACCTTTGTGCCAATTCTGCTCTAACCTCCTTTGTAACCTCAAAAGGTTATTGTCCAAGAAACTCAAACTGAAAGCCTTAGAAGAATTGAAATCAGCATCTCTTGCTCAAAAGATTTTGAGAAGCCAATCTCTGCCATACCAATGTCTATTACAAACCTGAGCCAAAGGAAAGAGAGTCTACTCCACTCAAAATCATACTCCTCAACATAACTTCTCAAAGTGTCTAACAGAGTCACAATTGCATATGTGACTCCTCTAAAACTTCTTGCCAAGAGAAAAACATATTCATCCTCATGAATCCTTATGAATCTACTGTACCTCCTTTGAGTTATTCTGAAACAATCATGAAGACTTCTGAAAACTCTTATAGAGCCCACTCCAAGAGTCTGAGAGCGATGAACCAAGGCAATCAAAGGTTCACTACCCCAGGCATAAGTACAAGGAAATGCATAAGAGTGGCCTCTGGTAACAACTTGAACGCCTCTCAAAGATGTATTCAGATTACTTTGAATCATCATTTCTTGCATTTGAGGCCAAAAATCAGTCTTGATTGGTGATTGTGAAGTCTGAAAATGAGTATACCATCTGCCCACCATGACTGAATTGATTGACTTATGACCTGATTTAAGGATAATTAGCATCCAAGAAGATGAACAACTGCTGCTATACTGAATATCATCATCCAACTTAATGCATCTGCTCATGTCCAAGGCTGTAAGCATCCTCTCAAGAGACTCCAATCCAATATAAAACCATCCTTTGCTCGAAATATCTTTCCTCATGATGTCTGCAGAGTGAGACAAATCAATCCCTAACAAGTGGCTGGTATAAAAGATGCTAGCAAAAACAACACTGAATTCAGTTGTCCTGGGAATGCCTCTACAGTCACAAACTGATAACACAACATCGACACCTAATCTCCCAGTGTCAAAGGGGTGAATCTGAGCACACCAACTCATTTGTGTGCAAAGAATCATGACTCCATGTAAACTAATTGGAAAGTGGACAGTAGTGCCAACTTTGAAATTTTGCCCACAACTCCAATCTTGATTCAACACCTCATCGTGAACAACTGCACCCGGGCCACAAATCCCGTGATCAACTCCAACCACCTCATGGAGTTCGGAAGGAGCTCCATCACTCAATACGGTCAAACCTCTAAACTGTGTCTCATGGAACTAAATGATGTTCTTCATGTGTGCATAAACAGGTAGGCTCATCCTCTCTAAACTGATGCAAATAATGATAGCACTGTCAAAACTGAAAGTCAGGCCTCTAATTATCCTGGGAATGCTTCCCCTATTATAAATTGATAGAACCTCATCCCCACTAAATCTCCAAGTGCTATAGTGACAGTCTCGTGCACACAAATCCATGTAAACAGCTGCAAACATCAGTGCAAAGTTTGGACATGTCATGACTAGCATTTTAGAATAACCACTAAACAACAATGTACAATCTGGGAACCAAGGAGCCAAGTCTGAAAATTCTCCCACAATTTGATGCACATTTTCGAGACTCGACCAATTCAACCATCTTAAATTTTCGAGACTCAACCAATTCAACCATCTTAAGATAGGTAGTACTCTTCCATTGGTTAATGTTGAGTGAAGACCAATAGGTTCAAGTTTGGACACCATTAAATGCTCATTTGCTAGCCATCTCAAGAGAGTGTTGCCTGTCATGTAGCTTGGATCCACCAACATTACCTTATGCTTAACTATAAAATCTTGCATGTCATAAAGATAATGCCTCTTACCGACGTCATTCACTTAGAAATTATCTATCACCTTATGATTAACCAAATCATGTGAAGATAATGGACTGTTGTTCACAATCATAAAAACCACATTTTCTTCATCCCTTTCGTTGGTGTCTTCCTAGAATTTATGCACATCTTCTTCAACTTGTGGATGCCCATCATTAGTTGCCGATCCACAGAGTGTAACATGTTGAATACCACATACATTGCCAGTCATAACATCTATCTCATGGCTGCAAACTAATCCTTCCTGTGGCAATTTCTCTTCCCAACTCAAGAGTTCACACTCTTGATGTACCTTTTAATCACCATCAACATATTGAATCTCCTTGGTATTATGCAATGTTTCATCATTATGGAGCTCATTTATTCCTTCAACTATTTGCATGATCTCCATAATCCTTGTATTAGCTTCTTGTTCCTTAAGTGTGGCTGCAATAGTGATTGATTTTCTGCTTTGCATAAAGAGTGATTAGCTAAGATAAGATCAAGGCAAACAAGAAATGATACGGCCAAAGTGTCCATAAAACCCCCAAATTGTACGGCCCCTTAGCCTGGCGACCCCCTTTTAAAAATCAGATAAAATTCATTAAATTCGTCCTTGTGAATGAACTGGGACGCCTTGAAGAGAGGCATCCATTGAAGCAATACCCAGAATGAGACCTTGAGCCAAAATGAGAGTTATGAACCGTTTTTCCGATATTAGACCCTGGTAAGAAATGTTTCCAGATTTCAAAAAGAAAGCTTTCAGACCACTGTAATAGCTTCAAAATACCACAAAAGCAAACCCAAATCTGAACCATGAGTCCAACATGCCAAATACCAAAAACCCACTTCAAAAATACAGATCTTCATCTTTTCACTTCAAAAATACTGTAAATTATTAAACTATGAAGCCCTAGGTGATTTGTGAGATAGAACCACTCCAAATCCAGCTAGGGTGGATCTCTCACCACTGAAACCAGCTCCAAATGATGAGGGTTTTCGTCCTCAACACACAACAACAATATTTAGGAAATAGTCTAGCAACATCCTGTTAAGTTGTCAACTCAGATATGTCCAAATGAAGCCCAAAAAGAGGTTTTAAAGAGTCAAGAGGAAATTAGGGCAAACAAATTCAAATCCTCTTTCCCTCCAAAAGCCAACGACCCCCTTCACATGAGCTTTTTAATTAAAATATTTCAAAATACCTCCCTTGAGCGTCCATGCTCATAAGGAAACTATTTCGCTTTTGGTGTCTTCTAAAACAACATGAAGTCATTACATTAGGTTCCTAGGTGCTTTTTACATGACCCCCTGACCCCTTTACTTAAGTTAAAGAAACTTTATTAAAATAACTTAAGTGAGAAATACAAATAATAATTAAATCAAACTTTAGCCATGCCAACACCCAAACTGGAAATAGACACTGCTGAAGTAGCCTTGGCTAGGACTAGTTACCAAAAATTGATTTACTATTTATAGCAACAAACCAGCAAACCGGTATAAAACATTAGAGCTCACTCGACAACTGCCACACACTGCCTAAACAGGAAACCCAACATTGCATTGCTGCCGTGACCAATTGCTAAATATAATACTTACTAAAAATAATGAGTCAAAACCAAACTAATGTAATGTCCCTTACCTGACTTTGCCGTAGAACTCACTTTTTTTGCCCTAGAATTCGCTTGTTGATTAGGTTTAGGGTTTCTTCTTTCCAAAGGAACATTCTCTTTAATAAAATAATCTTGGTTTGAAATCTGCATTCATCATATTAACAACATTTCCACATACACATATATTTGTTAGCATTAATATCTAGATATCCAAAATATAAACATAATTACAAAGCAACAGTGAAGGCATATGAGGAGTGGCATGGGTAGATCTGCTTGAAGCTATCCATCTAAGCTCAATAGCACGAGTGTTCAACCCTATGTTCCACGGCTTGTCGGGGATGGGGATGGGGGGACGGTAGGGGACGCGTTTCCAGGACGTTTCCTAAGGGCCAATTTTTAGGGGGCAGCAGGGGACGGTGACATACAAAATACATATATATATATATATATATGATTTTTTCAAAATTTATTAATATATTAGAGAGAGAGAGAGGGAAAGAGAGATAGATATGTCAATAAATTAATAATTGATAACAACAATACCAATATGTAAGTAAATCGCGAGAGTAGTACTATAACAGCATAAGAAATGTCATTAAAGCATTATAAAATTTATCACAGCAGTATCAAACATCAATAAAACCATGGTCTATCAATATCCAAATGTCTCAAACATGTATCCAGAAGTCTCAAAGTTCAAACATGAAAATCAAAATATTAAATACAACAGTCTATGAAATTAAGCCTCATTCGGGCTATGAATATCCAAAGACTTAGAATTATCTAAGTCACTATCATCCTTTGGCAAGAGTGGATCATCCAATGGTAGCCCGACCAATCCTGGTTGCGTCTCCTCCTCATCAATTTGCCTAACATCCTCAGGATCAACATCCCATCGTGCTGCTGGAGTCTGTCGATACTCAGTAGTTTGTCGGTCCTGAAGTCTCAAGGCACTGTGAACTGCAACTAATTTCTCAACTCGTTTTGAAGTAAGACTCTTTCTCTTTATGGAGTGGATGAAGCCATAGGTGGACCAATTCCTCTCTGCAACAGAGGAACTAGCAATCTGTGAGAGCAAACGAATGGTAAGTTGTTTCAAATCCGGTGTGTCCTTCCCATGGAATTTCCACCATCCAATGGGGTTGTTTTGTGCAATGGTGGCCCTATCCGTCCTAGCCTCTGGTTTGCTGAATGTAGGACCCTGAAGATCAGAAAACATAAGCCACTGCTCTCTAAGAATGGTTGCCTGCTCGTTGGCATACATTTTACGAAGGGCTGCTGTAAGCCCCTCTATCACCTCGTCATCCTTAGAAGGAAGCATTCAGCCAGGTCTAGGTACATACCACTTCGGATTAAGAGCATAGGAAAGCATATGAAGAGGGGTATTCATTGTGTTCCACCTCTTTGTCATAATAGGCCTAATATGGTCCTCATAAAAACTCATCTCAGAATCCTTTTTACGAATAGCTTGCTTCATTTGGTCAAGCATGCTATCAAAAGTCTCATATATCTCTCCCAAGCTAGGAGAGTCTGTATCTGCATACCGGATTATTGCAACAGCTGGTGATATGAAAGAGCAAATATACCTACAAAAAACCAAATTAAAAATTAGAACTTTTAAAATACAAAGACTAAAGTAAGACAAAGTGTAATTGTAACAAATTCAAAAACAATTTAAATTTTCAGATTTCTTACTTGATAGTGGCCCATCAAGTTTCATTAAGTACTCTATCAGACTATCTCTCACTTCCTTGCCTTCACTTGTCTTTGATAGAGTCCACCTTTTCCATTCTGCACAAACAACCATGGCTTGTAGAGCATCTTGGACCTCCAACATCCTCTCCAACAAAATATAGTAGCTAGCATATCTAGTCTTAACTGGTTTGAGGAATTCTTTCTTTGAATAAGATCGGTATAGTGCAAGTGAAGTTTGATGGTTACATACAAACATTTGTATGTTTCTAGCCTCTGAAACTGCTGCCTTCACCCAATCTATTTTGCCAATGTCTTTCAAAGCATTATTCAAAGCATGTACACAACATGGAGTTCAGAAAATATGTTTGTAAGCACTCTCAATCATCAAACTAGCTAGCTTACAAACACGAGCTGAATCTATCACAACTTGCACAAAATTAGAAGGCCCAACCTCCTCTATGGCCTCTCTCAAAATGCCAAACTGAAAATCAGCATCCTTAAGCTTCCCAAAACAATCAATAGCTCAAAGAAAGTATGAACCAGCAGGGCATGTAACAATAACATTAATGAGTGGTCTATGCCGAATATCACTCCACCCATCCATGACAATGGAACAGCCAGTCCTAATCCATGTTTGCCTCATCTCCTCCATCATCATGGTAGCTTTTGAATATTGTTTGTCAAGGAGGGAGGTACGCAATCTATGTTCTCCAGGGGGGGCATAAGAGGATCCAACTGCCAATATTTCTCTCACCATTGTTTTGAAATAAGGTGACCTTGCCAAATGAAATGGAAGAGGATGTGCATAAAAGAATTTGGCCACTGCATCATCAGCTTGCTCATGTTTTTGCACATTCATTAACCCCATGACTGAAGCTTTCTCACTTGCTTTCGTCTTCCCTCTATCACAACTCTCTCCAACTAGTACATTGGAAGAGGCTTGCAAATCAGCTAATGACTGTTTTTTATTTTGAATGGTAATCATTTGGTCCTCACTTACTCCAGCCAATTTTGCAAATAGAAGCTGCTGCTCCAATGTTATTTCCGTACAAACTCTAACACCCTTTCCACTGTCACCCACTAGATGGCCTCTAATCCTAGTATAGCTCCCATGGTAATTAGTTTTACAAACATGACACAACCATTTCCTGCTGCCCTCTGAATTTTTCTTCTTGTTGGCAGTCACATCTGTGGCAAACTGACGCAATGGTTTCTTCTTGTTGAAAGGGCCTTTTGCAAACCTTTGAAGAGTGGGTATAGGGCATGCAAAATGTTCTGAAGAAGCATGGGTTGGAATTTCAGAGGTAGAATAAGGGTTTACTGGCATTCCTGTAGCTTCATTTTCACTGTCACTACTCTCACTCTCATGGTCACTGCCACTATTGCTATTGCTGCTCATTTTGGATGCTTTTTTTGTTGTTGTTGAAAGCCTGAAAATTTGTAAAATTGAAACCAAAAAAGGTATTATTAAACTTAAGTAAGTAGTATTATTAAACTTAATAATTTTTAAACCCTTCCATTCTCTTTATTCTGAGCATAACATTAAAAAGTAGCCATAGGGCGTTTTTAATTTTACTCTCAGAATAACAGAGAATGCAAGGGTTATTAAATTATTAATTTCATTTTTAAAAAAATTGCATTCTCTGTTAGTATGAGCATAAAATTAAAAAAGCCCTATGGCTACTTTTTAATTTTATGCTTAGAATAACATAGAGATTAGAATGCAAAGGTTTAAAATTTTTATTTAAAAAAAAAAAAATTGAAAAGAGATTCAGATTACTGATGAAAAAATGAAAATTGGAAAACAAAATAAAATTTTAAGCTTAAAACTATGCTCATAGCCTCATACCTCAACCTCAATGGTCGCCTATGACTCCTCAACCCTCACTTGTCATTGCAAATGTGCGCCTTCAGCACATATGATAATGTCAGAATTTTTTTTTTTTTAAAACCGTCGCCCCTGTTGCTAGCTGGTCGCCTGGTTGGCTGAGAAACAAACCAGTGCATCGCCCCTGGTTTGAGCTTCACACAGTCGGCTCAGAAAATGTCCGCTCACAGCTGCGTCTCGCGTGCGTGCCTTCACTCATGAGAAATAAAAAACTTAATTCATTGTGTATATAGTTAAGAACTTAAGACAAAATTTTAATGTTTTGTCTTCATAAAACATTAGTCCTGTTGGAAATATTGTCATTGATGTCAAAGGTACAAAGACGAAGCTTGCTAAAGGAAGATTGGTGGATATTGCCATCATTGAGTCAAGGTAAAATGAGAAGATGAGCACAATTGAAGATAACACATTTTGAAAGAAAGAACTGTTGGAAATGTTGTCACTGATGCCAAGGTAAAATCAATGTTGGAACATATGAATCAGATTAGAGCATCATAAGTTTCATTATGTAAAGACCTAAACAGATCACATAGGATTCATAATGCAAGACTTAAATAGATCACCATAAAGTTCAAGGTTGCTGGTTCAAAATACATTCAGATTTATTAATGTTCAGAACATTCAGATTTATTAATGTTCAGATTGAAGATACGCCTCATCTCCAAGTGCAGCTATAAGATAAAAGTAAATAAAACAAGAGTTGCTAATTTGTTAACAAGCCAAAATTGTCTTATTCAAAGATATAGGAGGTGATATGATTTTTAGTTAAGTAACTTAACAAAAAATAGAAACTATTATCCAAAAAGCAACGATGGAAAAAGAAAGAATAAAAAATAAAGAAAAAGCAATATAAAGACAAAATTAGGAAAGAGACAAAATTCAGAAAAGACAAAATAAGAAAAAGTCAAAAGCAAGCAAAAGCTATTACGATTTGTCTCTTAATGAAAAGGTACGTCTAAAGGAAATGATAGTTCAAATAAACAAATACGTCTCTTAATGGAAAGATGCGAATCATCAAAGGATAGATTCAAAACAAATTCAAACTAATTAAAAGAAGAGATACGATCCTTTGAAGAGTTACATCTTTTGATGTAAGTACGTCTCTTGAGAAGATATAATAAGAGAGTTAAGATTTTCTGAGTGCTGGGTGTGTGTAATAAATGTATATTATCTGAAGAATATAGAGAGAAAAAATAAGTGGTGGAATAAATGATATATCTCTAATCTTAAACGGGTGTGTTGTGGATTTTATTGAACATCATTTATGATAGAGAGAAGAAAATGAATATCATTTATAAGTACAGATTGAGTAGCTGTGTGTGAATAATGAATACTTTCTGAGCATTTAAAAAGAAAAATCATATACACAGCAGCAGGTATATGAATATGAGTTTACAGATAAAAGAATGATTTCAAGCAGACTTTTGTGAAGGAAATATTATAGTGTTGTTGTATGTGTTGAAAATTGGAAAGAAGCAGATATACAGAGTATATATACAGATTTTTGAAGCATATTTAAACAGATTTATGGTGCATATTTGAGCAGACCTGTGAAGGATTTGCAAGTAGATTGAAGTAAACGAAATATATATATGAAGACAATCAAGTAAAAGCAAATAGACGTGAAGCAGATCTTGTATCTAATTTGAAGCAGATTTGTGAAGGAATTTAAGAGCAGATTTATGACAGTGTCTGAAGCAAAGGTGTGAAGAAGATTGGAATAAGAGGAAACATACAGATCTGTGATATAGAAGAGAAGTTCATGCATACATAGAAGAAATCTACGCAGAGATAAAGGAGAAGATTGTGTGAATAATAGAGAAGATTATATCAGATTTGTAAGAAGAGTGTTTGAACAGAATTGTCCATCATCCGTTGAAGAAGCAACATTGAAGGTGGAATATTATCATTCAAGTTATCATTTTTGCTAAGTTGGTGCTTGGCAAGTAGGAGTTTGGTGCTCCTTGTAGGTTGGTGCCTACTAAACCAGCATTAGGGGTTGAAGCTCCTTGTAGGTTGGTGCCTACTAAACTAGGATTAAGGGCTGGTGCTCTTTGTAGGTTGGTGCCTACTAAACTACATACTTGGTGATTCAAGTAGGTTGGTGCCTACATTCATTGTAAAAGTTTATATAATTTATAAAGTACATTATTTGTACTGTGGTTTTATCCCACAAGGGTTTCCACGTAAAATATTGATGTCAACTTGTTCATATTGTGATATTCTTGCATAGTTGATTTTGTGTTAGAATTGGAAGTTGATAAAGGTTGTAAAGGGTAAAAGTTTATAGATATACTGATTCACCCCCCCCCCTCAGTATATCTTTGTGCTCTTCAAGTCCCCCCAAAAAAATATTATTAATTGACTTGGAGAGTTCGTGGGCCCCGCGCAAGAAGGAAAAAGATTAAAAAAATCGAAATTTTTAAAGTTTAAAATTTTTTTAATAGTTTTTGCCTACGGGGGACGGCTAGCTATCCTCGGTACGATTTGGGGACGGCTAGCTGTCCCCAATCCGTATTGGGGACGGGGAGACGTCCCCAAACGACAGGAAACGTTTCCTCCTGATTTTGTTGTTTGGGGGATGGTAGGGGGGTTGTCCCCTTTGCGTCCCCCCGTCCCGAGGACGGCAGGGGATGGGGACAGGGGGTTTTGGGGTAGGGGACGCGTCCCCGTGTAACCTTGGGACTTCAACCAAGACTACCCACCTCTTGGCCCCAAGCGGCAGGAACGTCCGACCAAGACTATTCCACCCATGAAGTGGCGTGCTTAGTGGAAACACTTGTACCTGCTTTCTCTACCCACGTCAGCACCTCAGAAGACACTTAACTTATTGGGGACAGTCGGGGGAGCGTCTACGTGGTCTAGGCCTACCACCCCTCCATGGCCTCGGTGGATGCTTAAGTGGGACCTGTTGATGTGATTTTTGTGACCGCACCAATCAACAGAACAAAGTATCCGAAGGCTACTCCATTCTCTCTTGATCAAAAATTCCATACGCTAAGATTGCCAGAAAGTTCGTATGTTCAACTCCAAGGTTCCGAAAATGCTATGGAATACCCTCAGTTGGTTCGTTGTGATTTGCTGTTTTTACGAGGGGACTTACACAATTGTTCAAAAGGTTTGCAGCTGACAGCGGGTTAATGATTGGAAGGGGATTTTGTGCGTTGCGAATGATTTGGCAATGAGGTACGTGTTTCCTAAAACTAACCAGAAATGTACTGAATTTAAATATGTGCAGGGTTCTAGAAGATCTAAATTCTATACTAAGGAAGACGTGGGATCAATTTCGGCAGACTTCAACTAGACTCTGCTTCACCTCGCGTTGGACAGCCTACACGAAGCCGGTGCAATATTCAAAGGAGCAACGAAAGGTATTCAAATTACGGCTCAACATGCGAGTACCATCAGGACGACGCATACAGACACGTGAATCACAATCGAAGTTAAGCTTGTAATGTTTTCCAGTTGACCACACAAGGCAAACTTGCCGTCAACAAGTCGCTAGTGGTATGGATTAAAACGAAGTTGCCTTGATCAACACCACAAATCCACAGCTAACATCTACTTGCATGAAAATAAGAATTACTCTAATCTAAGCTACTACTTGAAGTCAAAGGGATGAAGGAATCTCGCTAGCTGCTCATAACAAAGACAAATTCACTATCAATGAAAGCTTCTTTTTATTATGATAGTTTTCACAACAATCTCTTACAAAGTTTTCAAAGGAAAACTTTCCTTCTCCTCCAAACTATGCTAAGCTATCAAACTATCTCTCTGCTCTAGTCTCTAATCTCTAATCTCTAGTCTAATGATCTAATTTCTACTGAAGTACAAATGAGGGGGGATGCCCCTTTTATAGATAGCCCAGTCCAATGGATGGCCCAGATTACAATCAAATGAATGGCTTAGATTAAGCCACCTCAGCCCTAACCCTAAAAACAACTAGAATAGGAAGTGGTACAATAAATGAATCAAAAGATTCCCACTCACTCCCAAAATAGCAAAGGCAATTAATGCCCATAATCAGTCTTCCAGAAGGTCATCATCCAGAAGAGCGTTCCCGTTCTCCTTCTCCTTGGTTGCAAAATCAATGAATCTGGCGAGCACAGCCTCAACCTCCTGAATTGAGATTGGCGGAATGTTATCAAGTTGAAACTCCAATACTGTGACCGCCTGCCCATGTCGAGTGCAAGATTTTCTCCAAGTGGTCAAGGCATCCTTGGTGTTCTGAATCAAGTTGGAGAAAGTTGAAATGTTTTCAAAGTCATCCTGCAAAAAAGTCTTCACCTCCGGAAAGAAAGGTGGCAGCCTACTCCTCAAGCCATCAGTAGTCACCTCATCAGAATTCAGCCTCCTAGCAAAGATTGCCTCCAAGGTGTTCAGGACTCCATCAATAATGTTCGTCATAGCCTTCCTGACTCTGGCTGAATCTGCCTGTGCTGCATCGAAGAATCCACGGCCTGAGACTACTGAAGAGTACCAACCGGTAAAATCGTACCTATCACCCCCCTGAATTACTCCTCCATCAATCAACACCTGCAAGGGAGTATGCATCAAGGCCTCCAGACGCTGAATAACCTTGCTCTAATAGACATGAGCATCACCCCAGGCCTGATCAACTGCCTCCATCCGTGCCATAATGCCGAAAGCTTGCTGATAAGCATGAGCAAGATCTTCCATGAACTTTTTTGTCTCGGCACGAACACCCGCAACCCATTTATCTGCTTCTTGTGCCATCTTTCTCAAGTCCTCCAAGCCACTAACTGATTCTCTAGACAACTCGGCTGGGAGTTCAAGTGTCGGAATCTCCCGTCCACAAGGACGAGATAAATGCTGCACGTAGCCTATCAAAGTCTTGTGCTCTTTCTTCAATTTCTTGTACTTGCCTTCACTCCTGAGCAATCTGTCCTTAAGCGCCTTATAGGAGTTATCACACTCCTCAATGATCTGTGCTCCTATGGGGCGACCTAACTCCAAAGTGGTGATCATGTAATTTTTTGGAACTGCTTCATCTCGATCACACTCAACTCTTGGCACAACCACATGAAGGGTGTGAGAGCCATCCTCATCTGTTGAAATCTTCGAAAATTTTCTAGCTCTCTTCTTTGTCGGAGGTGCACTGATCCTACTCAAGAATTCCTCCATCTCTACTGCTGGATCAACCTCTTCATTGGGGCTCCTTCTCATTCTATCTCTGAGCCAATCAGGTACTACCTGCTGTATAACAAACGACTCCTCATCTCTTGCTTCTTCCTCGTAGACTTCTTCTCTAATTTCATTTTGGTGAGGCTCATCGGCCTCTATGGGCTGAGTATCTCCTGAAACTGCATCATCTTCTAGAGCCGCCTCAAGCTCACCCTGGAAGTGTGTGTCAGTAGCAGTTTCCTCATCTTCTTCCTGCTGATCATCTCTAGTGGGTGCATTGACGCTCTGGCCAATTGATTCTCTTCGTGGTGGCTGATTTTCCTCATGTAATTCCTGCTCTTGATTCAATACATTTCTCTGATCAACAAATAGTGAAACCTCCTGTATACTTGGAGAACTTGTCTCCAATGGCGTAGGTGACTCTACCACAATTCTCGGAGGCTCCAGCTGAACTGGCTCTTTCCTTCGAGACTTTGGACCTCGAGTAACCTGTTTTTTTCATGCTGGCAGTCGGCGTCCTATGATCTCCCATCAAATTGTAAGTCAAAGGAATTGACCTACTCTTCAATCTGCTCACATGTCTTTCAACCCATGCTTTGGTGAAAGTCAGGACTAGTATACAAAGTGTGTCCAAATCAGCAATCTCCAGCTCCGACCAATCTGGGAGTGGAAGTGGCGTGTCTCTCACTGCCTCATAATTTGGATGGAGAACGTTCATGTCCTCGTCCACCTGGTCTGGTACTGGAATAATTTCACTCTCCCTAATCATGCTCAATGGTAGCCTCAAGAACATCCTTTTCCTGACTTCAACCTCATCCAATGTATTAGCCCAGTAATCCTCAATATTTGCCTTATGCACAAACTCTTTTGACAGTATCCATCTAATATTCCTGTGAGGATCGTAATATTGCCTGCTGGTGTGATAGGAAAAGTGGAAGAATTGAAGCTCGTTCTCAGCTTCCCTGGTTGCCTGAAGTGAAGGACACACTTTGTCTGAATTCCCCATGATAATCGGGAAGTCAAGTCCTCCCTTCTTCTTTCTCTTCTGAATCTTATCATAGGCAAGGAGTTGCCTAGATATCTCTAACATCAAAATTCTATTTGTTGGGTACTTAGGCAATCTATACGGGTATGAAGAAAACCCTTGCAGCCTGATGTAAGTAAATTTGGGAAACTGAATAAACTAACACCCATACCTTTCTATTAATTCTTGAGCTTCCTTCGAGATCCTGTGATGGGTTCTTTCCTGAAGTGATCTCGTTATATGCATGGTGAAGGCATCATTGACTCGCTTGTAATTGGACGTGCTTGTCAGGTGTAGCTGTGGACAAGCCTCATGGATCTTGAACTGATGAGAGCCACATCCAATTGGCTCCTTGTAGGATATTCCCTTATACTTCGTCATACGAGCCAACATGTAGACAATGTATGAGCCCATGTAAAATGTCTTCGCCCTCCTCAAACTCCGACGCTGCTCATGCAAATTGTCACTAATCATCACCGCCCAGTTGATATGTTCTTTTCCTTCCAGCATGAGGTTGATGTAATAGAACATCCAAGGCTCAAAGATGAATGCCTGGGGGCAACCTCCAACCTTGCTGAGCATCATGATCAGGTCACAGTACTCCTGCTTCAAATCATCTGATATTATCTGCTTCGGCAACTTCGTGCGAGAGGGCTAGGGCTTGTTCATCTAGCGAGCGTTGATCATATTAGCACATCTCTTGAATGTTGAAGCATACATTCGCTCAGCACGCTCTCTCGTCTTATAAATCATCCTCTCGTGTGATGGAATTCCAAATGCTTCGCCGATAGTTGCAGGCATGAGGTTGGCGAACAATCTTCCATCAGGTGAGACAGTAGACCTGTGATCAGGATCGTAGCAATTAGCACACTCCATCATCAGCTCTGGACACTGAATTGCTGGTGGAAAACCAGCAGCTGCATATAGTCCACTTTGAACAAGATTGTGCAAAGTGACTAAAGGACGATGTCTTCCAACTCCCATCATTCGACTTTTGAAATCCTCCATGTTGAAAGAACCCAAATTTGTATCAGCTAGCTTTCCCAACTTCGAAGAGAATTTCGACTTCGACAAGAATGACTTGCTCAGCTTCTTAATAACAGCCTGCCTGGATGCAACATTATTATCTTTGCCAGTTGCTCTTACTTCAGCCATCCTCAACTTCTCCTCTAGCAACTTCGAACTTTCAACACTTAGCAAATTTTTCAAGCAAGCTTCAGCAAGCTTCAGCAACTTCAACACTTTGAGAAAATCGGCCAACTTCACTTCTAACACTTCTCAACACTTAGACTTTTCAAACTTCAGCTCTTCAAAGTTCAGCATCAAACTTTCCTCTTCCACTTTAAATCGAACTTCCTCAATACTCAGCTATTCACTTGCACTGCAATCTTTACTTCAGAGCTAGAATTGAACTTCTTCAGCTAGTGGAGAAAATGAAACAACTTCTCAGCTCAAATAGCGAGTTGAATTCTAGAAGAAGCTATCTTTAGCCAGTTTATTAAATTTCCACTACTCTTCTGCAGGAATTCGAATTTCCCTCCTCTGGCAGTTGTAACACTTGTCATCCGGTGTCAGGAATATTTGACCTTCTAGAATTTCCAAAAGATTCACTTTACTGGTCAAGGCGTACTTAGCATTTTTAATTCATTTTTTTAACTTCAACTGCATCTTCAAGAAATTCACTTCACCAGCTGAAGTCTGACACTTGATTTCATTCATCTCTTGTTTGAGAAAATTCACCTTCAATTTTGATCAAAATCATCTAGTCAATCAACTTCAAATTCATCCTCTGAGGCATTTTATTTTAACAACACATTTTATTCCTTGCCTTAGAAATTTTTTAAATTTTCCCCTTAGAAAATTTATTATTCAAGTGCCGATCAAAATTTTCATCTCGAAATCCTTGGTGAGCTGCGAAAGACTTTAAAATCTATTCCTTGTCGAAGATGATCGATACCCAGAAGAAAATTCCCTTTAGAAAGCGTTGAATCCATGGGTCTACAAACGAAGGGGTACATTTAATTTTTGAATTTTAAACCTTAGAAAAATATATTTGTCATCAAATTTATTTCCATTCTTCATCTCTGGCCGTATTTTCTTCCTCTGACTTTGAAAATTTTCATCATCTTCGTGGAGCTGGCACCTTCTGACATGTCCACTGCCAATTTTATCCCTGCCTCAGAAAATTTCACCACCTTACAGGCCTAGGCGTATTTTCTCCAAAGGTGAAATTTTGTGCCTTAGAAAAAATTTCAAACAATATCATCAGCATGGGCGCATTTAGGCATCAAGGAGGAATTTGAGTTTTGCCTTAGAAAAATTTTCATTTATTTTTTTTCTCATGGCGCATTTCACCTGTGGAGAGGAATTTTTATCAACACACTTATACATTTTTCCTTTTAGAAGGCCACCCTCCAACATCTTTGGGGCACATTTCACATGTCAAGGTGGACTTAACTCTTAGACTTGGGCGCATTTTACATACTGAGGAGGAATTAACACTTTCAACGCCTTAGAATATTTCCTCATTTTATGTCTAGCATGGGCGCATTTCACATACTTAAGAGGATTTTCACCACACCTTGGTAACTTCTCTCATCAATTTCACCTTGTTTGACTTCAACGCCTTGATAATTTCTCCTTTTCATCTTTAACTTGCACTTGAGATGGGCGCATTTCACACATGGTGAAGGAATTATCTTTTTTCCATCTTGGGCACATTCAAAGGGGTAAGGTGGAAGTCAACTATTTTTGTCCTTTTCCTAGCCCACTTGTTGGCATGTGCTGGAGGATTTACCTTGAACACCTAAAGACTTCTTCATCATCTTTCCTAGCATGGGCGCATTTTGAGGCATGAGGAGAATTTAACGCCTTGCCTTGTCCTTCCTTTATCTTCATCTTGAAGTGGGCGCATTTGGGGGTAGGAGGTGGACTTATCTTCATGCCTTAGAAAATTTTATGGCTTCCTCCTTCCTTGGGGGCATTTTGATGGTGGAGGTGGACTTAAGTCCAACACTTAAACCTTTTCATCATCCTCTTGTGAAGTGGGCGCATTTTTAGGGGTGTGCAGGATGAACTCAACACTTAGATATTTTTCCATCCCCTGCTTGAGCTGAGGGCGCATTTAGGGGGTCCTGCAGGACTTAACTCCAGACTTAAACTTTTTCAACCTTCTGCCAGTCATTTTGGGCGCATTTGAGGGGGCGAGCAGGACGAGATTCAAACTTAGAAGAATTTTAGCTTCCTGCCAGCTTGAGGGCGCATTTTCAGGGTGGAGGGGGATGAACTCTAGACTTAGGCATTTTTTCCTCATTCCTTCTGCTAGCTCAATACTTACTATATATAGTAAGTTCTAGGTTTTCCTTCTTCTGAAGCTTAGATTGATTTGAAATTTTAACCACGGGATCCTCATGACCTAGTTAGTCTGTTCACACTGCCATCTCGAGCTGACCTGCTATTTATAGTATGTTTTTGAAGGTGGTTTACTATTTATGGCAACTGCCTGATTTTGATACTTCCTCAACTCCGTTTGACTTGAAATTTGAATGCTGTGATCCTCATCGGTAGACTTGCCCGTTCACACTGGTGCCTGCTGTTGATTTACTATTTTTAGCCTGTTTCTGGAACGCCTTACTATAAATAGTAAGTGCTTTGATTGCCTTCAAATTTTACCAGTGGATAGCTTGAAAGATACTGATCGCAGTGGGATACACCGGTTTTCGAAAATTCTGCATTTTACCCTTCATTTTGGGTCCCGAAGCAGGAAACCCTAATTTGACTTGCATGTCTATCAAACGACCTCTGTTTGACCTCGTTTCTGTTGCACTTCGCCCTGTTTGTGATGCTGATGTGCTGGGCAGTTGCCGAAATGGACCTGCTAAAAATATTAAGTCTCTGAAAATTGATCATCTCTCTTTGCATGTCACATCACTGCGTAGCTCTTGAAAAACCCATAAAGAATCACTTGACATGCGCTGAAAACTCCGACATGCAAACCCTAAAAATAGCCTCTGAAGACGGCTCCTGAAAAAGTCCTGATCCTGGTTTGCATGTTATACCACTGCGAAGCCCTCGAAAAACCCACAAGGAATGTTCAGACATGCAAAGAAAATTTCAACATGCAAACCCTAAAAATAGCCCTGAAGGCTGAATACTGAAAGTGATCATCTCATTTTGCATGTTATATCATTGCGTAGGTTTCAAAAAACCCAGAAAGAATCTCCAGACATGCATTGAAAAACTTTGCATATAAACCCTAAAATTTGCTTTTGAAGGTGAACTTGCTAAAAATAGATAGTTGTCCATTTCAGCTCAAAATTTGCACACGAGCAGCCTGACATGTCCTGGATGCAGTGTAACTGAAAGAACTTCAGTAGTGCTAAGAGAACGCCCCAAATTGAACACTTACTAAAAATAGTAAGTTGTCGGAATTTGATGAAAATTAGCTAGGAACTTGCTGGAAGCATACTGATTGCAATATGAAGCTCAGATTCCAACTTACTCACTCCATTTGACTTCAAATTTACCCGAAAAGTACAAACCCTAATTCTACAGACTTGGCCAAAATCTCATGTTTAAGCTCATAAATGGGCACCTCCCCGAAAAGTAGACAGTAGAAAGAGATAGAAAGAGAGAGAGAGAGAGAGAAAACTAAAACCAAAAGACCAGAATGGAGCAAAATTTAGGGGGTCCCCATTTTGAATGGGGTGATGTGTGAAAAGGTCACAACAGGACCCCCACCCCTCCATGGCCCACTCATGCCTTGGGACTGGGCGGACTATGAGTGGAATTTCCACCCCTCCAGGGCCCATCCTTGCCTTGGGTTTCGGGGGCGGACTTGAGTGGGGTTTTTAGGCACCACTTCCCTCACACCCTACCTCCCAATAAATTTGCAAACACTCATGAAGACAATCTTTAAATAATTGAATACACTTGCATTTATCTTTAATCATTTTAAGTCAATGTAAAGATCATGGCCTAGAACAATGATAATCATGATACGCTGAAGGAACCATAATCAATTCATAGAACAATTATAATCATGATCATACCAATAATCAGTTTAGCAACATCTATTATGCATATGCAATTCTAAATTAATGAGAAGCAATATATATCTGCCTATAGATGGTCCTATCCATACTTTTCTTACTGCTGCAATGCGAATAGCATCAAGCTTATCTATTTGTTAGAAGGACAATGCTTTTGATTAATCTGTTAATCAAGATTTGGCCATCTCAAAGGTGAAGCGAACTTAATGACTACACTATGCTTGATTTTACCTAAGATTTGCATACGCTGTTTCAGATATATCAGATAGAAACAAGCAATGAATTATACACAGCACAAAGGTTATGAGGAACACTCTATTGGACGTCTGAAAGGCAAGATCTCAAATTACTGCATCAAATATTAAAGCATCATATAGCTGGTTTGTTCTCTAGTTCTAATATTTGAATATGCTAGATATTAGAGCCAAGTGAATACATCACCTGATTCGCTAGATCTTCTATGGTTTCCTGCTTCTTATTCGTCCTTCATGTGTTACTTTGTTCTTCCCATGACCGGGCCTCACACCCCCCATTTCTATGTTATGAACCATCGCACCCTTTTTATTTAATCACGTCTTTTGTAATGGAGGTGCCCCTTTGGAAATAATTCAATGTCTTTAGTTTTGAGTTTGTTCAACTAACAAATATTTATTTTTTGGCTTATCAGGAGCTGCCTTGTATCCTCACTAGCGTCAAACTATGTCCTAAACCTGGGGCAGATTTGTATGAGGAGTGTCGGTGCTTAGTGGACAACAATACGATGTTACAAGCTGTTTCCTCTAATATATCTGGTGTAATATTTGGTATGTTGGGGAGCTTCGATTCTTGAAGGAAGCTCGACATCCTTGTCGGCAATCATATTGGATTGGTTGTCGACGACCCCTTGTTTCTTCCGTCTCCCAACAAGAAACAAATGAGACAAGCTTTATATTCTTTTCTGACATAGAGGACGTGTTAATGGAGGACTCATTGCATGACTTAGAAGCCGTGTGATCTCAGGTTACTTCCCAATGCTTCATTTTCCTCATTTGCTGAGCACCAAGAAAGAATGCAAAGATAATAGGAAGTCCGTGATGGTGACGTGGAGATTCTGAGAGTAGGTTCGTAAGCCAAAAGGAAATTGTGGTAAGTTAAGTCAATAAGGAGACAAATATCATTTGCAAGGCTGTTGTATAGAAACCCTGATGGTCTCGATAACCCGTCATTTATTATATGTGGTGATGTGATTATTATTCAATGTTTCCTGTTAACTATTCTTATTTTCATATGAGTTTCTTTATCATTTTTGTTATTGTAATATTAGTTGTTCGATATATGTAATTATAATTATAATATAATCAAATGGAAGTTACTTATATTTATAATGGCATTTAAATTGTCAATATTATGATTATGATAATTTGTATTGTCAATATATACTATTTATTTATTATAATAATTATAATATCTAGTATTTGTATCTCGGTAATTGCAATATTATATTTAATATTTGTATCTTATATTTGACTATTATAATTATAATATTATCTGTGATAATTATAATTAATATGATATTTAAATTCCTTTATATTTATATTTTGATATTGATTTCGTGTTCCCATACTTTGTATTTTGGCGTTACGGTTTTGGGGACATGACAACTATAGCCAAAAGGACACCAAAAATGGGGACATTACAAATGAATATCAAAATGCAGCCTTGTTTTGGGTTTATGTGTTTTTAGTTAATAAAACTTAGGAATTAACATTATATTAAGAAGACAAATTTTCTTATGCGTAGTCTAGGATTTATTTCATTGACCTAAGATTATTTGCAAGCTAGAACAAGTGGCTAAGATGCTCTTTCAACACTAGGAAAAGGATTTACACTTTTTGACCTGTGTTACTGGTTCAGACCTTAGGGCCTGCCTGTTTTGGTTCAGTCTAGCAAGTGGCTCTTTCAACACTTGGAAAAGGATTTACGCTTTTTGATCTTGGGGGCTATTTGGGGTCCTACCCCAAACTTGCAGGTCTATTTGGGATGAACCCGAGTGAACCTGCAACATATCTCGTGGGTAATGATGCCCAAGCAGGGAATTTTTAAATTTAAATTTATTTTTTATTATATTTTGACTTCTAACTTTGATTGAAAACACAAAAACGCCCCCCCAACTCTAAAATGCGGATTCCAATACATGTTAAAGACAAAAACAAAGTTATTTCTCATATTGTGAATGCAAAACAAAAATATTATTCATCAAGCTGGAACAAGTGGCTAAGATGCTCTTTCAACAGTAGGCAAAGGATTTATGCTTTTTGACCTATGTTACTGGTTTAAGCCTTGGGGTTTGTCAGTTCAGATTTGGTTTGCCTCTAGGGCTGCCTAGGGTCTTGCCCCAGGCTTGTGGGTCTGTTTGGGATGAACATAGGTAAACCCGCAATGTATCTCACCTGTAATGACACCTAGGCAGTGAATATTTTAAATTATATTATGACCTCTAACTTTGACTAAAAAATTGAAAAATTCCCCTCAAAACCTTAAAACATAGATTCCAATACATGTTAAATACAAAAACAAAGTCATTTCTTATATTGTAAATGCAAAACAAAAATATTATTCATTGTTGCTGAACTTTCATTCTTGCTTGCCATTGCATGAATAGAGTTGAAGATTGATCGGTGAACATTCTAAAGTGGTTGGTTTGCTATTCCTATGCATTTGCAAGAACTCATTTGTTGCCAAGGAGATTGTAGAGGAAGATTTGTACAAAAAATGTAGGTTTCAAGTTTTGTTTTTTTTTTTAACAAATGAATTTTGTTGTTTTTTTTTTCATTCTTCTATGAATCTATAACACATGCTAATTTTTAAAAAATGAGTTGTATACATATTTTTTGTTTCCATTTGTTTCAATACTTCAAATGTGTTGTTTATTGAACTTGTTGTCATAGGTATTACAATGACAATTGGTTCTAGCTACATAGATTGACCCTACTTTTAATTTTTTAATTTTGATTTTCAAACAAGTTGATGAGACTCATTTTTCCTCCAACACAATTGTTTTGAGATGGCTCGTGAAGGTTCGTGAGACACTTTCTAACATGGTCATCAACCCAAATTGGTCCATATGGAGGCAATCTAGCACTACAAGGGCAGCAAATATTAAGTGGATGATCATAGATGACATTTGGTGGGATTGTGTTGAATATTTCCTCAGTTTCATTGAGCCCCATATTGAGTATGATCCGTTATGTTGACATGGATAGGCCTTGTTTGGGAGAGATATATGAATGCATCAAATCAATGATTCAGAAGATGAAAACCATCATAAATTCAAAAGAGCAAGATCTTGAAGAAACTTTCTTCAAACAACTACACAAAATTGTTGAAGAGAGATGGAACAAAATGACCACTCTACTACATCTTCTTGCCTTTGCATTGATGTAATGTCCCTAATTGGGAATGCCCTAAAGTTGCCCTAAAAACTTAATTTCCAAATAATAAATGAGTTAGAGAATGCTTTTCACCTGATTGAAACCTTGATTGAAGTCTCGTACATAGATTAGAACCATTTACCATAATCAAATTGATTAGTAGAATAGAATCATTTATCACAACAATAATAGTTAGTAGTTTAACACAACTAGCTATTAATAAACTATGGACCAATCATTAATTCAATCACAAAGTACTTTAACATCCTTGGAGTGTTTGATTCACCATGATGGAGGAGTGAGGTTACAATGGGTGTCCTGGTGACCCAACTCTCCTAGGCCCAAAGGCAGTACCCTTTGAGACAAAGGCAAGTACCCCTTTGGCCTCATTGGGGACTACTTGGTCCCCAATTATAGAATGCATTGGTTCTCCCTTTATAATACACATTGGTCCTCCATTAGAGGACACTAGGTCCTCCATTAATTATAGAACACATAGGTTCTCCATTATAGTGTTGTACCCCAAATTAAATTTTTTGCTACACTTAGGCATTTTGAAGAAATGGTCAAAAGTCTTGTTAAAATTGTCAAAAAGGTCAAAATTGGGGTTTGCATGTCTTGCATGAGGGTTAAAAACTTGAAATTCTCAAAATCTGACGATCTGGGTTTGCTCAGAATGACCAAGTCTACAAAACCCAGATCTTAGTTTTTTGACCCTAAATTTTAGGAAAAATTTTATTTTTAGAAACTTTCTAAAAATAGAGCTTTTTCTGGGTTTCTTTCGAAACAGATGCTTGCAAAATTTTCTAAAAATAGAAAGTTTTGCTTCTAGGGTTCAAACTGATTTTGATTGGTTGAAAATACTTCCTCATCAGGCTGGTGTAGTCAAAATCATCAAAAAGATCAGTTTTGCCCTAGTGGCTCTATTTTGCTTTTTCAGAAAGCATTTCGGGAGCTCCAAAGCCATTAATGGAGGTCAGTCAACTGCTAGGTATCAGATTCAAACATTGAATAGAAGATGAGAAACGATTGACGTGCACGCAGATCAAAGAATGGAGAAAGGAAGCTGTGAAAGTTGAAAAATGCAAAATTTTGGCTAACACTAGAGACTCCAGGTGCCCCAGCTCAGTCTAGGCACCCAAACACTCATGCCTTAGAAAATTTTTCATCTCCAGCGAATAAGGAAAAGGCAAGCATGTCAAATGACGGAAGAAGTTAAAATTTTCAAAATGAAAACCAACTCTGCTAGCCATAGGTGCCTCAGAAGGAGATAAGCGCCCAACTTTTCTGGAGGTCAAATGATGAAATTAGAGTTTGTGCTCCCAGGCAATGTTGTTCAGAATCTTCTCAGCTCCGTAGTGAGTCCAGTAGCGCAGTCATCAGATCAGCCAGTCAGTCTTAATCACAGATTGATCAAAGGAGTTTTGACAAAGTGGCAGAATGCAAACCATGAAAATAACAGAAAATATTCTAAATCTGGGAACTCTGGGCGCCCCAGGTGGCCAGGGGTGCCCAGCCTTTTGGAGGACCTAATCCAGCAATTAAGGTTTGCAAATGTGCTCAATCTCTGCAGGATTCTGTCAACTTTGCAGTGGATGTCTTCTTCAGATCATCAGGCTTGTTAATCACCGGCTCTAGATCAAACAAAAGGTATAACATGAAGGTTCAAGTTTGAAGAATGAAAATTTTGGGAAAATGTCTAAGTCTAGTAATGGTGGGCGCCCCATAAGGAGAAGGGTGCCCAAGCTTTTGAGGGCCTAAATGGGTGAATTTGCAGTCAAAGCCTCCAGCATGACTTATTTAGTCTTGATCAAGCTTTCCAACGGAACCATCAGCAAGTCCATCAGAGTTGATAATCACTAGATATCGAAGGCGGAACAAAGGGAGAAACATGAGCAAAATGTTAAAAGTCAAAAGCAAAGGTGAAAATCTCAATAAAATCTAACTCTGGAGGAGTTGGGCGCCCAAGCTAGCCAGGGGTGCCCAAGCTTTTGAGGCCTCAAATCAACTTTTCCGAAGATGCAACATCCAGAAGACCCCCCTCAGAATTAGTCAAGTAATCCAATGAATCCAACAGCTAGTTGATCCGATCAATCTAGCTCCCAGAACTGAGAATTCATCAAAAGATCAAGAAAACATGAAGAGATGAAAATGGTGAAGAAATGGCTAACACTGGTAATGATTGGTGCCCCAGGAGGAGATAGGCACCCAACCTTTTGAAGCCCTAAATCAACTTTTTAGGAAATATCATTCCCAAGAGACCCCCTTCAGAATCCTTCGAGCTATCCAATGAGCCCAACCATCAATTCGTTGGACCTCTGGATCATCCAGGATTGTAAAATCATCTGAAAATGAGAAAACAAGAAAGAAATTGAAAAATATAAAAAAATGACTCTCTAGTGATCATGGGCGCCCCAGCTAGCCAGGGGTGCCCAAACATTTGAAGGCTCAGAATCAGTTTTTAAGGTTTGGCATCTCCAGAACAATCATCATAGATTTAGTCAAACTACGCAATGGAGCAGTCAACCAGATCATCGAACCTCCTGAGCTCCCAGGGTTGTAGATTCATCTGAAGGGTGAAATAACAGTGATAAGAGTTGAAGAACATAAAAATGGCTAACTCTAGAAGCTTGGGCGCCCCAGGTAGCCAGGGGCGCCCAACATTTTGAGGGGTCAAATGAAGTTTTTATTAGAAGTAGCCTCCAGGACAAACTTCGTCAGATTCACTCCGGCTCTGCGAGGGATCATTCTGCCAATTCACAACATCAACTGAGCTCCCGAAAATCGAGATCAAACCAAGGGTAAAATCAAGAAAAAAATTGAAAATGGTGAAAAAATGGCTAAGTTTGGAGAGGAAGAGCGCTCCAGGCTAAGATAGGCATCTAAGACTCAATGCCTTAGAATTTTTTTTCAAAGTTTTCATCATTTAGCATTAGAAAATGTCCAAGTTCGATGCACCTGCTCAGGATTAGCTTCAAGAAGTTTTAAAGCAAAAAGAAAGCAGATTTTCTCAAACTTCAACTTATTTAAGACATCTTTGCCTTCCATTCATTCACTTTTTGCAGGTTGGCGTTTAGAGCAAGAAGATTTTCCCTTTTCTTTCAACGAAGATTTGAAGACCCAAACGACATGCTTTTTCGGTGTTCTTCGTGTTTTCGAGATCAGTGAGCAAGGAGGAACGCTTTTTCAGGCTCCAAATTTCTAGGGCGTTGCTTTTTCAAGATAGCCACTCAGCTTTTTCCATTTCTGATCACATGGGTCTCTCTGCTTTTTCATCCTCTTGAATATTGAGAAACTTTTCCCTCTTCTAGAAACTGCTTTTTGGCCGCTTTTTCAGGATGGATTTAGCTTTTTCAGTTTCTAAGCATTTGGGTTTCTCCGAAACATGATTCTCTACAAAACCCAAGTTCTAGGTTTTTTTGGAGAAATTGCTTTTTCAAGACAAATCAACATTCTATTTTCAGCAGCACTCTCCACTTAAAATCAACAAACAAATCAGCTTTTTGGTGGATGTGGACGAGATTTAAAGCAACAGTCATCTAGAAGCTTTCTTACTATTTTTGTCTCAATTCTTATCTACTCTTTGAAGAAGAGAAAGAAAACAAATTGTAATAGTTGGCATTTCCTGTTTTTATGCTTTCATAGGTTATTAGATGATTATCTTGTTTAGGTTTAGAAATAAAGCTTGCATGTTGGCAAGTCCTGGTTGTAAAAGCAAGGAGATTTTAGGGTTCCCTATTCCTCTGCTTGTGTATAAATAAGGGAAGCCTTGCCCATTATTTTCTTAACGGTGCTTGTGATAGCAAATTGCAAGCCTATAATGCTGCAAGTTGTTATTCAGTGCCAGTTCGCTTTGTGTAAGGACAAGTTTGCAAGTCTCTTTTAGTTGCAAGTTCTTGTTCAGTGCATGTGTCTTGTGTTAATGTATTCTAGTTTGATGGCTAAACTGTAAGCCTATTTTGCTACAATCCTGCTGTCCCAAAAGTGTAATCTTTTGTTCCTGAAATTTGAGAAAATAAAGTCTTGTGCCTACTTTGCTGCCTTGATATAAAGTCTCAGATTTCTGTTCATTGTGTTATGCTTATATGATCTTTATTTCAGCTTGCATTGAAAGTAAGTAGATGGGCGTTGGGAGAAAAGTTTATTTAAGTATTTATGTCAGAGAATCCTTCCTTGTCCATTTCTAACTCTCTTGCTCTACGTTTACTTGAGAAGTTAGAAACGTCATTAGAGTAGGCTTAGTCATAGTTGAACTTCTAAAACATAAAATCTCAGCTACGACGCTTGAGTTTTATAACCTTGTGCTCTTAGCTGAACAAAAAGATAGGCAAATTAGTTTTAATTTACTTTCTTAAGCAACATCAGCAAAGAGGGAGCTTCCCCTCCTAATTTGAAGAGCAGTTTATTTGTGCATAGTTGTTCGTTTCTAATCCGCATTCCAGAGGTGCGAATTGAAATGCCAACATATAGGACACTTGGTCCTCCATTATAGAACACACTGGCTCTCCATTATAGGACACTTGGTCCTCCATTATAGAACACATTGGTTCTCTATTATAGAGGTGGTGTACCTAGGAGAGTGTCCCATTGCTGTTTCCTCTTGTAATCTCCCTTCTTCTATCATGGTGCCAATATGCACACTAACCAATTAAATTCATGTTTGCAAATAATCACATCAGCAATCCATGATGCTGCCATAAGATATAGATGATAATATGCATGAATCATACACTTAAACAAGACATTACAATCCTTTAAATATCCTATCACAATAATCATAAAATATTTTTGAACTTATAAAGTAATTTCTAAAATCATAAATAATTCTGAATCTTATAAGATAATTCTGAAACCATAAAATAATTATGGTAACTGCCATAGAGGAATCTATAATTCTGAAATCATAAATTGATCTATACTAACAATACATTATATCCTATGATTATTCCATCATAAGTATATTAACTCACAATACAACCCGAACCTTTGTTTGTTAGGAAATCTCTTACTTTTATTTCCCTTATTTCCTTCAATGCTCCTCTTGTTTGAAAGTATGTGCCTTTATGTATGACCCGATCTGCCCCAAAAGACACAGCCATTTATCAAAGGACGTGGCTCATGCTTTTTGGACTTATTTGCACCCCCTTGGAGTGACGTATCCCTTGCATGTGGCGATCGCTCCTTCCACTTAATCGTGGCTGTTCGTATAGTGACTGCTGCTTGTTTTAATGATAATTATTATGCCCTCTTTACTATATTCAATGTTGTTGTTAGTATATTATTTGCTGTTAATATATTTTATTTAAAGGTTTCTTGTTTGACATGTTTTATTATTATTATTCTATATTGGTTTTCTTTCTTTTTTATCTCTTTTTTGTGTTTACATATTATAATGATTGTAATCACCATGCTATTCAATATATCAATATTTATATTTATAATTATAATATTATCTTGATAATTATAATAATAATATTTATATTTTGATATTTATTCGATTTTGTTATTTGCATTTCAATATCTCATATTTAGCATTACAATTTCGGGGACATGACAGTGCTCCCCTCCCAAATTTGCTTGTCCCCAAGCAATCACACAATATTCCCTTTTGTATCACAAATTTCAGGGAGTCACACCTTTTCACTTCAATAGTCACAACTTTTCATTATTGCATTTGGATACTGATAATAATTTAGTTATAGATAAGTTAATTTGTTAGTGCCTCCCAACCCCAGAAGCATTTTGACAGACAACATTTTTAACTTTCATAAAATAATCATAAACACAATGACGAGCTCAACCATACATCACAAATACATAGTGACTAGCTCTAACATTCATCACATACACAATGGCTAACTAACACATGTGAAGAGCACACAGGAATCAGTATTTCAAAACTTTATAACTTAAAACCACGAGTCAAAAATTAAAGAAGACAACCAAGTAGCTCAACCACGCAAACAAGTAGCTCAAGCAAGCAAGCAACTAGCTCAAGCACATAGGCTAGTAGCTCAAACACACAGGCAAGTAGCTACACTAGGAAAACAAGTAGCTCAAGCAAGCAAGCAACCGACTCAAGCACACAGGCGAGTAACTCAAACACATAGGCAAGTAGCTCAACCATATAGGCAACCAGCTCAAGTCGACAAGCAGGTAGCTCAAGCACATAGACAACCAGCTCAAGCAAGTAGGCAACCAGCTCAAGCAAGTAGGCAACCAGCTGAAGCACGCAACTGAGTAGTTTAAGCACGCAACCAAGTAGCTCAAACAAACAACCAACCAACTTAAGCAACTTGACATTAATGACAAAATACTCAACATGTCTATAATGCATCCTAGATAGAAAGAATATCGGTGCATTGCGCACTACACCGTGGGTCCTATCCTTTTCTCCAGTTTTCTGCACCATTGGACAAATGAGAAGAGGATTCAGTGCATCCCATACTACATCGCGGGTCCGTCCTCAACCCCACAAGGCTAAGTATACAGTTTGACAACTAGGAAGGGATTCGGTGCATCCCATACTACACTGTGGGTCCGTCCACCGCCCCAAGGTCACCCAGTATACACGTGTAATGTCCCTCCTCGCCTAGTGCCACTTGTGAAAAGGTTTTTCTAATCTTCTATTTCCTGGGATTAGAAATGAATTAAAGTTTAAGGGAATAATATAAATAATTAAATGAGGGCTAAAGTCAGATGCTAATATTTAATTATTTATTGAGTTCGATTAAGTGGGTCCTTTTAAGTGACGACTTCCCCTCTCTAGGCGATTATCATGAATAAATCAAAAGAAATATTAATTTATGCCTAAGTCGATCGATCTCCAATATGAGTGATTTATTTACTTTGGATAAGCTCATTGATTTTTGGTTGAAATGGAAAGAAGCGTTTGATTGGAGGAGAGACGACTTTTTTGGTAGCTAAGTTGGCAACTTCTGATTATTAAAAGGTTCGAGCTTAGTAGGAAACGCATTCAGAAAGTTATTATGATTTTATTTTCTCTTGCCGTGCTATGGAGGAATTTTACATTAGGACGTAGCTCCTGAGGAGATTGGGACGAAAGTCCCAATCTTGATTCGATTTTGTTGGATGTTTGGAATTACTGTGCAAAAACCATCACATGGAATCTGAATTGAGGTGTCAGAGTCAAGGAAGATAGTCTGAAGTAACTTCTGGGAGGTGAATGACCTCTGGAGAGATTAGCCGCTTTCAATGGACTGAAATTGGGACTGTTCTAGAAGCACGTACTGTTAGCTAAGATCGGTTCATGCTTGGAAAGGCGCTATGGTCTACTCTTCATCAATTCGTGGTTGCAAGGAATTCTGGGCGCACACTTCAATTCTTCTATTTTTTGAGCAGCGACCTCTAGGTTCATTGATATTTATGCTTACTGTTCAATTCTGAAGCATTGTATGAAGTCTCAATAAATGAAGCTCTTTGTAGCTAGACATATTTTCATTCTAGAGTAAATTCCTAAGCCTATCTTGAGTTGTAATGTAATTATGGGTGTTGGGTAATCCAAATCAGTTGTAATAAAAAAATAGCATGAGTTTCAGTAGCATGCAATAATACATGTAGGTCACAAAGTATACACACGGAAGGCACACACATATGGAGACGCATTAGTGGACTACTTAAGAAGAAGGATTAATAGTTAATTCTAATTAGAGTTTGGTTTGTACACAGGCTGGCAAGAACATGCTCTGATACCACTTATAATGTCCCTAATTGGGAATGCCCTAAAGTTGCCCTAAAACCTTAATTTCCAAATAACAAATGAGTTAGAGAATACTTTTCACCTGATTGAAACCTTGATTGAAGTCTTGCACATAGATTAGAACCATTTACCATAATCAAATCGATTAGTAGAATAGAATCATATATCACAACAATAATAGTTAGTAGTTTAAAATAACTAGCTATTAATAAACTATTGGCCAATCATTAATTTAATCACAAAGTACTTTAACATCCTTGGAGGGTTCGATTCACCATGATGGAGGAGTGAGGTTGCAATGGGTGTCTTGGTTACCCAACTCTCCTAGGCCCCCTTTCAGACAAAGGCAAGTACCCCTTTGGCCTCCTTAGGACTACTTGGTCCCCCATTATAGAAGGCATTGGTTCTCCCTTTATAGGACACATTGGTCCTCCATTAGAGGACACTAGGTACTCCATTATAGCACACATAGGTTCTCCATTATAGGATTGTTGTACCCAAACCAATTTTGTTTTTTGCTTCATTAAGGCATTTTGCTTAAATTAGTCTAAACCTTGTAAAAATGTCATCAGAAGTCGGTTTTTGGGAAAATCAAGTATGGACTTTTAGTCAGTTTGATGTTTGCAAGATAATGGTAAAATTTGAAATTTTTGAAAATTAGAGTTTTTGGACCCCTATTTTTAGGTCGAAAACCCTAAAAATTGAAACTTGTCAGAATTGACTGAAAATTGTTTTGATTGGCTTATTTCAGTTCACAATCACAGTGGTGAAGTTAGATTCAGTTAAAAGTCAGTTTAAGTCTGGTGGCTAGTTTTCACTTTTTTCAGGAGAAAAGTTGGAACTTCCGAGGTCGTCAATGGTAGATGGCCAGATATAGGTGTCGAAATCTAAGCTTAAAACGCTCCAACGAAGACTATGTCGAGATATGTTCAAAATGATGCTTCGTCACAGAGGGGATTTTCGTTGAGATGAAAATCATCAAAAATTTTCTAACTTTGAAGATAAAAGAGCCCCTGGAGGCTAGGGGTGCCCTAGATTTCAGAGGCCTAGATTACCTTTTCAAGATTTGTCTCTTCCAAGAAGACTTCTCTGGAATACTATTAGCTTCGCGATGAGCCTACCAGCCAGCTCGCAAGATCTGTCTAGCACCTGAAACTGAAGATTGAACGAGAAATGAGGGAGATGAAAATTTGACTAACACTAGAGCAAAAAGTGCGCTTGCTAGCCAGGGGCGCCCATCTTTTTGAGGTATTAGATGAAAGTTTTTGACCAAATGATACCCAAGATGTTTGTCTCAGATTTGATCAGGCTTCGCAACGAATCCGTCAACGGGTTAATCTGAGTTGCTGAATTGCCAGAATTAGGAGTCAAACATAAGGTTTTAATCATGGTCAAAATGTCTTGAAAACAACAAAAGTGCCTCTGAAGGCCAGGGGCGCCCAAGGTTTTGAAGCCTCAAATGCAGTTGTTCAGGTTATCTCAGATACTTATCTTGTCCGTGTTGCTTTTAGCTTTCTGTTGCATACCTCAGCCGAGTTAGAAGACAAGTCAGTCACCTGCAGCCAGGGATTAAGTGGAGATTCAACTAGTCGCAAAAATGGCCAAGTCTGGGAAGAAAAGTGCCCTTGGAGGCCAGGGGCGCCCATGTTTTTCACCTAGCAGATGATGTTTTTAGGAAAAGTGCTGTCCAAGAGATCACGTTCAGAATTGAGCCAACTCCGCAGTGAGCTTGTCAGCCAGCTTTGAAGTTTTGCCAATTGCCTGAGAACGCGAGATAAGGTTAAAATCACCTTCAAAATGATGAAAATGCATGAAAATTGACTAAGTCTGAAGCAGAAAAGTGCCCCTGGAGGCCAGGGGCACCCTAAATTTTGAAGCTTCAAATGTTAGATTCAAGGTTTGCAACCTCAAGGAGCTCCTTGTCAGTTTTGATCCTGCTCTTCAATGAAACTGTCAGCCAGTCTTTTGGACACATCAGTCAATAAAAATCAGTGATCAAACACAGGCTTCAGTGGCATTTGCAAATGAAATTTTCAAGAAAATTTCTAAGTCTGGAGTAAAGGCGTCTAAAGTCAAAGTTTGACTTTTTGAACTCAAGTGTATGGGTCACCTCAAAATGGTGGAGTTAGTTAATTGAATTTAAATAATATTTAACACTTCAGTTGTATTTCTCAAGTCGACTTCAACATGACTTGATTTTTGCTTGCAAATGGTGAATCTATTTTTGCATGCACAGTTAATTGAAGTGCATGGAGGTGGCGCCCAATTTAGGGCTTATTTTTCATTCAGTTAACTGAGTTTGAGGTCCAATCAAAAGGTGGTGCCTAAATTTAGGAAATTGCATGCATTTGTGATGCCTTTCTTCATGAATTTTATTTATTAAGGCATTTAGGCGTCCATTTTTCGCATCACAGGTGGAAGCAAATACGTGTTTTCTTGAGCAAGCAAAGATCTGAAGGCACTACGGGTGATATTTTTCAGTGTTCTTAGCAGTGCCAGGTCTAGATTGTTCAGAGGATTTATTTTTCAGACTTCATTTTTCGAGTGCATGCAGACTTCATCAAATCCAATTCAAGCATAGGTGTCATTTTCAGAGGCAGAATAATTTCTATTTTCTATCTCTAAAATTCTTCTATCCTCTTCTTAGGTTTTCTCTCGTATGTCAAAATAAACGACATAATTTTTAGAATCTGATCATCTAGGCTCACTTGTTTGAACGTCAGCAGCAAAACCCACGTTTCTGAATTTTTCGAGAAAATTGCCCTGTTACTTCACATTTTGAAGTATTGTGCTTTTTCCGAAGATTCTTTTGCATGCGGGCCAAAAACTCACTTTTTCCAAACTCGATTTATCTGGGTTGGCTTTGAATTCCATTCTCTACAAAACCCATGTGCTAGTTTTTCTTGGGAAAAATTGCCCTTGGTGCCCCTACAACCACTGTAGTTCTCAACTAGAAAGCCTTTGCATGCCTTAGCAAAACTCATTTTTTCGAGTTTCTGACGATTTGGGTTTGCTTAGAATTTAATTCTCTAGAAAACCCATGTTTCAGAAAAATTCCTAAAAAATCTTCCCCAACTGGGTATTTTTAGCCTCATCTAGAGCTATTTAAGCTTTTTCTAAAGTTTCTCCAAACATATCCGACTTTACAGTCAAAAATACAAATTTTCAAAATGCAATTCATCCCAATAGAATACAAGGCCAAATCGGTCTTGGTTCACGACTTTTTGAAAACCTCTGACATAGACTTGGGTCACGTTTATCTAGTGGTCAAATTGACCACGTTGGAAGGCATTTGACGGCACGACAGTCAAGAATCTTGAGCGTTCTAGATTGCTGGCAGCATCTATTCCTATCATGGTGTTTGATGTTGAGTTTGTCATTGCTTGCATTAAGCATTACGACTCATCTACAAGACAAATCAGATTAGCCGATGGGAGAGTCATTTGCAGCTTGAAGCCAAGAGATGTTGAGAAATGCTTTTCCATTACATGCCGCTTAGATAATTTTGCTATAGTCCTGGAGGATTGTGACAAGATATGGTAGGGAGATAAGGAAAGATCTCAGAGAAAGGTTGCTCAAAGGTGGTTGAAAGAACAAAAAACTAACATGCCAAAGAAAGTTGGGCATGGAGAGTTCAAGGACGGGATTGCTATCTTGATAAATTTGCTCAACCGGATTACAAGTCAAGAGGAAGCTCAGGTTTTCCGACCATAGATGTTCTATGTCATTTCCTGGATTATCGACAATAAGGAACACTTTGACTGGGCTATGTTGATTAGTGAGTGTCTTCACCAACAAATCATAGGATTCCTTAAAATCCATGAGTTTCACATGGTTTCCTATCTTGTCTACTTAATTGGTTTTCAAGGCAATTTTAGGACTTTGAAGACTAGTGGAACCCTTGGCATTCAACACGTACACGAGTACTTCTATCAATTGGAGTTGTCAAAGGCTGAACATGATTTCAAATAGGTGAATGATCACTTCCTAATGAAGAAAGTCAGAGACCTTGATAATGAGATGCACATTAGAATATTGACGGAGGCTAAAACAACAATGGAGAGTTGGGCGGATTGGTTCATCCAGTTTCCCACTTTCACATATATTCAAGTGTATGGTTACACTGGAGAACCTCTGATGCTATCGAGATACCCATCAGACAAGGTCCTATTCATGGAGTTCCTGAGACAAGCTCACGATGTTCACTCTTTTCTTTGCAATCGACACAAGCAAGCATTCACCTTTCCTTTTGGATTGGGTATTTTCAAGTGTAAGACAACTGCTGATTGCAAGTTGATGAGCAACGAGTTGTCAAAACTCCGTCTCAAGTATCTCACTGAGAAGCGCTCCTATGATCCTCTGGGTCACAATGCAGCTCAGTTGGAGCAAAGTCAGTCACATAGGCCAGCACTTGAGGATTTTTGGGCCAACTACGAAGATAAATTTGAAGTGCGCTGACGTCACTATTGCAGACTTACTCTTCCTCAGCTTGCTGATTTCCTATCAGAAGATGTTGAGGGCTTGTCAGATGATGACGGGGAAGTGTTACTTAGCACATTCGTCAAGGATCAAGTTGCTCGCTAGCCACTTCGCCAACCGGATTGGTACACTAGAGAGAGTACTTTAGAGGAGGAGTTGTCAAGAGGGGTTATCAAGACTAGCATGTATTTCCTGGACAACAAGAGAAGGCGGAAGGCAGTTTCAGTTTCAAAGCTGCTAGTGGTGTTTTCTTCACTACCTTCTACATCAAGGTCGAGACCTTGAGTTAAGGTTATAATGCATCCACCTAAAGATGTCAGAGTTAGTGGAAACACGAAGGGAAGGAGCGCAAGTACACGAAAGCAGATCGAGAAGGCGCCAAAAGTTCTAGTAGAGTCAGTGATACAAGCTGAAGTTGGGTCTTCATCTCCTGGTTCACCATTTTCTCCACAGTCACCTCCCATTGACATTGACTTAGAGCTAGAATTGCCGGTTCATGAAATTTCAGTACCAGTTTATCCACCAGACGTTGACACAGCAGCGGCAGTTTCTCCTCAAGAAGTTGACATGGATTACTCGTGTTGGCTCAAGAGGACTTTGGGAAGATGAAGGCGAAAGCCTTCATATCAGCTTGATCTATCTGAGTTTGGCAGTCCCTATCAGGATAAGTCAAATAAGAAGGTCACGAAGCAGGTGCACATAGAGAAAACTCTTGAAGCAAAGATCATTGTTGAAGTTGCTGCACCACTAGAGGGCAAGAGTCTGGATGAAGTTGAAGTTGGTGATTTCACCTTCATCAAAGCTAATCTTTGTAGGAGCACTTAGCACGTAGATGTGAGCCTCTTTAAGGTTGTTGCAAGTAATTTTGAAGAGCGAGTCATGAGGGACGGAGAAGACAAGGCAGCCCTCAAGGTTGAGAATAAGCAACTCCGACAGTATATCTTGAATCTTCTTCATGGAACCTCGAATGTTGCAGCCATTCTCCCACAACTTTGAGAGACACCTGCAGATCAACATAAATTGGGTCGGTTAGTCAATCGCGACAAGCTCTTGGATAATTGGATTGAGGATTTCATTATTGTAGGCAATACCTTCTCATAGAGTTGTATCGGTTGAGGTACGTTGCACATGATCTTCGTCAAGGAATCCAGCGGCTTGAATTGACTATGGCAGAGAGCAAACCAAAGGACTTGATTCTTATTTCTCAGTTGGTGGTTGCATATGATGCCGTTGTAGCAGATGAGGATATTAGGAAGCTTTTCGCTTGGAGAGAGCAACACCTCTTCAGGGTGGAAACATATGAAATAATCTCTACAAAGCTGGATGCAATCAAAGAAGATGTCGCCGATGCACTCAAACTTGTGAGCGGATTCGTCACTCAGATCCTGTGCCATTATCTTCATGAAGATGGTACATACATTGATCTCGAGATTGTGCAGTCTGAGATCCTGAATTTGGTGTATGACGGTCTTGATGGTGATCCTGTGGCGGCCAAGTTGAATCACTTCTCGATGATGTCAACGAGCTTCGACAAGTTAGTTGAAGAAGTCAAGGATGCCAAAAAGTGATCAAGGATGGAGAGGAGGAGTTGAGCAAACATTCTATCATTGTGGATAGCATCAGAATGCCAGAAGATGAGACAGTTAACGAATTCATGGAGGAGGTGATAGCCCATGACAGCTTGGAGTAGATAGATAGATTGATCCCCAGTTATTCCCGAGGATAGAGTTATAAGCAGCAGTCAACTCAATGTCATTCTTGAGTTTTGATTGCTGATTTCATGCACGCTTATCTCATCTTCGGGATATCTTTTGGAGGAGGTCGAACTTTCAGTGAGGATCCAGTTAACTGATGTTAGTTATCAGTTGAATTTCATTTCAATAAGGACTTGCATGTTGCACACGTCCATTTTAGTTTAGTTTAGTTTAGTTAACTGATGGTTGTTTTCCAGTTAACTGATTAGTTGCTTACAGTCAGACTTAGAGAATAAACTCTTGCATGTTTGCAAGACTAATTGTAAACTCAAGGAGATTTTAGGGTTCCCTACTGCTTGCAGTTCTATAAATAAGAGCAACCTTGCTCATATCTTGATAAGTTTTGCTCGTGATAGCGAACATGCTGTGCCCACCTTGCCTGTAGTATCACTATTTAGTATCTGTTCATTTAGTTAAATATAATTGCTGGTTTGATCGTTAATTGTGTTGATAGGTCCTTCATGCAATTTGTTGTCCCAATTATTATTCTTGTTGTGATTAATAAGCTTTGTTTCATATCTACACCTCGGATAGGGGTTCCTCCTCCTTGGGAATTTAGAAGTAGAGTTTATTGTTTGATGTTGTGATTAATAGTTTTTCTTTCATATCTGCACCTCAGATAGGGGTTCCTCCTCCTTGGGAATTTAGAAAGAAGAATTGTCGTTTAAGTGTTGTTTCCAATAAGCTTGTTGCATATCTACACCTCGGATAGGGGTTCCTCCTCGGGAATTTAGTAATTATGTTTATTGTTTGATGTTGTTACCAATAACCTTCATATCAGCCTACGCCTCGGATAGGGGTGCCTCCTCCTTGGAAATCCTGTTATAAAGTTTGTCGTCTAAACATTCCCCCCTCCTAAGTCCTCATGCTCTGTTTCTCTTGAGGAAATAGGATAGATTAAGTATTAAGTTAGTTGTAGTTAAGATCTACAAAACCAAAGAAAATCCTTAGCTGCAATGTATTCGATTCTTAACCTTGTGCCTCTTCTAGCTGAGTCAAAAAGATAGGAATTAGATTAATTTACTTTTTCACACATATCAGCAAAAGAGGGAGCTTCCCCTCCTAATTTGAAGAGCAGTCATTACGCACTGTACATGGCTGTCCGTTGCCAATACGCACTCCAGAGTTGTGAATTGTAACGCCAACAAGGACACTTGGTCCTCCATTATAGAACACACTGGCTCTCCATTATAGGACACTTGGCCCTCCATTATAGGACACTAGGTCCTCCATTATAGAACACATTGTTCTCCATTATAGGACACTAGGTCCTCCATTATAGAACACATTGGTTCTCCATTATAGAGGTGGCGTACCTAGGAGAGTGCCCCATTGCTGTTCCCTCTTGTAATATCCCTTCTTCTATCATGGTGCTAATATGCACACTAACCAATTAAATTCATGTTTGCAAATAATCACATCAGCAATCCATGATGCTGCCATAAGATATAGATGATAATATGCATGAATCATACACTTAAACAATACATCACAATCCTATAAATATCCTATCACAATAATCATAAAATAATTCTGAACTTATAAAGTAATTCTAAAATCATAAATAATTCTGAATCCTATAAGATAATTCTGAAACCATAAAATAATTATGCTAACCATAGCAGCAAAAATCATTTGGGGAAAAAATCGGCAAACCAAAAGTATAAGATTTTCTTGAAAAAATGGGGAAAAAATTGGATTTAAGAAAAAACGTAAAAATTTGTTAAAAAAGAGAAACTATTTTTTTAAAAATTTAAGGGCATTTCCATAGCATAGAGATATAGAGAGCAAATAAAATAGAGAGTTTAACACATGAATTGCACAAAATAATTTTTTTTTGTTTATATAATTATATTCATATCATTGTTTACATTGATTGCACAAAGCATACTTCACATTACATAAATAATAACCAGATGGCTACAGTTGATAAAATTTCAATTACAATATAGTTTGTACAAAGTTACAAAAAATAAAAACGTAGCCAATGATTCATGCTACTACAAATAGAGCTTTGCTAGAGGGCTGCAGGTCCTGATGATGAAGCTCCCGGTTCAGAGCTTCTCCTAGGTCGTTCAACCTCATGATTTCCAAGTTGGCCTCTAGGATCTTACAATCCTTAGGCTCAAGAAAAGCATTAAAATGACAGTTTTCCTTTGTTGAGCAAGCATCATAAATTACAGAATGGGAATCAATTGGTTCATATTTCTGTTTTAACAATACTTGCAATTTCCAGAACAATGTCAAAGAGAACTATATGAAGAGTGTGAAAGGGAAATTATATGACAAAGGAAGCAATTGCAAAGTTCAACTTAATAGGTTTTGAATCAAATAGCCCAAGATAGAGTAATAGAAAATGCTTTTTAAAAAAATCTTAAATCTCAAAAGACCATAAATGATATTGAAATAGATAATATGCTTTTGGATTTAGCTGTGTATATTTTTTTCATCGACGTTTCGAATCACACTCAGTGATCCATCATCAGGAAGAGGAAGAATGAAAAATAGGAGTGCAGATCAGCCTAATAAGAGGTGGGGTGGAGGAGGGGAAAGAGAAAACCATAATGATAATAAATAATAAAATAAATAATAATAATTAGGATAAAAAATTGAGATAAAAAATAAAAAAGTAGCAAGGTCAATTTATAATTGAAAACATAAAATAATACCAAATAATAATAATACAAACACTGATTAATAAAAACCAAAATAATAAATCAAAACCAATAATAATAAATAAAAATAAAAATAAAAACCAATAATAATAAATCAAAATGCAAACGTAACAAAAAGAGGATCAATCAATATAATTAAAAACAAATATAAAAAACAACTCAATAATAATTAAAATAATAACTCAAGAAAACAAATGAATATTTAATTAAGAATTGAAAAACAAAAGATCAAAATCGAGATAAAAATAAATAACTAAATACAAAATAAAAAATTAAGAATGAGAACCAATAATAATAAATCAAATACAAAAGTAACAAAAAGAGGATCAATCATTAAAATTAAAAACAAAAAACAATACAAACTAAAAAATAATCAAGATAATAACTCAGAAAACAAGCAAAATAACAAATAAAAATTAAAATAAAAAGAACTAAAATAATAAATTAAAAATAATTTCAATGGTGGTCAACAATTAAAAAATAGGAACAAATATGAAAATAAAAAGAAGCCAATAATAAGAAATAAAATAATAAACCAAAAAAATAAAATAAAATAAAATAAAATAAAATTAAATTAAAATAAAAAATAAAGGGACTGTGGAAAACTCATACCAATGATATTGAAATGTTTTCATTGATAACTATTTTAGTAGATTTGTCAAATAATAAAGGGAGTGTTAAATATTTTTCCATTAGATAATAAAGACCTGCTAGTACAAAAGAAGAGAGCAACTACTTGAACCACAATTTTAGCTATTATTATTCAAGTAAACTTCCTTGATTTTGTGTATAAGTGGATGATGGAGTTAAAAACATTGATGGACTTTGAGTTGAGAATTTGAGAGATTATAGTTAGAAGTTTCAATGGAAAAACAAAGCATGAGGAATATTCCTTTTCAATGGGATAGTTGTTGCTGAAATCTATCTGGATCGTTAAAGAGAAAATATTTGAGGCCTGCTTTGGGAGGGATTAAGATAAGCGCACAAGACTAGGGCATGAATTATCTCAAGGCATGTATTATTTTGCTTGATACCTATTTAATGTGCATGCAATGCTACACTATATATGTCTAAAACATTCATGCATTGCTATTGTACTCCTTGCAAGCCTTCTAAACCTTCATGTATACGATGATCCTAAATGGAATGTAGTTCCCAAACAAGTGTAGGGCATGATTTAATCAGTGAGTTTCACCAATTAACAAAGCATTAAGCCTCTAGAATATATAGGAAATTTAAAAATAACCAAAACGATCCTTCATTTTGATATTAAATATTGCTATAGCTTATTTTTTCAGCACTACAAGCTGATTTTTATATTTTTTATAGGAACCATTCTGCTTCCTTTTCCACAATGTCTATATACTGTTATGTATGTTCTTATGCTTCCCACTTGATGATACAATTGTCACTACCTTACCTGCTTATCATTAAAACTTGATGGCTTGTGTCAAACTTAAGCTCCAAATTATCACACTTTGTTAGCATCTGAAAAGGAAATTTGTCCAACCGAACCTTGATAATCTAAACAACCACCTTGGTATCATTGTTTACAATTGAAATGTTAAAATTCTTCTAAATAGTCAGGATCACAAGTTCAAAGAAAACAAACCTCTTTATGTTGATATCAATCCAATAAAGTTTCGTTTCAGTTTAATTTGCTTTCTATATTTACTTTTGGCAAGTACTTTTATAAGGTTCAGATATATTAAAAAAATGAGATAGAAGCCTTACTTAGTATTTATGATATTTTCTACTGTTTCACACTAACTTGTGTGTTTGGATCTATATACATGGAAAGCACTACTACGAGCCTAAGGCAAATGACAATAGTGTGAAATATAGAGAAAAAAACCAGCACATTCTTAACCATTCGATGTTAATGTCCTTAACATCAAACATAGAAGCATACCAAAGAACATGTCTCTATTTTAATATCCTTAACATCTATTAGAAATATACGTCCATTCAAGGTTGCCTACCTTTGATTTGCCTCAACAACGTGATGAAATCTAGCAAATCTTTGATGGTAAGCCGCAACCCAGCAGCCAAAGCTCAGTTTTGTGCTAGAAATCAATGGAAAAACCTGATTAAATAGTGATTTAATGTGGTTATGGTTTCACAATGGGTTGGTTCGGCAATTTTTTTGCCATTTTTACACAATTTTTTCGCTATTTAAACCTTTAAAAATCGTTGAACATTGTTGAAAATCACAGATGATTAAATTGGGATTTTTTGGGGAAAAAATTGTTTCGGTCAAGGATTTTTTTAAAATCGGGATATTTTGTGATTTTTTGAGGATTTATTCTTCTATGATGCTAACCGCCATAGAGGAATCTATAATTCTGAAATCATAAATTGATCTATACTAACAATACATTATATCCTATGATTATTCCATCATAAGTAAATCAACTCACAATACAACCCAAACCTTTGTTTGTCAGCAGATCTCTTAATTTTATTGCCCTTATTTCCTTCGATGCTCCTCTGGTTTGAAAGTATCTGCCTTTATGTATGACCCGATCTGCCCCAAAAGACAGCCATTTATCAAAGGACGTGGCTCATGCTTTTTGGACTTATTTGCACCCCCTTGGAGTGATGTATCCCTTGCATGTGGTGATCTCTCCTTCCACTTAATCGTGGCTGTTGGTATAGTGACTGCTGCTTGTTTTGATAATTATTATGCCCTCTTTACTATATTTGATGCTGTTGTTAGTATATTATTTGCTGTTAATATATTTTATTTAAATGTTTCTTGTTTGACATGTTTTGTTATTATTATTCTATATTGGTTTTCTTTCTTTTTTATCTCTTTTTTGTGTTTACATATTATAATGATTGTAATCACCATGCTATTCAATATATCAATATTTATATTTATAATTATAATATTATCTTGATAATTATATTGATAATAATGATATTTATATTTTGATATTTATTTGATTTTGTTATTTGTATTTAAATATCTCATATTTAGCATTACAATTTCGGGGACATGACAATTGAGTCTTAAATATTATAATGACAAGCTCCTTTTTGTGTCAACAAGAATTGTCCCATATAGCGATGTCGAAGTTAGTCAAGGGTACAAGGCAACACTTTGTAGACTCTTCATCGATTCTAACATGCGAGATGCAGTTAGGATTGAGTTCATAGATTTTGTATGCTCCAACGACTTTGGTATTGATGCTCTTTGTGACAAGTATAAGGTCGATGCTCATAGTTGGTGGTATTTCCATTGGACAATCATTCACACACCCACAACCTCTTGTGATCAAAATTTTATTGCAAGTAAGTCTTAAAAAAAAATCTTTTTTCTTTTAAGTTTCATTTATATTTAATAATTTAATTTTTAAAATTTTATAACTCTTAACTCTCTAATTTTGTCTCATTTGCATTTGAGAGGAATTGGAGCACATGCTCCATCCACTCAGTAAAGCACAATCGACTACACTCAAAAAACGCAGAGACTTGGTGTATGTGCATTCAAACTTGCAACTACTTTCACTAAAACAAAGTGGCTACAAGGAAGTGGATACAAGGAAGTGGATACAAAGAAGTGGGATATCGAGCTAGAGCATATTGACTTGGATGCTTTCATTTCCCACCTTGCTACACTTGATGTTGAAGACAAGCCAACTAGCGAACATGAGAGTGCTAGTGCTAGTGCTAGTGCCAGTGGCATTGTTTGTGGTTCTTCTAATTTATCAGTTACTACATCATCTAATATGGATGGTGATGAAATTTTTGAACAACAAAACAAGACATCTCAATAAAATTCATAAGCGAGATAGGCATAATAAATGTTATTGTGTGAACAACAAATTCTAAATAACAATAATAGCAATAACATTGAATACTTGATGAATAGTAACTCTAGTGTAATGCAAGTGTGAGAATTACCATTGATGCTTCCCACTAAGTGCAAAATGGCATTTATCCCATTTACAAAGCTATTGCATGAAAATAAATTAAAAGCTAACTCCTATTTCTACTTTAAGAAGAACTAATTGCATGAAATACAAATTTTATTGCAAAATTTTATCCTCTACTACTAGAACTAAAATCATGCAACCTCCAATTAAGTTGTAGATTAAATTTATTAAAAACTATGACAATGCTTACATCTTTCACATGGAAAGAGATCTAAAAATAGTTTATTCCAGGCTATAAATAGTTTTATTGAATTTATTTGTTGAGGAGCGTTACTAACACTTTTTTTGAACAATCTACCTGGTCTACCCTATAGTTAGTTTCCATGTTACCGTTAAGTTTAACATCCTCACGGGATAAATTTGTGTGAACACACAATCTTGTGTAAGCATTTTTGATGCATGCTAGTCAGACACAATTCTTGGATGATTATACTCTAGATCTCTCTAATATTACCAATAAAATTTTAAGCCAAGGTTCAAAGGGTCTGTCTCAAAGTTGCTTATCATGGATGGTGGAATGTCTTGATAATCTCTCCTGGTTTATGGTGGCTGCTTTGGTAGTTGAAAGGCCTATCATAAGTCGAAGAGAATGGATGATGTCATTGCAGCTATATTAACGTAGTAAACTAATGAGGCTTCCTGGATGTTTGTAGTTTGGCCACAAACTATGATCTAATGGTATTGAATATATGATTTTGTTTCCATTTTGCACTCTATAATTAGTAATTTTTTAAATTTTTTTTCAATAAGTTGCATTCCTTGCTTAGTTTTTTTGGTTGTACCTGTTGTTTTTGTTTGGTGCCAGAATTATGGGTGTTGTCACTATTAATTAACTGGTAAATTTCTACTTTTGACAGGTATGTGGCAGTATGGCATTCTTGTCAAAGCCATGTTCTTTGGCTTTATCTCCCAACTCTAAGTTCTGGGTTCAGGAGGTAGAATATAAAGGGATCTACCAATTTTTCCTCAAATTGCTCTTGTATTATAGCAAAGAAAGCAGGTCTATTCGAAATGCAAACATTTTATACAAGCGGATTCTTTATCAAGTGGACAGGTCTGAGATATATGATAGTGAGTGTTGTTCTTCCTTCCCAATTCCTAAGACCTTCTATATGTAGATTTCTGAAGTTGATGATGCTTGAATCAAATTAGTAGCTTCTATAGTTTGATATTTGTAGTGATTTTATCATTTATCACTACATGGGTTACAGATCAACATTGCATAATGTTTCGTCTCTGGAATTGCATAAAGTAGCATGCCATGGTTTATTGGTTAATATGGTTTAGGGGTGAAGAATAAGAAAAAATAAACATTCCAAGGATTCATATGGCTACACACAGCCTTTTTTTTGCCACTAGACCTCTAATGCACAAGACAACTTGTAGAAGATGGATAAGTTATGTTGCAGTATTGTCCTTCAGAGAGTCAAACTACAAACATTCTTACCAAGCCTTTGGGTGTAATGTCCCATTTTTAGACTAGGCATTCAAAGAGAAAATAATTTAATTAATTAAATTAAGTTGTCTAAATTAATGTTTTTTTTTTTGGCTTGTCTAAATTGATGTTCTTTTGGCAACTTGTATTTAATTAATTATATCTTTAAGTTGAATATTTTATTTTTATAAAGTGACTTACCTTGGGCCAAAAATAAAAGAAAAATAATATAAACTCACTTTAAGGAGATAAAAGGTTTATTATTAAAAAGGTGATCTTTATAATATATAGATTTTGGAACTAATATAATTTTTGTGCTGACTTTATTCTTTGTTGCAACTGACTTAGGCATTCCTTGGGTAGCGCTAGGTATTGGAAGGCTTAATGCCTTAGTAAAAGTGCTTCGATTCCCCCTTTATATGGTATTTAAGAAATGTTTGACCCTTTAGGAATTCAAAAAGGGGTATGGTTGGGGGTAACTCAGCTTGGTTAAAAAAATATAATATTTTCAATTCTTTTCTCCACAACACACACAACACTATAAATTTTGTTTCTTCACTGACACACATTGAATATACAAATTTATTATTTGCCTACAAACCTCGATTCATTTGTACTTAGGAAGCCTTAGCCAACAACTGTAAATAAAATCCTTGTTTCTTTGATTAAGCATAATTGTGAATCCTATGTGAATCCACTATGCATTTGACCAGGAAGAAATCTTTCATCGCCAAAGCCAAATACTCGTAGGGTTTTCATCCTAGGGTTTGAAGTTGAAATCACAGTCCAAATTTTGTAAAAGAGAAATTAATATGCGGCAATAGAGTTCATATGAGAGTTGAACAAATTAATATATAATTGCTTCTGTAATTCATTATCAATGTGCATATAATATAAAATTAAAAAATAGTAATACTTTATACACCAAAATGCCCAAAGGATACAAGTTTGCAGTACAAATGTCAAAATGTGGTCACAAAAACATAGCGATAGAAAGTATGAGGCTGCCTCTAATTAGCATCTCCGAACACTACAACAAAATTGGAGTATGACTTTGAGTCACAACCAGTATAAGGGGCTAGCTCATCTAGTGGAACTCCAACCAATCTCTCCTATGTCTCCTCCTCATCAATTTGGGTGGCATCCTTTGTATCAACATCCCATCGTAAAGATGGAGTTTGGCGATACTTTGAAATTTGATGATCGTGGAGTCACAAAGCACTATGCATGGCCACCAACTTCTCGGTACGTCTAAAGATCAACCTATTCCTCTTGATAGAGTGAATGAAGTTGTATGTGGGAAAATTCCTCTCTGCAATAGAGGAACTAGCAACCTATGAAAGGAGGCAAATATCGAGCGTTCTCAACTTTGGTGCATCTTTGCGATGCCATGCCCACCATCCAATAGGATCCGTCTTTCTAAGGGCCTTCATTAACACTTCTTTCACCTCTTCGTTATCATTAGGAGGCAACCTACTAGCTTTTGGTGCATATCATTTGGGATTGAGAGCAAAGTCTACTATATGAAGCAGGGTGTTCATTGTGTTCCACTGCGACATCACAATGGGCTTAATGTGTTGCTCATATAATATCAAATCAAGATCCTTGTTACAAATTGGATGCTTCATTTTCCCAAGCATGCTATCAAATGTTTCATAAATCTCTCCAAGACTAGGAGAGTCCGTATCAACATATCTAATGACATCCACAATAGGTGAAATGAAGGAGCAAATATATTTGCAAATAAAAATTTGAAAATAGACAAGTTAGAAATTTGAAATCAGTTTTTTTTTTTAATAAATCAGCAATCAAATTGTAAAATTACTAATAAAATCAGCAAGTTATTAAAAATGAACAATTTTTTACCTCACATTGGACCACCAATCATCATTAAGAATTTTTTGTTTAATGTTTTTTCCTTCCACAATGTTTTCAGTAGACCATCTACTCCACTTTTAATTAACCATCATAAATTGTACAGCCTCCTGCACCTCAAGCATCCCGTCTAACAAAATAAAATAACTGGCATACCTTGTCTACACAGGTTTGAGGAATTCCTTCTTTGAAAATGTCTTGAAGAGAGCAAGTGAGGTGTGATGGTTACAAATAAACATTTGAATATCTCTAGCTTCTATCACCACTTGCTATACCTAATCTATCCTCTCTATGTCTTTTAATGCATTGATCAATGCATGAACACAACATGGGGTCCAAAAGATGTGCTTGTAAGCAGTCTACACCATCATGCCAGCTAATTTGCACACACTTGTCGAATCAGTGACCACCTATACAACATTTGAGGCCCCAACCTCTTCTATGCCATCTCTCAAAATATTAAATTAGAATTTTGCATCCTTGTGCTTCCCAAAAACAATTAATAACTCTAAAAAAATAAGAGCCAATTGAACATGTGACTATGATGTTGATAAGTGGTTGATGCCTAATAACGGTCCACTCATCCATGACAATAGAGCAGTCCATCCTAATCCAACTTTGTCTTATGTCCTCCATCACCAAACTCACCTTGGAATATTCTTTGTCAAGGAGTGTAGTGCATAGTTTATGTTCTCTAGGGGGGTGAATAAGGGACCGGCATAAGCTACATCTTTGAACATTTGTTTGAAGTAAGGGGAATGTGCTACATGGAATGGGATGGAATGTGCATGTAATAATTTGGCAATAGAAGGAAGACTTTGCCATATCTTGTGCATGCACATTGAACAAACTTGCAACTGTACTTGGCTGCTCACTAGTAATAGTCTTCCTCTTCCCTCTTGTGGAAACATCACCACTAGTTTTAGCATTACCACTACCAAGTATAGAGGGCATATGCATAGTTGATTGTGCGGATTGTGATGAGCCCAGCTGGCTCCAACTAAACCCCTGTAGTATTTTGCTTATCTTTTTGTGTTTTTTATTATTTTAGAGAAAATTTCTAGACAGAAGAGAAGGGGCGTACAACATATTGCTCATAAAACACAGATCTGAGCTAATATTGATTAAATGTAAATGTAGAAAGTGTTAAACAACCATAACAATGAGATTACAAATGATAGACATACCCGAAAGCCTCCAGATTATTTAAATAAGAAAATATCCAAGTTTGCCAGCCAAAAATGGTGAAAACTGACAAAATTGAACGCCTGGGCTACAGATTTGACTTCTCCCCAACAGAAACTGGATACAAACAGCTGAGAAGGGTAGACGCCAAGAATGAAACACTATTAGAAGCCAAAAAGAAGGCGTTTTTGCAAGCTACTTCACACGCCTAGCCTCCAGAAGACACGTTTTTCGAAGGCAAAATGGTACGGCCCAAGAAAGAAGCTAAAGAGCAAACGTTGAAAGCTACAGAATGGCTGAAGAAGACGTCTCTGGTGAAGAAACCCTCTTCCTTATTGTAAACTGGTAAAACTGAACATAAAACTCTGATTAAAGCATGGATGAACTCTTGAATGGAGCCCTCTTAGTAGTAATCATTCAACTGATCTTTCACATTCTCACAATCACAGATCTGTGAAGAATTGTCGCTCTCCAAAGATGATAATCTCCTGAAAACCCTTGTCTTAGAAAACCAAGCTTAGCAAAAGCCAAAGAGAAATGTCAAATAATCAATAATGAGTTTTAATTTCCTTTGCTTTGCCTTATAAGGTCAAAAGGCATGCATCCCTAAAAGTGACGCCACTTTTTCAATTAAAATACATTTAAAATGTATTTGACACTTTTTCAATAGTCAACATTTAAATAAGTGGGCGCCCCTTCCATAAAGTGTTTTTAAATTTCACTTAAATAAATTTAAGTGAATACTTTATTATAAAGTCAAGTCAACTTTATAATATTCTGTCAAATAAAGTTAAAACACTTTAATTTCACTAAAATATTAATATCTTACTCATAACATATCATATTGACGTGCCGTCAGAAACTGTCAATCACTGAACTGCTAAGGCCTGCTGTGAGCCAATCACTGAATTCAAAGGACGGAAACGACAAAACCCACCAAATAAGGTCACTAGCCCTCTAACCAAATCCTATTAGCCTACAAGGGTCCAAGAAATAGACTAACCATCACAAAACAAGATCACACTAGAAAGGGGGACATTACACGGATTGTGTTGGCATTGGCAACCCTTTAGACCTTGATTCCACCTCCATATGTAATCTATAACACTTTACCCTCTCATCCTCCTTTATCTCTTTACAAACCTTCACCCCTTGTCTTGTATAGCCCAATAGATGACAATACACTCTAGTGTAGCTCCCTCTAAATTTAGTTTCACAAATGTGACAAAACCACACTCTAGTACCCCCAATATTTTTCTTTTTATCTTTGTCTATGGCTGTCACAACTTGAAGAAGAGCTTTTTTGGAATTAAAGGGGCCTTTTGCATAAGTTTTTAGAAGTTTGGAAGGGCAATCAAATGGATTTTGTGGCTGTCCCCCTTTAACAATACCACTCCCACACCTTGATGAACCTCCAAGTTAGCTTACATTTCTGTCTTCCATCTCATTATGTTGACTACTCTCATTGTTGCTGCTCATGTTGTTTTGTTTTGTGAAACAATATGCAAGTGGAATTTGAGAACTGAAAATAGAAAAATAAAATAAAAAACCATACATTTTATCCTTTAAAGTTTAAACCATAAAAAAATCAAATGGAAGATTAACATACCTCTTTCACTTTTCTTTCTAGTTGCTACCTCACTCCTCACCTTTGGTGCTGACCAATGCTAGTTTTCCCAACTACACCCTCAAACCCTGTTGGCTTGTCTTTCTAACGTTGCTGTGATTTTATTTTGCATGTAAAAATGAACATAAATTTCAAATGGAGTCTTCCTTTTGTTATGTTAGGGCTTAGAAGGGTGTGGGGCCCACAAATAAACCATAATATTCCTTTTTTTTAAAGCTGTGTTTTTAAAATAAAAATAAAAATCAATCTACAACCATGGAGACGGCTGGCCATTCTTATGACATCCCCTTCCCGTTTCGACGTACCAAAAACGTTTTTGGCAATTTTTTTTGGATTGGGGATGACTAGGAAACGTCCTTGAGCTGTCCCCACATCCTCGGAATGTCTACAGTGTGGGTACACTTGAAAAAACCTTAGGGACACGCGCCTGTGTAACATAGTTAATATGTTCACACATGCATTTCCAATCTTTAATTTACATCTTCATGGCATATAGTTGATTTGTGAACTATAACCATGAGGATATATAATAGTGCTTCTTGTTTCTAGAATTGCAAATTTGCAAACCATTTCTTATTTACAAAGAACATGGGTTAGTGCTGATTTTTCTTGTTTCCATTGAATGCATAATGTCGCATCCATTTCTATATACATTTCCATTGCATTGTCAATTATGACTTGTGGTTTAGATATATCTATTTGCTAGCTAGTTTGTAGGTTGTCATCAGTGCCACTTTTGGGGCCGACACAAATCAAGGTCTTTTGATTTGTCCTCTTATGTAGGTGAGGACAAGGGATCTTTGTCAAAGACCCCATAAACCTCACAACTTGAATTTAGAATTCTGCACAAAAATTGTGTTACTAGAATTCAATTGTTCTACCTCCTATGTCAGCACTTCTTCTATGCTTGGTTCTTTTTCATGGATAATTGGGATCTTTGTATTTGGTTTTTTGGCTTTCCATGTTCATTTGGATTTGTTCATCTTTTAGAAGCTACACTTCATCAACTTCCTGGTCATGTTTTCCTTGATTTCCTAATAAATTGTGCTATATTTTAGATCTCTAGGTATGATTAACTGAGGTAAATATAATGGTAGCATATTATGCATTTAAATAGAAGGGTATTGTAGTTGATTTATTGTTATTTTTCAACTTCTAAGGTGATATTTCTGAGCAGAATTTAATTGAGATTGGCAGAGACACAATCACATGTAAGTTTTGAGGGTCACATCTAAGGTTAAAGTAGAAATGCTCCAAAATTCTTGTGGAAAACCGTTGAGTTGAATCCATACTGGTGATTTTGCAATAGTGGCCAGCTGTAAAAAAATCTGATCTTGCTTTTCTCCCAACACAAAAAATAACTATGGGGTGGGTGGCCTAGCTCGATTGGCTAAAGCATCCCGTTGCAGGCAAGAGGTCACGAGGTCTAGTCTCCCGCCAAACCTGTGGTACTGGAGGGCGTGTAGCGCCAGCGGCACCGGTCACGTGAAAAAAGTTTACCAGGTGCATTGCAGTTTATAAGGGGACGGATACCCAACTGATTCTTGTAGTTTAAAAAAGAAAAAAAAAACACAAAAAATAACTATAAGGAAATTTTGGAGCTTTACGCAATAACCACCCTAGATTTTTTTTTTTTTTTTAATAAGTTTATGGCAAGCAAATTTCAATGACATAAACTTGGAAAATAGAGGTATACTGCTGTCATAAATTTCTAATATAAGAAATCGGTATTCATACAACTTCTGTTACAATTGTTTTGATGGAAAATTGAAATATTCCCCCTTAATTTTTTCCCAAAATTAACACACAAATCAGCAACCAAACACTGATTAGCGTTAGCCCAAATGCAAATCAGCAAAGAAGATAACTCTAACCAAGAATGTTCACCAAGATCCCAATGTGGGCGAGGTGATAGCATATGGTCAAAGGATCGTTAGGCATAATCAGAGGTGAAAGTACAATTCATTTGCTGATGCAAGCATCCACAAGCGGTGGGAATACTCCACTTATTCAATGGGTGAGTTTACAACAATTATTAGGCGGCAAGCCAGCCTTTAAATCCACTCTTCCAATTATTAACGTGGGGGGAATACTGTCCACACAACCACTTATTTAGTGGGGGGAAACTTACAATTAAAGAAAAATGATTATTTAAAACTCAACCACTCAATCGTGGGAGTATGAAATTTAAACTAATTGCAGCAAATAAAATAAATAGCTGTTGCCTGTTAGTACTACTAATCAGCTTTACAATGAATTGAACAGCTGCAAATAAGAAAGATATGCTTCCAAATCAATCAATGGTTAGAGTAACACTTCCTTTAACATTTTGTAGTGAGCCGACACTCCACTGATTTGTTTTCACTGGGATTGTAGGTCTGATTTTCGTTTTCAATTGATATTCTCCCTTTTTGGGGTTTTTGAGTTTACTTGAAATAATGCGAAATAAGAGCTAAGAACATGTACATGAAGTAAAGATGTACAAGAACTACTCTACTAAGACATAGCTGATAAAATACTTGATAGTCGAAGCCAAATACAAGTTCTTCATTACATTATAGATGGCATACAACATATAACATACATCAGTTCAAAGGCTAGATATATTTTAAACTATACTTAAACTTACAGCCATATAACACTGTGAATAGTGTTTTGCTACAGTACCCGCACTTAGTAAATTGCTCACACAAACTAAAATACAAGTTTCTCCCACCGAAATCTGGATTGGAAGGCTTTCTAAAACAAGGGCGCCCCCTTTTGAAGTGATTGCAGCCTCTAAAGGGAGGCGTTTCTTTTTCTTTATGTTGATTGAAACCCTCATGAAATGGCGGCTGGCTGTAGGTGCAAAAATCAGCTCCAAAACCCTCTAAAATGCGAACAGCTCCCTTGTAGAATAAGAATGGAGTCAATGGCAGCAAATTCCCTCTCAAAAGATAGCCCTAATAACTTGCAAACAACAATGTATGGCTCCAAATGAAGTAACCAAATTCTGATCAGCAACTTTAAGATGGTCTTTCACACCCTCAAGCAGCTCGTAGACGAACAATAAGCCCCACCAGGCTCACCCACTGCAGAAACTAGGAAACCCTAGTTTTACCTCTTCCCCAAACTCCAACTCACAAACTCAAGCAAGCAAAATGACTCATAACATGAGGGGGTCGAACTTCTCCTCTTTCTTTTATAATTTCATATTGAAATCACTATTCATTGAAGTGAGTTACTATTCACTTAAGTTATAACTTTTTCCACTTTAGTAATGAATAGTAACTGAAAAATATAAAGTGCCCCCTTTAAATAATAGACACATGGTCCCTAAGCCAGAGAAGGTGAAATAAGAGGTGGAGATCATAATTTTAAGCACAATTATCACGCCAAATCCACAAATTCACCCCATCACCATACTCCAGATATCAATGCTGTAGATTCACGACCAAGTGCCCATTCAAGTGGCCCTCTATCTAGAACCATTAGCCTACGAGGGTTGATGTTATAGGCTAATCCACCATATCTGATGCTTGAGAAAGAATGGGGACATTACACATTTACAATGATTAAATGATATGAAATTGAAGCACAACCAGCAAAATACCAATATTTAATAAGTCTGATCAGAAACAGCATAAACAGAAAATACCAATATTTAATAAGTCTGATCAGAAACAGCATAAACAGAAAATCAGACCAGCAATGTCAAACCTCATAGAAATGGACGTAACTTTGTCAAATCAGCTCCGAAAGCTCTCATACCATAGGCGAACAGTAGCTAAGAGCTAGGCGTCCATAATCCATCAAAGAGACGAACCAGAAACAGAAGATAACAGCAGGCTCGAATCCCAATGCAACAACAGGAAAGTACGACCTCCTTGGAGAAGTCGACCTTCTCTAAAAAAATCAGCAGTTCGAAATAAAATCTCAAACTTTGCAGAAAGGGTCGCCCCACACAGACATACAGCTCGGACGAATACCTAGAATGATATAAAAATCAGAGGCGAAGCTATGAGCATAAATTTGCTTCAACCATTGACATCAGCAGTACAAACAGATTATAAAACAACAACCTGCTTGTAATCAAAAACATCATTGAGCACTATCCACACTCCTGAATGAAGCATGGTCTTTAGAAATCTTCCTAGGAAGCCATAGTTTCAGGCCCGAAGAAAGAATGATTTGCTAAGCTTCCCCTTAGCCAGGTTTTGGATTCATTCCAGCAGCGTAACCTTGCTCTTCAAAAATATGCATAATCAGCTCATCATAAAACATCAATATATAGGCTTCAGTTGGCAAATGAAGCAACAAGAGACTCTTCAAATTCCAAGAAGTTGAATCACTTCAACTTTCAAAAGGGACGCCACCTTTTTTGCACTTTACTTTTTTGAAATAATAAAATATTACTCAACCTCCTTTAGGCGTCCAACTTCACTTTGCAACAGTAAAGCATTTAATAATTCATTAAATGCACCATTGACCCCTTAATGAACCCCTTTTAAAAACAACATGAAGTGATCATTCCGAGGCGTGGGGGTACAACTGAGAAACATAAAAATGACTAAGTATAAAACTTAATCCATGGAGCTAACCAAACCAAACTGAAACTGAAGAAGGACAAGATGACTTGAGCTGAACTGATGCCGATGCCATTGCCACAAATTGACTTACTAAAAATAGCCAACTGCTATAAATAGTAAATCCACAACAAAACTCATAGAAAACTGAATTGAGCTAGAAGCAGGACTTACTGAAAATGGAAACCCTAGATTTAGCACATCTGAGTAGCCTACAGATTTCCGGAAATAGGCTATCAGTCCATAAAGAGATCAATACTGAGAAGGGGACATTACAAAAATCATTCACACAGAGTGCCAATACAAGAAATAAACATGATAGTGAGATGCCCACTAGGTAATACCTCGGATGAAGGATGGAAATAGACTGGTACAGGTTTGCACCCATTGGAAATGAACTTTAACAAGACTACTGTCTGTACCAAAAGTTGCAGGTCTGCTGTCCAAGGTGGCAGGGCAAATCAGAAGTGAAATATCTTCCCAACACCTCCAAACTTACTAAGAACACCTCCCAAGATTGCTAGATAACATCAAACTCACCCAACAGCATTCCAACACTCTCAAAATGTAAGGAGAGGACACCTACAGGTCTGATAACGATTGATACAGAGGCTGCAGGTCTGAAACACCTTTATTGTAGGTCGTAGCAATCATGAAAAACTCATGAAAAACCACTTCCAACCTGCATGGAACACCTCAGTGATAGCAATAAGCAACCATGTACAGCGAGCTCCATAGAACACCCTCAAAATTCACAGAAATCAGCAGCTACAGGTCTGTTTTACACTTTTCAGTCACACCCAAAGTTATGAATAACCTCAAAATGCAAAGAGATTTCAGCATACAAGTCTGATATATTTTTTTCAGCCATATCCAACACCATAAACACTCTCAAACTAACAAGAAACATGCAGATTGCAGGTCTGATATTCACTTTCAATCATGCCCAACAATATCCTTGGCGCTGAAACAAGGGTGGCTACCAAATAAAATCTGAGAAGAACTCCCTTTAACTTTGTTTGTTCATGACAACAATTCTTAGGAAAGATGCATGATGTTAAGGAGACTTCAAATATGAAGGATGAGACACCATAAACTAGGCACTTAAGCTTCTATGCCTACACCAGTCCTCCAGATTGCTTGTACAGCAGCCAATGGACATAGCACAACCCTCCACATTGGTAATTCTGGACTTGAAGCTAATTTGTATGACATGCAAACAATGGATTGGCCATTGATAATAATAGACAATAGCAGATAACAAAACCTTATACCTACCAAGAGATGTGTTGTACCCCAAAATTAAATTTTTTTTTACACTTAGATATTTTGAAGAAATGAGTAAAAGTCTTGTTAAATTAGTCAAAAGGGTCAGAATTTGGGTGTGCACGTCTTGCATGAGGGGTTAAAACACAAAATTTTTCAAATTCTGACGATCTGGGTCTACTAAGAACAGCTTAATCTACAAAACCCAGATCTCAGTTTTTCATCCCTAAAATTTAGGAAAACTGCTATTTTTAGAAATTTTCTCGAAATAGTAACGTTTTCTGGGTTTCTTTCGAAATGGATACTGGCAAAATTTTCTAAAAATAGAAAGTTGGTCCGACAGGGTCCAAACTGATTTTGATTGGCTCAAAATACGTCCATATTAGGCTGGTGTAGTCAGAATCTCAAAATAGTCAGTTTTGCCCTACTGGGTCTATTCTGCTTTTTCAGAAGCATATATGGAGCTCCAAGGTCATCAATGGAGGTCAGCCGGCTGTCAAAACGCCAGTTTCAGCACTTAAACATTCGACAGAAGGTGAAATGATGAACATGCACGAAGAACGAGAAGGAAAATTGGAAAATCATGAAAATTTTCTAACACAGCTAAGTTTGGGCGCCCCTGCTAAAGTAAGGCGCCCACCTTTTTGGGACATCATATGATAAAATTAGGGTTTCAAGCCTCCAGTCAAATTTGTTCAGTTCTCTGTCAACTTCGCAGCGAATCCAACGGTGCAGTTATCTGATCATTCAGTCATCCGGAATTCAGCGTTAAACAGGGGTATCCAAACTGAAGTCAACAGAGTGAAGGATTTGAAAAATACAAAATTTGACTAAGTGTTGGCAAAGTGGGCGCCCCCAGTGAAGAAGGGCGCCCAAGTTTTCAAGGGGCTAAATGAATGAATTTGCAGATGAGTGACTAACGTAATCTCTTCGCAATTGATCCAGCTTTCCAGCGAGATATCCAGCACGTCAATCAGAGTTCGCAATCACCAGATACGAGGAGCTGAAAGTAGGGTCTGACAAAGGCTAAGAACCAAGATTCAGAAGCAGATAGAGAAAATCAAAAAATAAACTAAGTTTGGTAAAAGTGGGCGCCCCCAGCCAAGATGGGCGCCCAAACTTTTGGAGGCCTAAAATCCACTTTTTGGCGAAGATCGTTCCAGAAGACCCCTCTTCAAATCTCGATAGCTTTGCGATGAGCTCAAACGTCAGTCGATCCGATGCCCGGAGGTCCAGTTTCAATGAAATCATTTGTAGGAGAGGAGTTTATGAAGAAATTGAAGATCAGAAAAATGGCTAACACTGTGAAAGTTCAGAGCCCCTTGAAGGAAAAGGCTCCCATGAATTCGGAGGTCAAGATGAAGTCTTTCGCTAGAGATGCCTCCAGAACATCTTTCTTTGAATCAGTCAAGCTTCGCCGTGAAACCTTCAGCTCGCCTGCTGGGTCAATCTGTCAACGGGAAATCAGAGGCGAAGTAGCATGTCAAAATGGAGGAAAGTTGAAAATGTTAAAATTTTGACTAACACTGGAAGAAGTGGGCGACCTTGTTGAAGAAAGGCGCCCAAATTCTCATGCCTTAGAGAATTTTTGAAGTTTTCAAAAGTTTCAAAATTGCCAAGCAAGGAGAATGGCGTCCAAGTTCAAAGAGACTGAATTTAGGGTTTTGGAAATAAAAGCAAAGAAAGCAAAACCTAATCCAAAGCCCTAAAGTCTATTTAACATCATTCTTTCATGTATTTTTCTTTATTTTTGCAGGTAGCATCCAGAGGAGAAAGTTGGAGCAGCAAGTTTGAAGAATTTTTGTGATTCAAGAATCCATCTTTGCTGGTTTTACATCAGATTTTTCAGACCAGCAAGCATAAACCCTTGCTTTTTCAAGCTTTTTGTTCCAGAAGATCAAATTTTTCAAGTAGAAGGCCAAGGCTTTCAATTTTTCTATCATCTGGGTCTTTTTGCCTTAATCTTCTGAAGAAATTTTCAAGAACTTCATCAAATTGCAGCAAGTGCTTTTATTTTGCATGTCAGTGAAAACCTCAGTGCATTCAAATTTCAACCATCTGGGTCCTTTCCAATCAGTCTTCTGAAGAAAACCCATATCGCAGCTTTTTTTCAAGAAAGTTCAAAATCTAGGGTTGGCTGCTTTTTCAATCAAACGTCAGGGTTTTGCAAATCCAATCAACTGGGTCCATTTCTAATCTTGTTCTGAACAAAACCCAGATGCCAGCTTTTTTCGGGAAAAATTGAAGAAATTAGGGTTTGCTGCTTTTTCAGGCAAAATTCAAAATTTTCAAAAACGGACGATCCGGGTTGTCTTGCATCGATATTCAACAAAACCCATATCTCAGAAAAATTTCTCAAAAATTTGTCCGTTGAGCACAAAAAATCAGCATTCTAAAAATAGAAATTGTTCAAGACTTGTCTCAAACCAAGGCGAAGTTTACGTCATTCTTCGAGTTTTCTGAAATGGAGTACACTCCTAATGTTTTCAAGTCCGAATCGTTCTCTTTCACAATTATATCAAAACAGCTGAGACAGACTTGCATCATGTCAAGCCGGTGTTCGATCTACATGCCTTGGAGAGAGCAGGCAACACTTCAATCAAGAACCTTGGACATTCTGGACTCCTCGCAGCAGCATCAATTCCTATATCAGTTCAGAGCCTTGAGTTCGTAATCGCTTGCATTAAGCATTACAACCCGGCTACTAGGGAGATCCAGTCAGCAGACGGTAGATTGATTTGCAGTCTAAAGCCTGATATGGTCGAAAGGTGTTTTTCCATTCCCCCGTGGCCTGAAAGCGTAACTCTTTCAAGGGATGAATGCGAAAGGATGTGGAATATGCATAAAGATAAATATAGCAAGAAGATTGCACAGAGATGGATGAAAGAAAAACATAAAACATTGCCCAAGAATGTCGGGCGAGGGGAGTTCAAGGACGAGGTTGCCATCATCATCACTTTGCTCAACAGGGTCACTGGCTCAGAAGATGCCACCAAGTTCCAACCTTGGATGTTTTATGCCATACCTCACATCATGAAGAAGACCGAGTTCTATGATTGGCCTACTTTGATTAGTGACTGCCTACATCAGCAAATAACATAATACTTCCAGTTTCATGTATTCCACATGGTGTCATACCTAGTCTACTTGGTGGCCTATCAAGGTCAATTCAGAGGGTTGAACACCGAGGGATCGTTGAGTGTACAACACATATATAACTATTATCCCCAGTTGGAATTCACAAAGTCGTTGCACCACTACAAAAGGGTGAACGAGGCATTCTTGATGTACACAGTGCGGGACTTAGACAACGAATTGCACGTCCGCATCTCTTCAGTTGCCAGGGCAGCAATGGCGGAGTGGGCGGATTGGTTTATACAGTTTCCTACCTTTACCTATCGCCATGTTGCCATGTATCCGGCCGATGAGGTCATCTTCATGGGAATTCCTGAGGCGTGCTCACTGTCCACACAGCCTTGAGGAATAGAAAGAAACCCTTCACTTTCCATTAGGGTTGGTATTTATACATGCAGGACTGCTGCAGATGCCAGGACAATTGGAGAAGAGTTAGATAAGTTCGGCCTCAAATCTTACAGCGAGAGATGATCATTTGATCCTCATGGTGTCTACGCTGGCCGATTGGAGAAGAACTATAATCACATAGCCGCACTTGAAGATTTTTGGGCTAACTGTGCAGATGAGTTTGAACTGCGAAGGCGTAGTTACAGCAGGCTAACTCTCCATCAGATGAAAGACTGCTTAAATGAAGATATAGAAGGGCTCTCTGATGATGACGAAGATGTGCTTCTCCCGATGTACACTCAGAAACGAATCGAGGATCAGCCCTTACCACAAGTTAATTGGGCAAACAAGGAATCTCTTTCAGTCGAAGACAGAACAAGACAAGTCATTGAGCATAGTAAGGTTTTCTTAGTGCTTAAAAGGAAGAACTCCATTCTAGTAGTAGAGCCGCCAAGGATAATTCCCTCTTCTTCCAGAGCACAGTTGAAGGGAAAGGGTAAAAGTCAGTCTCAAGATGGCGTCAAAGGTTGTAGATCAAATAAAAATGTAAAAAGAAGGTTGGATTTCTCAGGCATAGTCATATAGGAGCAGCCTACAGTTGATTCAGAAGTTCCTCCTGACGAGCCCGTACCTCAGAATGAAGCAGAGGAGCCACCTTCAACACATGTTTCTGTACCTTTGACGGGTTCTTCACCAATTCACATTGATCTTGATATCGAAGATGATGAAGAGATTGCAGTAGTACCTCCTTAGGAAGTTAGTAAAGATACTACTGTGTCTTGGCTTGAGAACTCCTTAGGAAGGGTTAGGAGAAGGCCTTCATATCAAGTGAGTGTTGATGATCTCGATAATATCTATCAGGAACCTCCTAAGAAGAAGGCAAAGAAGCAAGTTCACTTTGATAGGAATCCTGATAACGAGATAGTCATAGAGACTGCAGTGCCCCCAGAAGATAAGAATAGGGATGAGGTAAATATGGATGATTTCGTCATGGTCAAGGCTAATCTCAGTAGAAATACCAGACATGCAGATTTGAGTCTCTTCAAGGTTGTATATGAAAACCTTCAAGAAAGAGTGCTTAAAGATGGAGAAGACAAGGCAGCCCTCAAGGCTGAAAATCAGCAGCTCAGGCTTTTCATTTCTAACCTTGTTCGTGCTTCTTCGCAAGCAACCCAGTTGCTGCCCCAGATCTTGGAGACACCAGCTGATCACCATCAGTTAAGACAGCTGGTCATATGTGGGAAAGAGACTCAGGAGTGGATCGAGAGCTTCATTGTCAAAGGAAGGGAGATCTTGGCACAGATGTTCCAGTTAAGGGAAGGCGCTCATAAGCTACGTCAAGGTATCCAAGGATTTGAACAGACACTAGCTGAAGTAAAACCGAGACATGAGATTATCATTGCTGATTTAAACACGGCTTACAGTTCAGCAATTTCCAGAGAACACAAGAAACAAATCCTTGCCTGGAGGGAGCGTCACGTTTTCAAAGTTAAAACCTATGAGAGGATATCTGAAGAATCCATCGTCTACAGACAAAGGGTGGTTGAAGCTCTTCTTTTCATCAGCGAATTCGTCATAGAGATCCCTTCAATACAGCCTTTGAAGACTCCGCTCTAATGCCGCTTGAGGAGGTGCAAACGGGCCCGTGAGTGTTGTTCACGCTTGCACCAGCTTGGCTGGGCTGACAGGCTATATTTCGATGTCGCGAAAGTTCGACATAAAAGCGCCAATGAGGCTTTCGAAGATTTCCAGAGATCTATTGCAGATGCCGAAGATATTCTTGAAAAGCGGTGTTTTGCTGTTGATGGTATAGATGCACCGAACCGGGACACAATCTCAGACTTCCTAGCGGATGTGATCGAGCTTTAAAGCAGCTTTTTTCTAGAAGCTTTCTTTCCCGCTTTCTTTCTATTCTTGGAATGATCCTTATCCATTCTTTGAGGATAAAAAGAAGATAAGATGTAATAGTTGGCGTTTCCCGTTTTTTCTGCTTTCTAGGGTTTTAGATGTTATCTTCTTTCTAGATTTAGTAATAAAGCTTTGTTTACCGAAAGCAAGCCCTAGATTGTGAAAGCAAGGAGATTTTAGGGTTCCCTACTCCTCTGCTTCTCTATAAATAAGAGCCTTTGCTCATTTAGTTTCTTTAACGGTTATTGTCATAGCAAATTGCGAGCCTGAATTGCAGCAAATTGTTATTCAGTTTCAGTTCACTTAGTTGGAACCGTGCTAGTGAGAACAAAACGCCGAGCCTATTGTGCCTTCTATTTGTTGCTCAAGTATTGTTCATTTGTGTTGTGATAAGCAAATTGTTGAGCCTCTTTAGCCAACAAGGAGTTAGTGTGATTGCTGTTTTCATTGTGTTAAGAATAAGTTTGGTAAGCCCTTAGCTGCAATTCTCTCTTGTTCAAGGCATGTTAGAAGTGAGCTTTGTTTCGTGAGGATTTGAGTAATAAAAATCATGAGCCCTTTTGCCTTGGTCCAAAATCTCAGATTTCCGTTATCTATGTTCTACTTTTATGATCTTTATTTCAGCTTGCAGTGAAGTGTGTAGGTGTTCGCTGAAAGAGAGATTATTGAAGTATTTTTGTCAGAAAATCTACCTTGTTAATTTCCAGTGTTCCACGGGGACGCGTCCCCCCCGAAAAACAACACGTTTCTGAGACGGGGATGTTTCTGAGACGGGGAGACGCCTGGGAAACGTCCCTCCGCCGTCTCCAAGTACCCCCGCCATCCCCCCGCCGTCTCCTCCTAAAGGGAGACGTTTCCCTGAGTTTCGGGCACAGGAAACGCCATGGAAACGCCGGAATTTATTATGTTAAAAAATTGAAAAAGTTAAAAACATCAGTTTTAACCTAAGTTTTATACTTCATTTGATGAATTTTTTGTTTTGAGTCTTTTGACTTGTGCGATTGAGAGATTTGCGTTTGGAATTTGCCAATTTGGAGATCAAATTTTACAGTGGCAGCCGCAGGGTTTTTCGACTGGTGCATTCGACTGCATTTGAGGTATTTCATTTTTCGAACCCTTCGTTTTGGCTCGCGATTTCATGTACATTGTATGCAAAATGTGGAAACCTGGACCGTTTTTTGATCTTTCTGAGGCCGCGCGGTTTTTTCTGAGCGTCACAGAGATGTCCGCTCATGGAATGCAATGGTCGCGGGGTTTGCAGAAGCCGCGCGACCATTGCATTCCATGAGCGGACATCTCTGTGAGTTAGCATATATGATATAAATTAATAATAATTGCAACCATTGCATAATTTGCATTCCATGAGCGGACATCTCTATGACGCCTCCAGCACTGCATTGCCAGTGTTTACACATTTTGCATACACAGGAAACTGGAAAATTGAATATCAATAAATAAAATTATTATTATTAATTTTAATTTTTAAATGGAATCAGAATGCAATGATTGCAGGATATGCAGTTGTTGTTGCAGTGCAACAACAACTGCATATCCTGCAATCATTGCATTCCATTTGAATTGAGACTATAGAGGAATTTTGTCAGATGTTGTAGTTGCAACTGCCCTGTAGACATGTATGCAAATTTGCAAAATGAAAATGCCAAAATGTGGAAGCATAGCTGAGACATGTGAACTTTTTTACTTTTTGACAGTGTGCCTCAACTTCAAGGCTCAAAGAGATGTCATCTCAAAGTTCACATGTTCGCAACAGCAACTGCATATCCTGCAATCATTGCATTCCATTTGAATTGAGATGACATCTCTTTGAGCCTTGAAGTTGAGGCACACTGTCAAAAAGTAAAAACTCAAAAAGTTCGCAACATCAACTGCATATCCTGCAATCATTGCATTCCATTTGAATTGAGATGACATCTCTTTGAGCCTTGAAGTTGAGGCACACTGTCAAAAAGTAAAAAAGTTCACATGTTCGCAACGGCAACTGCATATCCTGCAATCATTGCATTCCATTTGAATTGAGATGACATCTCTTTGAGCCTTGAAGTTGAGGGCCTGAGGCACACTGTCAAAAAGTAAAAAAGTTCACATGTCTCGTCTATGCTTGCGCATTTTGGCATTTTTGATTTTGCATACATGTCTACAAGGCAGTTGCAAGTTTGCAATTACAACATTTGACAAAATTCCTCTAGTCTATACTCAGATACTGTCAAAAAGTTCACAACTTCACACTCACAAGCAAAATTCCTCCAATCATTGCATTCCATTAGATGACATCTCTTTGAGGCACACTGTCAATTTAAAATTTAAAAGTTAAAAACTTTGAAATGGAAAGTTGGAAACATCATATTGTTTTTTTATTTTCATGATTTCATCTTTTGCAATAAATTATAGAGGTCTGATTTTGTTTTTAAATCTTTTTTGCAGCCTCATTTGACATTATCATAATGAGTTCAATCAATAGAAGTGGCGATGAGGTTGAGGGTGAGGAGGTTGAAGCAGAAATTGGAAGTGGAAGTGGAAGTGAAAATGAATCTGATGATTCAGAATTTCAAATAGAAGTAGACGAGGGTGAACATGACTCAAATACTCAGACTCAAGCTGAAGCAGGTTCTATTGAGAGTAGAAAAGTCAAAGATAAATGCCCTTCAAGAATCCTCCAAAGATATGCCAAGGGCCCCTTTGATCCAAAATCACCATTAAAACAATTTGCAACTAAGATGCCGAAACAGCCTGGGTCACGTGGGGGCACTAGAAAGTGGGTGTGCCACCTTTGTCATCTTGACTGGTTTGGGAGCATTACTAGAACTAATTCTCACTTTCTTCTTATTCGAGGCAAAGGTGTAGATGTTTGTAAGAAGGTGGAAAACAATGCAAAGTATAGAGCTGAAATTTTAAAATTATGGGGTTCGGATGAGGAAGCAACACCTATGAAAGCTACATTGGCACATAGAAGTAAGGCTGATCAGATTGCAGCAGTTTCTACTTCTACTTTGCAGAGTCAAAGGCCACCAAATCCATTCAGTTCATGTGTAGGAGAGCCTAAGGGGAAACGTAAAGTGGCATCTTCAAGTTCACAACCATTGGCAGATTTATTCAATGCACAAGCAAAGGATGAGGCAGATGATGCTATTGGCAAATTCTTCTTTGCCAATGGCATTCCATTCCATGTGGCTCGCTCTCCTTATTACAAGGAAGCTATGTCAAAGGTAATAAGGGCGGGACCATCATATGTGCCACCAGGGGAAACTAAATTGAGGACAACAATCTTGGATTAGAACTATTCCAAGATTAATATTTTGATGGAGAAGATGAAGAGAACCTGGGTCTCAAGTGGATGCAGCATAGTCATGGATGGGTGGTCGGACATTAGGCATCGTCCACTCATCAACATCATGGTCACATCTACAGCTGGCCCTTATTTCCTTAGGGCTATTGATTGTTCAGGGCATAGCAAGGATGCTCATTATCAATTCCAGATTCTCAAGGATGCCATAGAGGAGGTTGGGCCACAGAATGTGGTGCAGGTAGTGACAGATGCGGCCCATGTGTGTAGAGCTGCAGGGAAGTTGGTGGAGGCAGCCTATAGACACATTTGGTGGACTCCTTGCTATGTGCATGCTATGAATAATGCACTTAAGGACATGGGTAAAATCAGCTGGATCAAATCAATTGTGAGTGATGCTAGAGATGTGCAGATGTTTATCTGCAACCACCATACTTCACATGCACTTTTCAGAACCTTCTCCAAGAAGGAATTCCTCAAACCTATAGAGACTCGGTATGCATCATACTTTATTCTCTTGGAGAGGATGCTTGAGTTGCAAGAGCCATTGCAAGTAATGGTAATGACAGCAGAGTGGAACCGATGGCCTGAGTCGAAGACACAGCAGGGGTTGAGGGTTAAGGAGGTGGTGAAGAATGATGTCTTTTGGGCTGATGCCACATATATTGTCTCCATCATTGATCCAGTCTTCAAGGTTATTAGATTTGGGGACTCTAATGCACCTTCCCTTGGAGAGGTATACGAGTGCATTGATTCCATGCTTGATCAAATGAAGGCTAAAGTGCGAGAGAAGGACCCCACAATGCAATTCTACACCGAGCACATTTATCCAATCATTCAGCATATATGGGAGAAGCTCAACACTCCCTTACACATGGCTGCCTATGCATTGAACCCGAAGTGGTATGTGCCACGTCCCGGCAGAATAACACCTATAGAGGATGCTGAGGTGAAGGAAGGGTTCATGAAGGCCATTGACAGAATGTATGATCCTATAGAGGCCAGCTTGCTTCGTACCGAGTGGACAAAATTTGCCACTCTTTGGGGATATTCAGAGGCGGCCAAGGTAGATTTGGAGACTATGTCAGAGGAGGACCCCAAGTTGTGGTGGACTATGCATGGGCCTAGATCTTTGATTACTACTCTAGCCATTCGTTTGCTGTCCCAGGTTTCTAGTTCTTCTGCTGCTCAGAGGAACTGGTCCACTTATAGCTTCATCCACTCTGTTAAGAGGAACAGGCTTACTTCTAGGAGGGCAGAGAAGCTTGTGGCTGTACATAGTGCCTTACGTCTAGTTGACCGCAACACAACTACATACAAGGAGAGTCCAGCAGCCAGATGGGATGTAGAGCCAGAAGAGCCATCACAGATAGATGATGATCCTACAGAGACAGGGCTGGTTGGTATTGGTTTAGATGAGCTTCAGCATGCGGAGTCTAGCAGTTCTAGTGATGAGGAGATTGGCATGGAGCTTGGAGATGATTAGATCATTAGCAGCATCAGGCCATTAGCCTGGAGCCATTTTGATTTACTATTAGTCTATTAGTATTTACTATTTTCAGTATTTTGTTACTTGTACTCTGTTTTGGAAGTTTGAAGTTTGAACATTGATAATACAGTGATACTTGATTGTAATTATCAAATTATGTCATTATGATTCATGAATCATGATTATGAAACTCAAATTATGAAACATATAGTTCTTGTTGCATTTTCCAATGTCAATGAAATGATATATTATTGCAATGTGTTATTGTGTTTAGAGTTTAGACAATTAAATTATTAATCTTTTAAGTTTTAATTTTCAAGTACTATATGTATTTTAGCGCCACCCCCCTGCCGGCCCCCCCCCGCCGCCATCCCCCCCGCCATCCCCCTCACGTCCCCCAATTTAGGCCCCCCGTCTCCCATCCCGGAAACACGTCCCCGTCCCCTCGGCCCCTCGGCCCCGAAACTGGAACATTGCTCTTCATGTAACATGGTTGCTATCCCATGGTTATGCACAGAAATATGACTGTTGTCATGAAACAGAAAATCAGAATTTACATCATACCTATTTGCAGCATCTTCAAGGGTCTCAGTCAAATCTTCATCCTTTGCCAGTTGTCCATCGCCAAGTGCTGATCCAAGAGGTGTATCTAGCTGAAAGTTGTGCCCCCTTCTAGTTATGATAAGGCTGTCTTGAACCTCCATTCTCTTGGCTATTATGCCCTTGGGCAGGTCCCTTTTGATAGCTTTCAGCACTATTTGCTTTCCCTTGGATGTGAACTCTAACTCCATCCTTTGGAAGTCTTGAACATATTGACCAAGTGATTGTAGCCATTGGACTCCTAACACAATCTCGGTTCCATCAATGCTGACTACATAGCATTCATCAACCATTGAATAGTCATCTAATTGAATGCTCAATTGGGGTATTTTCTTGGTGCAATTCATCTTGAACCCATCCGCCAACATGACATTGAATCCCAAAAATTCTTCTACTTGCAACCCTTTCTTAGCCACAAAACCTTCATCAATGAAATTGTGTGTTGCACCACTATCTACTAAGCATGAGATCTGTTGTCCCCTCATAACTCCCCTCAAATAAAAGGGGTGATACTTAGGGACAGCTGAAAGAAAAACAATAGTACCTTGTGCCTTAGTATCAAGCTCCAACCGTGGCACATGATCCTCATTGCTATCCAAACTAGTGTCTTCAACTGCCTCATTCTCCACATCAGAAGTGACTTCTATGAGATGTAGTTTGCCTTTTCCAAGGCACCTATGACCCGGATCCCATGGTTCTTTGCAAGAGAAGCAAAGCTTCTTCCTCCTCAATTCATTTCTTGACTCATTGTCCATCCTAGTGGGTGTGGACTTAAGATGGTTAACACTTCTCTGAATTGATCTATCCTCCCTAAAATCTTTCTTTGGTGGCTGAAATGGTGGAGTAGTATCAAGATCAAGAGCAAGCTGAATAGCAGCATCAAGTGTACTAGGCTTATGGACTTTTACCAACCCTCTCAATTTGTCATTCAATCCCTCAACAAAGAGCATAGTCACCCTTTTCTTTGACATATTAGGAACCATAACAACAATCTTTGGGAACTCATTGACATAGGATTCTACTCTACCAACCTATTTTAATTGTGCCAAATGTCAGTAGTAGACCTCCACATCCTTTCTATAAAATCTCGCAATGAGTTTTCGTGTGAACTCATCATATGAAGTGATCATCCCATGATTTTGTGAAACAAGCCCATGATGCCACCAATCATACGCCAAACGTTCAAGATGCATAGTAGCGAATTGTATGGCCTTCACCTCACTCATTGGCTTGAGTGTGAGGAAGGTATCAAGCTTATGTACCCATGCTCTAACACTTGTATTACCGCTGCCATCAAAATTGGGTAAAGGAACTTTGTTTAGTGCATCCTTGAACTCTTTAGGCTGCCTTGCTTGTTCTCTAGGTCTTTACCCCGTCCTTGTTCTTCTTCTATCCTTCTTTTGATTCATGAACTGATTGAAATTTAGATCTGCCTTGACCTCATTAGAAAGTGCTCTATATTCAACGTGTAGCATATCCAACTCTTCCGCAAGTGGTGATTCTTCTTCTTCTTCATCCCAATGGTTTCTTGTTCCCTTGGAAGGAAAGAAGGCTGCAATGGTCAATTCGAGGTGGTTGTGTGGGCTCTTCCACCACGAGGTGTTCCTACTATACTTACTTCACTGATAGGAGCTGCATTAACTCTCATGTTGTCCAACACTTGTGCCATCACTTTCATCATTTGTTGATGGGACGCCATCATTTGAGCTAGCACATCATGTGTTCGCTCTTGCCCTGCTGTCATATTCCTTTGTCTACCTTCTATCTCCCTCAAAATTTTGGCCAAAGACCTATCATCCCTTGGTGGACTTCCACCTCTCCTATCCCTATCCATGGAAAACTGATTTGTGTCAACATTTGGAGCTCCTCCTTCTTGATAACCTTGCTGTCCCGGCCTTCTTCGGAAATAATACTTGTTAGAACCAGATGACTGCATGCAAACTAATCTTGTAGGCTGGCAGGATCCAAGCTCTGATACCACTGAAATATCCCAAACAGTATATATGCAAAATTTCTGATTTTTATAACATAAAATGATGCCCTAGTTTTCTGATTTTCAATTTCTGCTTAAACCCTAGTGTGCAGATACAATTTTCTGAGTTTATTTATGCATGAACAACAGTACATAATGCAACCAAAAAGTAGGTAAACTTATAGCAGACCACAATAGCATTAAATCATCAACATAGTTCGACTAGATCCATCAATATGAGCCAATATATTTTTGATATTCAACCTCCAGTCTGCTGCTACAAATATGAATGCAAATTACAAGGAAATTGAGCCTCAAACATGCACGACAACATGAAGAAACCCCAATGATGCAAGTGCAAATCTAACCCTAGCTGGGCAAAGTTGCTCCAGTCACAAACATGCAACTAAATGATGAAGTGACAACTCTAAAACCCTACCAAGGGTTGCGCTGGCCTGTTGGACTGATGTTAGGCCTTTGCCACCCTAGAAAATCTAAATTAGAACCTCCAACTTGCACAACTTGCCCTTCAAATCAGATATGTAAATGCTCATGCAAAATTGAACATGAAAACTAGCAATAATCTCCATTGAAGCGCATAGGAACCTCTGTCATGAAGTTCTCATTGAAGAAGCTAGGGTTTCGTTCAACATCTCCTTAGTGCAATAGGGTTTTCGTCCTAAAGCATATGCTGCTCAAAAGTGCAGACCAAAGCAATAGAAAAACAATTCCAAAAATGATGTGAAATGCTTCACAAGATCTTGTATTTACATGTTTCCCTCCTCTATGCTGTCCGACCTAGGCAAAATTGCTATTAATTTCTTATTTTTTCCCCATCTCAAGGCCGACCCCTTAAGTATTATTGGTGCCCCACTAACTATGGAAGACCAAGACTTATATTTTCTTACCTCCAAGAAGGTTGACTCACCATTTGCTTTCACTTTGGCCAACCTAGGAAGAAATATAAATGTTTTATTGTTTTTCTTCACAAGCCCGACCTGCTTCTCCTTAACTTGAGCTGACATAGGAAAAGGGATTAAAAGAGGGGACATTACATACGCCAACCAATCCCTCATGCCTTTTGATTAATCAATGTGGCATCTTTGGGATCAACATCCCAATGTAAAGCTAAAGGATGATGATACCCAAGTGTTTGTTGATCCTCAAGTCACAAGGCACTATGCACAACTACCAATTTCTTTTCTCTTTGATATGTATGCCTATTTGTCTTGACAAACACAATAAAGTTGTATTTAGTGGACCACTTCCATTTTGTAGCAAAGTAACCTACAATCTATGAGAAGAAGTGAGTGGCAAGTGTCCTTCACTCTATTGCATCCCTACCATGCCATGTACACCATCCAGTAGGGTCATTTGAGCTAATGTAGACCTATTTGTCATGTCCTCTAGTTTGCTAAATGTGCCTCTAGTTTGCTAAATGTTGGACCTTGAAGATTGACAAAAGAAATTAATTGCATTAAAATATTTGGATGCCTTAATGTTATACATCTTAAAAATGGCCTTTTTACACCCTTCTTTCACCTCTTTATCTTTGGACAGGGCACTCTCCTAGCCTTTGGTGGATAACATTTGGGATTTAAAGCATAGGTTGCCACATGAAGTCGGGTTTTCATAGTGTACCATTGCTGCATCAAAATGGGTTTGATACGCTGCTCACAAATTTCAAATCAGGGTACCTACCATGAATTGTTTGCTTCATTTTCCCAAGCATGTTGTTAAATGTCTCATAAATATCCTCAAGACTAGGAGAGTGTATCAATGTACTTGATTGCCCACATAATGGGTGAGATGAAAGAGCAAATGTAGAGGCTTAAATGATAAAAAGTGAATGCACCTCAAGCATTAACTGTCATTAATTCTAGAGGCTCTTACACCTTAAGTATCCTCTCTAGCATGTCAAAGTAGTTAGCACATCTAATCTCCACAAGTTTGTGTAATGTCCCCTTGATAAACTTATTTAAAAGCATAAGAGCACTAGTTAGGACATGTAATTTATTTTCCTCAACACATCATTTTACTCATGTACATTGCTTTAAATCCTATATATATATATATATATCATGTGATAACAGTTATGCACATAATTCAATGTTTAGTTTCTTTCAGCTTTGCATAATTTAAGAATGAGACAAATAACTACATTATCATGTAGGGTATGAATATGAAAGGCTGCTTACTTCTGAACGGAATAGGCCTTCGCCTCATTTCTCTTCCGAACCTCGTGGGATGGTAGATTTACTGTGCCAAGGACGCGTGCACCATCTCGAGTTGGACACCCTCAAGGATTGGTTACCTGTCTTGGGCTCTGTCCAACATTGGGTGGATTTACCTGCCTTTCCCTCCACACACTCCCTATCCTCATCGAGCGTTATGAAAGAGATTTCGATCGAAGTCTATCACGGAGTAGTACAATCATCATCACTCAAAGACACATTCACTAAAATCAATTCTAATAAGATATGAGTTAGGTACTATACTGTAACCCACTGGAATTTGATTATGTACCTCAAGGTTATATCAGTTGGTTGAGGGTACTTACCTCTGATCGACGCACTATATTGGGCTTTCTCAAGATGTATTCCTTGTAACCTGATCTGTCTCCTTTCTTCCACGCGACGATGATCTTGCATTCAAAGTGTTTTCTCAAAGAGACATTAGAGACATTAGAGATCAATAAATCTCTGTAATAACATCTAAAAGATGGTAGAAATATTACATTCTTGACAAAGGATTATTCATTTCCTCCCTATCACTCACTATGAATGATTTTTCTATAATATATTTCATAAGTACATTAGACATTAAACATCTTATAGGAATCTCATAGACGGAATTCTAACATAGTGAAAGAATAAAGTCATTATTACTTGTAAGACTCAATAATTGCTGCAAGCATATAAAGCATATGTATATATAAATATAATCATTACTAATTATCTTTAGACTTAGATTACTCATCTTGGCATGAGTCTGCATATCATTTATATCCATATATATTCATTCTATATCCATATATATTTATTTTATAACCATATATATTTAGTTTATAACCATATATATATATATATATATATGTTAACAATTATATTAAACTCACCCACAATAATTATAAACAGCATACCTCTGACTTATGACTGTCATATTACTGACTGTGGTTTTCTTCTTCAGAATATGTTTACCTTTTTCCCCTTCCAGCCACGTAATGTACAAGACCCACTTCTTCAGCCAGCAATCATATGTGATAGAAACTCATTCTCCTTTTTTCCCATCGGTCTGTACCCAAAGGTATGCAGCCACTGTTATTTCCTTTCATTTCCTCTTCATTCCATTCGATGTCTTCTTGTTTGTAAGTAACTGCCTTTATGTATGGTCTGATCTGCCCAAAAGACACATCCATTTATCAAAGGACATGGCTCATGCTTTTTGGATTTATTTGCACCCCCTTGGAGTGACGTATCTTTTCATGTGGTGATCTCACCTTCCATTTAAACAAGGCTGTTGTTATAGTGATTGCTGATTGTAAATTATTATGCCCTCTTTAATATATTCGATGTTGTTAGTATATCATTTGTTGTTAATATATTTTATTTAAAGGTTTCTTGTTTACTGTATATTTCAATGATTATTATTTTATATTGTTTGTTTTAATATTTATGTGTTATTCAATATATTTATATTTATATGTCATTCAATTTATATATATTTGTATTTACATTCTATTTAATATATTTATATTCATAAGCATAATACTATATTATGTTATTTATAAATACTAAATGATTAATATGTGTATTTACATTGTAATATATATTTTTATCATTTATTTATTTTTTCTATTTATTGGTATTTCAATGTTTAGCTATTTTTATATTTTGATGTTCTATTTCGGGGACATGACAGTCCACCCTGCCCAAGATTGCTTGTCCTCAAGCAATCAAAACTTAAAACATCTTTATATTTCAATAGTTACAGCTCCTCAACTTAGGAAGCATTTTGGCAAACAAATTTTTAATCAATCTTTTAAAAACACCATGGAGTAATCTTGTTTGAAGACACATTTGGAATGAAGCAAACACATGGGAATACTTAATGTAGCATAAATACACATAGTATATGCCAGGATATATGTGGGTTACAAAGTATATCCATAAATACACATAAGTCGCATAGCGTGAATGTGTGCCAGTCACAAGATATACACATGAATGCAAGAGAGGAGGTATACACATGAATACCAATCGCAAAGTATACACATGATCACACACAAATCATAATGTAAGCTACAAAGTATTCACTTGAAAGCACTTGAATACACATAAGTCATAGTGTGCACTTGGACACACTTGAATGCATAAGTCATACGGTATACAGGTGAATGCACATAATACTTGAAGTATACATATAAATAGGTGCGTAAGTCGCATGGATACACATATATGCAAGTCATAATATACACTTGATAACTTAAAACCACATGACTTAAAGCAAACAACCACGTAGCTCAACCAAGTCGCTCAAGCAAGCAGCCAACTCAAGCACACAGGCAAGTAGCTCAAGCAAGCAAACAAGCAGCTCAACCAGCTCAAGCACACAGGCAAGAAGCTCAAGCAAGCAAACAAGTAACTCAAGTGAGCAAGCACCCAGCTTAAGCACACAGACAAGTAGCTCATGCAAGCAAACAAGTAGCTCACAAGCAACCAGTCATAATAATGTGCAA
>VDFB02271358.1:536457678-536527988 GCA_007258455.2 Sequoia sempervirens
TTATTCTTAAACTACTTAGAAGAAGAATCTTCCCACCCCAGCACAATTGATTTATTTTCAAAAAATTTAGCATTAGATGCCTTACAACATTTGTTAAGCCTATTAAGTACATTATGAAAAATTGTTTCAGCTAACTTAGTAAATAAAGCAGTATCATCTGCAAACTAAATATTGATCAAGTTTTCTTGATTATGCAATTGAATTCCTTTTACTAGATAGCTAATCAAATTAGTTCTCAAAATATACAGGAGAGCATTTGAAGCAATAACAAATAAGGAGATACAGAAAAACCCTGTCTGATGGATCACTGTAGAGGAAGAGGCGCTATTAGAAAACCATTAACATCAACATGAGTATAAGCATCTTTGAATAGAATCTTAATCCAATTACAAAATTTAGAAGGAAAGCCAAAAGATTCCATAACAGATAAAATGAATAATTATTCCACTCTATCATGATCTTTTCCAAAATCTAGAAACATCATATAAACCTCTTGATTTGTGTTATTTTCCTAGTTTAGGCTTTGCTAGCTTGTAATAATATATTTAAGAATGTATCTCCCTTTTAGGAAGACGGATTGAGTTGTAGAAATTATTTCAAAGAGAATCTCAAGTAATCGAAGAGCCATTAGTTTAGCAAGGATTTTATAAGATACATTAAGGAGAGTAATAAGTCTAAAAAAATTTATAAAAGTTTGTCTCCTTCTAGAATTAACTTAGTGATACCTCAATTAAATTAGTGATACATTAAGGAATTTCTTGAGGTATGTAATGTCCCCGTTCTTAGGCAGTGGTCAGATGCAACCGTTAGCCTATCAATAGGTCCTCGTAGGATAACGTTGGTGTTCAGAGGGCCTTATTTAGGAGCTTTCTTCTCCAAAGTTTGGTGTTATTCAGGGATAACCTTCCTGAGGTGTTTCTAGCTCCATTTACACTCACTATTTTTAGTAAGTCACTTGGACATTTGGGTCCAACCTTACTATTTATAGTAAGCCATTCAGATGAGCAGTACAAGCAATGAGTAACCCTGTGGTGCTGGTAGAATCAATTAATGTTGATTTTTTATGGAGTTATGATTTATTAATTATTATTAAAGTGTTAACTTTATTAATAATTAAATTATAAAAGGATCTAAGTGATTTTCATGTGCACTTTATAATATTAACTTAAGTGCCAATTTAAAGGGAGACATAACGACTTTATTAAAAGGGATTTAAATGATTTTAAAAGCATACTTTATAATATAAGTTAAAGTGTTATTTTAAAAAGGAGAGATATAAGTGATTTTTAAAGTATACTTTATATTATAAAGTTGTGCACCAAAAAAGCGAGAAAAGTAAATGCAATTAAAGTAAATGAAATGAAATGAAGGCAAATGCAAATTGAATATTATAAAAGGGCATTTGAAGTTCATTTTATTCATTCATGATTATTATTCTTGTTTTGGAGAAATTTGGTGAAGAGCTTCAGCAAGGGTTTGCTAGTTGGAAGCCATAGCTTTTTGAGGACGAAATCCCTCAAGAAGAACAGCTCGGTTCATGAGTGAGATATCTCCCAAGCCAGCTTGTAGACAATTCCATTGCAAGGATTGTGCTTGTGCTTCAACGAATCTGCAAGAGAGCTCCATATTCAAGGGTTTGAAGGATTAATTGTTGCCATATATTGGGCGTCAAGTTCAAGGATTGATGATATTCTTTCTGCTATTAATGGTGAAGACCTAGTTTGGACTGTGTGTGGGTTTTGAGGAGTATTGTTGGAGTTTCAATTAGCAACTCTCGAGTTCTTATTGGAAACGATCAGCTGTTGCAAGTGTTATAGTACTGCTCCTTCGGATTATAGAGAGGAAGATCCCTCTTTGTTGATGTATGTGTAAAAAATTACTAAGGTTCCTATCTTTTTTACTCAGCGGCAGGACACAAGGGTGCACAAACACAATGCACCGTAGCTAAGCTTTTCTCTAGTTTCTGCAGAACTTAACTACGACTAAACTAGTTTTTAATCTATCCTATCTCCCCAAGATAACAAAGCATGAGGGCATAGGAGCGGGAATGGATTGGTTGGATCACTTGAATCTGTCATCTCCTTAGAATATGGTCAAGGCTCTGAACTCTCGGATATACATTGGGATAAGGTTTTATGCAAGTGAGCACTCTTTACAGTAAGTTGGATCTCAAACTTGCCAAGGAGGAGGAACCCCTAGCTGAGGTATAGGCTAGGAAATAGCTTACTAGAAACAACAAAGTACGATGATATGGATATTAGGATTGCTAAGGAGGAGGAACCCCTGTTCGAAGTATAGGCTGAAATCTAGATCATTAAACAACATCAAACAATAACTATCGATGACAAAATGTCCAAGGAGGAGGAAGCCCTGTCCAAGGAGGAGATTGAAACAATAAGCTATAAACACAAGAAGTTTGGAAGAACTCAAATCTTTGGATCAAATTGCATGTGCCCTTTGATTTCCTTCTTCAAGCTTTCTGAACAATTACAAAGATTGGGACAGCAAAGGCACGAAATCATGCACAATTACGATCAACCAATTAACTCTCATCCAAGAGTGAACAAATAATCACTTTCAAATTTGTTGGAAACAATGGCGCAACAATTTTGCATAGTAAGTAAAGGTTAACAAATAATGAGCCCAAGGCTCTTATTTATGGAAACTCAAAGGAGCCTAAAGTCTCCTTGAGTTAACATTGAGTTCTTGCCAATCAATTAGAAAGATTTATTCCTATGTCTAAAAGTAGGTGAGCAAACAGTTAACTGAAACTAAACAAAGAGTCAACCCGAAGTCTACTTCGGTTGACTAAAACTAAACTAAAGGTGAACTTAATTACAAAATGTACCTCCAAAATAGTCATCCACAATTAGTGGAGATCTAAGATCCATAATTCGTGGAAGTCAAATTAGACATCCTTAATTAATGGGATCTGACATGCATGATCTGTGGGACATGGAGTTAACATGGAAAGGGGCATCAAGTTAACTCCAGTCATCATTAATGCTATTCTGGAGGGTAGGACGTCCTTGGTGCTTTACACCTCTTCTCCACTGGTCAACAATGCTTCTAACCAAGCGTTGACTTCTTCTACCTCTTGCAAACTACTTTTGATATTCGATCTTCTTTGCAGCTGTGTCATCCAGCCTTATTGCCATGGAATGTGGAAGGTACTGTGGTAGTAACTGGTTGCGGCTCTGTGTTTGGAATGACTACCTTCCGCATTTGGCTATCCATTGAACAGTGATGTCATTTACGCCTTCCAAGGCGTCCATCTTGACTATGGGCTTTACTTGATGCATGTCCATGTCGAGTGTTTTAAGAAATTCGTAAAGTAGGACCATTTTGGTCTTGATTTCAACTTGAGAGTATTGTATTCTGAAAAATTCGACTGTTGACTATAAACATGGATATGTTCAAACAACTTTTTTTGCAACTGCTAAAAATACCCTGCCGAGGGGTAATTTTTATGAAAAATTATGAGACATGGGTTTTACTTAGAATAATTTTCTAAATGGACCCAAAACGTCAAAAATCCCAAAAAATCACTTTTCCTCATTCATGCAAGAGCCCTTCGGGGCAGAGATTTCAGAGGCAACAGAGGCTTATTTTTCCCAAAAAAATATGACACATGGGTATTGTTGGCGCTTGAAAGCTGAACAAACCCAGTTTGTCTGATTTTTTGAAATTGTGACTTTTTTCGAAAACCCTAAAAAATAGGGGCAACAAGGTAACCTTTTTCTGGTAAAATCTGGCACATGGGTTTTGTTGAATATGCTATGCTAATCATACCCAGTTGTCAGATCTATGATTATTTGTTATTTTCTTGGACATGCAAGAAGTTTTAAGACAGAAGAGAGGAATAAGACAAGAGGAAGATTGGAAGTCATTCTCTGCCTTTCTGGAAAAATATGCTTCTGGATGCAACCTCTGAGAAGAAATCCCTCTGTTCCACTAATCTTCAAAACTAATGAAGAACGATCCAAAACCTCTGTCAGATCTTGGAAATACGCCTTGGAGAGCAAATGGCTGTTTTGATCTTCAACTTGCAAAAAAAATAATGAAATGGGATGCCTAGAGTTGGTACATATTGATTCAAGTTTGAATTCTTCAAATTTGGGTGTCAACTCACGATTTTGGAGTGATTTGGCTTGATCTGGAGTTCTAAAAACTGATTTCCATTGATTGTGGGCTGTTTGAACCAAGTTTGCCTCTAAAATCTCTAACTTAGTCAACAAATCTTGCTTTGACCAATTTAGGCGTCCTTTTGAATTTGAACACTTTTTCATTATTTTTTCGTGGTGAAGATCCTCTATTCAATCCACGCTCCCAGTCGTTCAGTTGAACTTGAGCAACTGCTGATAGATTTGTTGTTGAGCTGGAACCATGTTGAAGAGATGCATCTGCGAGATGTTAAGCCTGAAAACTGAATCTAAGGCACCAAAGGGTGGGTGCCTTTCTTCAGCAGGGGCGCTTTTTCACCTAACTTAGTCAATTTTTATGACTGTCTTTCAGTCTCTCCATTTAGACTATTCGTGCTTCGATCTAGTATTGTTGTTGACTAACGAGTCTGATGATCTCACTTAACGATTCATCGAATAACCAGCTCAGTCCTGGAAAGGATGTCTGGTTTCACAGCTTCTGAATGTCAGTTTTAGGTCTTCAAAAGCAGGGGCACCTTTCTTCAGCAAGGGTGCTTTTAACTTTTCAACCAGTTATTTTGATGTTGTAAACTACCTCAGTTTGATCTCTATCATCAGATGATTGCTTTGTCGAATGTCTTCGCTGACAGTTTCATTGTTGAGATCGATCAAAATGGAGATCATCCTGGAGGCTATTCAGCAAAAGGACTACATCTGCATGCCCAAAAGACTGGGCACCTTTCTTCAGCAGGGGTGCTTCTTCATGACACTTAGCACATTTTCCAATGTTCTTCATTCAATCTCCATCTCTAGTGTTTTTTGCTTGATTACTGCCTCTGATTGCCTAACAAGTCTAATGAATGTGTTGTTGGATTGATTGAGAGGCTAAGAGGGAGTTGAACAAATGCCTTACACAACGCAGTTGTTGATTCTTTCATCAGGAGTCTCAAAAAGAAGGGCGCCCCTGACCAGCAGGGGTGCTTTTACCTTGAAGCTCACTAATTTATCCTTCAATCTACATGCTCTAGCAATCAACCGTTGCTATTGTTTGATTTGTCTCGCAAGATGGCTGACAAGTTCGTTGCGAAGCTGGAGAGATCTCACGAAGGCCACTTTTCTCAGGAACTGACATCTTCATCATCTTATTCAAGGGCGCCTTTTCTCAACAGGGGCATCTTTTTCATATTAGACTGCCATTTCAGATGATTCTCGCTTGCAACATCTCTATACTCTGTTGACGTTTGTTGGTGATCTCTAAATCAGATGGTCTCGTTGAATGATTTGTTGGAAAGCCAGTAGAAACATGGAAGAGATGACTTCCTTGGTGAAAGATGATGACTGCATTTGACCCTTTGAATTCAAGAGCGCCCTTGTCCAGCAGGAGTGCTTTTAGCTTGTAGTTTCATCATTCCTTTGAAAAATCTTCATCTCTTCACGTCTCACGTTTGCCGTGTAGCTTGACTGATTCAAGCTTTGTAGTTGACGATGCGAACACGTGCGTCTTGGCAATCACCTTCACCATGCTGCGTGTACGGGTGTTGGAAAAATGGCTAAGGCATTTGACTGCCCAGCCTCCTCTTGGTAGCAAGGCGTGCATTCTCTATACTTAGCCAATTTTGGGCTTTTTTCAGTTTTGAAAATCCCCTTCATGAGATAGCATCTTTTTTAGCATTTCCGCTATGGATTCCTTGTCGAAGCTTTTGAGGGTGGTACTGGGCAATCTGCCATTAATGGCTACGGAGCTCCTAACTTTCTTCCTGAAAAATGGAAATAGACCCACCAGAGTAAAACATACTTTTTGATGATTCTGACTTGACCAATGTGATCGTGAAGTCTATTAATCCTATCAAAACATTTTCAATCATTTCTGGGAAGGTCCTATTTTCGGGGGTTTCCCTAAAAATAGGGGTACGAAACCTTAATTTTCAAATTTTCAGAAATTTGCAAGCATCTTCCTTGACACAAACCCACAAAAACCTTATGTTTGGTTTGACCTAAAACAGACTTTTGACAACATTTTACATGATTTAGCTCAATTTAAGCAAAATGTCAAAAAAATTATTTTGGGTACAACAAGGATATAGACTGAATGTTTGGGGAGTTGTGCATGTTAGTCGTATATCTTTACTTTGTTGTCGGCCGTAGTCGGCCTGGTCGTAGTCGGCCAATTGCTAAATAAAACTATAGATTAGTAAAGAATAATAATGTCATGTACTTTCGGGAAATCATGTTCGGATTAATGTTAATGTTAATGCTGTTATGAAACGTCGTGTCGGTTGGTTATCTAACCACCGCCGAACATTATATGTAGACTGTTGGGATAGTCCGGAGGGAGTTATGAGTAATGAGTTATGTGCCGATGGTTATATTGTCAATCACTGCTGATACTCTTTTGTACATGATATTTCTGATGATGAATAAAGTTTCTGGTGTTCAAATATGATATCTTTCAGTTTATGTTGTATTCTATATTCTGCACATGACTAGTTTGCCAGTACTACGTAAGATTTGAATCCCATTCCGTAGGCAAACATTTGGCGCCGTTGCCTAAACGGACTAGGGCATCATCTGCCATGGCAGCGTAATGGGTCAACCAGCGGAAGAACCTATAAATGCTAATGAGGAACGGGAAGAATCATTGACAGAAGATCTGGTAAATTTGTGGAAAATATCGCTACGTGACCACATGCGTAGGGAATCCCACATTCGGGAGATCCCTGAGGAAGTCATCTGGGATCGGTTGGAAGTGAACGACGAGGTGAACCACCTCCTGAATCGCATGGCCAGGTTACTGGCCCGCCATTTCATTATCCTGCAAGACTTGCGAGAAGAAGAAGATCGCGAGCGCCGAAGGCAGCAAATCGTACAACGTTGTTAAGACAGAACCAAACGTGAAGAGGAAGAACGCGATACTAGTCGGCGCCGTACTTCCGGCAACCAGCAATGATTGCTTGAACAACTAATAAATGCCCGTACGGCCGCACAAAGACAAGCAACGAGTACCTGACGGGCACGGAACTTCGGAAGAGCAAGTTCGGCGATCACTCAGGCTACAAGAACATATGAAGGCAAGTCGGTAAGGAATTGGATGAAGACTTAATTGAAATAAATCAGAGCATAAAAAGAACATATGAAAATCTGACAAGAATAGACACATCCATTGAACGAGCGCACCACAGTTTGATAGAAGGACGGGACGAAGACCCCTTCAGCGCTCCACACGCAGGAAGATATAACCCCTATGAAAATGAAGAGGATTTGAATAATAGCATCAGCCGATTTCGAGAGTTGTCCCTTTCGGACGACGACGACCACTTGAGGAGTGGAAGACCAGAGCTTAAGACCCCAAGGCAGAGAGAGCATCGGAGGGAACCCGAGGAGACCCACGGTGTCGAGGACGCTGACGGAGGACGTGGGAGTGACTCGTACGTGGCCAAGAGTGCAAGTGACGCACAGGGACGTAGCGAGGAATCCACTAGTCTAATCGGGTCCAAAACACAAGGAGGTCAACCAGTAAAGATGGCTCATCTGGATCGGCAAAAGTTGCTGAAATTCATGGGGAATGGCTCTAAGGATCCCGTACGGCATTGCAAGACATGCGAGACTATCTGGATAGCCAGCGGGCAGGATGACCCCGACCAGTGGCTGAGGGCATTTCCGGCAACACTCAGAGATAGTGCCATCGACTGGTACTCTGAATTAGACCAAGCACAGAGAGCCACATGGAGGGTTTTGAAGCAAAATTTCCAAGAAAAGTTCAAACTTCTACGGGACGATAATGAGATTGTCACAGAAATATATCATACTAAACAAGGGAAGCACGAGAATGTGCGGACCTACAACAGAAAGTTGAAAGACTTGATAGGAAAGCTTGAGGCACAGCCGGCAGATGGTTTAAAGAAAAGATGGTTCATTGAAGGACTGATCCCCTCGCTTCGGCGAAAAATGAAAGTAGTACCGCCATCCTCGTACACCGAAGCATACAATCAGGCGATGGATATTGAAAGTGAGAATAGGACTTCCTCGAAGGGGAAGAAGAGTGATGACGAAGAGAGTGCAAAGGAAAGTGAAGATGAATCGGCAACTGTACAAGCTCTTCGGCACGATATGATGCGGATGATGAAAGAACTGAAAGCCGATAGGGAAGGATCCAAAGAGGCAAATGAATTATGGTGTACGGACTGTAAAACGGAAGGTCACACAAAGGCAAATTGCCCAAAAAAGTTATTCTGTGGCACCTGCCAGGTTATGGGACACTCCGTCAAGGACTGCCCATACAACTTAAAAACCAAAAGTTCGCAAGTATTCTTCACTCAAGGCAAACAATCAACCCCTTCAACCACGCCACCAAAGCCACAGAGCAACAATGCATCCCCTGGAGGCTACCGCAACAATTGGAGAAATACGCCGAGAAGCAAAATTCAATACGATAGCAAAGGACGGCCGATGATCCAATGCCGGAACTGTAATGAATGGGGTCACTTTGCGAGGGATTGTCAGAGCGGCCAAGGCAACGGGGGAAAACTGTGCAAGTGGTGTGGACCGGGTGATCATGAAGACACCGACTGTCCGAAGCAGAAAGGAAGTATCAATATGCTGGAGATAGCCGATGAAGAAGTCTTGGCGATTACGAGGGCGCAGTCAAAAAGGGAAAATTATCCAGACCCTCGTACGGAGAAGGAAAGATTTCGGGAGGCCAAGACAAAAGTAGAAGAGGCAATGGCGAATGAAGGCAAGAACTCTAAAGCTACCAGTACGTTGCTACAGTCGGAGTCGGAGAAGAATATCGTACGGCAGGTGCTTCACACAACCGTACCCATTAAGGTAACTGATCTCTTGCAAACAATGCCTTATCTCAAAGCAGCGCTTACAAATGTTATTGAAGAAAATCTTCAGAAGGGTTCACCAGAACGTACGCCAGAAGTGGTAGCCGAGACTGCAGATCCAATGCTACTCGCAGTAAGCATCGGGAGGAAACCAGCCGTCGTCGAGATGGAAATCTTGGGAATGAAATTATCTAACACTATCGTCGATGGAGGTTCAGGAGTAAACGTACTACCAGAAGAAACCTGGAAGTGTTTGGGTAAGCCGACTCTTTGGCCCCCGACATTCCACCTCGTGGGGGCACATCAACATGGCATCACACCGTTGGGTACACTAATGGAACAGAAGGTCTTGATTGGCACGCAGCTGTTTCTGCTCAATTTTGTAGTCATCCCACTGGAGAAAAAGGCGTACGATGCACTCTTGGGACGGGGATGGTTGATAGCTGCCAAGGCAACCCACAACTGGAAGCGGAATACACTCTCAATAGAAAATCGGGGGAGGAAATACACCATTGATCTGAAGAATCAGGCGGTCAGTGAAGATCTAGCATCTTCGGCATCTGAATCCGGAGGAGAATCAGAGGATGATGGAAGGAAGCTAATGGAACCAGATGAAGAAGGGGTACTGGAGATTGGAAGTTGCTCGGAGGATGAGACCAGTTCACTGAACGGACTATTTCACTGGCAGATGGAGGATTATGAAGTCTTCCACCCGGATTGCAACATGCTACAGGTCAAGGAGGAAGCAGAAGAAGACAAGGGCTCGACCAGTGAAACATTCCCACCTGAGTACGGAGAATATAAAGAAGGTATGGCAGAATTGGATGTGACGCCAGCACACAAGTTTGAACAGGACAAAATCATTAAGTACGAGGAACCAACGCTGGAAAAGGTGAACCTTGGGGAATCAGCCAAACCTAAGGAGATTCTTGTGGGTGATGATTGGGACCCGGTCCTGAAAGCGGCAGCGTTCAGAATCTTCATGGAATATAAAGATGCTTTTGCTTGGACGTACAAAGATTTAAAAGGCGTACCACCGGAGTTATGCGTGCACAGGATTCCTCTCGTATCGGGAGCCCAGCCCGTACGAAAGCGACCGTACAGAATGAACAAAAATTATGCCGCTAAAGTACAGGAGGAGATTGAGAAGATGCTGGAGGCCGGCATCATTTTCAAGGTGGAGGTCAGCGAGTGGGTATCACCGATCGTCATATCCTTGAAGAAAGAGAAGGAGCAAATTAGAATCTGTGTTGACTTTCGTAGTCTGAATGCAGTAACTATCAAGGATCCATTTCCCATTCCCTTCACCGACTCAATTCTGGAAGAAGTTGCCGGGCATGAAATGTACTCCTTTCTAGATGGCTTCTCGGGTTACAATCAAATCAGTATCGCGGAGGAAGACAAATTAAAGACTACGTTCGTGGTCGAGGATGGGGTGTACACATACAACCGAATGTCGTTTGGATTATGCAACGCACCAGCTACATTTCAGAGGATAATACTCCACATCTTTGATAAAATGTCGGTAGGTGATTTCAAAGCCTTCCTCGATGACTGGTCAATTTATAGTGATAAGGAAAAACATTTGAAAGCCTTAGGCAAGTGCATGGAACGGTGTAGAGCAACCCGCCTTGCCTTGAATCCGAAGAAATGCAGATTTATGGTGCCACAAGGGAAGTTGCTCAGACACATTGTGTGCAAAGCTGGGTTGAAAACGGATCCCGACAAGGTGCGAGTCATCGTACAGATGGAGGCTCCGGAGAACGTCACCGATGTGAAGTCCTTCCTCGGGCATGTGGGATACTATCGGAGCTTCATTAAAAGTTTTGCCCAAGTGTCGTACCCTCTCGACCTACTGACGAGGAAAGGCCAACCATTTATATGGGCCGAAGAACAGGAGAAGGCATTCCAGGAACTGAAGGATCGATTGATCAGCTCACCTATATTGATGTATCCAGACTGGGATAGGGAGTTCCACGTACATGTAGATGCTTCTAATTTTGCCATCGGAGCAACCCTAGCACAAGTGGGAGCACACGGGTTGGACCACCCAATATTCTTTGCCAGTCGGCTCCTTTCAAAAGCAGAAAGGAATTACAGTACGACCGAGCGTGAGGCACTAGGAATGGTTTACTCCGTACAGAAGTTCAGGCATTACCTCCTAGCCACGTTCACTTTCTATGTGGATCACCAAGCTTTGATGTACCTGGTAAACAAGCCGATTATCCAAGGACGGGTGAGTAGATGGTTACTTTTGTTGCAAGAATTTACGTTCACCATCATCGTACGACCGAGAAAGAGCCATGTTATTGCCGATCAATTATCCAGAATCCGGTCAGGCGAACCTGCTGAGGGAGGGGTGAATGAAGACTTTCCGAATGCACACTTATTTCAGATTGCAATATTGCCATCATGGTACGAGAAGATTGGAGAATATTTGTCCACATCCACGTTCCCGAAAGAAATGCCACCAGCCGAAAGAAGGAAGCTCGTACTGAAAAGTAAGACATTCCAGTTGATCAATGGTTTACTCTACAAGATGGGACCCGACCAGATCCTCCGGAGATGTGTCGTCGAAGAAGAGATACCTGGCATACTAAAAGAGGCACATGAAGGACTGGCTGGCGGCCATATGGGACCAGATGCTACAACAAGGAAAATTCTCTTGGCAAGCCTATGGTGGCCGACGATGCACACTGATGCCAAGGAGTGGGTGTTAGGCTGCGACACTTGCCAGAGAGTCGGGAAACCATTAAAACGGGACTTTATGCCACTGCATCCCTCAGCCACAGGAATTGTTCGAACGATGGGGGTTGGATTTCATTGGACCATTGAAGGTGAGTCACCTGCATCGATGCCGATATATTGTGGTTGCTACTGAATATCTAACGAAGTGGGCGGAAGCTCGAGCGTTGCCAGACAATACAGCACAAAGTATGGCAAGATTCATCTACGAGCAAATAGTGACTCGGTACGGCATCCCCATTCGGATCACGAGTGATCGTGGAGGGCATTTTGCTAATCATGTTATCAAGTTGATGACGACGGAGTTCCGAATTTTTCACAACCTGTCGAGTCCGTACTACCCGCGAGCTAATGGCCAGGCGGAGTCTACGAATAAGGTGCTCGTATCAATGATTCACAAATCATGTGGCGTGGAAGAAGCTGACTGGGAAGAAAGGTTACCAGCCATCCTATGGGCATATCGTACAACGTACAAGGTAACAACGGGCGACACGCCTTTCCAATTAATGTACGGTCAGGAGGCGGTGATGCCGATGGAGTATATGGTACCAAGCCTGAGGATAGCCGTGGAGAATCGGTTGGGCGATACTGAAAGTTTATAGGAAAGACTATACCAACTGAATAAGCTGGACGAGCGGAGGGTGATGGCACAATGGGCAACGAAGAACATGCAACGGCGAAGGAAATATTGGCACGACAAGCATCTCCGACGAATGAATTTCTGACCGGGACAGTTAGTTCTGAAATATAACAGCCGTAACGAGATCAAACCGGGGAAGTTTAAAGTTCGTTGGTTGGGACCGTTTCGAGTACGGGAAGTAGGTGACAATGGTTCTATAAAGTTAGAAAATCTAGATGGGTCACTGATATCGGAGGCAATCAACGGATCGAAGTTAAAACCATATCAGGAGAAGTATACTATCGCCATCAACATGTTGGGCTATGCCACAAAGGAAGATTGGCCTATGCAAAGTGAAGGCCCGAGAGAACAAGACTGGGGATTAGGAGGTCCCGGATATGTAGCAGATGCTATTTGGGCAGAATCAGGCCGAGATTAAATAATTGAAGAAAGGTTGGCAGAGAAGCGAGTGGAAGGAATTGCAGTACCACGGATACACAAGCACCTAACCAATGCAGTGTTCGGAACCCCTGCCCTATGGCGTAGAATGGGGGGACACTGGCACTATGTGGCCCCTTACGAAGGAGTAAAACAAGGATACGTAGCCAAGGAATTGGACACAGAAGCCCAGGCGGAAAAAGAGAAACAAGAAGGCCATGAACACAACGAGCACCTGAAGGATGACGAGGAGGTGGACTGGGATGATGAACAATGGGAGGCTTACTTCGAGAAGAAGGCGCCTTGCTTAAAGACAGTGTTGAAGACGGAAGATACATTTGTGTCAACGGTGGACGGATATATAGATGACCTTCTGAAACAAATGCGTCGAGAAAGAAGAAGAAAAATACCAAGGGTTAGGAAGATCACAACTCAAGGCGGACTCTGGAAAATAATTCCTAACCTAGCGGGACCACCAACAGTACAAGGCGATGATGTTACATGGTATCAACAATACGGCGGAAGATACATCGACGGAAGTTTTCGAGGTATTGGTCCTGCCCCTTTACTTGATAAATGGTTTGATATAGAATATATAGGAACGTGTTGTGAGGAAGAATGTTATAAAAGGCCACCACACACATGTAAATGGTACTACACCTCGTAATTAAAAGTTCGGACACACAGCGAAGCTAGAGGGATAAAAAGAAAAGAAGAGAGAAGGGAGGAGAGAGAAAATGAAAGAAGATGAAAAAAATAAAAGGAAAAGAAGAGAGAAGGGAGGAGAGAGAAAATGAACAGAAGTTGAAAAAAATAAAAATAGAAAGGAAAAAAGCTATGAGACATCAGAAAATAAAGGAAAATAACAAAGTAAATAAGGAAGAACAAGGCGAATGGAAAAAAAAGAAGAAAGAAGAAAAAAATAAAAGAAATGTGAAGTCAGAAAACAAAGCAAAAGAAAGGAGAAAAAATTAAATAATAAATTAAACGACTTGGACATTAAGAAAAGAAGTATTAAAATGCGAAAAATTAAAATACAAGCAGTCATGAGAAGAAGTGAGCGCCTAAGTGAGAAAGTGCTCAAATTAAATAAAGTGAAGTGAATTAAAATAAAAGTCTCAGCTATTAAACAAATCGTACGGCCAAGGGAGAAAGTGATCAAATTAAATAAAGTTAGAAATGAAATAAATACAGAAACCCCAATCGTACGGCCATTTAAAGATGAGCTAGTTTGGAGAAAGGGAAAAATACAGCGAAATCACAAAGGGAGAGAAGAGAACAAAAGTCCGTACGGATTTATCAGTAGCAGAGGCACGTCAAGCACAGGGGAGATCGTACGGCATTTACAAGCTCTTCAGTCTTCATTCTGTTGGTCACTAGAGGTCGTACGACCATTACAAATTGGAAATTTTGCCAGGTTCTACATCGTATGGCATTTACAAGCTCTTCAGTCTTCATCATTTTGGTCACTGGAGGTCGTACGGCCATTACAAATTGAAATTTGTGCCAGGTTCTACATCGTACGGCACCTACATGTCGTACGGCAACTTGTTGATTTCTTCCAGGTCGTACGGCATCTTGTTAATTTCTTCCATGTCGTACGACATCTTGTGGATTTTTGGCAGGTCATACGGCAAGGTTTGGCATCCTCTCAGTTGGCACGGATCCATGATATCTTAATCATCTGGCGAAGATTGGCCCTCTCTACATGGCACCAATTGTCTTCCTTCACCATACGGCTTCCCCACTGTTTTGAACTCGTACGATTCTTTGGCCATCTTCCAGTCACCCAATATTCAGTATTTTCTCAAGACGTACGGCACTCTTCCTCAGGGTTTGGCATCGTACGGCACCCTCATGTTCTTGGCAGTATACGACTCTCTCACTCAATAGGTTTTCAAATCGTACGGTTTCCTCATTTACCAGAATTTCATAGCATACGGCTTCATCATTCTCCGAATTGCCAGGCCGTACGGATTCCTCAGACTTACCAAGTCGTACGGATTTTCAAGAGTTGCCAGGCCGTACGGATTTCACAAAATTGTCAGATCGTACAGATCCTTCAAAGCGTACGGATTTCACAAAATTGCCAGATCGTATGGATTTCTCAAGTCGTACGGATTTCATAGATCCTTCAAAGCGTATGGATTTCACAAAATTGCCAGATCATACAGATTTCTCAAGTCGTACGGATTTCACAGATCCTGCAAAGCGTACGGCATTTCCAGCCTTTACCAGAATTCGGCAGTTTTGATAATATCAGCAGTTTTGATAATTTCGGCAGTTTTGATAATTTCGGCAGTTTTGATAGTTTCGGCAGTTTTGATAGTTTCGGCAGTTTTGATAATTTCGGCAGTTTCTATGAAATTTATAAAATCGACTGGAATCGCCGAACTAATAGAAAAATGGACAAGGGCAAGAAGGTTGTGCAGCACAAGCCAAATGTAGCCTCGGTTGGAAAAAGAAAGAGGATGGACGCTGATAGCGAGACGATGACATGGGAGAACCTGACTGGCAACGAGTGCAAACAATGGTGGCGAAGCACTCCTGATGACCACTCCCTGAAGGTTGCACTTCGGCACGCTCGGGTAGACAAAGTTATGATAGTGCCCTTCTTCAATTCTCAGGAGTTTGAGCCTTGGCTGAAGGCGATGGTGGACAACTATTGCAGGCATACGCACAAATCGGTGATTGATTACAGAGGTTGCCGAGTGACCATTTCATTTTGGCCGCAGGAATTCGAGCAAGTGTTTGGCGTACCAGCTTCTGGAATAGGGGTGAACAAACCTAAGAAGATGACACAGGAGCACAAGGAATTGTTGGTCAAACAGGTATGTCGAAGTGATTTGACAGCGGAAGAACAGAATACCATATGGAGTGCTGGCAACAGAGGTCTCCGAAAAAACTACTTGGCAACAGCGGAATGGAAGTGCTTGCTAGACCTAATGAAATGCCGACTCACAGGTGCCAGTCGAGCGTCGGATATTGCTATTTGGATGGTGGACTACATGGTCGGACTCCGCGTCGGCCGAGTGTACAACTGGGCGAGGTTACTTACAGAGCGGATGGGAGATTTCTTATCGCAGAGGCATAAGGCCTTCTACATGACCCAGCATGCTATAGCCCTCTTTCTCAATGTCGTTCACACACAGGTGCCCGAAGGCAATTGGGGTCGCTTGCAGCCACTTACTCACCTAGATCCTGGGTTGCCGACAGTATTTTACTGGTCTGAACTGGAAGCGAAGCAAGCTAGCGAGGGCACGGCTTCAGGAAAGAAGAGAAAACGGAAGGAGGCGTCAGTGGAAGAGGAAACATCAGCGGAGGAGGCCTCTGAGCAGAGTGATGCATCAGACAGGGATGAGCCCATTGATCTATCTTCCTCGCCTTCGGAGTCTAGTCCACTGGCTGATGAGGAGGTGTCCATCGCCATAGGGGGTCAAGAAGCAGGCGAGATCGACATACCATTGTTGCAGCCGGCAGGGTTTACTCTTCCCGCACCGCCAGCCAAGAAGAACATGCACTCAGTGACATTCACTCTTCCTGTTTCGCCAGTTGGAGCCGGGCGAATGTTGAGGGTAGCTACTTCACTACCAGATGCATCGCCAGGGTGGGCACCACTTGCCACCACGACATCACAGGGGGCAGTCACTGTATCGGCAGGTTCCACTGCCTCGGTCGAGATATTGCCAGCGGCCTGTTCCCTTACACCACCGCCTAGATCGACAGCGTTAGGAGGGGCAACCTCAGTAGCAGGAACTGGGGGAACGATGGCGGCCACTGAGGAGACTACTCCAGCCCCAGGAGCACTCGGGGTAGCCCAGATTGATAGCTGGTTGGGATCGGTAGGCCTCACCTTGGAAGTGGCCGAGCAGCCAGAACAGCGGGAGAAGAGTCCCTCGGAGGGACTAGGGGATGAGGAAGGTCCAGTCGTTCACACTCAGCAAAGTGAGACGGCCAGACTTGGTGAAGATGCACTTGCACACCCTGAGGCTAGCATAGCAGAGGCACCAGGGACAGCCATACATGAGCCTCAACAGATAATCGGGGAACCGCCCCATGAGGAGACAGAACCTTGTACACTTCCCAACGATGAGGAGAACGAGGAGGGTGACTCCACAAAGGGATTTGTCGTGGAGATGTCACAACCAGACCCATCAGACCCACTAGGCACGGTGCAACGATATGTACAGGAGCTAGAGCATATGGGCAGGTTGATGATCCGAGTGGGACAGGTTTCCAGAGACCTCAGGATTGGTCGATCTCCTCTAGTGGGCCAGGAAGTTCAGCGCATCCGAGGATTTGTACAGATGGGGTGTGAGGCTGAGTTCACACGGATATTCAGCGAGGGGTGGCCAGCAGGAGAGACTCCTGCAATGATGAGAGCCTGGCGGGGTCGACCACCGAGACTAGTAGGGCGAGACGCCGGGGTTCTGGAGAGCTTATATCACATAGAGCTTGCCTTTCGAGATGTCTTTATTCTCATGAAACGCCAAGTATTTTCTACTGAAGTAGCCGTATCACGAAGAGTGGACGCCTATAGACTCCTGCAGAGGGTTAAGGATGAGTCCTCTACTACCATAAAGAGCATCCAGAATGACTTGGCCGAACAAACTCGGCTTGCCAGTGAGAGGGGAGCTCGATTGGAGGTCTTGGAGCCTTGGGTGGCAGTCTTAGAGGAGGAAGCAAAACAGAAAGAGGCAGCATGGGAGCAGCGAGTAAAAGCTTTAGAAGATCAGTTGGCTGCAAAAGATGTTGATTTAGCGGCCAGGAGTGCAGAGGCGGAGAAGGCAAAAAGCCAACTGATGGAGGCAGCCCGTATGGTAAAGGCAGCGAGGGAGAGGGAGATACTGGCAGATCGGTAGCTTCGCACCCGTACCGAGGAGGTGAGGCGACTGCGAGCGGAGCATTCTTCTACTACTCCGACGTCATCTGTGCATCCAGGGACGCACTCCCTTCCCCCTACTTCTCATTGATCTTGTCTTGCTATATGTATGTCGTCTGGAAGACGACTTCTTGTGGGGGGGATGATGTTAGTCGTATATCTTTACTTTGTTGTCGGCCGTAATCGGCCTTGGTCGTAGTCGGCCAATTGCTAAATAAAACTATAGATTAGTAAAGAATAATAATGTCATGTACTTTCGGGAAATCATGTTCGGATTAATGTTAATGTTAATACTGTTATGAAACGTCGTGTCGGTTGGTTATCTAACCACCGCCGAACGTTATATGTAGCCTGTTGGGATAGTCGGGAGGGAGTTATGAGTAATGAGTTATGTGCCGATGGTTATATTGTCAATCACTGCTGATACTCTTTTGTACATGATATTTAAGATGATGAATAAAGTTTCTGGTGTTCAAATATGATATCTTTCAGTTTATGTTGTATTCTATATTCTGCACATGACTAGTTTGCCAGTAGTACGTAAGATTTGAGTCCCATTCCGTAGGCAAACAGTGCATAGCATAATTTGTATTTGGAGAGGCGTCTATTCTGCTCTATGACTGCTGCAAACTTTATACTTCATTCTAGCATCCATTTTCAAAGGGTTTCAATGTGTATCTTACTTGTGAGTTCATGATTTGTAACCCCCAAATTTTCTGAGTATTGTCGTTTTAGGTAATAGGGGATATTTTATGAACTAGGTTGTCAATATTTTGTGAAAATACTTAGTATTTAAGCTGATATAAAAATCTGGAATTTTCAGTTGTGATTCCCTATCTAATGTTCAGTTTTTGAATTGAAAATTATTATTGCAATATCTTCTATTTTGCTGCATTATATTGTTGTATCAAACATTGCAAATATATCACAAAACGTTCATCAAAACAAATAAAAACAGATAGGCAAAATTCAGAAAGTAAATATCCTATTATGGGTGGGATATTACAAGGTATCAAAGTGGCATAAGTTTTGTATCCACATAGCTTTATTTTGGAGCAGCATTAAAATATTTTTGGACCCACAGAAATCGATTTCAGAGCTAAAAAAATATTAGCAAACTTAATTTGTTATTGTTTTATCAAAGGGTGATTTTTTTTTAAACTTTTCTGGGTGGGGACAGCTAGCCATTCCAGGTACAATCAAAGGATATCTTTGACCTCCCCAACTATCACAGGGACAGCTTGCTGTCCCCACCATTTCTGCACGTATTCTCAAAGCATTTCTTGTGCAACCTGGGGTTAGGGGACAGTCTGGAGACATTTCCAAGGCACCCCCCATATGGGAACACCTCAAAAAAGGCAGGAAATGCATCCTCGTATTCCCCCAATGCACAGATATTGTCACACTTTATTGAAGTCATATCGGTTATCATATTGTTCTGGTGCTTCGAGGCAAAAGCCTTTCCAACCAAGAAGGGCATGTTAAAAACCTAATGAATCATGATTATTATTAATTGTCATTACCAATAGATATGACATATCACCTTGGCAGGATACATCTTATTGAACATGGCCTTTAATTAATATATAAATATCACCCAGTTCATTCATTTTCACCTCTCAAATGAAATATTCTATTTTATATTTAAATAAGTGAACATATTTTATATTTACTGTGTGCCTAGTAGGTATATCACAGCTGAAATTTGAAAACGTTAATGCTCTTTCCATTTTATATGAAGAGTTTTAACACTAAGCTACTTTACTTTTGCTCTCTTTGGCTGGTCATCACAACCATAATTTTTTGTATAATGATCACAGAAATTATAATTTATTTGTTATGATCAGCAGTGAATGTTCATTTGGTTTACCAAAATTTGGTGCATAAGAAAACGGACTTATGCACCACTTGGCTTTTTATAGTGCATAAAATGTTGGTAGCTATAGCTGCTTGGAAAGCTTTCAAAGTAGTTTTTTAGAAGTTCCTTTTTTCTGTAGTGACGGTAATGCAGTAATATATATTGTGTGTATTTTTTGCCTGTAATGAAAAAAATAAGAATCTGAAGGACTTATGTGCTAACCCCAGCAGATGCGACTCTCAGTTCCAAGTCACGGTTGTAGTGCTCATACAAATACTGTCCAAACTCAATACCATCCATTCCCTCTGCCTTCAAGCGTGACAAGCAAAGCCATAAGTGGAGCATTAGTAATCCAAAAGTTGTTCGAAAACACTTCTCCAAACTGAATGCTGCAAACATTGAAACAGAACAACTTAGTTATAATTGTAAAAGCAATAGATCAAAGGAAAGCACGTAAACCAATAAAGACTTATATCTCAAAGGAGGATTCCAACAATTCATCTTTCCATGTAAAATTTAAAACAATGAAGATAATATGGCTAAAGCTAGATAAGAATTTGGATGCTCCAAATGTTGTCTTTCCAAATGAAATTAAACTAAAACTAAAAATAATAATCTTTTCCACAAGTAGAAAGGCATTATATTGTTAAAAGCAGAAAAGCAATAATTAATACGGATGTTATAAATTTATAATAGTATCAATAACACAAGAGATGATAGGTTAAAAAACTTGAAGAGAAAGGATATAATCCAGGAAACGTGTTTGCATATTGTAAGTTCCTCTGAGTAAACTTCATAATGAGCTGACACTTTCGAACTAAATTCTTCTCTTGTAATTAATAATTGACAGAAATTCATATAAACTAATAGACAAACAAGTATAATAGAAATGGCAGTGAACATAGAAGATAGAAACGTAATTGCTAACTGTGCATTATTACAAGATCCATTTAACAATACTTAACTTATTCAGAACTACTTTTAACTTTCTAAGAATTTGACATGGACAAATGTAATGTACCCATTTTTACGACGACCTCTTTAAGTCGGGTTGATTCATGCACACTTACTATTTTTAATAAGTGTTATTTTTAGCAGGGGGTCTAGTGTGGTGTTTCAGTCTTTGGAGAGCCATCTCGAGCGCCCCAGTTTCTCTTCGGCTCAAGCTTCAGGGCACAATTTACTATTTTTAGTACTTTCTAAAAATAGTGAGTCAATTTGGGTCAACGGGTCCCAGTTATGCGCGTCACTACAGCACAAAATTCAATTGATATAAAGTTACTAAGGCTAAATCAATTTAATATTTGATTTATGCTTCGAAAAAAGGTATATTATAAAGTAACTTTATATTTTATCATTGAGGGTCCTAAGGGGACATAAAAAGTACCATGGCGCCTAGTACAATCAACTTAAGTTGTTTTTAAAGCCTTTAAAATATTTAATATTGCATTAAGAGGATGGACGCCAATGTTGAGAAAAGATATAATTTTTAAATAAAATAAAGGATAAAGTTGAAGTTAAGATTTTAAGTTAAATCTTTTTAATTGAGCAAATACTTTGGGTGCCCAAGTGAAATCAAAATACTAAAAATGAAATAAAATCAAAAGAAAGGGAGTTTTGGCATGCCTTCTACGGTTGCTGGAGAAATGTTTATAAAAACTTCTTTTGAAGTCATTTTCAGCTTATGGATGTTTGGATATTTGTTGGTGCTTCGGCTTTGGAACTTGGCTCTAGGGTTTGATTCGACTTGTTGAGACGAAAACCTCTGCAAGATCGCCTTTCTTCATGTGTGAAAGACCACATCAAGAGAGGATTTTGGAGGCTTCATACAGGAGCTTCATTTGTGCTTTCAAGTTGTTGGTTACAGAATTTTGGATTGAAGATTTTGATCAAGATTTGAAGTAGATTGTGTGATTTTGACTTGTTAAATATGGGAAACAAATTGGGTGTTGATAAAACATATTTTGGAGGTGATTTTAATAATTTATGGGCTTATTCAAGTTGCACCTGAAAACCACTTTTTGGTTCATAACTCTAGAAAGTATTTAGATATCTATCTGGGTATTTAACTCATTGAAGACCCTTGCCTAGGCATCCCAAACAAGAGCTGTTTCAGAATTTTTGGAGGGAAATTTAATTTACTGGAGCAAATCGCCCCTAGAAGTGGTACGGCCCTTTGAGCAAGGTTTATGGTTTGAAAACAGAATTTTGTTCGGCTTTGGTGGCTGGAAATAGAGGTCTTTTTGCTGCGTTGGGGTTTTGGAATCTTGGAGAAAGCAGGGGACTTCCCTTGGGTGCTGGTAATAGGATTTTGGCATTGCTGGTTGGTGTTGGAGTTGGGTGTGGCTTCAAGGAGGCCACTTAATGTTGCTAGGCACTAAGTTTAAGGTCTGAAAAAAAATACAAATCTGAAAGGCTTCACTGCAAGGAAGATTCCATCCTTGTGGGAGTTGGGAGCAGGGTTCGACCTGAGTTGGACATGTCATTTTCTGCCCGTCTTTGAAGATTAGTTGTTGAACTAGAGCGTCCTCAAGCAAGGGCACATTTATTGGTGTCTTGTGACTGAGCGCAGCTTACAAGGAGTGCTACATTTGCTGTTTGGTCACAATTTCCAGGTCTGAAATACTTTAAAACTGAGTTGTTAATGCTCTTTCATGACTGTAATAGGTTCTGTTCTAAATCAGATTGTAGTAGCTCTTGAAGATAATCAAACAAGCATGTTATTCTTCATTTAAGACATTCTGAGTATGCACTTCATGAAGTATCTTTGAATATGTTAAACTCTACAAGACATTGCAAAAACATCACTTCTAAACTCTCAGACAACAAGCAGCAAACAAGGAAAACAATAGGAAAAAAATTTGGGGGTAGATTATTATAGTGGTATCAGAGCTAAATCATCCTGCCTGCCAGTGGGTAATTAAAAAAATTTGAGCATTAGGGACTGTGAAAGAAAGTATAAGGACAACATGGGTGATCGTATGTTGCAACTCCTAGAAGTATTGGTCAGGGAATAGGATAAATCCACTCAGTTAGCACAAGAAACTAATCAACGCATGGCACAGCTTATACAAAGAATGGACAAAATGGGACAGGGTAACGGAGTTGAGCAAAACAGAGTGAATAATCAGCAGAATGGAGTCACGACAAGACCCCATATGCCTAACTCTCCACCGAGAACAGAAGCTTCAGTAGAACTCACTTTAGTTGAGCGACAGGAAAAGTTTAAGAAATATTGGTTGGTTGTAGGTCTCGGTTTCCAGCATGACATGTCACTACGGGACTACATAGAGCTAAGAATGAGTTATACACCAAACAAGGGCCATAGAGGACACCTTAATGATTTTCGATGCAAAGTTGGAGAACTTGGCATTCCTTTCTTTGACGGGTCCAATGAGATTTCAGTGAGAGCATGGGTTCAGAGGGTGGACACATACTTCGATCAAAACCCCATGCCCGAAGAAGAATCCATAAAATATGCTACTATGCACCTTGTGTAATGTCCCTGTTTTTAGCTCTACACTTTTCAGTGACTGATGGCCTTTTCCTGGTGCGTTGTCGGCTGGTTAGAGGCAGAATTAGGGTTCCCGACTGTTTGGTGGGTTCTTTTGAAGATTTAGGGTTTTGCTTGTTGGAGTTTGGGTGTTTGGATTCTGGATTCCTTCTAGGTTTTCAGAAAGCTTCGCAGTGGTGGCACATGCGCTTCAATCCGGGTAACTTTCAAAATTTACTATTTTTAGTAAATTCTATTTTTGGCAGTGGACAGGTTGGTTTCAGTTCAATTGATTCTCTCCTTCTGACGGTTCAGTTAGTATTGATGTTTCTGGCATTTTAGTGCATTTCTGGAGAGATAAGTATTTTAATTAAAAAATGTTATAATTTAATATTGGGACCCCTTGGCCTAATGAGACAACTTTATGTTGTTTTTAAAAAGGGGACTTTTGAGGGTGTTTATTTCATTAAGAAATATTTGATGTTCTTGGGTCAAAAAATGCTCAAAAAGAAAAGTACGCCACCCTTGGAGAGCTTGATATTTTATTTAAAAATGTTTTATATCTCACTTGAAATGGGGCGCCACTTTATGCTTGGTCAATGGTCAAAACCTAAAAGCATCTTGAAGTTAGGGCGCACCTTCTGGAAGCTTCTAGAGGGTCTTCTCAAAGTTATAAAAGGGAGCTTTGGGACTTCATTTCTCATCTTATGTCTTGAATATTGTTATGCTGCCAAAATGGTGTTGGACTGCTTCGAGGAATGAATGCCTCCTAGCCTTGGCTCGACTTCGTGCTTGTGAGATAGCACCTAGTAGAGAGGTTTGCTAGTTTTGAGCGAGTTTTTGTAGTGAGGATTGCATTGTAGTGTTGTTTTGTCATTAGCAGTTCTGTTTATTGCATTTCTTATCATTTTCTGGAGTTGTTGAAGACAAGCTGAAACTGTAGTTTCACTCATAACTTTGAAAATAAATTTATTATCATTCTGGGTATTGATCATTTGTGTCTCTCTGCCTTGGGTGACCATTCTTGCCAAGTCTCAGATTTTATAAGCAAGAATTGAATTTTACTTGAAGGATTCGCCCTTCCTTGAGGGCCGTACCATCTCACCTTGCTTGGAAATTCGTGCCAAAATAAATAGCAACGGTTAAGGTCAGTTTCTTGTTTGGGATTTGGGCGCCATCATCTTAAGAAGCTTTTGCATTTGATTTGGTGTCTTTTGGATGAGTATTGTGTGAGATACAAGCATTTTAGTGAGTTCTTAGAGTTCTGGTTCTGTCATTCATGCTGTTGATCTGTCATATCACATTCGAGTATTTGCATTTGGGTGAAGGGTTTGTGTCTGGAAGGTCATATTTAGCTTTGGAATAATTATATCTATTACTGCAGCAGTGGAGAGCTCCTAATCATGTTCATTGCAGGCATCTTCTGATATTTTGTAAGCTGAATAGTAGTACTGTTAGCATTCTCTCTTCTGCTCTTGACTTTACTATATTTCCCACTGGATAAGTGGAAGAGGCTGGCTTGCTGCCTATTTACTTTCTGTACTTGTTCTCTTTCGTTTGTAATACCCACTGGATAAGTGGAAGAGGCTGGCTTGCCGCCTACTTTACATTCTGAAGTTGCATTTGTATTTCTTTATATCTCCGCCATATGGTAGCCTCATTTCCATCTTGGATTTGGGTAGCACATACTCGGTGTCGAGTACTTTCAGTTGCAGTTCTGATTTAATGTACTGACGATCCTCTTGCCATATGACAACCTCTCTCTTGTTGAGATTGAGTGCGCATTCTTGGCAACGAGTTATTTGTAACTGATGGTTTGATTGAACTAACCCTAACGGGTGCTTCTGCATTGTTGTGTATTTGGCAAAACTTGAAAAAATTGGTTCGGGATATTTCACCTTGATGGAGTTGCACATAGGTGGTGGCATCATGATATGACCATATTGGAGCATACATAGATCACATTGTATGCCGAGTTCATTGAGAGACTAATAGAGAGGTTTGAAAAGAAGGAACCAAGACTATTTTCCAGGGAGGTGGCAGAGTTGAGTTCCCATGCGATCAGTAAAGAGCAGGCGATGGAAGAAAAGTTTATAGTAGAAAAATCGGAAGAAGTGGCAAATTTGGAGCCTGAGGAAAGTGAAATAGAGCCTCTTGATAATTCTTGGGTTATGCATGAAGGGAAAGACAAAACGGAAACTTTGGATTCTAGTTCAGACTTATCCAGTGATGATGACTCTGAGACTAATAACTACCTTGGTGTTTACAGTGGAGCAGATTTTGATGATATATTCACTAAGGTACCCTTGGAGGATGGGCACAGAGAAATAATAAATGATGATGCTTTCATATCAGCCTTTGATGATCATTCTTTCCTCTTTATTGATGATAACACAGGTGTTTTTGAGTTTGAACTCGGAACGAAGTCTAGGGAGAGAGATGAATATGATGACTCCAGTGATAATGGGATGGAGAATGGCTTATTCGGGAAGGCAACTACTTATGGGGAGCAAAAAGATTACTTATCTACTAAACAGAGTGATCAGCCTTTTTTCACACGGGATCAGGGTGTAATGGCACCTATGTATGATGAGGATTCACCTTGGGATGAAACTAATATGGTTGGTAATGAAGTCCTTACTTCGTCCCAAGAGTCTTGCATTGAGGGTGGCTTAGAAAGAGATGATTTCAACTTTGAAAAGAAATCTGATTTCACTTGGCAGGTTGCTGATTTTGAGCCTAGACCTCCCAACTTGGTTGATATGGATTCACAGTTTGATAATGGGAATGAAAGGCAAGAGACCCAAGTACTTTGGAAAACAGGTGAACTAGCTTGCATGTATGACAAAGGACCGGAATGGGATGAATCTCCTTTTGACTATAGTGCTGTCCTTACTTCAGCCCCACATTTGTGCAAGGAAGGAAACTTAGATGGCGTTGATGAAGCTGTTTATGAACAAGAAACCAAACCAGATTTCATGTAACAACCTATCCCTTGCGTAAATTAATTTTTTTCCAATTTTACTCCAAACATATAAAGATAACAAGTAACAAAGGCAATACAATAAAAAATTTCCTTTCTTCATTGATAAATGTATACAAGTTACAATAAATTTCCACATGAATTCCATTTTCATTGCAAATATAAATCAGAGTACAAAAGTAATACAATTACATACATAGCTCAAGAGTTTTTGAACAAATAGTAGTAAGAAGGACCAGGTTCCTTTCCTTTCAAATCTTGGTACATCAGCTGCTTGCTGTGGAGGAGAAACATCATTCGGGCGCTTTTCCGCCAACCACGGACTTATAATGTGGTCCCCCGCACATCCATTATTTAATAGATGGCCCTCCCTTCATCGAAGAGATTGGTAGGGTATCCTTTATCGATTACCAACTGAGCATAGTGTTGTGTCCTACACAACTAGAACCTTGCTATTTCACAATCTCGAACTAGTACAAGGATCACAATGAACTAACAATGTAGTCTCAATTATCTCACATTTAAGTGGATGTCGTACATTTCACTACTTTGGCCAAAGTATTCTCATTCAGTACTTCGAATGAAGGTCATCTATCATAAACACTACTGAGGGCCGATTTGACTTAAGGCTATCTTACTCTACGCGTAGGCTATGTTCTCCAATGGGTATTCAGTCACCCCAGACTTCCTACATCAAACTATCCACTTAGAAATGAAACAGTCTACAAGTGTCTTGTAACCTAACTCCTAATTAGGAAATCTTTATCCAAGGAGTGCTTAGCTTGTCACAGTTAACCTAATAACTTAAGCTTAAGACCATACTTGGTTCTGCCTTCATTTCGATCCTAATAGATAAATAACTACTTCATCGTATTCTCCATATATAGAGATCATACAAAACATGCAATATTCATTCTAAATGCATTTAAATCCCTTCTTTTATCTCTTTCACATTATTTTCCTTTTTATGCAAAACAATTAAACCATTCCCTTAATTTCTTTTCACATAAATCCCCTTTTCACATATTCCCTTTTTCATTGATTCCCTTACACAAATTCCCTTTTGTGCATAACTCTTAAATGTTTTTCTTAATAATTCTATCCTCTTATAACTATGGAAAACAAACAAGCACAAGAAAATAGAAACCAGCACTCAAATTAAAAGATATAAAATGAAGAAGATTTCATGCTTGTTTTAAAGTTTCTCCTTCCCAAATCGTATTTCCAGTCCCTCTTTCAATCAAGCTTCCAGAAAACAGTGACTTCTTACTAAAATTGACTTCCCAATGATGACTTCTCACTCTATATTGAACTCCTTATGAATCTTCACTCAATAATGAACTCACCACTAATTTCTTACTCAATAATGAACTCACAATGATTTCACTCTCAACAATATTGGGATTATTCACTGTCTATGGCAAATTGCTGGTAAAATCTCTATATTTTCTACTCAAAAAAACAGAGTATATAAACAGAATTATGAAATGGAAATGTAAGCTTAGAGAAATGCTAAACTTGGATTCCACTAGTGATGAAATATAGAATGGCAAGGCGTCTATATATAGGGCCTAAAATGCAACATTTTCCACTTGTGAAGGCATGATAAATGACTGCACAATGCCCAGAAACATTCAAAGAGAGACATGACAGGTTTCTAACCCCTTACTCATCAAAATAGAAGTGATTCGACTTCATTTTAAGCCAGCAAAACAAGAATAAATCAACTCAGTAAGAGAAATCACCACCTACAAGAAACTTACTTGTAATGGTGCCCATGTAAAAATGATTCATCCTTTAGTGAATCAGTCAAGGCAATACCTCAAACACCCCACCAATTGCAGGGTGTGTTGCCCTCGTTCCCAACATTGGTTGAAAATTTCTTCCCAGCAACCTGTGTTTTTTCCTCAAGCGCCATTTTCATGGGAAAGCTTCTTTCAGCACTTTTTTGCCTTTTTCCAAAAGTTTAACTATTCACTTACAAAATATTTTGATTCCTCATTGAACTTTATGTTTTAAATTCTTTTAAATAAAAAGGCTCGATTCTCTTTACCTTGAGATTTATTATTTCTCCATAGTTTAATTCAAGAGATTTATTATTCCTCTATAGTTCCATTTTAAATATTTACTCCAAGTAAAAATTTAAATCTTTTAATTTTTCCATATATAAACTTTAATATTTACTCCAAGTGAAATATAATTTATTTTCACGTTAGAGATTTATAATATTAAAATATAATTCCTTTATATATTTTATGATATAAATATTATTATAGTCATAAATATATTAAACATATATATATATATATATATATATATACTCGAGTATTTATTTATATATTTATATTTTAATATAACCATAATAATATTATATATAATCCATAATATATAATTACATATATATTTATATATTTAAATATTATATAAAAATATCGTGAGCCAGTCAACAACCCGATATATAAATAAATAAATATATATATATATACATTTTTACGTAAAGTCATCAAGCAATAATAATATTATATTATTAATATCCACAAATAATAGGTAGCTTGTGTATATATACACACGTATATACTCGTATATACCTCAGTGCATACGTATGTGTATGTATACCATGTCGACACATATGTATGAGCATATCCATTTGCCTATCATACGTCTTAATTGATATGTTTATGCATATGGATACGTGTACGTAATGTATACATGTGTATACATACCCACTCAACCTATACACATATATCCACTCACGTTTTCCACACAATGATCACAGTATAGTAAGTTTGATAAACAAACAATCATCACTCACAAAGCACAAAGAAGTAAACCAGACTCCTAAAGCCTATGGATGACTTATCTAACTTGGTTCCTCCAAACCTATAATGACGTGTGTGTATATGCTCAATTGGTTCTCGTTACTGTTTACCCGACCAAGCTCCTCTCCCAAGTGATATTTCTCTTCTACTTGGAGGAATGGTCTGCATACCTACATTCCATGACACGACAACGGAAGTCATATGTTCTCAACAATGTAGTATACATAAAACATCGCAAAGGTAAGAATAAACATTATTCAACATCTTACATGCAACATTCATCAAGAATAACATCTAAATGAGACAATCATTAAATGGTGACACATTCATATTGACAACAAGAACAGCGTGTTTTATTCATCACATTGATTCAGTCACTACAATCAATTACCCTATGCAATAGTAGCTATACAATCGGGGTGTAACATTTCACATTGCAAGAAGTTGAACATGATCAAGAAACAAGCAGCCTTGTTGTTTGGGATTCACAATCTACTTTTGAGAAAGAACAAGGAGAGGCTCAAGTAATTTGGGACAGCATTAGAGACATTGATAGTAAGTATGAAAATTCTGATTTTGTCATGCTTCAAAACAGCAGTTCAACAAATTTGCTTGATCATGATTGGAAAAGACAACTCTTGGTTTCAATTGAAGATGAAGTGCACATTTTATCTAGTATGGACAGCAAACACATGCAAGTGGAAAAATTAATTTACAATGCATCTAAGGGATAAAGTGAGCTTAATGTTTCATTGGCTGATTTGCATACATTGAAGAGTTCTATGGAAGAGTTTAAAACAGCTTACTTGCACTTGATGCATGATAAAGATATAGCCACCAAGTTTGTTGATGAAACATTATCTTTATCTAAGCAGTTAAGGAGAGAGGTTAGTCAGCTCACCACCAAGCTTAACTCCACGAAGATTGCCTTGGAAAGTGTCCAGGAGGCACTTCTTGAAGCTAATGAACAGCTTCTCAAAACCCAACAGTTGAATGAGCAAGAAGGTAGAGAAAGGGCAAACAAAATCAAACAGGTAATGATGGAGCTTGATCACATCTAGGAAGAGTATGAGCTTGCTAATTGCCCAAGAAAATCTAAAGATATGAATTCGGATCAACAAGAGGACTGTTTTAGTTTGGGAGTTGAGGATAACCTTCAAGTCATTGATAATCCCTTATTTGAATTGGACACTGATTCAACTCTTGACAACCCACTTTTTGAGTTGGAAGATGGAGACTTGGGCAAGTCTAGTGATGCGAGTGAGTTGGATAACCAGGCTTGGGACCCAGGTGCAATTTTTAGACATGAGGTGTTGCCACAGAATTGGCATAGTGGGTCTACTTCTGATTTTGATACTGCTGTTCATACTCCGACCAGGTTGCACGACTTCGTCATCAAACTCACAAACGAGCTAGATGGTTCCCTCAGTTCAACAGTGGAGTAGTTTATGGTTGAGGCTTGACAGCGGAGATGATTTGGTTCTGGGAGACGTCTCTGTTGATACCTTCATACACGTCTCTCCGCTCTTTCCAATGGAATTTGAGTTTGCTAATTGCTGCCACTATTTCCTCTCATTGGATGTGACATCATATTTTAGTGTGCAATTTGATTTTGTGGTTGGGCAGACCTTGGGACAGCTGGCTATACGTATACATCCGCACGCTATTTACCCATTCATTTTTTCCACTCTAGTGCATGTTGTAGTGGTTTGGGTAAGTTGATGTGTTTTGGACCTTTCTTTTGACACTTGGAGGTTGAATGTTAATGTCATGATTTCAGCTAGCTTCAGCAGTGGCTTTATTTGGTTGGTTGATTTCAGTATTGTGGCAGTGGATGACTGGTTACACAGTTTGGTTATCATGTGGAATCATGCCAAGGGTAATCTCTTATGGTTAAATAAGGTGATTCTCATGGAGACCAGGGATGTGGTTGGCAGTGAGTTTATTGACACATCCTTCTCTGAGTTGTTGTGACAGGGAATGTTCCATGACATTCATTTCAGTCTCACCGGGTTTTTCAGTTCGGCCTTTGATGATCTTATTTCTCTGATGGTTCAGGATAGGAGAGTGCGGTTAGGTGACATTCGACAGCCTATTATGATTAGTGTGGTACAACTTCGGCATGGTGTCATTTTTCTGAGACTCACTTCGAACCCGGGAATCACATTGAGTTCTAGTGTAGTGACAGTTTGGGATGAGAGAGCCAGTGTGGTATTTCCTGAGCTTACTCTTGTGGCAACCCAGCTTGGTTCTCTTGAGGGACATATTTCTAAGGAGTGGGTTGAGTTTTGGTGGCACTTTACCACTCTTCTTACAGGTGACATTCAGGAGACTTATGGAGTTGTTGCATCGTAGGGCAGGGATTTGAGCAGTTGGGGTTACAGGCCACCTAGAATTATCTGGGACCCAGGGATCATTTCGGGTTGTCGCATGGATTTGAATGTAGATTGCTGAGTTTACTGGCATTGCTTGAGGACAAGCAATCTTTGGGAAGGGCAGACTGTAATGTCCCCATTTTTACGACGTCCTCTTTCAGTCGGGTTGATTTAGGCACACTTACTATTTTTAGCAAGGGATCTGGTGCGGTGTTTCGGTCTTCGGAGAGCCATCTCGAGAGCCTCAATTTCTCTTCGGCTCAAGCTTCAAGGCACAATTTACTATTTGTAGTACTTTCTAAAAATAGTAAGTCAATTTGGCTCAAAAGGTCCCAGTCACGCAGGTCACTACAGCACAAAATTTAGTTGATATAAAGTTACTAAGGCTAAATCAATTTAATATTTGATTTATGCTTCGAAAAAAGGTATATTATAAAGTAACTTCATATTTTATCATTGAGGGTCCTGAGGGGACATAAAAAGTACCATGGCGCCTAGTACAATCAACTTAAGTTGTTTTTAAAGCCTTTAAAGTATTTAATATTGCATTAAGAGGATGGACACCAATGTTGAGAAAATAGATCATTTTTAAATAAAATAAAGGCTAAAGTTGAAGTTAAGATTTTAAGTTAAATCTTTTTAATTGAGCAAATACTTTGGGCGCCCAAGTGAAGTCAAAATATTAAAAATGAAATAAAATAAAAAGCAAGGGAGTTTTGGCGTGCCTTCTAGGGGTGCTGGAGAAATGTTTATAAAAACTTCTTTTGAAGTCATTTTCAGCTTATGGATGTTTGGATATTTGTTGGTGCTTTGGCTTTGGACCTTGGCTCTAGGGTTTGATTCGACTTGTTGAGACGAAAACGTCTGCAATATCGTCTTTCTTCGTGTGTGAAAGACCACATCAAGAGAGGATTTTGGAGGCTTCATACAAGAGCTTCATTTGTGCTTTCAAGTGTTAGATTTTATGATCAGATATAAACTCATATTTTAATTCAAATTCAAACACATAAACACAGCATATACCCTGGGAAAACCCTCCACTTGAGGGAGAAAAACCCAGCAACAATATATCACTTATATTTTGAATATAAAACAATAGTCTCCTTTACAATGAGGCCGATAATGAGGCCAAATAATTTGCACCACAGCTTGATGCAAACTCAAAATAATATTGCTGATAGTATCGATCTCCCTTAGTGATTAATTCGGCCTTCTTAAAGAATACGATATGCTCTTGATATACTTGCTCTTGAATATATGCGAACTATGCAATGAATGAATATCTAATGAATGAATGCAATGAACAAATGAGTGGCGCACATATATACACAAGGGAGAGATCGCGACCCTTCAAGAAGCATCATGTCGGCCTTCAAAAGAAACGGATGTGTCTTCAAGAAGGTGGTGGATGAAAGAAGTCGGCTCCAAGTGATTAATTAAATATTAAATAATATTCATGATGAGACGCCTCCTCACCAATCGATGTCACCATAAATTAAATAGCCTATGGCTATTATTTAATTTATTCTTCGATGCAAGGAGATCGAGGCTGGAAGAGAATCCCGATGATGTTATAACATCAACACTCCCTCTGAGCTAGGGAGGAATACTTCCAACTAACCAATGTCATGAAATGACATCCACAATGGTTATACACAAATGTGAAAGGAGCTCATCACGGAATCACTCAACGTGATATCAACCATCATGGCTACTCCCATGTATGGTAAAGCATATGTGTACAAGTGCCCAACACGGAATCACTCAACATGATGTCGTCATCTCATCATGACATTCACCATGGCTACTCCCAGAGGGTGAAAAACACAAGTACAAGAAAATCATCATGGACTCTCTCACGCAATGTTGTCATGGAGTCACTCAACATGACATCCACCATGGCTACTCCCAGAGGGTGGTAACAAGGGCTTTCACCTCAAATTTCTCTCACAGAGAAAGATGCGCTAACAAGGGCTTACACCTCAAATCTCTCTCACATAGAGAAATGCATTAACAAGGGTTTGCACCTCAAATCTCTCTCACAGAGAGAAATTCATTAAAGCAAATCACAGAAGATCACTGAAGTTGAGTCTCCCTCTCAGCTAGGGCTTCATTCTCCACAATTCCAAGCTTGTCTCGAAAGTACACAAACTTTACTCTGAAGAGAGGCTTGGTGAGAATGTCGGTCGTCTGCTCATCAATGCTAATATACTTCAACTGGATAGCTTTCCTCAATACCATATCTCGAATATAGTGGTATTTGATCTCAACATGTTTAGTTTTTTCATGAAACACTGGATTGGCAGAAAGCTTCACATAGCTTTGATTATCACAATGAATGACAGTTGGCTCAAATGATTGTCCAAGCAATCCTGCAAGGAGCTTCCGAAGCCACACTGCTTCTCAAGCTGCCACACAAGCTGCAATATACTCGGCCTCTGCGGTGCTCAGTGCCACTGAAGACTGCTTCCTGCTACACCAGGAGATCATCGCAAACCCCAAACTGATACAACAACCAAAGGTGCTCTTTCGATCAACAACACACCCTGCCCAATCAGAATCAGAATATCCATGTAGCTTCAAGTCCACACCAGAAGAATATTTCAAGCCATACCCAACTATGCCACGCAAGTATCTCAGGATATGCTTCGCTGCAAGTAGATGTATTTTCCTTGGTTCACACATGAACTGACTAAGTGCACTCACTGTATTGCAAATATCTAGTCTAGTATTGACTAGATACATCAACGATCCAATCAATTGCCTGTACATAGTAGGATCCACTAGATTTGAACTAACTACAGCCTCCTTAAGCTTCTGAAAATTGGTTTCCATAGGTGTAGACATGGGTTTGCAATCCATCATACCAAATCTCTTCAAGATGTCTATTGTATACTTCCCTTGACTCAGAATGATCTCATTAGGCCTCTGCCATACTTCTAAGCCAAGGAAGTAATGCATGTATTTAAGATCCTTTATTTCAAATTCAGAAGCCAACTCCTTCTTGCATTTGATAATGAGGTGTTCTTCTCCAATAAGAAATAGATCATCAACATAGAGAACCAAAATCAATGCCTCACCATTAATTACCTTGAAATATAGGTTTGAATCAGCATCATTCTTGGAGAAGCCCAAGCTCAGCAGGTATCTATCAATTCTCTCATACCAAGCGCGAGGAACCTGCTTAAGGCCATACAAAGCCTTCTTTAATCTGCAAACATGAGACTCCTTCCCATGAACTTCAAAGCCATCAGGTAGCTCAATGTATACCTCTTCTTCAATTACACCATTTAGAAATGTTGTCTTCACGTCCATCTAATGTAACTTCCATCCTTTAGCTGCTGCAATAGCAATGATAGTCCTGATGGAGGTATAAATGTTACTGGAGCAAATGTTTCCTCATAGTCTATTCCCTCTTTCTGAGAGAATCCTCTAGCTACAAACCTACCCTTGTACTTCTCGACGCTCCCATCACTTGCATGCTTGATCTTAAAGAGCCACTTAGAAGATACAACAAAATTTCCTTTTGGTCTAGGTACGATGTCCCAAACATCATTTTTGAGGATAGATTGATATTCTTCAGCCATAGCATCTCTCCATACTTGCTGACTTGAAGCTTCCTCAACACTGGAAGGCTCAGATTCAATCGTTTGACTCATCAAAGCAAAATAACTTGAAAACTTGTGACATCTTTTGCTCTCTCTGAATGCTCCTCTCAGGGCTACAAATTTTTTTGCCTCCTGCATTGTTTGCCTAGCCCAAAGAGGTCTCTTTCAACCAATAACAATGTTTGTAGGCCCATCAGTAGGTTCTAAAGGCTCAACTGGATCATCATCCTCTTTAGGATTAGTAGCCTCCCTCTGAATCTCAAGAGTATGGTCAACTTCCATGTCTTGAGGAGACTCTTGGTCTTCATTGTCCATCTCCATGTGAGTGCCCTTAGATCTCTTAAATGCAACATCCTCTTCAAATGTAACATCTTTGTTGATCTCTATCAGTTTCTGACCTGGAATCTAAACTCTGTAGGCTTTTGAAGACTCACTGTAGCCCACAAATATTCCCTTCTTGCTAGATGGTTCCAACTTTGTCCTCTTATCTTTAGGCACATGAACATACACAGGACAACCAAAGATTCTCAAATAACTTACTTTCGGCTTCACACCCGTGAAAGCTTCTTTAGGAGTCATGTTCTCCAAAATGCGGTGAGGGCTTCTATTCTGAACATACACAAATGTCCTAGATCCGTCAACCCAAAGGAAGGTTTGCAGATCTTGATCATGGATCATGGCTTTAGCTTCTACAATAGATCCATTCTTCCTTTCTGCTACACCATTTTGTTGTGGATTGTAGGGAACACAAAACTCCCTCTTAATTCCTGCCTCAACAAAAAAGTTACGAGAGCTTCCAGAGATGTATTCTCCTCCATTGTCGGATCTTAGAACTTTGATCCTCTTCCCGGACAAGTTCTCTACTTGAGCTTTGAATTCCTTGAATCTCTCAAGTACTTCCTCAAATTCTTTAGTCTTTAAGAAATAAATCCAAGTCTTTCTAGAGTAGTCAACAATAAAAATTACATAATACAAGAAACCACTCAAAGAAGCAATAGACATTGGACCACACAAATCAGAATGAACAAGGTCCAGAATACATTTAGATCTACTCTCACTACTATGAAATGGACTGTTAGTAGTATATCTTTACTTTGTTGTCGGCCGTAGTCGGCCTTGGTCGTAGTCGGCCAATTGCTAATAAAGCTATAGCTAGTAAGAATAATACATGTCATGTACTTGCGGGTAATCATGTTCAGATTAATGTTAATGTTAATGTTGTTATGAAACGTTGTGTCGGTTGGTTATCTAACCACCACCGAACGTTATATGTAGCCTGTTGGGATAGTCGGGAGATAGTTATGTGCCGATGGTTATATTGTTAAGCACTGCTGATACTCTCTGATTGTACATGATATTTCTGATAATGAATAAAGTTTCTGGTGTTCAAACATGATATCTTTCTAGTTTACAGTTCTATTCTATGTTCTGCACATGACTAGTCTACCAGTAGTACGTGAGACTTGAATTACATTCCGTAGGCAAACATTTGGCGCCGTTGCCTGAACGGACTAGGGCATCACCTGCCATGGTAGCGTAATGGGTCAACCAGCGGAAGAACCTGTAAATGCTAATGAGGAACGGGAAGACACATTGACAGAAGATCTAGTAAATTTGTGGAAAATATCGTTACGTGACCACGTGCGTAGGGAATCCCACATTCGGGAGATCCCGGAGGAAGTCATCTGGGATCGGTTGGAAGTAAACGACGAGGTGAACCACCTCCTGAATCGCATGCCCAGGTTACTAGCCTGCCATTTCATTATCCTGCAGGACTTGCAAGAAGAAGAGGGTCGCGACCGCCAAAGGCAGCAAATCGTGCAACGTTGTGAAGACAGAACCAAACGTGAAGAGGAAGAACGAGATACTAGCCAACGCCGTACTTCCGGCAACCAGCAATGATTGCTTGAACAACTAATAAATGCCCGTACGGCTGAACAAAGACAAGCATCGAGTACCTGACGGGCACGGGACTTCGAAAGAGCAAGTTCGGCGATCACTCAGGCTGCAAGAACAAGAAAACCGGCGAAGAAGACTAAAGCAAGTCGGTAAGGAATTGGATGAGGACTTAATTGAAATAAATCAGAGCATAAAAAGAACATATGAAAATCTGACAAGAATAGACACATCCATTGAACGAGCGCACCACAGTTTGACAGAAGGAAGGGACGGAGACCCCTTCAACACTCCACACGTAGGAAGATATAACCCCTGTGAAAATGAAGATGATTTGAATAGTAGCATCAGACGATTTCGAGAGTTGTCCCTCTCGGACGACGACGACCAACTAAGGAGTGGAAGACCAGAGCTTAAGACCCCAAGGCAGAGAGAGCATCGGAGGGAACCCGAGGAGACCCACGGTGTTGAGGATGCTGACGGAGGACGTGGGAGTGACTCGTATGTGGCCAAGAGTGCAAGTGACGCACAAGGACGTAGCGAGGAAACCACTAGTCTAATTGGGTCCAACACACAAGGAGGTCAACCGGGAAAGATGGCTCATCCGAAGCGGCAAAAGTTGCCAAAATTCATGGGGAATGGCTCTGAAGATCCCGTACGGCACTGCAAGACATGTGAGACAATCTGGATAGCCAGCGGGCAGGATGATCCCGACCAGTGGCTGAAGGCATTTCCAGCGACACTCAGAGACAGTGCCATTGATTGGTACTCGGAATTGGATCAAGCACAGAGAGCTACATGGAGGGTACTGAAGCAAGCTTTCTAAGAAGAGTTCAAACTTCTACGGGACGATAGTGAGATTGTCACAAAAATATATCATACTAAACAAGGAAAGCACGATAACGTGCGAACTTACAACAGCAAGTTGAAAGACTTCATAGGAAAGCTTGACGCACAGCCGACAGATGGCTTAAAGAAAAGATGGTTCATTGAGGGATTGGTTCCCTCGCTTCGGCGAAAAATGAAAGTAGTACCACCATCCTCGTACAACGAAGCATACAATCGGGCGATGGACATTGAAAGTGAGAACAGGACATCCTCGAAGGGGAAGAAGAGGGATGACGATGAGAGTGCAGAGGAAAGTGAAGATGAATCGGCAACTGTACAAGCTCTTCGGCGGGATATGATGCGGATGATGAAAGAACTGAAGGCCGACAGGGAAGGATCCAAAGAGGCAAATGAATTATGGTGTACCGACTGCAAGACGGAAGGTCATACCAAGGCAAATTGCCCGAAAAAATTATTCTGTGACATCTGCCAAGTTATGGGACACTCCGTCAAGGAGTGTCCATACAACTTAAAAGGAAGAAGTTCGCAAGTATTCTTCACCCAAGGAGAACAGTCAACCCCTCCGACCACACCGCCAAAACCACAGAACAACAATGCATCCCCTGGAGGCTACCGTAACAATCAAAGGAATAATACACCCAGAAGTAAAATTCAATATGATAGCAAAGGACGGCCCATGATCCAGTGCCAGAGTTGTAATGAATGGGGCCACTTCGCGAGGGATTGTCAAAGCGGCCAAGGCACCGAGGGAAAGCTATGCAAGTGGTGTGGACCCGGTGATCATGAAGACACCGACTGTCCAAAGCAGAAAGGTAGTATCAATATGCTGGAGATAGCCAACGAAGAAGTCTTGGCAATTACAAGGCCGCAGTCAAAAAGGGCAAATTATCCAGACCCTCGTACGGAGAAAGAAAGATTTCAGGAAGCCAAGACAAAAGTAGAAGAGGCAATGGTGAATGAATGCAAGAATTCTAAAGCTACCAGTACGTTGCTGCAGTCGGAGTCGGAGAAGAATATCGTACGGCAGGTGCTTCACACAACCGTTCCAATTAAGGTAACTGATCTCTTGCAAACGATGCCTTATCTCAAAGTAGCGCTTACAAATGTTATTGAAGAAAATCTTCAAAAGGGTAGCCGAGACCACAGACCCAATGCTACTCGCAGTAAGCATCGGGAGGAAACCAGCCATCGTCGAGATGGAAATCTTGGGAATGAAATTATCTAACACTATCGTCGATGGAGGTTCGGGAGTAAACGTACTGCCAGAAGAGACCTGGAAGTGTTTGGGTAAGCCGACTCTTTGGCCCCCGACATTCCACCTCGTGGGAGCAGATCAACATGGCATCAGACCGCTTGGTACACTAATGGAGCAGAAAGTCTTGATCGGCACGCAGCTGTTTTTGCTAAACTTTGTAGTCATCCCATTGGAGAAAAAGGCGTACGATGCACTCTTGGGACGGGGATGGTTGATAGCTGCCAAGGCAACCCACAACTGGAAGAGGAATACACTCTCAATAGAGAATCGAGGGAGGAAGTACACCATTGATCTGAAGAACCAGGCGGTTAGTGAAGATCTAGCATCTTCGGCATCTGAATCCGGAGGAGAATCAGATGATGATGAAAGAAAGCTGATGGAACCAGATGAAGAAGGGGTATTGGAAATTGGGAGTTGCTCGGAGGATGAGACCAGTTCACTAAACGGACTGTTTCACTGGCAGATGGAGGATTATGAAGTCTTCCACCGTGATTGCAACATGCTGCAAGTCAAGGAGGGGGAAGCAGAAGAAGACAAAGGCTCGACCAGTGAAACATTTCCTCCTGAGTACGGAGAATATAAAGAAGGTATGGCAGAATTGGATGTGACACCAGCGCACAAGTTTGAACAGGACAAAATCATCAAGTACGAGGAGCCGACGCTGAAAAAGGTAAACCTTGGGGAATCAAACAAACCTAAGGAGATTCTTGTGGGTGATGATTGGGACCCTGTACTAAAAGCGGCAGCATTCAGAATTTTCATGGAATATAAAGATGCTTTTGCTTGGACATACAAAGATTTGAAGGGCGTACCACCGGAGTTATGCGTACACAGGATTCCTCTCGTACCGGGAGCCCAGCCCATACGAAAGTGACGGTACAGAATGAACAAAAATTATGCCACTAAAGTCCAAGAGGAGATTGAGAAGATGCTGGAAGCAGGCATCATTTTCAAGGTGGATGTCAGTGAGTGGGTATCACCGATCGTCATATCTTTGAAGAAAGAGAAGGAGCAAATTAGAATCTGTGTTGACTTTCGGAGTCTGAATGCAGTGAGGATCAAGGATCCATTCCCTATTCCCTTGATAGACACAATCCTCGAAGAAGTTGCGGGGCACGAAATGTACTCCTTTCTAGATGGCTTCTCAAGTTACAATCAAATTAGTATCGCGGAGGAAGACAAATTAAAGACTACGTTCGTGGTTGAGGACGGGGTGTGCGCATACAACCGAATGCCGTTTGGATTATGCAACGCACCAGCTACATTCCAGAGGATAATACTCCACATTTTTGACAAAATGTCGGTAGGTAATTTCAAAGCTTTCCTCGATGACTGGTCAATTTATAGTGATAAGGAAAAACATTTGAAAGCCTTAGGCGAGTGCATGGAACGGTGTAGAGCAGCCCGCCTTGCCTTGAATCCGAAAAAATGCAGATTTATGGTGCCACAAGGGAAGCTGCTCGGACACATTGTGTGCAAAGCTGGGTTGAAAACGGATCCCGACAAGGTGCGAGTCATCGTACAGATGGAGGCTCCAGAGAACGTCACCGGTGTGAAGTCCTTCCTCAGGCATGTGGGATACTATCGAAGATTCATTAAAAATTTTGACCAAGTGTCGTACCCTCTCGACCTACTGATGAGGAAGGGCCAACCATTTACATGGGCCGAAGAACAGGAGAAGGCATTCAAGGAACTGAAGGATCGATTGATCAACTCACCCATATTGATGTATCCGGACTGGTTTAAGGAGTTCCATGTACATGTAGATGCCTCTAATTTTGCCATCGGAGCAACCCTAGCACAAGTGGGAGCACACGGGTTGGACCACCCTGTATTCTTCTCCAGTCGGCTACTTTCAAAAGCAGAAAGGAATTACAGTACGACCGAGCGTGAAGCACTAGGAATGGTTTACTCCATACAGAAGTTTCGGCACTATCTCCTAGCCACGCCGTTCACCTTCTTTGTGGACCATCAAGCCTTGATGTATTCAGTAAACAAGCCAATCATTCAAGGACGAGTAAGTCGATGGCTATTACTGCTACAAGAATTTACATTTACTATCATCATACGACCGGGTAAGAGGCATGTGATTGTTGACCAGTTGTCCAGAATCCGGTCGGGCGAACCTGCCGAAGGAGGCGTGAATGAAGATTTTCCAGATGCACACGTATTCCAGATTGCAATACTACCCTCGTGGTATGAGAAGATTGGGGAATATTTGTCCACATCCACGTTCCCGAAGGAAATGCCACCAGCGGAAAGGCGAAAGCTCGTCTTGAAGAGTAAGATGTTCCAGTTGATCAATGGCTTGCTCTACAAAATGGGACCTGATCAGATACTCCGGAGATGTGTCGTAGAAGAAGAGATACCAGGCGTACTAAAGGAGGCACATGAAGGACTGGCTGGCGGCCATATGGGACCAGATACTACAGCAAGGAAAATTCTCTTGGCAAGCCTATGGTGGCCGACGATGCACACTGATGCTAACGAGTGGGTGTTAGGCTGTGACACTTGCCAGAGGGTCGGGAAACCATTGAAGCGGGACTTCATGCCACTGCATCCCTCACAGCCACAGGAATTGTTCGAACGATGGGTATTGGATTTCATTGGACCATTAAAGGTGAGTCACTTGCATCGATGCCAATATATTGTGGTCGCTACTGAATATCTGACGAAGTGGGCTGAAGCTCGAGCATTGCCAGACAATACAGCGCAGAGTACGGCAAGATTTATCTATGAGCAAATAGTGACATGGTACGGCATCCCCATTCGGATCACGAGTGATCGTGGAGGGCATTTCGCTAATCATGTGATCAAGTTGATGACAACAGAGTTCCGAATTTTTCACAACCTGTCAAGTCAGTACTACCCGCGAGCTAATGGCCAGGCGGAGTCTACAAATAAGGTGCTCATATCAATTATTCACAAATCATGTGGCGTGGAAGAAGCTGACTGGGAAGAAAGGTTACCAGCCGTCCTATGGGCATATCGCACAACGTACAAGGTAACAATGGGCCACACGCCTTTCCAATTAATGTACGGTCAGGAGGCAGTGATGCCGATGGAGTACATGGTACCCAGCCTAAGGATAGCCGTGGAGAATCGGTTGGGCGATACTTAAAGTTTAAAAGAAAGACTATACCAACTGAATAAGTTGGACGAGCGAAGGGTAATGGCACAATGGGCGACGGAGAATATGCAGCGGCGAAGGAAGTATTGGCACGATAAGCACCTCCGGAGAATGAATTTCCGACCAGGACAGTTAGTTTTGAAATATAACGGCCGTAACGAGATTAAGCCTGGGAAGTTCAAAGTCCGTTGGTTAGGACCATTTCGAATTCAAGAAGTCTATGACAATGGCTCTATAAAACTTGAGAATTTAGACGGGTCACCTATACTAGAAGCAATCAATGGTTCTAATTGAAGCAGTATCAGGAAAGGAAAGAGAACGCCATTGCCATCAATATGATGGGTTATGCTACTAAAGAAGATTGGGCTGTGCAAGCAGAGGATTCGCCAGAATATGACTGGGGACCAGGAGGCCCCGGCTATGCAGCCGAAGGAGTTTGGATGGAGTCCGACGTAGATCAAATCATTGAAGAGAGACTGGTACAGAAGAGGGTGGAAGGCATCGCTGTACCCCGGATACACAAACACCTGACTAATGCAGTATTCGGAACACCAGCACTATGGCGGAGAATGGGGGGACACTGGTGCTATATAGCCCCGTATGAAGGCCTCCGGCGAGGATACCTGGCGAAAGAATTAGACACCGAGGCGCAGAAAGAGAAAGAGGAACAACTCGCCCACGAGCGAAGCCTGTGTAAACTTGAGGATGCTGATGATGAAGCACATGATTGGAATGATGAGCAGTGGGAAGCCTATTTTGAACGAACAGCTCCTTGTTTAAAGACTGTATTGATGACAGAAGATATGTTCATTTCAAGTGTAGACGGGTACACTGAAGATGTAATTAAGCACTCGAGCCAAGAACGAAGGAAGGTGCCGAGGCTGGTGACACGAGATGGGCTCTGGAAAATAATACCTAATGCAGCCGAGCCACCAACTGTAGAAGGCGAAGAGGTTACGTGGTATCAACGTTACGGCGGGTGATATATTGACGGCAGTTTCAAAGGTACTGGCCCTGCTCCATTGCTTGATAAATGGTTTGATATAAAATATATAGGATCATGTTGTGAGGAAGAATGCTATAAGCGGCCCCCCTATACGTGCAAATGGTACTATACATCTGAGATAAAGGTGAGAACAGATAGAGTACGGGGAATAAAAAGAACTTTTGAAAAAGAAGAGAGAGGAGAGGAGAGAGAAAATAAACAAAAATTGAAAAAATTAAAGATAGAAGAGAAAAAATTTAAAAGGCATAAAAAAATGGAGGATCGGAGAATGAATGGAGAAAAACAAAGAAAATGCAATAGAAAGGAGAGAGAAAACGGAAATAAAAGAAACATGGATTGCAAGTTAAAAGGAATTAAAGAGAGAGAAAGAATGTTAAGTGGGAAAAATAAAAGTATTAAAGACACAAATATATTATATGAAGTTTTAAAGAATAAAAGAAATGGACTTCTGGTAAAAGCAAAACCGACCAAGGAAAGAGAACAAAAAATTAAAATTAAGGTTAAAGTGCGAATTGTGACCCTCATTCGCCAAGGAAAGAAAGCCGTCAAAGGAAGAAAAAATCGGCGGAGTACTAAAAGAGCTAAAGTGCAGAATAGCCGAATCTTAGACAAGGAAGATGAAGTACGACCTTTGAGAACACTCGACAGGAAAACATTGACGCACAGGAGGGTTGGCTCTCAAACCGTACGGCATCCTTTCCAACCTTGGCAAATCGTAAGGCATCATTCTCAACATCTGCAAGTTGTACGTCATTCTCTTGATCTCTTGCAAATCGTACGGCGTTATTTTCAACCTTTGCAAGTCATACGACACTCCTTTGGGTCTCTTGAAATCGTACGGCATCATTTGCAACATCTCCAAGTCGTACGCCAAGGGTTGATTATCTCATTCACTGGGCACAACTTGTTTCCTCTGGTCGTACGGCGCCCTTGGTCTGTTGAGATTGTAAGGCAATTCTCTTGGTCTTTTGAGATCGTTCGGCAGTTCTTTTTGTCTCTGGAGGTCGTACGACAATCAGACAAGCTGCAAGTTGCACGGCATTCAGGTCCTTCCCAGGTCGTACGGCAATTACAAGTTGGAATTGGTGCTAGGTTCTACACCGTACGGAAATCACAAGTTGGAATTGGTGCTAGGTTCTACACCGTACGGAAATCACAAGTTGGAATTCTTCAAAGAACGCAGTGTTCACTGACCATAGCGAATTCACAAGCTCTTCATTCTTGCCCTGAACAGTGCTCAGAGATTCTACAAGTACGGCATCCTCATACTTTTGAAATCATACGGCTTTGTCAATTGCCAGGTTTTCACATCGTACGGCTTTGTCACTCTCAAGTTCTTGGCATTGTACGGCTCTCTCACTCAGAATATTTTCAAATCGTACGGCTTCCTCATTCACCAGAATTTCACAGCATACGGCTTCATCATTCTCAGGTTTGCCACATCGTACGGCCCTCTTGTCAAAAATTTCATAATGTACGGCTTCTTCAAAAGCTTCAAATCGTACGGCATTCAGGGCAGTTATTGGAGTTCGGCAATTTGGTCAACCGGCAGTTATCAGACTTCGGCAGTTTTGGCAACTGCCTGGAAGGAAATAAAATCAACTGGAATCACCGTATAATCGATACAATGGACAAAGGCAAGAAAATTGTGCAACAGAGGCCGAAAGTAACCTCGGCAAGCAAGAAGAAGAGAATGGATGTCGACACCGAGACAATGTCTTGGGAAAATTTAACTGGCAACGTGTGCAAGCAGTGGTGGCGGAGCACAGCCGATGACGATGCTTTGAAGATCGCACTACAGCATGCTCGGGTGGATAAAGCCATTCTGGTACCATTTTTTAATTCACGCGAGTTCGAGCCCTGGTTGAAGGCCATAGTAGATAATTATTGCCGACACAGTCACAAATCGGTGATCGACTATAGAGGCTGTACAGTCACAGTTTCCTTCTGGCCGCAGGATTTTGAGCGAGTTTTTGGCGTTTCCGCCACTGGGATAGGAGTGAATAAGCCAAAGAAGATGTCACATCAGCATAAGGAAATCTTGATCCAGCAAGTGTGTCACCAAGATTTAACAGCCGAAGAGAAGGACACTATATGGAATGCAGGCAATCGGGGCCTCCGCAAACATTACCTGGCAACTGCCAAATGGAAGTGCCTCTTAGATTTAATGAAATGCCGACTCACTGGTGCCAGTCGTGCGTCTGACATCGCCATCTAGATGGTAGATTACATGGTAGGGTTGAGTGTTGGCCGAGTATATAACTGGGCAAGGTTACTCACTGAAAGGATCCGGGAATTCTTAGCCCAGCGGCACAAGGCTTTTTACATGAAACAGCATGCAATTGCTCTTTTCCTTGATGTTGTGCATACTCAGGTGTCGGAAAGCAGATGGGGTCGACTGCAGCCTCTCACACACTTAGACCCAGGATTGCTGACGGTGTTCTACTGGACCGAGTTGGAACTTAAACAGGTTGGCGAAGGCACTACTGGAGGAAAGAAAAGGAAGCAAAAAGAGGCATCGGTGGCAAAGGAAACATCGGCCGAAAAGACATCGGAGCAAGCTAATGCATCAGAAGGGGAACCTATTCATCTGTCTTCTTCAGTATCGGCGTCCAGTTCGCCAGGGGATGAGGAGGTGTCCGTAGCTATTGACGGGCAGACAGTAGCAGCCGTGGAGGTACCATTATTGCAACCAGCCGGGTTCACTCTTCCAGCACCACCAGTGACAAAGAAGGAATAAACAATGACTTTCACTCTTCCGGTTTCGCCAGTTGGAGTTGGGCGGACACTGAGAGTTGCAACCTCATCACCGGGCGCATCACCAAGATGGGCGCCACTCGCCACAATGCCATCACGCTGGGCGGCCACTGCATCGGCGGCTACTATGTCGGCAGCATCCACAGCATCGGTTGAGATTTTAGCTGAGGCTCCTACACTTGAGCAGTTGCCAGCGAATAGGGACCTACCAGGTTTGACATCCGAAGTTGCAACACCTGGGGAACCCCCGGCGATAGGGACGTGGGAGACAGTCACAGACGGGACCGCTGCTTCCCCTATTACACCACCAGGAGCACCAGGGGTAGCCCAGATTCACAGTTGGCTAGGATCAGTGGGCCTCACACTTGAGGTGGCTGAGCAGCCAGAGCAGGGGATAGAGAGTCCTTCAGAGGGATTGATGGGTGAAGCAGGCCCTGTTCTCCACACCCAGCAGAGTGAGACAGCCCGACTAGTGGAGGAGACGCTTGCCCAACCTGAAGTACCGCCGGAGATGACACCAGGGATAGCAGTACCTGAGCCTGAGCAGACAGCTAAGGATGTACTTCCGAAGGCTACAGCCCTTGGCGAGGAGGAGGGTGACTCCACTGATAGACTTGTGGTAGAGATGTCTCAACCAGACCCATCGGATCCAGTTGGTACAGTGCAGCGATATGTGGAGGAGTTGGAGCATATGGGCAGATTAATGATTCGAGTAGGCCAGGTTTCTCGTGAGCTTAAGATTGGTCGATCTCCACTCGTAGGACAGGAGGTCCAACGTATCCGAGGGTTTGTGCAGATGGGGTGTGAAGCCGAGTTTACTCGGATATTCGGTGCAGGATGGCCAGCAGGGGAGACCACTGCGATGATGAAGGCATGGCGGGGTAGACCACCACGACTAGCAGGTCGAGATGTTGGCGTTCTTGAGAGTCTTTACCATATTGAGCTTGCATTTCGAGATGTCTTCTACCTCATGAAACGTCAGGTGCTATCCACTGAGATTGCAGTATCCCGCAGGGTGGAAGCATATAGATTCTTACAGAAGATGAAGGAGGAGTCAGCTGCCCAAATAACTACTATACAGAAAGATTTGACAGAGCAGACCCAGCTAGCTCAGGATAGGGGAGCCCAGTTGGAGGCTTTGGAGACTCGGGTGCTCACCTTGGAAGAGGAGGCGCGACAGAAAGAGGAGGCATGGGGGTGCATAGTGAAAGACTTGGAAGATCAACTGGTAGCGAAGAGCGCAGAGGCAGCCAAAACGAAAGACCAGTTGATGAACGCAGCTCTTATGGTGAAGGCCGCCAGGGAGAGGGAGATACTTGCTGATCACCAGCTCCGCACACGCACAGATGAAGTGAGGTGACTACGGGCAGAGCATTCCTCCACTACGCCAGCATCATCTGTACATCCAGGGACGTCCTCACTTCCCCCTCCTCATTAATTTTGTTATGACATTCATTCCCTGGTGTTGTTTTGTCGCCTGGAAGACGACTTCTTTGTAGGGGGGGATGATGTTAGTAGTATATCTTTACTTTGTTGTCAGCCGTAGTCAGCCTTGGTCGTAGTCGGCCAATTGCTAATAAAGCTATAGTTAGTAAGAATAATACATGTCATGTACTTGCGGGTAATCATGTTCAGATTAATGTTAATGTTAATGTTGTTATGAAACGTTGTGTCGGTTGGTTATCTAACCACCATCGAACGTTATATGTAGCCTATTGGGATAGTCGAGAGATAGTTATGTGCCGATGGTTATATTGTTAAGCACTGCTGATACTCTCTGATTGTACATGATATTTCTAATAATGAATAAAGTTTTTGGTGTTCAAACATGATATCTTTCTAGTTTACAGTTCTATTCTATGTTTTGCACATGACTAGTCTACCAGTAGTACGTAAGACTTGAATTACATTCCGTAGGCAAACATGGACCTTTAGTATTCTTACCCAAAGCGCAACCTTTGCAAGTGCCTTCATGCTCCTGGCTGAGTTTAGGAAGGCCCGTGACCATTTTCTCCATGGTTGGAAGTGCTCTGAAATGAAGGTGAGCAAGTCTTCTATGCCAAAGCTCACACAAACTTGATGAATCATGCAACAAAGCTTGTAATGGATGAGTGGAAAGTCTGTAGAGACTCTCATGTCGAACTCCAATCACTCGGGCAGTCTTGATACTTGAGTTCTTCGGCGATGCAATGACTTTACCTTCAGAGAACGCAAGTTGATATCCCTTGTCCTCCAAGGCTGAAATAGAGACAAGGTTCCGCTTGATGCCTGGTACAAATAGTACATCACTCAACTGCAAGGAGATGTCAGAATCTAAGTGAAGAGTGGAGGTCCCAACACCTTTCACAGAATAACATGCATCATCTCCAATTATGACTTGAACACTTGAATCTCTTTCCACCAAATCAAATAGATGTTCTCTAAATCCCATGATGTGGCACGAGGCACCACTATCAATTAACCAAGTGTTGTTATCCGTTGGAACATTTCTTGATAAGGCAGAATAGAATAGAAAACCACTTGAATCCTTCTGAGGAGAGATCTCAACCACATCTGCAATTGAAGCCTGTTGCTTAGGTCTGGTTGGACAATCTTTTGCATAGTGACAAAACTTGTCACATCTAAAGCATTGTATGCAGGAGAGGTCCTTCTTCTTCTTAGATGCAAGGGCACCATCTGATCTTTTATCTCTACTCCTCTTGAAGTTGCCTTTCTTCCCTTCTCTTCCTTTCTTATTCAAAGATTGAGCGGCAAGTACATGAATGTCTTCATTTGTAGAACTTTTCCCATTGCCTCTCGCAGCCAATCTTGATTCTTTTTTAATGCAATCTGCCCTCAAGCGATCAAACCTAGGTAGTTTTGATCTCCCACTAATACCTTGGATAAATGACTCCCAAGATTGAGGAAGACCATTAAGCGCCAACATAGCCAAATCCTTATCATCAACCATATGCCCAATGGTGGAGAGTTGATCTCTCAATTCGGTGATCTTCATGAAGAATGAGATGACGGAGTCTCCTTTCGCCGTCTTGATATGATGAAGTTGTTGCTTTAATGCAAGAGCTCTACTTGTATTGTTGATCTCATACATTTCTTCCAAAGTCTTGAACATTTCCCTTGCTATCTTCAACTTGGAGATGATTGGCACAAGGTGGTCCTTCACAGAGTCTACCAAAATCTTCTTCGCCTTAGTGCAATTCTTTCTCCATTGAGACTTCTCATTTTCATCGGAAGGTTGGGGAACTTTGCCCTCCGCGAACTCAGCAATCTCATTTTCTTCCAAAGCAAGCATTACTCTAAACTTCCAAGAGGTGAAGTTTGAAGCACCCCCGAGTCTATCTTCAATCTTGAGCCCGTTCACCATCTTTGACGATCAGATAGATGCAAGAAGAAATGAGAATAAGAGTGGATGATAGCGCTGCTATATAAATCTAATCACGATCTTGCTTAAACCCGCTCTGATACCATGTTAGATTTTATGATCAGATATAAACTCAGATTTTAATTCAAATTCAAACACATAAACACAGCATATACCCTGGGAAAACCCTCCACTTGAGGGAGAAAAACCGAACAACAATATATCACTTATATATTGAATATCAAACAATAGTCTCCTTTACAATGAGGCCAATAATGAGGCCAAATAATTTGCACCACAGCTTGATGCAAACTCAGAATAATATTGCTGATAGTATTGATCTCCCTTAGTGATTAATTCGGCCTTCTTAAAGAATACAATCTGCTTGATATACTTGCTCTTGAATATATGCGAACTATGCAATGAATGAATATCTAATGAATGAATGCAATGAACAAATGAGTGGCGCACATATATACACAAGGGAGAGATTGCGACCCTTCAAGAAGCATCATGTTGGCCTTCAAAAGAAACGGATGTGTCTTCAAGAAGGTGGCGGATGAAAGAATAGGCTCCAAGAGATTAATTAAATATTAAATAATATTCATGATGAGGCGCCTCCTCACCAATCGATGTCACCATAAATTAAATAGCCTATGGCTATTATTTAATTTATTCTTCAATGCAAGGAGATCGGGGCTGGAAGAGAATCCCGACGCTGTTATAACATCAACATCAAGTTGCTGGTTAAAGAGTTTTAGATTGAAGATTTTGATCAAGATTTGAAATAGATTGTGTGAATTTGACTTGTTAAATATGGGAAACAAATTGGGTGTTGATAAAACATATTTTGCAGGTGATTTTAATAATTTATAGGCTTATTCACATTGCACCTGAAAACTACTTTTTGGCTCATAACTCTAGAAAGTATTTAGATATCTATCTGGGTATTTAACTCATTGAAGACCCTTGCCTAGGCGTCCCAAACAAGAGCTGTTTCAGAATTTTTGGAGGGAAATTTAATTTACTGGAGCAAATCGCCCCTAGAAGTGGTACGGCCCTTTGAGCAAGGTTTATGGTTTGAAAACAGAATTCTGGTCGGCTTTGGTGGCTGGAAATAGAGGTCTTTTTGCTACGTAGGGGTTCTGGAATCTTGGAGAAAGCAGGGACTTCACTTGGGTGCTGGTAATAGGATTTTGGCATTGCTGGTTGGTGTTGGAGTTGGGCGTGGCTTCAAGGAGGCCACTTAATGCTGCTAGGCACTGAGTTTCAGGTCTGAAAAAAATACAAATCTGAAAGGCTTCACTGCAAGGAAGATTCCATCCTTGTGGGAGTTGGGAGCAGGGTTCGACCTGAGCTGGACATGTCATTTTCTGCCTGTCTTTGAAGATTAGTTGCTGTACTAGAGCATCCTCAAGCAAGGGCGCATTTATTGGTGTCTTGTGACTGAGCGCAGCTTACAAGGAGTGCTACATTTGCTGTTTGGTCACAATTTCCAGGTCTGAAATACTTTAAAACTGAGTTGTTAATGGTCTTTCATGACTGTAATAGGTTCTGTTCTAAATCAGATTGTAGTAGCTCTTGAAGATAATCAAACAAGCATGTTATTCTTCATTTAAGACATTCTGAGTATGCACTCCATGAAGTATCTTTGAATATGTTAAACTCTACAAGACATTGCAAAAACATCACTTCTAAACTCTCAGACAACAAGCAGCAAACAAGGAAAACAACAGGATAAAAAATTGGGGGTAGATTATTAGAACAACAAAGTTGCTATCCCAAAAGAGATTGGGGAAATTCATTGAGAAGCAAATAAAATACCAAGTTTGACTACAAACAGCTAATAGCATATGTCTATTGGTTAAACGAGAAAATAAAAATCGTAGATTTGGATTCAAAAGATTGATTGCAATCTGTTGGTGCCAATACCACAATTTAATTTCATTGGAGTTTGGAATCAGCCAAGATGGATGAAGTCACTGAAAATTTTCCCAACAGCTATTGATTGTAAAGGAGTTCGACGAAAATGATGACCAATCTCAAAACTCATAGGTGGATATATCTGCAATAGTTTATAGATAAAAGATGAATCTGCCAGTTGGGAATGAACAGCCACTAGTAATTACAAGACCGGGAGTATTTGAAATATACATCACACGAGAAGAGATAAGTGTCATGGGAGCATACAACCTGTGTAACAATTGGAAATATGTTTTTAAACAGTAAATAGCTATCAAGATAGATCAGCTGATTTTAGTAGATGTGATTGATTTGCTTGGCATGTTGTATACAATCATTAAAGCAAAGGCAAGGTGAAACCCAATTAGCTCTGAATGTTAATTAACAAAATCTATATCTAGGTATGGTATCAAAAGATTAAAAACACATGCTTCAAGTATCTTAACAATTTTAATAGATGACTGGAACCCAGGCGCAGCTGTGAATCATTTAAATATAAAACTCAGTTTGAAAATTGCACAAATTAGACATCCAAAGGGGTGTTTCATAAATCTAGAATATGTAAATTATAATTAAATATCTGCATTTGTTATTAGGTGACTCGAGTAGGTTCTGATAATGGTATACTGCACTACCAAATCCACCCAAGTTCTATGCTTTATATAAACTATTTGAGGTAGTACAAATAGTCTCATTTAATTTTTTTGTTATTATTTCTTATGCACTTTTTAGAGCCATGGTGTCATGTCCCCTTTATGAGCTAAGGAAATAATTTAATAATTTAAGTTGTCCAAAAAATAATTTTGTGCATCAAAAGGCAACTTATTTTTTATTATTATATTATAAAGTACCTCAAAGAGTTAGTGTTTTTAAAAGACGGCCTTGAGTGTGGTTAAAAAGTGTCACTAGAACCAAGGTCCTAAAAGTGATCATTTAAGAAGACACTTGCGAAAAGTTATTAAAGGAGGTTTGGAGACAAAAAAAAGAGTCTTCTTGCTCATTTTAACAATTTCTACTTTCTAGAGAATGAACATGGGTTCTGCCTTTTTAGCCCAAGGATGAAAACCCGTTGACAAAATGGTCTCAAGGACAAAAACCCTCTTCACCATTTCAGTAATTCCATCCAAAGACTATCTATGAGCTGATATTGGATTGTATTTTCAGATTTTTAGTTGATGTGGAGTTTTTGGCATGCTAGTGTGGTATGAAATATTCAGAAAAATACAAAAGAATATTGTGTGGTGGTTATTTTTTCAGAGCTTGTTTTGGGTGAAGGCTTCCATTATTTCCATGTGTTTTGCAAATAATCTAATGGCTGTTTTTGTGGAAGTTTGTGATTAGCTTTCCTAATCTCTTGCAAGTTGTACATAATAAAGACGAAAAAAAAAGATATGGCAGTTAGGTAATTGCAGCACTTATTATCAGCAGATTTCAGCATTAAGTCCAGTCATAACATCCTCTCTATCAATTATATCAATTACAATCTGATTTGCAACAGTCCTAAGAGAGTTTGGGGAGTCGTACCTTTCCATTAAGGAGCTGTACAAAACTGCAATCAGTTTCAAATCAGCAATTTTCAATATAGTTCAGGGTTGTTTGATATCTTTCACCCTATTTAGGGTTGGTTGTACAAACTTGGATTGACGCAATTGCACATTAGTGATCAGCAGTTGCATGTCAATGTTCAATAATTGCATGTTAGTTTCAACAGTTGTATGTTAGTGTTTATAAGTTGCATGTCAATTACGGTAGTTGCATATCAGAGCTTCCACAGTGATTCATTACTCAAAGGTTTGCATCCTTGTATGATAGCCCTATCATTTTACTTGATGTTCATTATATAGATCGAGTATTGGTATTTTTAGTATGCCTAGTGATTATTGATATTCATATCATTAAATATATATATCATAATAACTCTTTGTAAAACTAGATGATTTACCACCAATTAGAGGTTCCTCTTGTTGTAAGATCTTGGACGATTTACCACCTGATCCCATTTTAAATTGCATATCATTATCTACAAATTTGGCATTGATTGTTTCTATAGTAGTCTACCCGTTTGGCATTGACTGAATATGTTTGTTATCTGCCAGTTTGACATTGATCAAATCTACTTGTTATCTACTGATGGTATTGATCATATGTACATATTTATCTATAATTGTAAACTAGACAGCTTGCCGCTGGTAAGTTTTCAAATTAATTGCGTATTGGTCACATCTTAGTTTTTTTGTATGCTCTCACCTTGCCCTCATCAAGACATTGATGCTCAAAAAGAACTTGGGTTTGTGTTGGTTTCTAAAATTTGGGGAAATCCAACTAACATTCCTACTAGGATGTTACACATGGTGCAGCAAACCTCATAGAAGCCTTATTTCCCATGCCAAAAACCTTTTGGAAATTGAAACTCCCCTAGAATGCCTATCAACTGCACCCAAGTCATTCCTCAAATTGGATGCTTTGTCAAGGGTGTTTCCAAATCTTTATGGGAATTTCACATAACTCAATAAAAATTATGTTTGTATTTCATGTTTATTTTTACAAAAGGGTGGCACAAGAGGAGCAGCACAATAAAATGAGAACGAAAAGACCCAAGAGTCACAATGATGATAAAGTGATAGGATTTCCTCACAAACATAGAGATCAAACAAGGAAACTCCACAAAATATTTTTTGAGTATCATAGCAAGTCAAGTTAAAATTAATATATCAAATTCGATAATAAAGTATCATTATTTCATTTATTTAAATTTGGCACATTTATTTCAATATATTTATTATTTCCAACTCTTTACTCTATATTATCTTGTTTATTCCTAGTAAATATTTATGTGAGGTGTGTTTTTCCCCTTGCAATGCCTTAGTCCTTCCACTGCCAAACTTAGCCAAATATAGGTGCTCTTCACCCCAACAAATATCACCACACATGTCAGCATGTGTAAGATTCAAATTACTATGTTACAAAACCATACATATCTCACCATATTTTCCCTAAGCATCACACCTAATGCTCCTTAAAGATACAAATTAATTATTTTTTCATTTTCAAAATACTGTAAACCCATCTTTACTTTAAATTCACCTTATAAATCATCAATGTAAACACTATATATTCTACTAGAGGGTTTCAAGTGTTTGCAAAAGCTTCAACAAAGAACAGTTGCCACAGTGAAAAAGCAAAAGGTCCAAGAGCAAGGGACCGCAAAAGAATCTAAAAAATTAAAAACACAAGAAAGTAATTAGAACAAAAATAGTGACAAGGGCGAGTAAGAAATCACAAAGTTGCTAGAGCCCTTTATCAAAGACCAGCTCATCACCATTCTCTACGAGACTACCATCGAAAAAAACCCAACATGCTAAAAAGCATTGGGAAAAAAAGAAATTGTCATCAAAGATGCCAAGACATCCTTGACTACCCTAGGGATGGCTAAATGTCCCAATCGTGTTCTGAATTTTTGGATGGACCCTTGGGACATTCCAAAAATTATTGCAGATTGGAGGCAACCAAGGGACATCTCCTGAGATCCTGAAGTCCTTGAAACCAAGGATACACAGGGACACATCCCCTGCCCTTATGCATACCCGTACCAGGGATGTTCCAGAGATGCAAGGAAGCCTCAAAGACATCCCTCTATCATCCCCTATCCCTTATTTTTGCACAAACCCATCCCAAAAACATCCCATACATGCAGCAATTTTTGGGAGATATCATGGGGGCAGCCAGCTGTCCCCTCTTAAAAATAGTCAGAAAAAAGAGAAGCCCATTTAGATTTTTTTATTTTTTTAAATCTCAAAGGGCCCCCACATTGTTGTCAGCCCTAAATGCCTTAACACAACTTTCCTTATCCATTTGAACGATATTATCATATTCTTCATTGCTGCAGCAAGTTGGAGAAAGAAAAAGAAAAGCTCTTATTTTTTTGTTAATGTCATTGAAGCAGCAGCAAGCTGTAGGCAGCACTTAGGAGTAGAAGGTAGAGATATCAAATAAGTGTTGTTACTATGTATTTTCTTTTTTTCCAATTTATTTTTCTTAGTTTGAAGGTTAAATTTAGTTTTCCAATTCTTTTTGCATTTTCAATTTGCACTTGCAAGTTGTGCTCCCTTTTTTAAAAAAAAACACTAAACAACATGAATAGCAACAGTAAGAGTGAACAAGGAAACAATTGTCACGGAACAAATAAGAGTGGGATGTTGATCTTGAAGATGCCACACAAATTGATGAAGAGGCATAGGAGGGATTGGTGGGTGTTCTATTGGAGGAGGCAACCCCTAATATTGGCAGTGAATTAGATTCAGAATCTAACTTTGATTCAGGCAAAGATGAAACACAGGCATAGGAATAGATCTTAGATTGTATACAATTTGGCTTTTTGGCTTTTAGGAATCAAGTTAGAAACAGTCCAATTGGACAATAATTTGAGGCTTACTTCCCTAAAAGATTTTATCTATAATTTAATTGGAAAATGGCTAAGCTTTGAGATGCTTAAGGGCAAGGGAAAATTACATAACTCCAAGATACCTTGGTAAAGTGTAATGTCCCCATTTCTCGCAATATGGTCTCGTGAGCTTTTGCCTAGTTTTCGGGTTTTCCCGTAAGCCTCTAGGTGTGTTGGGGAGAACTCCAAAATTCTTGGAGGATCCACACTCAATTTTTCTTAGCATTTGATGGTAACATTGAGCTCAATTGGTGATTTGGATTGTTGTGACAATTTCCTAAAGCATTTTCGAACTTCTAGTGTGTTCTCCAAACTTCTTGGAGAGCATGTATATTTTTAGAAAGTTCCCAAGTTGGCACTAGTCTTCATTCCATTGCTTCAGTATCATCTCTTGCCATGCTCAAATTTGGTTTCCGGACTCATTGCAGTGCTTTCCGCAACTTGGTTGAATTATTGAGTTATTATTTCACTAATGTTGTTTAATGTTGAGAAATAATTAAAGGACAACTTAGTGTAATAGCTCGTTGGAAAAGTAATTAAATGTTTTAAAAGTTAGATTCTTTTGCACCTAATAAATTATTAATTTAAAAAATGTACTTTTTTGGAAAAAAACAAAAAACAAAAAAACAAAAGAAAAAGATGTTGTCGGTTGAACCTGAGAGTTCTTCCAAAATCGTTTGAGGATGAAACCCCTCATTTGATTGCTAGTTTCAGATTTGAAAGACAATCCCTAGCTAGGTTTTGAGTGGTTCTACTCAAGAATCACACTGTGCTTCAACAAAGTTCCAAATTAGGGGTTTTATAGTGAAGCTTTTAAAACTATTTTGATGTTGTTGGTTTAGAGTGTGGATTTCAGTGATTATTGCTAAGTTGATTGATTTTAATGTTTTGGGCAATTGTGAAAAGAACAAGTTGGTCGTACCTTCCATTCTCTGCCCTACCCGTACATCTTGTTGGCGTTTAAATTCACACCTCTTGCTGATGGTGTTTTGAAAGAAAGTAAACTAAAACTAAGTTGCCTATCTTTTTTATCAGCTTAGAGCACAAGGTTTTTTAAACACAAACGCCGCAGCTGAGATTTTCTGATAAGAAGTTCAACTACGACTAACTTAAACTAAAGACGTTCCTAACCTCTCAAGTAATAGCAGAGCAAGAGAAGTTAGAAATTAACATTGTTCCACGGAGTTTCGGGGACAGGGACGGGGGGACGGCGGGGGACGTGTTTCCGGGATGGGAGACAGTGGGCCTAAATTGGGGGACGTGAGGGGGACGGCGGGGGGACGGTAGCGGGGGGGCGGCGGGGGCGTGGCGCTAAAATACATATAGTACTTGAAAATTAAAACTTAAAAGATTAATAATTTAATTGTCTAAACTCTAAACACAATAACACATTGCAATAATATATCATTTCATTGACATTGGAAAATGCAACAAGAACTATATGTTTCATAATTTGAGTTTCATAATCATGATTCATGAATCATAATTTGATAATTACAATCAAGTATCACTGTATTATCTATTAATGTTGAACAGCTTCGATAAACTTCCAGCGATATTCCTTGAAGAAATTAGATTATAGCTGATAGCTATCTAATTTATATGATCTCTAAAGGCACGTATCAAATGGCACTTCGATTTAGAAGATAAATATAAAATAATTAATTATTATTATTTGTTAATGTCAAATCGCCGACTTTAGTAAATGACGCGATTTCTTTAAAGGAAATGTTATGAGGCCGACTTTGTATTTTGAAAGGTCACACATCCTTTGGATTGATTCTAGTGACATCCATATAAAGAAATCTGTTGGTTACTTCTCACTCATTCAATTCAGATTCATTCATCAAGCAAGTTCGATTATTTCTTCAGTCAAGTGCGAATTCCTTCAAGATCAGATTGTGAATTTCTCTAAGTGCAGTTTTAGAATACAAGGAAGAGCAGATTATTTTCTGTCATTGCATCAAGAGTTGATGCTGGATATTGGCCTTGTATTGGCCTCATTGTAAAGAGAACTATTGCCATTTCTTATATATAAAAGAGAGATCTTTGTTGCTGGGTTTTTCTCCCTCAAGAGGAGGGTTTTCCCAGGGTATATGCTGTGTTACTGTGTCTGATTTTTTAATTAATTTTCTGTGCACTGATCTGATCACTATTTAACATTATCAATGTTCAAACTTCAAACTTCCAAAACAGAGTACAAGTAACAAAATACTGAAAATAGTAAATACTAATAGACTAATAGTAAATCAAAATGGCTCCAGGCTAATGGCCTGATGCTGCTAATGATCTAATCATCTCCAAGCTCCATGCCAATCTCCTCATCACTAGAACTGCTAGACTCCGCATGCTGAAGCTCATCTAAACCAATACCAACCAGCCCTATCTCTGTAGGATCATCATCTATCTGTGATGGCTCTTCTGGCTCTACATCCCATCTGGCTGCTGGACTCTCCTTGTATGTAGTTGTGTTGCGGTCAACTAGACGTAGGGAACTATGTACAGCCACAAGCTTCTCTGCCCTCCTAGAAGTAAGCCTGTTCCTCTTAACAGAGTGGATGAAGCTATAAGTGGACCAGTTCCTCTCAGCAGCAGAAGAACTAGAAACTTGGGACAGCAAACGAATGGCTAGAGTAGTAATCAAAGATCTAGGCCCATGCATAGTCCACCACAACTTGGGGTCCTCCTCTGACATAGTCTCCAAATCTACCTTGGCCGCCTCTGAATATCCCCAAAGAGTGGCAAATTTTGTCCACTCGGTACGAAGCAAGCTGGCCTCTGTAGGATCATACATTCTGTCAATGGCCTTCATGAACCCTTCCTTCACCTCAGCATCCTCTATAGGTGTTATTCTGCCGGGACGTGGCACATACCACTTCGGGTTCAATGCATAGGCAGCCATGTGTAAGGGAGTGTTGAGCTTCTCCCATCTATGCTGAATGATTGGATAAATGTGCTCGGTGTAGAATTGCATTGTGGGGTCCTTCTCTCGCACTTTAGCCTTCATTTGATCAAGCATGGAATCAATGCACTCGTATACCTCTCCAAGGGAAGGTGCATTAGAGTCCCCAAATCTAATAACCTTGAAGACTGGATCAATGATGGAGACAATATATGTGGCATCAGCCCAAAAGACATCATTCTTCACCACCTCCTTAACCCTCAACCCCTGCTGTGTCTTCGACTCAGGCCATCGGTTCCACTCTGCTGTCATTACCATTACTTGCAATGGCTCTTGCAACTCAAGCATCCTCTCCAAGAGAATAAAGTATGATGCATACCGAGTCTCTATAGGTTTTAGGAATTCCTTCTTGGAGAAGGTTCTGAAAAGTGCATGTGAAGTATGGTGGTTGCAGATAAACATCTGCACATCTCTAGCATCACTCACAATTGATTTGATCCAGCTGATTTTACCCATGTCCTTAAGTGCATTATTCATAGCATGCACACAGCAAGGAGTCCACCAAATGTGTCTATAGGCTGCCTCAACCAACTTCCCTGCAGCTCTACACACATGGGCCGCATCTGTCACTACCTGCACCACATTCTGTGGCCCAACCTCCTCTATGGCATCCTTGAGAATCCGGAATTGATAATGAGCATCCTTGCTATGCCCTGAACAATCAATAGCCCTAAGGAAATAAGGGCCCGCTGTAGATGTGACCATGATGTTGATGAGTGGACGATGCCTAATGTCCGACCACCCATCCATGACTATGCTGCATCCACTTGAGACCCAGGTTCTCTTCATCTTTTCCATCAAAATATTAATCTTGGAATAGTTTTGATCCAAGATTGTTGTCCTCAATTTAGTTTCCCCCGGTCGCACATATGATGGTCCCGCCCTTATTACCTTTGACATAGCTTCCTTGTAATAAGGAGAGCGAGCCACATGGAATGGAATGCCATTGGCAAAGAAGAATTTGCCAATAGCATCATTTGCCTCATCCTTTGTTTTTGCATTGAATAAATCTGCCAATGGTTGTGAACTTGAAGATGCCACTTTACGTTTCCCCTTAGGCTCTCCTACACATGAACTGAATGGATTTGGTGGCCTTTGACTCTGCAAAGTAGAAGTAGAAACTGCTGCAATCTGATCAGCCTTACTCCTATGTGCCAATGTAGCTGTCATAGGTGTTGCTTCCTCATCCGAACCCCATAATTTTAAAATTTCAGCTCTATACTTTGCATTGTTTTCCACCTTCTTACAAACATCTACACCTTTGCCTCGAATAAGAAGAAAGTGAGAATTAGTTCTAGTAATGCTCCCAAACCAGTCAAGATGACAAAGATGGCACACCCACTTTCTAGTGCCCCCACGTGACCCAGGCTGTTTCGGCATCTTAGTTGCAAATTGTTTTAATGGTGATTTTGGATCAAAGGGGCCCTTGGCATATCTTTGGAGGATTCTTGAAGGGCATTTATCTTTGACTTTTCTACTCTCAATAGAACCTGCTTCAGCTTGAGTCTGAGTATTTGAGTCATGTTCACCCTCTTCTACTTCTATTTGAAATTCTGAATCATCAGATTCATTTTCACTTCCACTTCCACTTCCAATTTCTGCTTCAACCTTCTCACCCTCAACCTCATCGCCACTTTTATTGATTGAACTCATTATGATAATGTCAAATGAGGCTGCAAAAAAGATTTAAAAACAAAATCAGACCTCTATAATTTATTGCAAAAGATGACATCATGAAAATAAAAAAACAATATGATGTTTCCAACTTTCCATTTCAAAGTTTTTAACTTTTAAATTTTAAATTGACAGTGTGCCTCAAAGAGATGTCATCTAATGGAATGCAATGATTGGAGGAATTTTGCTTGTGAGTGTGAAGTTGTGAACTTTTTGACAGTATCTGAGTATAGACTAGAGGAATTTTGTCAGATGTTGTAATTGCAAACTTGCAACTGCCCTGTAGACATGTATGCAAAATTGAAAATGCCAAAATGTGGAAGCATAGATGAGACATGTGAACTTTTTTACTTTTTGACAGTGTGCCTCAACTTCAAGGCTCAAAGAGATGTCATCTCAATTCAAATGGAATGCAATGATTGCAGGATATGCAGTTGCTGTTGCGAACATGTGAACTTTTTTACTTTTTGACAGTGTGCCTCAACTTCAAGGCTCAAAGAGATGTCATCTCAATTCAAATGGAATGCAATGATTGCAGGATATGCAGTTGCCGTTGTGAACATGTGAACTTTTTTACTTTTTGACAGTGTGCCTCAGGCCCTCAACTTCAAGGCTCAAAGAGATGTCATCTCAATTCAAATGGATTGCAATGATTGCAGGATATGCAATTGCTGTTGCACATTGCAACAGCAATTGCATATCCTGCAATCATTGCATTCCATTTGAATTGAGATGACATCTCTTTGAGCCTTGAAGTTGAGGCACACTGTCAAAAAGTAAAAAAGTTAACATGTCTCGGCTATGCTTCCACATTTTGGCATTTTCATTTTGCAAATTTGCATACATGTCTACAGGGCAGTTGCAACTACAACATCTGACAAAATTCCTCTATAGTCTCAATTCAAATGGAATGCAATGATTGCAGGATATGTAGTTGTTGTTGCAGTGCAACAACAACTGCATATCCTGCAATCATTGCATTCTGATTCCATTTAAAAATTAAAATTAATAATAATAATTTTATTTATTGATATTCAATTTTCCAGTTCCTGTGTATGCAAAATGTGTAAACACTGGCAATGCAGTGCTGGAGGCGTCATAGAGATGTCCGCTCATGGAATGCAAATTATGCAATGGTTGCAATTCACAGAGATGTCCGCTCATGGAATGCAATGGGCGCGCGGCTTGCAGAAGCCGCGCGACCATTGCATTCCATGAGCTGACATCTCTGTGACGGCTCAGAAAAAACCGCGCGGCCTCAGAAAATTCAAAAAACCAGTGTTTCCACATTTTGCATACATGAAGTCGCGAGCCAAAACGAAGGGTTCGAAAAATGAAATACCTCAAATGCAGTCGAATGCACCAGTCGAAAAACCCTGCGGCTGCCACTGTAAAATTTGATCTCCAAATTGGCAAATTCCAAACGCAAATCTCTCAATCGCACAAGTCAAAAGACTCAAAACAAAAAATTCATCAAATGAAGTATAAAACTTAGGTTAAAACTGATGTTTTTAACTTTTTCAATTTTTTAACATAATAAATTCCGGCGTTTCCATGGCGTTTCCTGTGCCCGAAACTCAGGGAAACGTCTCCCTTTAGGAGGAGACGGCGGGGGGATGGCGGGGGTACTTGGAGACGGCGGAGGGACGTTTCCCAGGCGTCTCCCCGTCTCAGAAACGTGTTGTTTTTCGGGGGGGACGCGTCCCCGTGGAACACTGGAAATTAACAAGGTAGATTTTCTGACAAAAATACTTCAATAATCTCTCTTTCAACGAACACCTACACACTTCACTGCAAGCTGAAATAAATATCATAAAAGTAGAACATAGATAGCGAATCGAGATTTTGGACCAAGGCAAAAGAGGCTCATGATTTTGTATTACTCAAATCTACGAAACAAAGCTCACTTCTAACATGCCTTGAACAAGAAGTGCAGCAGCTAAGGAGGCTTGCAAACTTACTCTTAACACAATAGAAAACAGCAATCACACTAACTCCTTGTTGGCTAAAGAGGCTCAACAATTTGCTTATCACAACACAAATGAACAATACTTGAGCAACAAATAGAAGGCACACTAGGCTCGGCGTTTTATTCTCACTAGCACGGTTCTAAGTGAACTGAAACTGAATAACAATTTGCTGCAATTCAGGCTCGCAATTTGCTATGACAATAACCGTTAAAGAAACTAAATGAGCAAAGGCTCTTATTTATAGAGAAGCAGAGGAGTAGGGAACCCTAAAATCTCCTTGCTTTCACAATCTAGGGCTTGCTTAGCAAGCAAACTTTATTACTAAATCTAGAAAGAAGATAACGTCTAAAACCCTAGAAAGCAGAAAAAGCGGGAAACGCCAACTATTACATCTTATCTTCTTTCTATCCTCAAAAAGAGATGGATAAGGATTATTCCAAGAATAAGAGAAGCCCGGAAAGAAGCTTCTAGAAGAAAGTTGCTTTAAAACTTTCGATCTACATCAGCTAGGAAGTTAGAATTATTAATCCCGGTTTGAACATCTATACCATCAACGGCCAAAGCAAAACTTTTCAAGAAGAATAATATCTTCGGCATACGCAATAGATCTCGGAAATCTTCAACAGCCTCATTGGCGGCTATGAGGAACTTTCGCGGCCCATCAGCGAAATATATATGGCCTATCCTTCCGCCAACTGGACTGCAACTGTGAACAACACTCTGGAACTGATTTTGCACCTCCTCAAGCCTGACGTAAGAACCGTCTTCAAGACTGTATTGAGAAGGGATCTCTATGATGAATTCACTGATGAAAAGAAGAGCTTCAACCACCCTTTGTCTGTAGACGATGAATTCTTCAGATATCCTCTCATAGGTTTTAACTTTGAAAACGTGACGCTCCCTCCAGGCAAGGATTTGTTTCTTGTGTTCTCTGGAAACTGCTGAACTGTAAGCCGTGTCTAAATCAGCAATGATAATCTCATGTCTCGGTTTTACTTCAACCAGTGTCTATTCAAATCCTTGGATACCTTGACGTAGCTTATGAGCGCCTTCCCTTAACTGGAACATCTGTGCCAAGATCTCCCTTCCTCTGACAATGAAGCTCTCGATCCACTCCTGAGTCTCTTTCCCACATATGACCAGCTGTCTTAACTGATGGTGATCAGCTGGTGTCTCCAAGATCTGTTTCAGCAACTGGGTTGTTTGTGAAGAACCACGAACAAGGTTAGAAATGAAAAGCCTGAGCTGCTGATTTTCAGCCTTGAGGGCTGCCTTGTCTTCTCCATCTTTAAGCACTCTTTCTTGAAGGTTTTCGGATACAATTTGGAGGAGACTCAAATCTGCATGTCTAGTATTTCTACCGAGATTAGCCTTGACCATGACGAAATCATCTATATTTACCTCATCCCTATTCTTATCTTCTGGGGGCACTGCAGTCTCTATGACTATCTCGTTATCAGGATTCCTATCAAAGTGAACTTGCTTCTTTGCCTTCTTCTTAGGAGGTTCCTGATAGATATTATCGAGATCATCAACACTCACTTGATATGAAGGCCTTCTCCTAACCCTTCCTAAGGAGTTCTCAAGCCAAGACACAGTAGTATCTTTACTAACTTCCTCAGGAGGTACTACTGCAATCTCTTCATCATCTTCGATATCAAGATCAATGTGAATTGGTGAAGAACCCGTCAAAGGTACAGAAACATGTGTTGAAGGTGGCTCCTCTGCTTCATTCTGAGGTACGGGCTCGTCAGGAGGAACTTCTGAATCAACTGTAGGCTGCTCCTATATGACTATGCCTGAGAAATCCAACCTTCTTTTTACATTTTTATTTGATCTACAACCTTTGACGCCATCTTGAGACTGACTTTTACCCTTTCCCTTCAACTGTGCTCTGGAAGAAGAGGGAATTATCCTTGGCGGCTCTACTACTAGAATGGAGTTCTTCCTTTTAAGCACTAAGAAAACCTTACTATGCTCAATGACTTGTCTTGTTCTGTCTTCGACTGAAAGAGATTCCTTGTTTGCCCAATTAACTTGTGGTAAGGGCTGATCCTCGATTCGTTTCTGAGTGTACATCGGGAGAAGCACATCTTCGTCATCATCAGAGAGCCCTTCTATATCTTCATTTAAGCAGTCTTTCATCTGATGGAGAGTTAGCCTGCTGTAACTACGCCTTCGCACTTCAAACTCATCTGCACAATTAGCCCAAAAATCTTCAAGTGCGGCTATGTGATTATAGTTCTTCTCCAATCGGCCAGCGTAGACACCATGAGGATCAAATGATCATCTCTCGCTGTAAGATTTGAGGCCGAATTTATCTAACTCTTCTCCAATTGTCCTGGCATCTGCAGCAGTCCTACATGTATAAATACCCAACCCTAATGGAAAGTGAAGAGAGGGTTTCTTTCTATTCCTCAAGACTGTGTGGACACCATGAGCCTGCCTCAAGAATTCCATGAAGATGACCTCATCTGACGGATACCTTGGCAACATGAGCGGGGCACCTGAATAACCATAGACCCTGAGATAGGTAAAGGTAGGAAACTGTATAAACCAATCTGCCCACTCCGCCATTGCTGCCCTGGCAACTGAAGAGATGCGGACGTGCAATTCGTTGTCTAAGTCCCGCACTGTGTACATCAAGAATGCCCCGTTCACCCTTTTGTAGTGGTGCAACGACTTTGTGAATTCCAACTGGGGATAATAGTTATATATGTGTTGTACACTCAACGATCCCTCGGTGTTCAACCCTCTGAATTGACCTTGATAGGCCACCAAGTAGACTAGGTATGACACCATGTGGAATACATGAAACTGGAAGTATTATGTTATTTGCTGATGTAGGCAGTCACTAATCAAAGTAGGCCAATCATAGAACTCGGTCTTCTTCATGATGTGAGGTATGGCATAAAACATCCAAGGTTGGAACTTGGTGGCATCTTCTGAGCCAGTGACCCTGTTGAGCAAAGTGATGATGATGGCGACCTCGTCCTTGAACTCCCCTCGCCCGACATTCTTGGGCAATGTTTTATGTTTTTCTTTCATCCATCTTTGTGCAATCTTCTTGCTATATTTATCTTTATGCATATTCCACATCCTTTCGCATTCATCCCTTGAAAGAGTTACACTTTCAGGCCACGGGGGAATGGAAAAACACCTTTCGACCATATCATGCTTTAGACTGCAAATCAATCTACCGTCTGCTGATTGGATCTCCCTAGTAGCCGGGTTGTAATGCCAATACAGCGATTCACGAACTCAAGGCTCACGGCGATATAAGGTGAAATCTTTACTCGAGGAGTCGAAATGTCAAAGGTTCTTGATTGAGTATTTACTGCTCTCTCAAGGCATAGATCGAACAGAGCGGCATGATGCGGAAATCTGTCAATTTGTTTTGATATAATTGTGAAGAACTGATTGGACTTGAAAACATTAGAGTGCCTCCATTCCGGGCTTCGAAGAATGATGCATGGCTTCGCCTTGGATTCCGGACAAAGTCTTGAACAATTTCTATTTTTAGAATGCTGATTTTGTGCTCCAGCGGACAAATTTTTGAGAAATTTTTCACGAGATATGGGTTTGTTCGAGAATATCGATGCAAGACAACCGGATCTCGTCGGATTTTGAAATTTTGAATTTTGCTGAAAAGCAGCAAACCCGTTCTTCAATTTTTCGAAAAGCATCACCGGGTTTTGTTCAGAACAAGATTAGAAATGGACCCAGTTGATTGGATTTGCAAAACCCTGACGTTTGATTGAAAAAGCAGCCAACCCTAGATTTTGAACTTTCTTGAAAAAAAGACTGCGATATGGGTTTTCTTCAGAAAACTGATTGGAAAGGACCCAGATGGTTGAAATTTGAATGCACTGAGGTTTTCACTGACATGCAAAATAAAAGCACTTGCTGCAATTTGATGAAGTTCTTGAAAATTTCTTCAGAAGATTAAGGCAAAAAGACCCAGATGATAGAAAAATTGAAAGCCTTGGCCTTCTACTTGAAAAATTTGATCTTCTGGAACAAAAAGCTTGAAAAAGCAAGGGTTTATGCTTGCTGGTCTGAAAAATCTGATGTAAAACCAGCAAAGATGGATTCTTGAATCACAAAAATTCTTCAAACTTGCTGCTCCAACTTTCTCCTCTGGATGCTACCTGCAAAAATAAAGAAAAATACATGAAAGAATGATGTTAAATAGACTTTAGGGCTTTGGATTAGGTTTTGCTTTCTTTGCTTTTATTTCCAAAACCCTAAATTCAGTCTCTTTGAACTTGGACGCCATTCTCCTTGCTTGGCAATTTTGAAACTTTTGAAAACTTCAAAAATTCTCTAAGGCATGAGAATTTGGGCGCCTTTCTTCAACAAGGTCGCCCACTTCTTCCAGTGTTAGTCAAAATTTTAACATTTTCAACTTTCCTCCATTTTGACATACTACTTCGCCTCTGATTTCCCGTTGACAGATTGACCCAGCAGGCGAGCTGAAGGTTTCACGGCGAAGCTTGACTGATTCAAAGAAAGATGTTCTGGAGGCATCTCTAGCGAAAGACTTCATCTTGACCTCCGAATTCATGGGAGCCTTTTCCTTCAAGGGGCTCTGAACTTTCACAGTGTTAGCCATTTTTCTGATCTTCAATTTCTTCATAAACTCCTCTCCTACAGATGATTTCATTGAATCTGGACCTCCGGGCATCGGATCGACTGACGTTTGAGCTCATCGCAAAGCTATCGAGATTTGAAGAGGGGTCTTCTGGAACGATCTTCGCCAAAAAGTGGATTTTAGGCCTCCAAAAGTTTGGGCGCCCATCTTGGCTGGGGGCGCCCACTTTTACCAAACTTAGTTTATTTTTTTATTTTCTCTATCTGCTTCTGAATCTTGGTTCTTAGCCTTTGTCAGACCCTACTTTCAGCTCCTCGTATCTGGTGATTGCGAACTCTGATTGACGTGCTGGATATCTCGCTGGAAAGCTGGATCAATTGCGAAGAGATTATGTTAGTCACTCATCTGCAAATTCATTCATTTAGCCCCTTGAAAACTTGGGCGCCCTTCTTCACTGGGGGCGCCCACTTTGCCAACACTTAGTCAAATTTTGTATTTTTCAAATCCTTCACTCTGTTGACTTCAGTTTGGATACCCCTGTTTAACGCTGAATTCCGGATGACTGAATGATCAGATAACTGCACCGTTGGATTCGCTGCGAAGTTGACAGAGAACTGAACAAATTTGACTGGAGGCTTGAAACCCTAATTTTATCATATGATGTCCCAAAAAGGTGGGCGCCTTACTTTAGCAGGGGCGCCCAAACTTAGCTGTGTTAGAAAATTTTCATGATTTTCCAATTTTCCTTCTCGTTCTTCGTGCATGTTCATCATTTCACCTTCTGTCGAATGTTTAAGTGCTGAAACTGGCGTTTTGACAGCCGGCTGACCTCCATTGATGACCTTGGAGCTCCATATATGCTTCTGAAAAAGCAGAATAGACCCAGTAGGGCAAAACTGACTATTTTGAGATTCTGACTACACCAGCCTAATATGGACGTATTTTGAGCCAATCAAAATCAGTTTGGACCCTGTCGGACCAACTTTCTATTTTTAGAAAATTTTGCTAGTATCCATTTCGAAAGAAACCCAGAAAACGTTACTATTTCGAGAAAATTTCTAAAAATAGCAGTTTTCCTAAATTTTAGGGATGAAAAACTGAGATCTGGGTTTTGTAGATTAAGCTGTTCTTAGTAGACCCAGATCGTCAGAATTTGAAAATTTTTGTGTTTTAACCCCTCATGCAAGACGTGCACACCCAAATTCTGACCCTTTTGACTAATTTAACAAGACTTTTACTCATTTCTTCAAAATATCTAAGTGTAAAAAAAAATTTAATTTTGGGGTACAACACATCTCTTGGTAGGTATAAGGTTTTGTTATCTGCTATTGTCTATTATTATCAATGGCCAATCCATTGTTTGCATGTCATACAAATTAGCTTCAAGTCCAGAATTACCAATGTGGAGGGTTGTGCTATGTCCATTGGCTGCTGTACAAGCAATCTGGAGGACTGGTGTAGGCATAGAAGCTTAAGTGCCTAGTTTATGGTGTCTCATCCTTCATATTTGAAGTCTCCTTAACATCATGCATCTTTCCTAAGAATTGTTGTCATGAACAAACAAAGTTAAAGGGAGTTCTTCTCAGATTTTATTTGGTAGCCACCCTTGTTTCAGCGCCAAGGATATTGTTGGGCATGATTGAAAGTGAATATCAGACCTGCAATCTGCATGTTTCTTGTTAGTTTGAGAGTGTTTATGGTGTTGGATATGGCTGAAAAAAATATATCAGACTTGTATGCTGAAATCTCTTTGCATTTTGAGGTTATTCATAACTTTGGGTGTGACTGAAAAGTGTAAAACAGACCTGTAGCTGCTGATTTCTGTGAATTTTGAGGGTGTTCTATGGAGCTCGGTGTACATGGTTGCTTATTGCTATCACTGAGGTGTTCCATGCAGGTTGGAAGTGGTTTTTCATGAGTTTTTCATGATTGCTACGACCTACAATAAAGGTGTTTCAGACCTGCAGCCTCTGTATCAATCGTTATCAGACCTGTAGGTGTCCTCTCCTTACATTTTGAGAGTGTTGGAATGCTGTTGGGTGAGTTTGATGTTATCTAGCAATCTTGGGAGGTGTTCTTAGTAAGTTTGGAGGTGTTGGGAAGATATTTCACTTCTGATTTGCCCTGCCACCTTGGACAGCAGACCTGCAACTTTTGGTACAGACAGTAGTCTTGTTAAAGTTCATTTCCAATGGGTGCAAACCTGTACCAGTCTATTTCCATCCTTCATCCGAGGTATTACCTAGTGGGCATCTCACTATCATGTTTATTTCTTGTATTGGCACTCTGTGTGAATGATTTTTGTAATGTCCCCTTCTCAGTATTGATCTCTTTATGGACTGATAGCCTATTTCCGGAAATCTGTAGGCTACTCAGATGTGCTAAATCTAGGGTTTCCATTTTCAGTAAGTCCTGCTTCTAGCTCAATTCAGTTTTCTATGAGTTTTGTTGTGGATTTACTATTTATAGCAGTTGGCTATTTTTAGTAAGTCAATTTGTGGCAATGGCATCGGCATCAGTTCAGCTCAAGTCATCTTGTCCTTCTTCAGTTTCAGTTTGGTTTGGTTAGCTCCATGGATTAAGTTTTATACTTAGTCATTTTTATGTTTCTCAGTTGTACCCCCACGCCTCGGAATGGTCACTTCATGTTGTTTTTAAAAGGGGTTCATTAAGGGGTCAATGGTGCATTTAATGAATTATTAAATGCTTTACTGTTGCAAAGTGAAGTTGGACGCCTAAAGGAGGTTGAGTAATATTTTATTATTTCAAAAAAGTAAAGTGCAAAAAAGGTGGCGTCCCTTTTGAAAGTTGAAGTGATTCAACTTCTTGGAATTTGAAGAGTCTCTTGTTGCTTCATTTGCCAACTGAAGCCTATATATTGATGTTTTATGATGAGCTGATTATGCATATTTTTGAAGAGCAAGGTTACGCTGCTGGAATGAATCCAAAACCTGACTAAGGGGAAGCTTAGCAAATCATTCTTTCTTCGGGCCTGAAACTATGGCTTCCTAGGAAGATTTCTAAAGACCATGCTTCATTCAGGAGTGTGGATAGTGCTCAATGATGTTTTTGATTACAAGCAGGTTGTTGTTTTATAATCTGTTTGTACTGCTGATGTCAATGGTTGAAGCAAATTTATGCTCATAGCTTCGCCTCTGATTTTTATATCATTCTAGGTATTCGTCCGAGCTGTATGTCTGTGTGGGGCGACCCTTTCTGCAAAGTTTGAGATTTTATTTCGAACTGCTGATTTTTTTAGAGAAGGTCGACTTCTCCAAGGAGGTCGTACTTTCCTGTTGTTGCATTGGGATTCGAGCCTGCTGTTATCTTCTGTTTCTGGTTCGTCTCTTTGATGGATTATGGACGCCTAGCTCTTAGCTACTGTTCGCCTATGGTATGAGAGCTTTCGGAGCTGATTTGACAAAGTTACGTCCATTTCTATGAGGTTTGACATTGCTGGTCTGATTTTCTGTTTATGCTGTTTCTGATCAGACTTATTAAATATTGGTATTTTCTGTTTATGCTGTTTCTGATCAGACTTATTAAATATTGGTATTTTGCTGGTTGTGCTTCAATTTCATATCATTTAATCATTGTAAATGTGTAATGTCCCCATTCTTTCTCAAGCATCAGATATGGTGGATTAGCCTATAACATCAACCCTC
>VDFB02271358.1:536534161-536833301 GCA_007258455.2 Sequoia sempervirens
ATGCCCTAGTCCGTTTAGGCAACGGCGCCAAATGTTTGCCTACGGAATGGGATTCAAATCTTACGTAGTACTGGCAAACTAGTCATGTGCAGAATATAGAATACAACATAAGCTGAAAGATATCATATTTGAACACCAGAAACTTTATTCATCATCAGAAATATCATGTACAAAAGAGTATCAGCAGTGATTGACAATATAACCATCGGCACATAACTCATTACTCATAACTCCCTCCGGACTATCCCAACAGTCTACATATAATGTTCGGCGGTGGTTAGATAACCAACCGACACGACGTTTCATAACAGCATTAACATTAACATTAATCCGAACATGATTTCCCGAAAGTACATGACATTATTATTCTTTACTAATCTATAGTTTTATTTAGCAATTGGCCGACTACGACCAGGCCGACTACGGCCGACAACAAAGTAAAGATATACGACTAACATGCACAACTCCCCAAACATTCAGTCTATATACTTGTTGTACCCAAAATAATTTTTTTGACATTTTGCTTAAATTGAGCTAAATCATGTAAAATGTTGTCAAAAGTCTGTTTTAGGTCAAACCAAACATAAGGTTTTTGTGGGTTTGTGTCAAGGAAGATGCTTGCAAATTTCTGAAAATTTGAAAATTAAGGTTTCGTACCCCTATTTTTAGGGAAACCCCCGAAAATAGGACCTTCCCAGAAATGATTGAAAATGTTTTGATAGGATTAATAGACTTCACGATCACATTGGTCAAGTCAGAATCATCAAAAAGTATGTTTTACTCTGGTGGGTCTATTTCCATTTTTCAGGAAGAAAGTTAGGAGCTCCGTAGCCATTAATGGCAGATTGCCCAGTACCACCCTCAAAAGCTTCGACAAGGAATCCATAGCGGAAATGCTAAAAAAGATGCTATCTCATGAAGGGGATTTTCAAAACTGAAAAAAGCCCAAAATTGGCTAAGTATAGAGAATGCACGCCTTGCTACCAAGAGGAGGCTGGGCAGTCAAATGCCTTAGCCATTTTTCCAACACCCGTACACGCAGCATGGTGAAGGTGATTGCCAAGACGCACGTGTTCGCATCGTCAACTACAAAGCTTGAATCAGTCAAGCTACACGGCAAACGTGAGACGTGAAGAGATGAAGATTTTTCAAAGGAATGATGAAACTACAAGCTAAAAGCACTCCTGCTGGACAAGGGCGCTCTTGAATTCAAAGGGTCAAATGCAGTCATCATCTTTCACCAAGGAAGTCATCTCTTCCATGTTTCTACTGGCTTTCCAACAAATCATTCAACGAGACCATCTGATTTAGAGATCACCAACAAACGTCAACAGAGTATAGAGATGTTGCAAGCGAGAATCATCTGAAATGGCAGTCTAATATGAAAAAGATGCCCCTGTTGAGAAAAGGCGCCCTTGAATAAGATGATGAAGATGTCAGTTCCTGAGAAAAGTGGCCTTCGTGAGATCTCTCCAGCTTCGCAACGAACTTGTCAGCCATCTTGCGAGACAAATCAAACAATAGCAACGGTTGATTGCTAGAGCATGTAGATTGAAGGATAAATTAGTGAGCTTCAAGGTAAAAGCACCCCTGCTGGTCAGGGGCGCCCTTCTTTTTGAGACTCCTGATGAAAGAATCAACAACTGCGTTGTGTAAGGCATTTGTTCAACTCCCTCTTAGCCTCTCAATCAATCCAACAACACATTCATTAGACTTGTTAGGCAATCAGAGGCAGTAATCAAGCAAAAAACACTAGAGATGGAGATTGAATGAAGAACATTGGAAAATGTGCTAAGTGTCATGAAGAAGCACCCCTGCTGAAGAAAGGTGCCCAGTCTTTTGGGCATGCAGATGTAGTCCTTTTGCTGAATAGCCTCCAGGATGATCTCCATTTTGATCGATCTCAACAATGAAACTGTCAGCGAAGACATTCGACAAAGCAATCATCTGATGATAGAGATCAAACTGAGGTAGTTTACAACATCAAAATAACTGGTTGAAAAGTTAAAAGCACCCTTGCTGAAGAAAGGTGCCCCTGCTTTTGAAGACCTAAAACTGACATTCAGAAGCTGTGAAACCAGACATCCTTTCCAGGACTGAGCTGGTTATTCGATGAATCGTTAAGTGAGATCATCAGACTCGTTAGTCAACAACAATACTAGATCGAAGCACGAATAGTCTAAATGGAGAGACTGAAAGACAGTCATAAAAATTGACTAAGTTAGGTGAAAAAGCGCCCCTGCTGAAGAAAGGCACCCACCCTTTGGTGCCTTAGATTCAGTTTTCAGGCTTAACATCTCGCAGATGCATCTCTTCAACATGGTTCCAGCTCAACAACAAATCTATCAGCAGTTGCTCAAGTTCAACTGAACGACTGGGAGCGTGGATTGAATAGAGGATCTTCACCACGAAAAAATAATGAAAAAGTGTTCAAATTCAAAAGGACGCCTAAATTGGTCAAAGCAAGATTTGTTGACTAAGTTAGAGATTTTAGAGGCAAACTTGGTTCAAACAGCCCACAATCAATGGAAATCAGTTTTTAGAACTCCAGATCAAGCCAAATCACTCCAAAATCGTGAGTTGACACCCAAATTTGAAGAATTCAAACTTGAATCAATATGTACCAACTCTAGGCATCCCATTTCATTATTTTTTTTGCAAGTTGAAGATCAAAACAGCCATTTGCTCTCCAAGGCGTATTTCCAAGATCTGACAGAGGTTTTGGATCGTTCTTCATTAGTTTTGAAGATTAGTGGAACAGAGGGATTTCTTCTCAGAGGTTGCATCCAGAAGCATATTTTTCCAGAAAGGCAGAGAATGACTTCCAATCTTCCTCTTGTCTTATTCCTCTCTTCTGTCTTAAAACTTCTTGCATGTCCAAGAAAATAACAAATAATCATAGATCTGACAACTGGGTATGATTAGCATAGCATATTCAACAAAACCCATGTGCCAGATTTTACCAGAAAAAGGTTACCTTGTTGCCCCTATTTTTTAGGGTTTTCGAAAAAAGTCACAATTTCAAAAAATCAGACAAACTGGGTTTGTTCAGCTTTCAAGCGCCAACAATACCCATGTGTCATATTTTTTTGGGAAAAATAAGCCTCTGTTGCCTCTGAAATCTCTGCCCCGAAGGGCTCTTGCATGAATGAGGAAAAGTGATTTTTTGGGATTTTTGACGTTTTGGGTCCATTTAGAAAATTATTCTAAGTAAAACCCATGTCTCATAATTTTTCATAAAAATTACCCCTCGGCAGGGTATTTTTAGCAGTTGCAAAAAAAGTTGTTTGAACATATCCATGTTTATAGTCAACAGTCGAATTTTTCAGAATACAATACTCTCAAGTTGAAATCAAGACCAAAATGGTCCTACTTTACGAATTTCTTAAAACACTCGACATGGACATGCATCAAGTAAAGCCCATAGTCAAGATGGACGCCTTGGAAGGCGTAAATGACATCACTGTTCAATGGATAGCCAAATGCGGAAGGTAGTCATTCCAAACACAGAGCCGCAACCAGTTACTACCACAGTACCTTCCACATTCCATGGCAATAAGGCTGGATGACACAGCTGCAAAGAAGATCGAATATCAAAAGTAGTTTGCAAGAGGTAGAAGAAGTCAACGCTTGGTTAGAAGCATTGTTGACCAGTGGAGAAGAGGTGTAAAGCACCAAGGACGTCCTACCCTCCAGAATAGCATTAATGATGACTGGAGTTAACTTGATGCCCCTTTCCATGTTAACTCCATGTCCCACAGATCATGCATGTCAGATCCCATTAATTAAGGATGTCTAATTTGACTTCCACGAATTATGGATCTTAGATCTCCACTAATTGTGGATGACTATTTTGGAGGTACATTTTGTAATTAAGTTCACCTTTAGTTTAGTTTTAGTCAACCGAAGTAGACTTCGGGTTGACTCTTTGTTTAGTTTCAGTTAACTGTTTGCTCACCTACTTTTAGACATAGGAATAAATCTTTCTAATTGATTGGCAAGAACTCAATGTTAACTCAAGGAGACTTTAGGCTCCTTTGAGTTTCCATAAATAAGAGCCTTGGGCTCATTATTTGTTAACCTTTACTTACTATGCAAAATTGTTGCGCCATTGTTTCCAACAAATTTGAAAGTGATTATTTGTTCACTCTTGGATGAGAGTTAATTGGTTGATCGTAATTGTGCATGATTTCGTGCCTTTGCTGTCCCAATCTTTGTAATTGTTCAGAAAGCTTGAAGAAGGAAATCAAAGGGCACATGCAATTTGATCCAAAGATTTGAGTTCTTCCAAACTTCTTGTGTTTATAGCTTATTGTTTCAATCTCCTCCTTGGACAGGGCTTCCTCCTCCTTGGACATTTTGTCATCGATAGTTATTGTTTGATGTTGTTTAATGATCTAGATTTCAGCCTATACTTCGAACAGGGGTTCCTCCTCCTTAGCAATCCTAATATCCATATCATCGTACTTTGTTGTTTCTAGTAAGCTATTTCCTAGCCTATACCTCAGCTAGGGGTTCCTCCTCCTTGGCAAGTTTGAGATCCAACTTACTGTAAAGAGTGCTCACTTGCATAAAACCTTATCCCAATGTATATCCGAGAGTTCAGAGCCTTGACCATATTCTAAGGAGATGACAGATTCAAGTGATCCAACCAATCCATTCCCGCTCCTATGCCCTCATGCTTTGTTATCTTGGGGAGATAGGATAGATTAAAAACTAGTTTAGTCGTAGTTAAGTTCTGCAGAAACTAGAGAAAAGCTTAGCTACGGTGCATTGTGTTTGTGCACCCTTGTGTCCTGCCGCTGAGTAAAAAAGATAGGAACCTTAGTAATTTTTTACACATACATCAACAAAGAGGGATCTTCCTCTCTATAATCCGAAGGAGCAGTACTATAACACTTGCAACAGCTGATCGTTTCCAATAAGAACTCGAGAGTTGCTAATTGAAACTCCAACAATACTCCTCAAAACCCACACACAGTCCAAACTAGGTCTTCACCATTAATAGCAGAAAGAATATCATCAATCCTTGAACTTGACGCCCAATATATGGCAACAATTAATCCTTCAAACCCTTGAATATGGAGCTCTCTTGCAGATTCGTTGAAGCACAAGCACAATCCTTGCAATGGAATTGTCTACAAGCTGGCTTGGGAGATATCTCACTCATGAACCGAGCTGTTCTTCTTGAGGGATTTCGTCCTCAAAAAGCTATGGCTTCCAACTAGCAAACCCTTGCTGAAGCTCTTCACCAAATTTCTCCAAAACAAGAATAATAATCATGAATGAATAAAATGAACTTCAAATGCCCTTTTATAATATTCAATTTGCATTTGCCTTCATTTCATTTCATTTACTTTAATTGCATTTACTTTTCTCGCTTTTTTGGTGCACAACTTTATAATATAAAGTATACTTTAAAAATCACTTATATCTCTCCTTTTTAAAATAACACTTTAACTTATATTATAAAGTATGCTTTTAAAATCATTTAAATCCCTTTTAATAAAGTCGTTATGTCTCCCTTTAAATTGGCACTTAAGTTAATATTATAAAGTGCACATGAAAATCACTTAGATCCTTTTATAATTTAATTATTAATAAAGTTAACACTTTAATAATAATTAATAAATCATAACTCCATAAAAAATCAACATTAATTGATTCTACCAGCACCACAGGGTTACTCATTGCTTGTACTGCTCATCTGAATGGCTTACTATAAATAGTAAGGTTGGACCCAAATGTCCAAGTGACTTACTAAAAATAGTGAGTGTAAATGGAGCTAGAAACACCTCAGGAAGGTTATCCCTGAATAACACCAAACTTTGGAGAAGAAAGCTCCTAAATAAGGCCCTCTGAACACCAACGTTATCCTACGAGGACCTATTGATAGGCTAACGGTTGCATCTGACCACTGCCTAAGAACGGGGACATTACATACCTCAAGAAATTCCTTAATGTATCACTAATTTAATTGAGGTATCACTAAGTTAATTCTAGAAGGAGACAAACTTTTATAAATTTTTTTAGACTTATTACTCTCCTTAATGTATCTTATAAAATCCTTGCTAAACTAATGGCTCTTCGATTACTTGAGATTCTCTTTGAAATAATTTCTACAACTCAATCCGTCTTCCTAAAAGGGAGATACATTCTTAAATATATTATTACAAGCTAGCAAAGCCTAAACTAGGAAAATAACACAAATCAAGAGGTTTATATGATGTTTCTAGATTTTGGAAAAGATCATGATAGAGTGGAATAATTATTCATTTTATCTGTTATGGAATCTTTTGGCTTTCCTTCTAAATTTTGTAATTGGATTAAGATTCTATTCAAAGATGCTTATACTCATGTTGATGTTAATGGTTTTCTAATAGAGCCTCTTCCTCTACAGTGATCCATCAGACAGGGTTTTTCTGTATCTCCTTATTTGTTATTGCTTCAAATGCTCTCCTGTATATTTTGAGAACTAATTTGATTAGCTATCTAGTAAAAGGAATTCAATTGCATAATCAAGAAAACTTGATCAATATTTAGTTTGCAGATGATACTGCTTTATTTACTAAGTTAGCTGAAACAATTTTTCATAATGTACTTAATAGGCTTAACAAATGTTGTAAGGCATCTAATGCTAAATTTTTTGAAAATAAATCAATTGTGCTGGGGTGGGAAGATTCTTCTTCTAAGTAGTTTAAGAATAAAATCTGGCAATGGGGTGGACCTAACAAAATTATTAAATATCTAGGCATTCCTTTTCTTGTTAACCCTTCATTAAAGGAAATGTGGGAGTGGATGTTCAAAAATATAGAAAATAAGAATGTTAAGTGACAAACTCAGTTTCTTTCCTTGCTTGGCAAAATTCAAGTTTGTCAAAATATCCTTTCATAATATAACATATATATTTTCTGCTCGGCTTTCAAGTAGTTCTCAAGTTGAAAAATTTCAAAAAATGTAGAGTTTTCTGCAGTCTGATGGTAAAGGGAACAAAATGAGGTATGCAATCAAATGGGCATGGTGTTGCCTTCCTAAATCTAAGGGGGGCTTGAGGATTAAAGATATCAAATTGCAATGTACATTACTGTCAAGTAGATTGTCAAAGCTTTTGATGGGCACGAGCTTTGGAAAATATTAAATGAAAATAACATTGCTTTGGCTGTCCCCAAAAAAGATAGAGGTTGGAAAGATTTTCATCCTTAGGATCTACTGTTTGGTGATTTCTTTGTTAGACCTTTTGGTTCCAATGTATTTTGTAGTATTTGGAGAGCGTGGGAGAATGTGAAATACCTTCCTAAGGGACATGAAGCCCTCTCTAAATTTGATGGAGTATTCACCAACTATAGTCCTATTTGGTGGAACCTTGAGTGGAATAATTAACCTCTTAGTTTACTTGAAGGTTGCTTTGCAAAATTTTGGGCATTTAAAGGGGTAAAGGAATTTAAAGATATTCTTGTAAATGGTCTGTTAGTAGATTGGGATCAGTTGCAGTTTGTTTTTGCATTCCTAATAGCCACAAAATAATTTTTTCTATTCTTGAAAGAGCCTTTTATGGTGTCAATTTTCCTGTCTTATTGTTTTTAAACTCTAAAAATATGGATAAATTTAATTGGATTGATGGGACTATGTTTAACAATGTGAATTCTAAAAAGATATATGCTATGCTTTTTGACTCACAAGAAGTCTTTAAACAGTTTAAATTCTAACTGGAACCTTAATTTTCCTATAGATACGTAGCCCAATATCCTCAAATTATGTTGGTAAAAATATCTTGAACCAAATAAATCATGTTTTAGATGGTTTCTACTTTTTAAGAAGCTGGCCATTAACTTTGTTCCTTTTTATTCTAGTTTGCTTCCTAAAGTGTGCAATTTTTATAATAAGATTGAAACTTTTGAACACCCTTGTTTTGATTGTAATTTTTGGTTTAAATTTGTTGGTAATGGTTTGAGTTGGGATATCAAAAATGATTTTACTTAGCATGAAAGCCTATTTGGGTATGTGATTGAATTTATTGATATTATTAATAACTTTTGGTTAGTTTTATCTATTGAGATCCTTTGGCATATCTGGAGAGAGTGGAATAACAAATTATTCTAGAACAAAATAAGATACCTAACAAAATCTCTTAGTGAGCTCACACTCCTTGAAATTTTGATGTAGGTTACTGTGATTTTGGAAATTCCAAACGATAGATTTTTTAATTTGTTGGAGGGATTTATTACTGTAGATAAAAAAGTAATCAAAAGAGCTTATTTCTGGTGACATGATAGAAGAAAAGTTAATGAAATTTTTGTCAAGGAATACATGGAGTTTTACAAAGAATGCTAAAAAATTCAAAGGTATAACACCCTTGAGTTGTATGAAAACAAGAGATCAATAAATGAACAGGTGGATTCAGAAATTGTGCTGCAAAATAATGTTCTTTTCAGTTAGTCCAATATTTCCTAATGATGAACACAGCACCCCATTGAAGCTGAACTTGTCATTGGGACATTTGATTGTGATTTCTATAAATTTAGCAATAACAGAAAATGTTGCTGGGAATAATCTTGTGTGTATATTCTATCTGTGGTTCCTTCTTTACATGATACTTATGCATTAAATATAACTGTGTAAATCCCTTTCTTGGGCAGTAGTTGGCTGCCTTTTTTGAGGTGGATCATTGTTCTTTTGTGACAGCTGATGGATCTATCATATCTACATTGTAATACCATTCTTGTTTTGTTGGTGGGCTGCATTTGTTAGCCACCATATATTGTAACCTATTCTTTAGTAAACGATATTCAATTTTAAAAAAATCTTATTTTGCTTTTTCAAATTTTTAGCCATGTTTAACCAAATCATTAGCTCTTTGACACTTTGCTATTAGTGAACACTATATCAACAAAGGTTAAAGCATTATAAGTATATAGTGCATGAACGGGGAAATACCAATATACATGTGACGAGAGGGGTTCTATTAGTATTCTCCCAATTACAACCATTCTACCCAAGTTGATTGCTGATTTGAAACATAGTTCCTCAAATATCCCTCGACTCACTTATTCACTATTTTTGTTTGACCATCAGTTTGAGGATGATAGTTGGTGCTTGGAGTGAGTTTTGTATTTGTAAAATAAAACAATTCTTGCCAAAAAGCATTGAAGAATCTATTGTCCCTATTGGTTACAACATTTTTGGGCAATCTGTGTAGCCTAAATATTTTTGTGAAAAACACAGTGGCCACTCGGGGGCTTTGAATTTTGACAAGATAGCTGAGAAATGTGCATATTTTGTGAGCCTATACACAACATAGATGCAATCTTTCCCTCCTACCTTGGGTAGGCTTGTAATGAAGTCCATAGACATGCTTTCTCACTTTTGATTAGGAATAGTAAAAGGCTATAACAAATTTGTAGGATAAGTGTGCTCTACTTCTCCAAGTTCATAAGAAACTTTTCCAAGTCTCTTAGGATCTTGTAAGGTCCATAAAACTTTGGTTTCAATTTCCCAGTTCCTTTTTTCTTGATGGAAGATTGCTTGTATGGTTGCAACCTTGAAAAAACCAAGTCTCTAGCTTCAAATGCCTCCTCTATATGGTTTTGATCTGCATAGAATTTTTGTTGATTTTGAACTTGTTGGAGGTGATCTTTGAGTGCTCACAACACATCGAGTGCTCACAACACATCTTAGTGATGTTTAACTAAATCACTAGCTGCTGATACTTTGCTATTAGTAAACACTACGTCAACAAAGGTTAAAGCATGATAAACAAATAGTGCCATGAATAGGGAGATAGCAATAGATATGTGATAAGAGGTGTTATAATAATATTCTTCCAAATCCAACCATTTTACTCAAGTTGATTGCTGATTCAAACTTTAGTTCTTCAGATATCCCTCTTGTAATACCCTTAGCAAGAAATTTTAACAAACTTGCAATTGTTCAATTTTTGCACACAAACATTTCGTCAAACACTTGGTGGAACATATGAATTTTCTGAATTTACTGACTATGAACAACTATAACTAACGATTAATATCATAGGCATTTTGGCAAACAGTTGTCATGAATCCATTTCACAATTAAATGGTAACTTAAATCTCAGAGAATAATATTGAATTGTTGATGCCTGTATTTTTGATTATAGTAAACATATAATTTCAAGGCAGATACCACATAATATGCTGATGTAAAGTCAGAAATACATATATAAAAATGAGAATTAATTTCCTGATCTTTAATTTATAGCTTGTAAGTCTTTGGATGATGCTAGTTTGAGTACAAACACTTCTGAGAATGCAGGTACAATTGTAGTAATTATTTGTGCCCTGATGTCCTGAACAACACTGGTATGTGTAGATATTTGGTCCTCTATTACACCTGTTACCAGTGTTCCATGGGGATGCATTCCCCCAAAAACCTCGTGTTTCCGACGGGGACGTCTCGAAGACTTGGGGACTTGGGGGGGGACGTCCCCCCACCAACCCACCACTAGTGCCACCATCTCACCTCCAGTGTCGCTGTCTCCAAGACACTACTAGGACTTCGAGGATGTTGGGGTGTCCTCAAGACGTCTAAGGGACTCCTAGTTGTCTCCAAGATGTATAATTCTTATACTTATACATTTTTTTATAACTATTTTTTCAAGTACTATATGTATTTCAGAACCTTGCCGCCCCCTTGTCACCCTCCCCCCGCCGTCCCCCCTCTGCCCCCAAACTTAGACCTCCCGTCCCCGCGTCCCCAAAACGTGTCCCCTACCATCCCCCCGTCCTCATCCCTAAAACCCCGTGGAACACTGCCTGTTACAACAGTAATAGATTCCTTATATCTCCCAAATTTATGCCAACAATCAAATTGCCAAAGTGGAGGTCTTCACAAACTATAAGTAAGAAATGACTTCCTTCCAAAACCCCACAATATCACTAAACTCTCCTTACAAGTATTTTTAAAACTTTAGCTTAAAGGTGGCAGCCAGCTTGAAAGTCTCTAAAGACTAGGATAAAAGCACCAATACCTCTTATTCCTTCTTAAATGTCAATGACCTCTCTTCAAAGATATATGGTATAGCTGCCTTCTACTTAGTGTAGTGGTATGGCCAATTTACCTTGCCAATCATACCATAAATGGTGCGACAGGTTTAGGTAAGCACTATGTGAATATTTTTAGGATTGTTCACAGCTAGAGTTTGAGCCTTTAACAAAAAAAATTTCATGACATCTTTAACTTCAAAATATCACAATTATTTTTATAAAATGTCTTCAAAATCTTATTTTCTTGCAAATGATAAAAGATCTCTTCCTTTCAGGCATTTGCAAATAGAGATGTAACTAGAAAGATATAACAATACTTGCACAATATTCTTCTTTCAGCTCATCTGTTAATCCTTAATGAATCCATCCAATATTGGCTAGGAAGAGATCACCTCTTTGAAACCAATCTTTGACTTAGGATTTTCATGCCAGGGTTGTAGAAAACTACTCAACTCTACCATTGGGGTTTCAAGAAAATATCAAATAACTAGAATATCAAGAATGAACTTTCTTTCCTCAAAATCTCCTTTTATAAACACTTTTTGGAATAATAAAATACTATTATTTGTGTCCCCTTATTTTTCCCTCCAAAAAGTGATTTTAATATAAATTGTTTTCTAATTTTTAATTTTTCGACAACTTAAAATTTAACTATTTAATTATTTCTTTAATTTCCACACATACAACCAAAGTTATGGAAAATATTAAAATAAAGCAAACATGAATTTTGACTACGCCAAAATACTCTTAAGCTCTTAGGATATTGAGCATTATGAAAATTGGTGCTTTCCAAAAATAGCAAACTTCTCTAAGTGTGGAGCTCACAAAATGTCGAATCCACATTTGAAAAGTACCATAAGACTCAACTAGATTTCTTGAACTTACTGCCACTGTTAGAATTCCTTCCTAATTAAGTTGGTGTTCTCCAAGAATTTTGGAATTTTCCAAGATTGTTGGAATGGACCGAAAATGGACATTACACCTCAACCCACTTATTCACTATTTTTTTCTGACCACTAGTTTGAGGATGATAGCTGGTGCTTGGAGTGATTTTTCTACCTATAAAATGAACAACTCCTACCAAAAAGCATTGAAGAATTTGTTGTTCCTATCACTTAAAATATTTTTGGCAATCCATGTAGCCTAATACTTCCTTGAAAAGTAAATTGGCCATTTGGGGGCTTGAATTTTGATGAGATAACAAAGAATTGTGCATATTTTGTTAGCTTGTCCACAACGTAGATGTAATATTTCCCTTGTACCTTGGGAAGGCATGAAGTCTATAGACATGCTATTTCACTTTTGATTAGGAATAGGCAAGGGCTGTATAAACCTGTAGGAAAATTGTGCTTTGCTTTGTTGAAATCCCCCTTAGTTTGTTCATTTATTTTTTTTAAACACACAACACTTCACCCTTTAACGTTAGCCCAAGAAAGATGACAAGCTGAAAGCAACCCTTCACTTTCTGATCACCTAGATTCCAAAGTGGGCAAGGTGAGAGCATATGGTGTAAGGGTATCTGTTAGCAATCAATTGAAATGCTGAAAGTACAAATGATATTGGCGGCAAGTTGACCAATGTAGAAAATGTAAATACTTAGGTGGGAAACCAGCCTCTTCCACTTTTCAACGGGCTATAGGAAAGTAAATGAAATATAAAATGCTTAGGCGGCAAGCTAGCCTCTTCCACTTTTCAGTGGGAATGAAAACAAAGAGCTGATTAGTACTACTGAATCAACGTTACAATATTTAACCTCTTACTATGAAACTTGAGATAACTTAGCAATTGAAGGCCCAAATGTTAGACAATGATCTCCATGACAAATACAAAGATAATCATCAAGAAATAGAGTCAAAAGACTGAAAATACCAGGTCTGATATAAAATGGCAGCGTTCTTATTTTTTGATTAGCAACCCTGGAACTCACCAAAATGCTCGTACCTTCCTCAAATCTCCACCAAATGAACTCAAACTGAAGGCAAATGATGCTTAGAGGCTAGACGTCCAATCTCAAGCAGCTAAACCCCTCCAAATATCTCTTATTTTTTTGCACGCATCCCAAGGCACTAATAGCAAATGGTATGGGCTCCTAGGGAAGGGAGACCTCAAGCAAAAATCCAAATTAGGAGCTAAAATCACCAAAGTTGGAGAAACAGGGCGCCCAAATGCTAGGTTTCCAATGAATCAGTACCCACAAAATTCGCCCAACTCCTCAAGATGCAAACAAAAACGTGCTTCAGCCACACTCAAAACCAACAACATAAAATTGAAGAAAACACACCAAAAAGGAGCAAATTGGAAACTAACTCACTACCACACCAAAAAATCATAAAACATCAAATGAAGCCATCACCGTTGAAGCTTAGTTGCACCCTCTGAATGAAGAAGCACCAACAATCCAGCTAGGAGTTATCTTGCAAGCTCGAAACTGAATAAGGCTAGGAGGTATTCCAACCCCGAAGCAAGAGTCTAGATAAAATCTGTCAGCACTTTGTTATGAGATGAATAATGGATACTAAGCTAAGAGGCAAGGCCCTACAAATATAGCTTTTCCAAACCCAGAAGTTCAAATAACCTTTTCCCTCCAAAAGTGACGCCCAAGAAGGCACAATAAAATATTCATTTTTAAATTGCAATGTTGACTTGACTTTGCGTGCCCAAATATTACTTTGCAATTTAAACTTTATCAAAGGAAATATATATTTCCAAATTAGATGCCCACATGAAAGAACATAAGTTAAAAATAACTTAAGTTATGTGTCTAGGCATTCGGGGCCAAAAAGCACAGTATAAAAATATCACTTAAATTGCCAATCTTCCAAAACGGGCTCCAAGAAAGCTAGAGACGTTTCTACATATACTGCCTTGCCCGAAATAGAGACTGAGTGTTGAACTGCTACCAAACTGCATTGCCAAAAATAGCACTTACTAAAATTAGCATATTGCTAAAAATAGTAAGTGATTCCAAACTTCGTTTGAGCACAAACCGAACAGCCTTTGTAACTTACTAAAAATAGTAAGTCAAAAATATCCTCTGATGAAAATGCACGTCATACCCTTTTGAAGCCCTCTGAAAACCTAGAAAAACCTAGAAACCAAATTTCCAAATTCGTGCGAACAACCCCCTAAAAACTCAAAAGGAACCTACTAGAAAATAGGAAACCCTAATTTCACCTCCAACTAGCCTATAGGCTTCCGAGATAGGCTAATGGTCATTTGATGGAACTAGTGTTGAGAAGGGGACATTACATTTGTTTTGTTGACAAATAAATGCATTTTGTAATATACTTGAGGACATTTTTCTTAAGTCCCCTTCAAGGTAATCTCTCTTTGATTTGCCTATAAGTTTTCTAATATCTTGCATCCTTTTTGAAGGCATATCATAGAAAGCTATTAAAATCTTTTCCTTCATCTTGGATTTTGGAATTAGGAAAATTTTGTTCTTTGAAGAACAAGACCAGCCATCATTGTATACTTGTTATCCTTCACTTCCTCGTGAATTAAATTAGTAGCAAAATCATTTTTAGCATATGTTGCCATAATGGCAGCCTTCCAATCAGCAACATTAATAGAAACAAACTAGGGTTTTTGGAAAGTGCATCAGCCAACACATTCTTTTTCCCTTTCATGTACTGTATGTCAAAATTATATGCTTAGAGTTTGCTTACCCACTATTGCTGCCTATCATTCAAGTGCCATTGAGTGAGGGAGAATTTCAAATTGTTATGATTTGTCTTAACCACAAATCTCCCACAAACTAGCCATTGCTTAAACTTTTTCAAATCGTGAATGATGGCCAACATTTCTTTGTCATAAATGGAGAATCCTTTATTTGCTTCTCTCAACTTATTTATTTCTAAAACTATGGGATGCCCCTTTTGTGTTAACACAACTCCAATCCCTTCTCCTTATGCATCACATTCTAAAACAAGTGAAAGTGAGAAATTTGGTCCAAGTGCAAGACATGAGCTCATTACCTCTTTAAGTTTATCAAACACTTCTTGCGTTGATTCGTTTTGGCCAACATTTGTGGCATAATGTCAAGCATAGTATCAAAATTTCTCTCTGCTCTGGAATTCAAACTGTCTGGTGAAGTTGTTCCCTTATCTCTTTCTACCATGCTTTCTAATGAACTATCACTATCACTAGCAGGATACTATCTAACTCTTAGAAATTTTGAAAAAATTTCTTCAATTTGGGTTGAGGTCTCTGATTTAGCTGTCTGTTTTTCTCTCTAATATAATATCAAAGTTTTCTATCATTCATAGAGAAAGCTGCAGCCGGATGATAGGATTAGCAACACATCTTGGCAGGAACACCAATTCTGATACCATTGTAATAACCACCCTAGATTTTTTTATTAAAAAAAAAGCTACTAGAAATGGGATTACAATGCAATTTCCATTCCACTTTCTAATCACCCAAATTTCGATAGGGGCAAGGTGAGAGCATACGGTGTTTCAAATTACAAGTAAACCAAGTTAGCAATTGAAAATAAGACACTAGGTGGCAAGCCAGCCAATACCACTTATTCAATGGAGTGCATAAACAGTATTGAAAAAAGTAAACATCCACTTTTTAGCGGGAAAACTTATACAATATTGAAAGATGAAAACCAAACTTCTTCCACTTATCAAGTGGGACCAATTACAATATTACCACTTGTTCAGTGGGGTAAGCTTCAACATTAAACCAGAATAATCTCATTGGCAGTACTACCATCTAGTGTTACGATTTAAAATGCATGAGAATAATAGCTTTTGGCGGTATGATTGTAATAACCACCCTCAATTTTTTTGTTTTTAATTTAATTCTTTGACAATATCAAGTACAACATAAACATGCCAATAATGATATTCGATTGTCATAAGAAACTGTTGTAGATTATAGGGCTCTTAGAGAATCTTGGTGATAGCAATGGCACATGCAAATATGAAAACATCACCAACAAGCATGAAATTAATACCAATTGATAACAACTGCAAAGTACCTTGTATACAGTGATGGAAAGGTGTTGTTATTGGCCTGGGAGTGATTATTCTTGTTGATATCAGTTTCCCGAGTGGGTTTGTTCCTTGTTACAGTGCTGGAAATGCACTAACCAGCGTAAGAAATGTTTATAAATCACGCCACAATGATCAACAGAAGAAAACGACCCCTAGAAATATTCTTCTATGCTCTCCAATGTCATCAACAGTTCAATAATTAAGTTGCAAGCCTGATAGAAAAGCAACACCAGTTCAAACAGCTGACTTATAGGTCTTTCAGTCATGGAAGACCCTAAAAAACACCAAGAAACTCTTCCTAACAAGTAGATCATACCTCCCAAGGTTGATCAACAACCTTAAATACACTCAACATCACCAAAAATCATGGAATGCACTTGCAGGTTTGAGATTAGGAGCATATATGAACCATGGCAAGTTTGAATCCTTTCAACAATGCAGGTAACTTATTTATAGGTCTGGAATAACAATGTATACTATGGTTACAAACCCAAAATAGCCCACAAACTCACCTAAACTTCATTTGAATACCCGGGGGGAGGGAGGGGGGAGGAGTGGACATCAAAGTGAACTAGATTTCAGATATATACAAGATTGTTTAAACCCTATGTTACATAGGGACGCTTCCCCACCCCTCAAACCCCCATCCCTGTCCCTTGAGGCATTTGGGGGATGACGAGACATTATGGGACATCCCCTAGCCGTCCCCCCCAAATCTGGAAAATGCAGAAATGTCCCGAAACATGTCCCCAAAAATGGGGATAGCAGAAAACAGATAGGGGATGCTTGGCCATCCCCAAGGTGGCTGGGGACATTTGCCTTGGGGATAGCCATGCATACCGTAACCGTCTCGAGGATAGCCAAGCATCCCTTGTTGAAAAACAAATTTTAATAGTGTTTTTAAAAATAATAGTTCATAACACTAAAAAAAAGACTGTTCAATATATCATGACAGCATTATAACAACGACGTAAAATGACAACATTATAACAACAGCAATAAATATATCATGACAACACTATAACAGCAACGACAATTAAATTAATCATGACAACAGTGATAGCAACAACTATAGTATAACATCAATAAATATATCATGATTCAGATTCATAGTTAATGATATAAGTTATATAACAATTAATATTAACAGAAATAATTTGGATTTCTGATTTCAATGTTTCATTGTTCAAAAAAGCATCAAAATTCAAAATTCTTCATATGGTATTAGAGTGCAAAAGAGATTAAAGGTACATTTGCCACGGTCTAGTACAATGTGGTATTGTGTGAGAAGTGCAAACAAACAATTTCTTTATGGAATGTGGCTGGCATGCAGGCTCCTATAGATGTCATCCAACATCATTTTAACATTGTCATTGTCATGTTATGTTGTTGCTGTTATACTGGTGTTATTAACTTGTAGAGACTTGATTCTCTCTCTCTCTCTCTCTCTATATATATATATATATATATTGCCGTTCCCTCGCCGTCCCCAAAAAATGGCCCTCGGATTGCTGTCCCCGAAACACGTTCCTTACCATCCCACCCCCGTCTCGGAAATGCCCTAAAACATAGTTTAAAGCACTAAGTCTCAGGTGTATGGGCATATATGGACATGACAGGTCTGGAAACTCAGTTCAAGCTGTTGTAGATGATGATGTAGGTCTGCTAGACTGAAATTGTGGGTTCTGGCAGCTAGAAAGGTCATTAAACACTTCTTCCAATCCGCATAGAACATTTGCCATTGTTGGCAAATATTAACAAACACTTCCAACACTACAAACACCTTCATAGAACTAGGAATTAAGAAGCATATATGTCTGCTACTAATTTTTTGTCATACCCAGTGCTGAATGGGTTGCTAGAACATGGGTGACCAGCACAAAAATATCTAAAACTCTTCTCAAACTCGCTTGTTCAACGTGATAATGATTGTAAATGATGTCTAACAGCTAGGCACAACATATAAAGGTGAAAATGCCCTCAAAACCTAGATGTTCTAGCCTAGACGACTCATGCCAAGTATTCAGGTGCCCTTGCAAATGGTACGACTACTCATAGAAATTCAAATAATTTGCAATCAACCTCAAAAAACACCTAAAAGGGCTTGCCCAACAATGTGGAAATCTGTTATTGCAGCCTTAATTGATTTTTAGATCCTTCAACACATTTCCCAAGCAAACTTGAATGGTACAGTGACCGGCCCAACTACGACACAAATCAAAATCCCCAAGTGTATGGCTAGTCAATAGAGAGCTTAAAATCTTAATGAAAATCATCAACAACCCCTGCAAAAATGACAACAAACAAACCCCAAAACTCATGCACTCAAAAAACTTTAATAGCTTCTTTCTTTTTTAAAACCCAGGTTCTAGAACTCAATGAACCAATTTGATTCCTGCGTGAAATCACTCTACCAGCTAGGAAGAATCTTTCAGCACTGAAACTATTGATTTGATGAGGGTTTTTGTTGTCAATCAACCTTCGACTAACTTCTCTATTCACTCCATCAACAACCTGTTGGTGAAAATCCACCTAGATCATATGATAAGAAATATTTGCAAACTCAACTGAAAGTTTGCCAATGAAGTCATATTATGGCTGATTGGAATGATATCAACAATTCTAACATTGAAATTTTGTTGCATATTCCACCATGGTACATTCCTACCATCATCATTAACCTCTAAAAATCCTTGTTGATGATCTTTTACAAACTAATGAACAAAGTAGCTCAACTATGCTAATGCTGTGCTACTCTGATTTTCATGTGAACTTCATCCAGAGGGTGTTTGATGATGCTTAAAGTTTTAACACTAGAACCAATGCTCTCCGAACAACTAATCTCAAAATCTTGATTGTACTCCTCTCCTTGTGGCAATTCCATAAAATCAACCATCATGCCATGATGATTCAATTCACTATGATTCACAATAGGAAACAAACCATCATGAGAAAATTGTTCTTTTAATCCCATGAGATTATATTCTTGATGTTCTTCCCCAATACTTTCAACATGCATCACAAAAAGCAGATTATGAAATACTAACTCTACAACCATGTGTGGAGGATATTTACATCCTCTTGTTTGTGCCCTTTCTTCCTCATCTTGACTTTGGCTCTTGCCCATGTTTGGACATTATCTCCATTCTCTTGCATGTGACGACACGAGATCCACATTTACACATTCCTGTCAATACAATCTTTCTTCCCTCATCTTGGAATTTCAACCCCATTGCAAATTCAGGGTGATCTCTCCCAATGAATGAAACCATTGAATGCCAAGAACAACATAGGTATCTCCATTGCTCACCACGTAGAAATCATCATTGACTTCGTAGTTGCCCAATAGTAGACTGAACTATGGAATCCTCCTTGAGCAAGAAATACTGAACCCATTAGCAACCATAACTCTAAAGCCTTCAAATCATTCAGGCTTGAGGCCTCTTTGTGCTACAACTCCTTTGTCAATGAAGTTGTAACACTTGTGTCAATGAGAGCAACAATTTTCTGCCCACATAACATCCCAGGAACCCATAAAGAATCAATCTTTTGTAGACTTGAAAGTTGGGTGAAAGTGCCTTCACTTCCCCTTGCTTATGTTCTTTTTCGTCCTTCTTCTTCCACACTTTCCTCCGTACTAGTCTGCTGTTCTGAATTTTTTGATTCAAAACTATCAGTTGAATATGCCTCCAATTGTCGATTCTTGCCTTTCTCAAAACATTCATGGTCTGGGGCCCATGGTTCCTTGCATGTAAAGAATAGTGTCTTCCTCAGTTCATTTCAGAGGTCTTCATCCATGTTTTTTGAAGGTAGATCTTTGGACTGATTTGACTCTTTCGTAAAATGTTACTTGTCTTTTTCATTTTGAAAGGTCTTTGATGGAAATTTACTCTTTGGAGTAGGAAGCTCCACACCCCTTGCCTTTTTGATAGCTTCTTGGAGAGTTGGTGGGTCAAAGGATTTTATCAACCGTCTAAGTGGCTCCATTAGTGCTTCACTGAAAAGGACTACAAGTCTTCTTTCCAAGATGTTAGGCACCATCACAAAGAGTCTTTGAAACTCAACAATGTAGGCATCAATTGAACCATGTTGTTTCAACTGTTTAAGTTCTCTAAGCTGCATCTCAAGATCCTTTTTATCAAATCTTTCAATGAGCTTGTTTGTGAAGTCATCATAGGTGGTAATAAAATGTTTGCCCAGTGTTAGCAAGCCATGGTACCACCATTTGTGGGATACTCCATCTAAATTCAAAGTGGCAAAATTGATTGCCTCTTCTTTTGGCATTGGTCTTAGGGACAAAAAAATATCTAGCTTCTAGACGAAAGCACAAGATGTGCACTTATCACTCCCATCAAAGCGTGCTAATGTTATCTTCCCAAGATCTTCCTGATAGTTCCTCTACATCATAGGACCTTTGTTATCAACTCTTCCACCACCTCTCTTCTGCTTCTTGTTTGTGAATTGTTCGAGAGTCAAAATATCACGGATTTCCAACGAAAGAGTGACATATTCTACATAGCTAGCGTTCATTTCATTCGTCATCAAAATTTGGGCTTCCAAAACAACTTGACCCTCCTCCCTATGTGGAAATGTAGGTTGGAGAGGTCTAGGAATAGACCCAGAAGCTGCTCCAACAATGTGTCCATTATTGTTCTGTTGATTATCGATGTTGGAAGAAGTTACCGCATTATGAATTGAAGTAACTTGTAGCATATTCTGATCCATTTTGGCCAACATCTGTGACATTATGTCAAACATAGTATCAAACTTTCTCTTTGCTCTGGAATTCAAACTATTTGGTGGGGTTGTTCCCTTATCCCTTTTTGCCATGTTTTCTGATGAACTGTCATTGTCACTAGCGGGATGTTGTCTAACTCTTAGAACTTTTGAAAAAGTTTCTTCAACTGGGCTTTGAGGTATCTAATTTAGTTGTCTTTTTTGCTCTTTAATATAATATCAGCTGCATCACAAGATTAGGAGTACAGGCTATTAGGAACACTAGCTCTGCAAATCTCCATTCCTTTCCTTTCTGATCATCCAAATCTCGGTAGGGACAGGGTGAGAGCATACTGTGTTTTGGATTATTAAACCAAGTCAAAAACTGAAAGTAAGGCATTAGGCGGTAAGCCAACTGACTTATTCAATGGAGTGCATAAATGGTACTGAAAGAAGTAAACATCCACTTTTTAGGAGGAATTACAAGGGCACATCCGCTTACTAGAAGATGAAAAACAAGCTTCTACCACTTATCTAGTCAGAGCGATTACAATATACCACTTGTTGATTGGGGTAAGTTTCAACATTAAACCAGAACAATCTCACTAGCAACACTACTATCCAGTGTTACAATTTGGAATGAGTGAGAATGATAGCTTTTGTGCAATATCCCCTTATAATTTTTTCCCAGTTTTACATGATCAATTTCACCCTTTAATGTTAGATAACAAGATAATCCAACTGAAATGAAACCCTTCACTTTTTGATCACCCAAATTCTAGTGAGGGCAAGGGAGAGCATATGGTGCAAGGAGATCATTAGATGAAACTAAACTGAAAGTACAATACTGAAATCAACCCTTCTGTGATGTCCCCGTCTCTTTCCTAAAGCAAAAGGCAATTGAAATTAATTAAGTAATCAAATAGTCTTTATTTATTTTTAAGACTTATGAAATATTTAAGTGATTATTTTTGGATTTTATTAAAGTTATTGATTAATGATAAATACGTGATACTTTATAAAGTCTCTATACAAAATTAAAAAAAAGTATTCTGTTGCAAAAACGAAAAGATTCAGTTACGTACTTCTTTAAGGCATTCTTGGGCAAGCTAAAGGGTATCATGGAAGAAGGAAAAGTAACTAGTTTTGAATTTGTTTTGAGAATGACAACTCTCAGGAAAACTGTAGCCATACAGGATGTAGCTCCTGAGATGGCTAATCTTCATAAACGGAGCAATTGGCTGTAAGTCGGCATTAGAAGGAGAGTATTGTAGATGGGTTGGAGCAAATTTGGCTTGCATGGGAAAATTGACAGAATTATTCAAGGCTCGACTTTGGCCTTCTATTCTATTTCTGCTGTAATCACAGTTGGTAATGATCCCAATAGGTGGAAAGATATCTGAAGTTCATACAGAGGCAATGGAACACGTCTCTCTGCCACCCACACTTCATGGTATTCATGGTATTAATATGGTAATATCTGTTTAGCAGGCATACTGGAAGATTGTCAAGTCGTAGTTTATTTCCATCTACATTGGCGTCGGTTATTCACGGGTTCTGTCTTTGTTCATTTATTCCTTAATTGTGATTGTTGCAGACTATTATCCTTGCCATCAAGAATATTGGAAGAGGTGAGCAATTTGTATACAAAGTCCCTGTTCATCACGATTATACTAAAGGGTCACTTATGGTTTGGTTTCGTATTGATTTGGATTGCCGGAGGATGTCCAAGTGCTGAGTCATTCTAAAGACCCCGATATCGGGTGAAACAACCAATGTGTCTGTATTGCTACTTGCGCCTTGGATATAGAAGAAAATGCTGCTGGCATTGACCATTGTGGAGTTCGGATATTATGCTTACATATATGTTGCGGACGAGACTTTCATCAGCGTTTGAAGTTAAGTTCTCTATCGTCTTATTTTGGCTGGTCAACTAAGTTTCGTGTATGAGTGTTCGAAGAATGTTTAATAGTTCCGTGCTGAGTCTAAATATTCTGTGAAGTAGCGTTGCTATGAATTTTAGTAATGTTCCTGAAGCAATATGTTAACTATGCTTTGAATCAACTGTTCATTGTCATTGTTTTGAGGTCTAATCTTAATAATATTCATTGTAATATTGGGAACAATTATTCTATTTGATTTTGCAATGCTGGGTCGTATTACAACATGCAATATTACTTTCTATGCAACCATTTTTCATAAGTCTTTTTGAGTCAATATTTCCAACACAGCACAAACCATCCTGTGAGACCATTGGAACAACAAAGCAAATTACATTTGATCTTGTATATTTGAGTCAGGTACATTACACCTTCACTTTTTGGTCACCTAGATCTCAGTGCGGGCAAGGTGAGAGCATACGGTGAACAGGGGATTGTTAGCTGAAACTGGAAATACAATACTAAAATGAAGCAAGTCCACCACTTATTTAGCGGAAGTGGAAATACAAAGTATTGAAATGAAATGTCTGGGTGGCTAGAAAGTAAAATGCTGGAAAGGAAATGTTTGGGCGGCAAGCCAATCCCTTCCGCTTTTCAATGGGCAGTACAAGAAAATAAATTGCAAAAATATTAAAAGGTTGATCAGTACTACTGATTCAGCGTTACAATATGAGGAATAATCTGCAAGTACAATGAGATATATGTATCTAAAGTACTCCAAAATGTTAGGGAATGAAGTCCAAATTAGAACAAGCTATCAAACTATGAAATAAATCCAAAACTAAAGTTTTTACCAAGTTTGATATGAAATTGCATCGTTCAAAAATTCTGATCACAAATACACCGAACGCTCACCTCTTCACCAAAACACCTCCGATTGGTGTCAAACGAAATGCAAATGAGGCATAGAGGAGGGGCGACCAAGACCAAACCATGAAACAACACCAAACAGCCTCCGATTATTTGTGCACGCTTCCCAATGTATAGATAGAGATGGTATGACCTCCTAGAAGAGGGTGACCAGCATAGAAAATCTGAAACCTCACAATAAAATCTGAAAAATGGAACAATGAGGCGCCTAGGATAGGAAAGCAATTGGAGCCAACACCCAGAACCCAACAAAAATTGCATGGAGAGCTATGGTAAAAAGTGTGCTTCAGCCAAGCACTTTCAAGAACACCAAAAACTGATAAAACCACTCCAAAATCAGAAAACATCAAATAAATCCATCATCAATAAGCTCAAACTGCACTTCTAAGTGAAGAACAACCACAATATCAGCTAGGTACTATCCTACAAGTACGAAATTGAGAAGGGGCTAGGAGGTATGCATTCCTCGAAGCAAGGGTCTAAATAAATTTCAGCTACACTTCGTTGTATTAGCAAATGGATAATCAAAAGTGAGAGCAAGGCCTCATATTTATAACTTTCTCCACCCAGGAATTCAAACTTCTTTTCCCTCCAAATATGGCGCCCAAATGAGGATTCACATTTCACTTTAATTTGCATTTGATTTCATGAAACTAGGCGTCCAAATACACCTAAGCATATAAACTTTATAAAATGCAAATATTCACAAGTTGGGCGTCCAAAATAACTTAAATGAAATAACTTTATAATATTCAAATATTTCCCAAGCTAGGCGTCCATTTTTGCCTTATCAAATATTTCACTTAGAAACATTATGCTCATCAAATATTAAATCACTTAAGTCTTGACTCACCAAAACAGGCTTCAAGAAAGTTGGAGACCAAACTGCCCAAATTGCCTTGCCAAAAATAGCCATTGCTCTGAAATGTTGAACTGTTGCTAAGAATATGTAATGTCCCCTTTTTCGGCGTGATCATGTTTGATGGTGGTTAGCCTATTACTTAGACTCTTGTAGGCTAACAGGTTGGTTAGAGGGTCAGTGGTACTTTCTGGAGAGTTTGATTGTTCTGGCTTTCAGAGCCCAGTGACTGGTTCACAACAGGCGTTGGCAGTGCAGGAGTCGACAGCTTCTGACGGCACAGGATTATATGGTGTTTTGAGTGAGTTATGGGTTTTTAAGTGATTTAAATATTAATTGATTTAATATTTAATTATAAAGTCAAATTGACTTTATATTTTTAAATCACTTAAATATTTTCTAAAAAGTGATTTAATATTTTAAATCACTTAAATGAATAAAGTGCGCCAAGTATTTAATTCATGAACTATTGAGATGAATTAAATATTATTTAAAAAGATTTTTAAAACCTAAAAATGGCGTACTTTCTTGGAATGCGTGCCTTTGCATAAAAGGGCATTTTTGGCAATAGAAACTCATCTTTGACAATTTCACTTGCTTTGTGCCATTTTTACTGTGCATTCTCTTGTGACCAGGGTTTGAACATTATTTCCATTGAGGAACGATAACTCTTCAGTGTTGAGTGCTTTTGAGGCTGTGAAAGATCAGCTGAATCAGTACAGTTGAGAGCTTCACACAGAGGTTCTACAGATACAGACAGAGGCTTTACATATTCAGATTTTCTTATTATTTGCAAATAAATGAGGGTTTCTTCTTGGTGGCGCATCCTTCTTCAGAGTCAGAGGCCTCCAGCAGAGATTCTTTGCATTCTTTCTTTGGCCATACATTTACCTTGGTTTTTGTGCCTCTCTGGAAAAGGCGTGTGATGGGTTTTAGAGAAACGCCTTCCCTTTGGTTCATTACAGTGCTTCATCTTTGGCGTCTTGCATTTCCAGAGCCTTGTACCACGTTTCTGAGTGGGAGAAGTTAGATCTTGAGCTTGGGCGAGCCTATATGCTTGATTTCACCATTTCCGGCTGTCAATCTGGCAACTTCTTTATTTAAATAATCTGGAGCTATTTTGGTATGTGTATCACTTGCATTCTATTTGTCTCAATAAAATAATGCAATCTACACTCTCTTTCTGAAGCAAATAGTGTTACTTTTCATTTTATGAGCAATTATGATGTGCGCCCCTTCTCTTCTGTCTATTAAGAATTCTCTAAAAAACTAAATAACACCTTAAGACTTAAGAAAAATTGGGGTTTCGAGTTGAGAGCCAGCAGGGCTCATCACAGAATAGCATTGCCAAAAATAGCACTTACTAAAAATAGCATACTGCTAAAAATAGTAAGTGACTCCAAAGTCATTTTAAGCACAAACTGGGCAGCCGTCACAACTTACTAAAAATAGCAAGTCTGGAAAAGTCATTTGATGCAGATACATGTTATACCATTATGAAGCTCTTTGAAAACCTAAAAAGACCCAAAAACCCTTCTGCCAAACTCCTACATGCAACCCCTAATTGAAATGCATGGCATACCCCTGATTGAAATGCATGTCACATTCTTTTGAAGCTTTTTGAAAGCCTAGAAAGACCCAGAAGACAAATTGCGAATCTCTTGCATGCAACCCTTGAAAGCTCAGAAGGAAACCTCCTAGAAATAGGAAACCCTAATTCTGCCCCTGATTAACCTACAGGCATCCGGAGATAGGCTAACAGTTACTGTAAAGCGTAGTGCTAAAAATGGGGACATTACATTTCGGTGGTATGACCATCCAAAGCATTACAATGCTAGCACATATGCATTGTAAGCATAAATAAAGAGGGTTATTTGCTGATCAAGTGTTGATGTAAAATCACACTGTTGTAGCACCCCAAACAATACCCCAAATCATTAATAAACCCACCTTGCTTGGAGCAACAATGTATGTTGATAAATGGTAGATATTATGCTGGTACAGAGCTGTAATTCATTGGAAATTGTGCTGCAACAGCTCTGAACAGCAAGAAAAACACTAAAAAATCTTCATCAACTGTCATCCAACACACCCAACATGAAAAAGAATTGAAACACCACTTCCAACCATGCCTAAACATTCAGCAAATCTTACTGAAAAGAGGACATATCAGACTGTAATGGAAATCAGACTTATACAGGTCTGATATGGGCACTGGTACAACAGGTACAACACTTAAAGTGACATCATAAGTCTTCTAACATTCGTTTCTCCATCTTCCAATGATCTGTTCTCTTCAAATAGTAAGAAGGCACCCCCTTTCGAAGTGAAAAGAGCTCCCAAAACTAGGTGCTCAGGTTCCCAACTCATTTGTCCCTCTCTAACACCATGGCATGACCTGTACCATATTTGTACGACCTGTTCTTTGTGACTACAACACCTTGGTAGAGTGTACGACCTGTAATGATGAGGAAAAATAGAATCTAAATAGAAATCAAAGGAAATGAAACACTCAGCAAATTTACCAATAAAGAGGCAACCAGCTGGAATGGTACGACCAGCTATGAGTCCCCCAAAATCGCCTTCCAACGAACACCTTTCAGAAAACTCTGAATCTTTCTAACCACCACTCCAGATTAGCAACTCAAAACACTGCAAAATTCTTCATTCTGCAACCCAAACTGAAAACATCAATTTGTAGTACAACTCTAATCCTTGGATGGAATTACCAAGACCTACTAGGGTTTTTTTCATCCCCTAAACCAGTTACTCCAAGAGGGTTTTTGTCCTCAAGAAGCTTGTGAAGAACTCAAGTTCATTTCAACAACGTAACAATATCATATTTTCAAGTCTCCTCTTCAAATAAACCTACATCCTCCTTATATAGCTTTTTGGAGGGAAATATTCAATTTAAAACTATGTTCCACGGTGTTTCGGGGACGGGGACGGGGGGATGGCAGGGGACGCGTTTCGGGGACGACAGTCTGAGGGCAGAGTTTTGGGGACGACGGGGGGACGGCGATATAGGAATTATATATATATATATATGAATTTTTAAAAATATATTATATATAGATAGAGAAAGAGAGCAATTTGAAATATCAAATATGTGCAACAATATGACAATATATATATATATATATATATATATATTATATGAATTTTTAAAATATTATATGTATATATATATATATAGATAGTGTTGATTTAAGGTAGCTTCGGTCAGATATAAATGATGATTGCATTTATGCATTATCATCATTTATATATAATCGAAATCTACTATAATATCTGCAAGTAAGTTATTCAAAATTCTGATCATGAGTAAATTCAAAATCAAATACTGATCGTACTTAACATACACTAATCGCTGTTTGCTAAATACATGCGGGTGTTTGGAGATTAGCCACCGATAATTATCGGTTGGCTAAGAGGAGTCTGTGTACTCAAAGGACACGTCCCATGAGCGGACGTGTCACATCGTCTCATGAGACGTGTCTCTCCCCTTCAAGATATAAAGACATAATTCCATCTTCTATTGTAGTATATCGAAATACATTAATATTCTGCAATAAGAAGATCAGAAACAAAACATTAGAATTCTGACGTAGAATACATACACAAAATTTTTAGATTTAGGATTTGCTTATTCTCTACATAGAATATAATCTGATTAGATTTGGTTACTTTCACATGGTATCAGAGCCAGGTTGAGAAAATCCGAATCAAATCTAGATATCAAATTATTTAGAAAAATCGCATTTTTTAGAAATCAATACACATCACATTCTTCATAATGTCAAGTGTGATCAGATTTGAAGACCGTCTTGAAGGTGCAAGCAACTTCACATCATGGAAATTCAGAATCATGATGATTCTAAAAGAAAATAAGTTAGATTCATTTGTGAAAGAAAACAAGAGAGAACTAGAGGATGATCCAGAGAAAACTCAATGGATTGAGAACAATGAGAAAACCATGACAATTTTAGTAGATGCAATTAGGGACCATATAGTACCTATTTTGTCAAAATATGAGACTGCATATCTAATGTTTGAATCCCTTGAGAGCACCTTTGAAATAAACAACACCAGTAGGACGGTTGCATTAAAAAGGCAACTTAACAATGTTCAAATAAACAAAGGAGAATCTATCAATGCATACTTCATGAGAATCACTGAACTAAGAGATCAACTATCAACAATTGGATATCAAATTGATAGCAAGGAGTTAACACTAATAGCTCTAGGAGGCCTATCAAACTCATGAGAATCATTTGTTCAAGGAATAAGTGCGAGATCTAAACTCCCTAAATTTGATAGGCTAAGAACAAACTGCTTACAAGAAGAAACGAGACTCTTGACAAAAGAAAACAAGCATAAACCCATAGATGAGGATATTCATGTGTTAAACACAAATTCTCCTAAGAAAGGTAAGAAGAAAAACTTCAAGAGAAAGAAGAATTCTTATGGGAAGGGATCATCCAAGAAAAGGAAAGACATCTCCCAAATACAATGTTTCAGATGTGATCAATATGGACACTATGCAATGAAGTGCCCTGATAGAACAAAACAACAAGCATCTTTTGCTAAAGTGGAAAAAAAAACAAATACAGACTATGACTCTGAGAAATTTGTCTTCTATTCAGCCCTATCAAGTCAAGTATCTAACAATATCAACAACTGGGTAATTGATAGTGGTGCATCAAGGCATATCACAGGGTTCAGAGAACACCTAGATACTATGACTGAAGAAACTGATGAAGAAGTAACTATTGGGGATGATTTTGCACATCCCGTAAAAGGGGTTGGAACTTGCACCATCAAATTGAATTCTGGTCTCTCCCTACAACTCACTGGAGTCTTATTTGTACCAGGAATAAAGAGGAATCTAATATCCATCTTTGCTCTTGAAGACAATGGATATAGGGTTACCTTTATGGATGGAAAAGTTTTGGCATGGCCAAAGAACTCCACTATAAAGAAAGCACAAACTATAGGTATAAGACAAGGTTATCTTTACAGACTGTGCACTGACATTAAACAAGCCCTTACCCTTGAGACTTCAGATTCAAATGAAATTTGGCATCGAAGATTAGGACATATTCATTTCCGTGCCCTACCCTCTGTGGAAAAACTAGTAACTGGATTGCCTAAATTAAAACAAATTCATGAAGGAGCTTGTAAAGGGTGTGCCCTAGGAAAGAATACAAAGGGATCCTTCCAAAATAGTTTGAGTAAAACCAAAAATGTGTTAGAACTGGTCCACTCTGACTTATGTGGACCCATGTCTGTACCCTCCATGGCAGGCTTCCTATATTATGTAATATTTATAGATGACTTCTCTAGGAAGACCTGGATTTATTTTCTTAAGTGTAAAGAGTCAATAGAAATCCTTAAAAGGTTTAAGGAGTTCAAAGCTCTTACTGAAAACTTCTCCGGGAAGAAAATCAAAATTTTAAGGACAGACAATGGGAAGGAATACACCTCTGAAATCTTTAAGGAATTTTGCATGAATGCTGGGATTAAGAGGGAGTTTACAGTAGCCTACAACCCTCAACAAAATGGTGTTGCTGAAAGGAAAAATAGAACTATTGTAGAAACTGCTAAAGCAATGTTGTTTGACCAGAACATAGAAACCTCATTTTGGGCAGAAGCCTCTAGAATTGCTGTATACATCCAAAACAGATGTCCACATTCTCATCTAGATAACAAGACTCCTGAAGAAGCTTTTACTGGCATAAAACCTGACATTAGTCACTTAAGGATCTTTGGTTGCCCTGTCTACATTCATGTACCTAAAGAAAAGAGATTCAAACTAGAACCTTCTGGAAAGAAAGGGGTATTTGTGGGATATAGTGAAACCTCTAAAGCCTATAGAATATTCATACCCTGGCAGAAACAGATTGAACTAAGTAGAGATGTCATATTTGAGGAAGACATTGCATGCAAAAGGGCAAGAAGTTCAAATGAGATAGAAATTCAAAATTCCCCTAGAGTCTTAGAAGAGGAACCTACTCCTGAGATTCAGAGGGAGTATCCTGAAGAAATCATAAGTGAATTTCAATCTGCTTCAGAAGAGAATCCAAATGACAACAGCAAGAAGAGACCACTTTGGGCTAGGAAGATGATTAAAGAAGCTGAGAATCATGCAACACCCAAGGGAACCTTTAGGGAAAGTAAGAAACCCAAAAGATTCTCAAGCTATGTTGCCTTAATGAATGAGATCATCAGTTCAGAACCCACCAGTGTTACAGAAGCTTTCAAACATCAAGTATGGAAGGATGCAATGACGGAAGAGTATCAGTCCATTTTGAAAAATGATGTGTGGGATATAGTGCCTAGACCAAAAGAGAAATCTGTTCTCTTCCAAATGGCTCTTCAAAATCAAACATGCTGCTGATGGTAGTATAGAAAAACACAAGGCACGTTTTGTGGCCAGAGGTTTCTCACAAAAGGAAGGTATTGATTATGAAGAGACATTTGCACCTGTTGGCCGGTACACATTTGTGAGATCAGTGATAGCTATTGCAGCAGCTATAGGGTGGAAGATCCATCAAATGGATGTGAAAACTGCCTTCCTGAATGGGACCATTGAAGAAGAAGTCTATCTAGAGCAGCCTGAAGGTTTTGTGATACATAAACCTGACTCACATGTATGCAGATTAAAGAAAGCTCTATATGGACTTAAACAGGCTCCCAGTGCCTGGTATGAAAGAATTGACAGCTATCTCTTGGGACTAGGATTTTCCAAGAATGATGCAGATCCAAATCTTTATTTTAAGGTAATTAAAGGTGATATGCTAATAATTATTTTATATGTTGATGACTTGCTAATAAAAGGAGAAGATCACCTCATTGCTCAAGGTAAAAAGGATCTAATTTCAGAATTTGACATGAAAGACTTGGGCATTTTACATTACTTCCTGGGTTTAGAAGTCTGGCAGAAATCAGATGGCATCATACTAAATCAAGGAAAGTATACTATTGATATTCTGAAGCGATTTGGGATGTTGGGTCTAAAGTGATTTGGGATGTTGGATTGTAGACCCATGTCTACACCTATGGAAACCAACTTACACAAATTAAAAGAAGCAGCAGGAGAATCCAAGTTTGCAAATCCCACTCTATATAGACAGATAATTGGATCATTGATGTACTTGGTTAACACCAGACCTGATATTTGCTATGCAGTGAATGCTCTAAGCCAGTTCATGTGTGAGCCAAAGGAAATTCACCTTGTTGCTGTGAAGCACATATTGAGATATCTTCAAGGCACTATTGGATATGGTCTTCATTACAGAAATGACCAACTAGATTTACATGGATACTCTGATTCAGATTGGGCTGGAAGTGTAACCGATCGGAAAAGCACATCAGGATGTTGCTTCAGTTTAGGATCGGCTATGATCTCTTGGATCAGCAGAAAACAATCTTCAGTGGCACAAAGCTCGACGAAAGCTGAATATATTGCAGCCTCTATGGGGGCAAGAGAAGCAGTATGGCTCTGAAAATTGCTTGTGGGACTCTTTGGTGAGCCTTTGAATCCGACTCTTATCCATTGTGATAATCAGAGTTGCATTAAACTTTCAGTAAATCCAGTATTCCATGATAGATCTAAGCATATTGAGATCCCTTACCATTATGTAAGAGACATGGTAGAAAGGAATGTGATTCAGTTGGAGTATATTAGTATAAATGATCAAACAACAGATATTCTCACCAAGCCTCTCTCCATAATTAAAGTTGAACACTTCAGGAAGAAACTTGGTATGGTTGAAATGTAATTTGATATTATGATTGAAATTCAAATTGTTTAGTTGTACTAATATATTTAAAAGATGTTTAATGTGTAAACTCTTTTGTCATGTGTGTGACTCCATGACTTTATGGGCTCTCTCTCCCCCTGTGTACATTATTAAAAGGTGACGATCTTTCTGATAATGAACACTTGTATTTGACATTGTAAAGTGACGACTCTACAATGATGAGTTGAACTATCATGATAGATATCATGTGACTTGATATCTGTGGACATGTCATGATAATATCTCGTGGACATTTTGATAGATATCATGAGACTTGATGTCAATTGAAGATCATTATGATCCTTATGAGATAATCATGGTGGATAAATATATATATTCGTGGATATGCCATGAATTATTATGGTAGACATCATGAGACTTGATGTCAGTGCACATACCATAATGAAGACGTGTTATGAAGAATGTCATGTGACTTGACAATTTTTGGAAACATATCATATCTTCAATGTCACGTGTAAGGTGATATCTCTACTTACTTGTTTTGAGTTATCTTCCCTAGCTAAGAGGGAGTGTTGATTTAAGGTAGCTTCGGTCAGATATAAATGATGATTGCATTTATGCATTATCATCATTTATATATAATCGAAATCTACTATAATATCTGCAAGTAAGTTATTTGAAATTCTGATCATGAGTAAATTCGAAATCAAATACTGATCGAACTTAACATACACTAATCGCTGTTTGCTAAATACATGCGGGTGTTTGGAGATTAGCCACTGATAATTATCGGTTGGCTAAGAGGAGTCCGCGTACTCAAAGGACACGTCCCATGAGCGGACGTGTCTACACTTTGTGGAGACACGTCCTCTCATGAGATGCGTCTCTCCTTGAGGTGTGTCTCCCCTTGAAGATATAAAGACATAATTCCATCTTCTATTGTAGTATATCGAAATACATTAATATTCTGCAATAAGAAGATCAGAAACAAAACATTAGAATTCTGACATAGAATACATACACATAATTTTTAGATTTAGGATTTGCTTATTCTCCACATAGAATATAATCTGATTAGATTTGGTTACTTTCACAGATAGATAGAGAAAGAGAGCAATTTGAAATATCAAATATGTGCAACAAAATATGACAATATGTGCATAGATAAAGAGTATAACAGCAGTATAACAGTGATATAACAGCAATATAAAGATAAAGGTAAACACTAACAACAATGCCAATAACTTAACTATTAAATATAAAAGCATTTTGTTCAATTTTAGGTTGAATGACTAAAGTAAATATAATAATATTTTATTATTTAGTCAATGCCATTCAAATGGGGATAAAACATTTTTATCAAATCTAATGAAATATTTAATATTTGATTATAAAACATTTAATATTTAATATTTGATAAAACATTTAATATTTAATATTTGATAAAACATTTAATATTTAATATTTAATATTTGATAAAATATTTAATATTTATCAATTATCAAGCAATTTTTATTTAATTTGACAATAATATTAAATAGTTTGTTTAAAAATTAAATGTTTTATCAAATATAATGAAATATTTAATATTTAATATTTATAAAACGATTGTTATTTAATGAAATATTTAATATTTACCAAGTAATTTTTATTTAATTTGACAATAAAATTAAATAGTTTGATTAAAAATTATTATTTTTATCAAATATAATGAAATATTTAATATTTATCAAGCAACTTTTATTTAATTTGCCAAAAATCAAAACATTTTTTACTTTGACGAAAGGGGGGAGGACTTCTAGCCGTCCCCTAGCTGTTTCGGGGATGGCTAGGCGTCCCCTTTTATTTTCCAGCCGTCCCCTTTTTTGGGGACGCGTTTCTTGTCGTCCCCTAGTTTTGAAAAATTAGGGGGGACGCCTAGGGGACGTCCCCTGCCATCCCCTTGTCCTCGAAATGCCACAAGGGATGGAGACGTAGGGTTTGGGCGGGGGGGACGCGTCCCCGTGTAACACAAATTTAAAAATATAAGAATTCTCTTTTTCTCTCACAAAGACTTTTTAGGAAATTTATTATTACTTTTAATGAGAAGAGACCCCAAAGTCTAGGTGTCCAACATAAAATACAACCTAACACCTTTTCAACGAGCTATTACACTAAATTATTCTTTTAATATTTCCCAACGGAAGACAACTTAAGTGAATTAATTAAATAATAATTCAATAGCTTACCCAAGTTGTAGAAAGATTTGAAACTACATCAGAAACAAACTTTGAACATACCAACATGATTCTAAAGACTTGGGATGATGATCAAAGCCAACTAGGTGATTTATTAAAAATAGATTGCTCCTCCAAGAAGTTTGGAGAAGCCACCAAAAGTCAGAATTCACTTTTGAAAGAGTCATAGTGATCCACATTGCTTACTGAGCTCATTTCCATGAACCAAAGTCACTATAACCAACCCCAAGCACTCCAAGAAGTTTGGAGTTCTCCCCAACTCACCAAGAAGCTTACAAGAAAACTTGGAAACTGATCTAAATGCTCACAAATTGATTATGCTCAAAATGGATACATTACAATATATGACAAAGTTGGAACCAGGTTCCAAGTCCATGATGACTACACTACCACCATCTGTAATGTCCTTGGTAGAACAATTAGATCAAATTCACTAAATATTTTTGCAATCAACTCAATCCTAACTCTTTCTCTAACCAATTTCTTGATGTGGGCAAGAAAATGGTCTTAGGGAAATAATTCATTGGAATAGAGCTTAGGTACAAACTTTAAAGTTAATTGTGACATTGCTTCAATGTTTGTAGTGGTCATCTTAGACTTGGGGAGAATATTTTTATAGTGTGGGCCTTGACAAATAAATTTATAGAAAAGGAACTTCCTAGGAAGATTGGAAGAGGCGCTAGTTAGAATTGTGCCTTAGAAGGGTTAGTGGTGAGTGCAAGATGTTTACTGCAATAGGGAGTGGTGGAGTTTGTAATGAGGTGCTTGTTTCCTTCCTAAGGATTTGTAGCTACCAAACAAAAAATGCAAGGAAGAATGTGGCAATGAAAGTAGTGGCTGTTCTAAAGAATGTTGCAAGAAAAGAGAATTGAACTAAAGTTGATTGGAATTTCTTTTTCAAGGAAGATTCTGTGTTTGAGGAAGAATAAATTTAAACTCAGCAATGGTGGTAGGATATGAAGATGGCTTGACCTAATATTTTGTAGTAAGAAACAATTGCCTATTTCATTTTCTTGGCTTATTAAACGAGAAAGTATTAATTTAGGTTTTCCCAATTTAGATTGTAGATATGGGAAGGATTTTTTTATAGGATTCTTTGGCTATCTAAGATTACAAGTATAATTTTTAGTTATAGGTCTCTTCACCTATGGTGAGTTGAGGTTTTCGTATACAGCACCCCTATTAATAGATTTGATGTGAATTTGCAATGTTCATATTTTCGGTTGAAATATATATGTGTATATATATCACCAAGACTACAATTTATGAAGTGAAAAAATATACATGAACTACACACATGATACAGGAAATGACCAAATGAAAGAGAATACATTTAGTGGTACTTTTGGCTGACTTATCGATACATTAACGTCCTTTTGGCTAATGTCACTTTACGAGAGATGGTCGGAGGTGAGTTCAAGGCAGATAGAAGACCTAAGATGGCCGTAGTTGAGGACTCCAAAGACTTGGTGTAACTTGTTGACATGACTCATATATTTGAAATATTCAAGACCTTTATATGGACTTGTCTTTTGCAGTGCAAGCTCTTCTAACCCTTTCTTTTCCTTCTCTAAGGAATATGTAAATGTAAGAGCAGAGTGAATGATATATATTCTTCCTTGTCATTCTTTTGAAATGGCAAAAGGGGGATCGTATGAATATTAATCTAGAGCCTAAAGACAAATCTATGTTTTGGCCAACACCATTGGCTTGGCAAACAATGTTAGCTAAAACACAACTCCTAGAAAATACCTTATGTTGGGTCATGCTATCAGCTAAAACAAAACTCCTAGAAAATGTCTTCGCTTTGGCTAATTAAGTCGGCTATAGACAAACCTTGAGGAGAGCTAGAGGGAGAATCAAAGACACAGGTACAAATCTGCTGACATAAAGTTATGAAGGATTACAGCTGATGACACATCTCTTCCAAAGTACCAAAATCTGATCACCTTGATCTTGGCATATGCTTATGGAGATTAATGCATCAACATGTTGTGCATGAGGCAAGTGTTATTAAAGCAAAAATTATGTGTATACAAAAGATACTTGGAATCAAGATCCAAAAACTTTTAGCCACTAGGTTTTTTGCAAATGCAATGCTAAATTCAATTCTAAATAGATTGATCCTAATTTAATGCACCAATATTCTTTGTACTTGCAAAACTCATTAACATATGTTTTCAATAGCTCGAAGGTCAAAGCTTTTTGGGAAGGGGAGATTTTTTTCATTTTTGAGACATGTTGTTCAAGCTTCTTCATGCATACCTTTTTGTATTTTCTATCCATCTGATTGATAGACAATATTCACATCTGATTATTAAATATAAGAGTTATTTTAAGTTTGTCCAAATGGAGGCTATCAATATGGCGTAGGAGTATATCACATATAGTCTACAATTACCTGTTGGATAGTGATCTGCAACATGTTTTATGACTCCACTCTTAAATGAAATGATTTGGCAACATTTTCATACTGTTTGATATTGATCTCTGTTGGATGAAGAGATTAATTGTAGACCTAAGTTGCCAAATTGGTTACGGGTATGTGGGTACGGGTACGGGTATGATACACGGGTACGGCAATTTTATTTTTTTGGGTGTGGGTACGTTTGGATACATCGTACATAAAACATATAAAAATCATAGATATAGACATATTTGTAGCCTAAAAAGTAAAAACAAGAATACTTTAAGTAATACTGTAATAATAAATAATAAATATTAAATAATAAATAATAAATATTAAATATTATACAATATTAAATATTAAATAATAATCATTATAAATATAAATTTATAAATAATTTATAATAATAAACATATTAATAAAAATATTGTTTATAAATTATTATACTAAGTAATATTGTAATAATAAATATTGAATATTAAATAATAAATAATAAATATTATACAATATTAAATATTAAATAATAATCATTATAAATATAAATTTATAAAACAATTTATAATAATAAACTTATTAATAAAATATTAAGATTGTTTATAAATTATAATAATAAATTAATAATCATATTAAGTTTAACGAAAGTTTAATGTTTTTAAACTTTGGAAAAAAAAAATGGAAAACCCTATGGCGGAAGGCGCGGAACTAAGAGGGCGCGAACTGTGAGGGCGCCAACAGGTTGTGTCTGCAAGTTACAAATAGTCGCCTCTTCCTACAGAAAATGTTGTCTTTTGCCTTCCTCTCTGCAAAAGCCCGCGAAAAACCCTTGAAACTCCCTTCGTCTCTGCAGAAGCCTGTGAAAAATCCTTTGAGCTGTTCGCGTTATGTTTTTGCTTTCAGGTTTTCGGCATTTTACACTAGGAAAAAGTCAAAAAGGCTTCAAAATCTGCGCTGGGAGGTTTGGAATCGGGTCAAATATGCCATGTCGACCCGGAAAACGTCGGGATTCATCCAAGTTTTGGAAAAACGTTTCAGACTTAAATTTCCGAACCTTGCCTGATTCCATAGGGTATTTGACACTTATTTGATTCGGATACGTACCATACCTGGAATTGACCTTCAAACCCCACGATTCAGTAACATAGTCGTAGACAGAACATAATTCTATTCTTTCTTAGGAGAAAGAACTTAGAAACAGGGATATTTGGACTACTGAGCAAACTGGAGTTACTTCCTAGAAGACTCTACATGGTAACTTGAATGTGTAATTTCCATACATTAATCTTTAGATATTTTCTGAATTAAAGTAGGCTAATGTAATGTTGCTTTCTAGAAGGTGTAAAGTTTTTGCGATTATTTTCTAGTTTGATAGATGTTTCATTTTATCAAAGTACTTCATTCCTTGCACCAAACAGAAAGATAATGATCGAAATGACATTGCATGAACATGAACAACAAAGGCAAATAGTTTTGAGATATTTCTTACTTCTGCAGTGACTGATTTTTCAATGTAATGCTTGTTCAGAATTTAATATTAGATTATCACAACTCAGATTTTGATACATAGACTGATTACAAAGACTTTCCGGAGAATCAAATCCTACAATTTGTCACTTATCAACTCTTCACAATGTACAGATTTCTCACAGCACTTTGAAGGTTTATGTAGTTTGATTTTTCACATTCATTCAACAGATTGCTTATGAAAGGATGCAGCAAATATAGTTCAGAATTTCTGAGCATAAATGGGAATGTTGCAAGACTCAGATATGCATGAGATCAGTACAGTAGTTCCCAGAATGAACTTACAAACTTAATATGTTCTTCCTAACAATGCATTACAGAACATTGAACCGACTATAACATTGTGACAACAGTTTATTACAAATTTTTGAGTATGCATGTGCCTGAAATGTATGAACAACAACTTCAAAATCAACGCAGTAGTCTATAGACTTACTTCCCTAACAGATTTAAGACATTTCAGACTCATATACTATCAACTGCATAAGTGAAAGTACTCAGACCTGGATGGTATTCTGTCCCAAGCCCAGATTAAGCATCGAACTATTGCAGGAATGTCTCAAGACTGTCACAGACTTCAGAAAACACCATTTAATCTGCCCAACTCACCAGCTTCATGCCAAACGACCCTCATGGGATGTATACAAGTGTAGAGCGTGATCCAATACCCACTGTAGCGTCACTGTAGCAGTAGGATGAAGAACTTCTGATTTTGCATTAAAACCTCAAGCTTAAATAGGAGTATCATTCAAAATTCTTAACTGAATCCTCAGGAATTTAACTTCTCAGACAAGCAGATTTCAAACCTCAATCCTCAACTCAGATCGATCTCAGACAAGTAGATTTCAAACAAGGAATTTAGCTTCTCAGACAAGCAGATTTTGATGTGATTCCTCAAATTTGGTCACTGAAAGTGACCATTAAATTTGCAATGAAGTACTTGTAGAAATCCTCAATGGATTCCTCAACAATCTCCAGCTAGGGTAGATAGTTTCACTACCGAAACTAGTGCCCTAGGGTCTTCAAACCCACAGACCAAATGGGCTTCAGAAAAACTCTCCAAATGAGAATGAGAAAATAACATCAAGCATGGGAGAAATGAGCTTCTGCTTTCCCCTTTTAAAGAACTCCTTGATCTTCTAGAAAGACCCAAGAAGAGTGTTCAACAAGCTTTTAGAAGAATATTTTAATTTTCCTTGATGTGACCCCTAATATTTTATTTTTCACTTAAGTCACATTTTAAAAGTATTAATAAAGTGACTTTATTAATTTATCATTAAAGTATGTCACTTTATAACCTTTTAATATAATTGTTTAATATTACTCTTTTAACTTTGCACTTTTTGCTTGGTAACATTAAATAATTAAAATAATAATTATTCTTTAAGCGGGCCGGAAAACGAGGACATTACATTCCTCCCTTCCTAGAGATTGCTTTCCCTCAAGCAATCCGCAATTGCAAACTAGCCCAGCTACCATAGCACCTAAAGCCAAAGTGGAAACCAACTGCACCTGTCCACCAACCACTCGGATCCCACATGATCCTGTAGAATACTCCAACCAATGTCCTTTGAATCTAGGTGAATCCCTTGACACTATCAAGCTTTGTCAATATGTGTGGCCATCCATCTAGCATTGAAATTCCCGGATCCCAAATTTGAAGATCATGCCTATATAAATTGTGCATAGGGATATGTTCCATCCGTTGCTCTGCGAGTTTAACCATCCAAGAACACAAAATATTTTTGAAGGCAACCAAGGGTGGACTCTCAACTGGGTACTTAGTCAAAAGGCTCATAACCTCATCATGCCAACTCCAAGTATTGTGGTGATAAACCTCATGTACCATAATTGTCCATAGGTGCATTCCACCTGGGTCGCAAGGACAAATTGGAAGTCCTTCCGTCTCAACACTAGTTGGCTTCCATTATGCCACTCTGATAACCTCTGGAATCCAATTGAACCAAGTCTCAAATTCCTACTTCAGGAAGCAACCAACTAGAGAGAACAAAGTAGGAGACTTGCAAAACTTGGACTCATCCCCAGTAGTCGGAAATATATCGTACCAGTGTGAACCAAAACACCTCTTATTCAACCAACCTCTTTGTGTCATCAAGGACATAGTCAAATCTTGTGAATGTAGGCAGAAAGTAAAGTGATGAGCACACCTCATTATGCAATCGAGGTGAAACTCCCCTGACCACTCCAATGGAATACCAAAGTAGTCATGTGTATTCCATCTTAATTTGCCACCATCAGAGGATGATTCACCACTCTAAACATGATGGATAGGTCTTGCAACCATACCATTATTACCCTCTGCAACATTCATGGCTAGGGCTCTATCTGACCGCAACTGCAAGTTCCTTGATTTGATGTCTTCAAGACCGTGCTTGATTGTCTGCCAACTAGAGGCCGTAACTCCTTCTCAAGGACCCTCTTGTCCCTCTTCAAAATTAATTTTCCAAAGGAAATATTCAATGAACATATCTGTCTTATCAAAGAGAAACAAGGTTTGCTCAACTCCGTCCTTAGTGACCTGCAACGGCTCCTTCCATTCATGCTTCCTATTAGACCAAATGTCACAATCAACTACATAGTAAGAATTTTCTAATTTGCTTTCAAGAGTGAGAAGAGTACCATCATGAATGCTAATCTCCTGAAAAGAAGATGGAACAACACTATGATCCAATATACAAGGCTCAGAAGAACCCATCTTCTGATAAGGCTGTCCAATAATAGTCTCTACATTACCAATGTAGAGCCTTGTGCCCGATTCTCTGATGACGCCTGAACCTGTAGCCAAGCTTGATGTGTTTGCGTCATCAATAATCCATTCGATACTGAGTGGTCTCTTGTGGATGTGAAGGATGCCCAACATAGGTGCATGAAAAAACATGCCAACCCCTGACAGGTTGCTAGTATAAATCAGAACAACACCATGCAACTTGTGAATCATATCGATGATGGAGCAGAAGGTATCTCTATTGTCAATGGATGATAAGAACTCATCATTGATCCGTACTCTAACACCAAAGTGGCAATCCCAACTTCTCCTATCCATCCCAACAGCTGCTGTCCTCAAAGTGTACCCTGACAGAACTTTGACTAGCCAAGTAGGACAACCCTCAATCAATAATGTAGGAGGTAGACCCAAGGGGTTAGGGCTGGGATACATCTGCCTTGATGTGTATCTCCAAACCATAGACTGCAATCTCTTGAAAACTTTAGCATATACCTCTCGAGATTAAGAATAATGCATCCATCACCAAATGACTCCCCTTGCCTAACCAACACAAGAGGCACTGCACTTGCTTCTTGAGCGTGAACGATAGGAGACCTCACACTGCTTTCTTCATCATGTGTCAAGGCTACCATAAACAAATGAGTCTCTGTTGTACATGATGAACATTGAGCCAAGCTTAACTCTAAGCAAAGCTCATCAACATGGATCTCGGATTCTTGAAGGGCCAACTGAGTACTCTTCAAAGAATCCTTGGAAACCTTAAGCTCATGAGAGAACTTATCAACTTCCTCTTCTTTCCTTTTCAAAGCTTCTGAATATATTGCAACAAGGTTGGGAAGGTGGTCACGATCTGAAAGAAGTTGTAAGTAATTTGATTTGATTTCTTCCATACCTTCTTTGAATACCTGCAAACTATCATGAGAAGACTCTGCTTCAATCCCCTTTTCTCTTCTCTCCAACTGAACTATCCAAAGATGATTTTCAATCAGCTTGTGCATTTTATCATGATGAGATAACGTTGCCACAATCCCATTTTTGCTCACCTTCAACTGGTTTTGCAAATTGTGCGAACTATTAGGTGTATGAATAACTTCTGCTTCACACGAAGAAGCATCAGATTTTTCCTAAAGTGCTTGAGTCACACAACTATCTTCTTCTGCAAACTCCTGCATACATATAGTCTGATTTGGAATTAGGACAATGCTAATTCCACTTGTAGAAACATCATCAATGCCTTGATTAGGTGTCAAAACACAAGAGGGCTCCATTGGTTCTTTGAATTCATCATCCAACACAACTGATTCATTGGATGATAGAATGCTATCTTCCTGAAGAGAAGGTGGTTCCTATATACCAAATGAGATGAACTCCTTTATACTCAACTGCTCCTTGAACTTCTCAATCTTCTGCTCGACCAATCTTCTTGTGAGATCATATGCTGTAGTCGAGACATTTTGCTCTCTTCTACAAATGACTAACAAATCAGATCGCAATTGCTTGCAAATATCCTCATCTTCATCGAGGATCAGGGACAGGATGCTGAACATACTTGTTTTCACATTGTCTGAATGATGTTTCTTGATTCCAGAAATGAAGTAATCGAACAACTGAAGAATCAGAGCATCAGAATCATAATCAATCATGATAACACATGACCACATGTTTGCCATCAATTCTAGAATTTTAACCCTCTTATTGAAGGAAGGACTTTTGATATCAACTAACCCATTAAAGCTTTCCATAATCAAATGCTAGACCTCTCTCATTTTGTCATAATTATATGGAACTTCAGGAGCTGTAATCCTCATAATTTTACTTAGGCAATGGGGCACAACAAGTCTTACCTCCTTATCTTTGTGTCCCAACAACCTGTCTTCACCCAAAGAGGTCAATACTAGAATCATACCTATTTGGATTAATTGAGAAGGTGACTAATCCACCAAATGCAAGCAATTCACTACTTCCTCCAATGAACTGAGAAGAGCATCTTTCGTTAGGGACAAGTGGCCAAGTTTATCTCCTGCCCTAAAAAGTCTCTGACCAAACTTTGTCACCCATTGCATTTGAAACATAAATTCCCTCACAGGTTAGCAGGAACTTAGGCTCTGATACAACTGTAATGTTCCTTTCTAGGAGGTGTAAAGTTTTTGCGATTTTTTTCTAGTTTGATAGATGTTTCATTTTATCAAACTACTTCATTCCTTGCACCAAACAGAAAGATAATGATCAAAATGACATTGCATGAACATGAGCAGCAAAGGCAAATAGTTCTGAGATATTTCTGACTTCTGCAGTGATTGATTTTTCAATGTAATGCTTGCTCAGAATTTAATATTAGATTATCACAACTCAGATTTTGATACATAAACTGATTACAAAGACATTTTAGAGAATTACATTCTACAATTTGTCACTTATCAACTCTTCTCAATGTACAGTTCTGGAACATAGTAATTAACAGATTTACCACAACACTTTGAAGGTTTATGTAGTCTGATTTTTCACATTCATTCAACAGATTGCTTATGAAAGGATGCAGCAAATACAGTTCAGAATTTCTGAGCATAAATGGGAATGTTGCAAGACTCAGATATGCATGAGATCAGTACAACAGTTCCCAGAATGAACTTACAGACTTAATATGTTCTTCCTAACAATGCATTACAGGACATTGAACTGACTGTAACATTGTGACAACAATTTATTACAAATTTTTAAGTTTGCATGTGCCTGAAATGTATGAACAACTACTTCAAATTCAACACAGTAGTCTATAGACTTACTTCCCTAACAGATTTAAGACATTTTAGACTCATATACTATTGAATGCATAAGTGAAAGTACTCAGACCTGGATAGTATGCTGTCCCAAGCCCAGATTAAGCATCAAATTATTGCAGGAATGTCTCAGGACTGTCACAGACTTCAAAAAACACCCTGTAATCTTCCCAGCTCACCAACTTCATGCCAAACGACCCTCATGGGATGCATACAAGTATAGGGCGTGATCCAGTACCCACTGTAACAGCAGGATTAAGAACTTCTGATTTTGCATTAAAACCTTAAACTTAAATAGGAGTATCCTTCAAATCTCTTAACTGAATCCTTAGGAATTTAGCTTCTCAAACAAGCAGATTTCAAACCTCAATCCTCAACTTAGATTGATCTTAGACAAGCAGATTTCAAACAAGGAATTTATCTTCTCAGACAAACAGATTTCGATGTGATTCCTCAAATTTGGTCACTGAAAGTGACCATTAAATTTGCAATGAAGTACTTGTAGAAACCTTGAATGGATTCCTCAACAATCTTCAGCTAGGGTAGATAGTTTCACTACCGAAACTGGTGCCCTCGGGTCTTTAAACCCACAGACCAAAGAGGCTTCAGAAAAGCTCTCCAAATGAGAATGAGAAAATAACATCAAGCATGGGAGAAATGAGCTTCTTCTTTCCCCTTTTAAAGAACTCCTTGATCTTCTAGAAAGACCCAAAAAGAGTGTTCAACAAGCTTTTAGAAGAATATTTTAATATTCCTTGATGTGACTCCTTGATGTGATCCCTTGATGTGACCCCTAATATTTGATTTTTCAGTTAAGTCACTTTTTAAAAGTATTAATAAAGTGACTTTATTAATTTATCATTAAAGTATGTCACTTTATAACCTTTTAATATAATTATTTAATATTACCCTTATGTCACTTTATAACCTTTTAATATAATTATTTAATATTACCCTTTTAACTTCGCACTTTTTTCCAGGCAACATTAAATAATTAAAATAATGATTATTCCTTAAGCAGGCCAGAAAACGAGGACATTACAGCGAATGAGGATTAAGTTGCTAATGTCTTATGAATAAACACATTATTAAGATAAGCGGGTTTTAGCCACCATTGTAATGGAAAGGGTATTCCTGATTTGTAAAGGTAGTCTAGTGCTAAGATATGTTAGCTTTCTTTATTTTATCTGTATGAGAATGATAAGATCTCTTTTCAAATCTTTTTTTATTGAGAATTATTAATTTAATATAATGTGTTTTTAATTATGCTTCAGTGAGCTTCAATCCAACTATTACTTTGTAAAGTGAAGGTGCTTGCCAATAGAAGACTCTATTCTAGGACATACATCATAATGTTGATCTTGTTGGTTGGAGGAAGAGTTCCGTTTATTGGAATATTTACTCTGTCAGTTTGTAGTAATTGTTTGTCTATAGCAATTTAATACGTTAACTCACTATACATGTTAATAGTGTACTTTAGCTTACACAATATTCTGTATAGCAAGTTAAGACTGTAACTCATTCTACATGTTAATAGTGCATTTTTTCTTACAACATATTTTGTATAATTTTATTTTATATAATTTTGATATTTCATTTTTCTCATGGTGTAATATCTTGTATCACCTATTGGTAGACAGTAGATCTGGGTTAATTTGACTTGCATGCATGTATTAGAACTTCTGAAGTTTAGAAAAATTAAATTTATAATGCAAATCTCAGCACACGACCCTTTATATATTAGAAACAAATATTCTTCTAAAAAATATTATGAGGATCACAAGATGTATTGGTATCTAGACTATATTTGTCATTGAAAGCTTACTGATTTTTCGGGATCAATAAAGAAATAGAGTCAGGATCCTTGACCAGTCAAAAGTTACTTCCTTGTTTCCTTTATTTACCCCATTTTTGAAATGCGTATGCTAGACAAATTTAAGGAATTTTACTCATCAAAGGAAAAGTATCATGATGTTTTTATAATAATCTTTTCCACTACAAGGTAAAAATATTTTTGTTGGTAAGACATCAGGGAAAATACATAGAAGAGGTTATAATATCAGAATTCAAATATTTCTGGCTCAAAACCAGTGCCTATTATCTGTAATGAATTGTCTTTGGCAACCAATTTTCAGTGAACTAAATTATAATGGAGGTGGGATTGTGAATCTGTTTGAGGGTGACCAAGCTAGAAGTTTTCTAATTTGAATTCTGCTACGCTTGTGATGGGGTTTATCAGATTGATCTTGATTCATTTGATAACATTATGACTATATTAAATGAAAATGGAAATATTCAATGACTAATGAAGCTCTCTTGCTCAACTTTGAACAGTATAGGAATAGCTGTCCAAAACAGATTGTACTATTCTGGAAAGTGTATCTTGTCACTGAATCCAAAATTTGTATCTTTAGATAGATGCAGGTGGGTTTCGGTATTGGCCAAGCCTGTCCCCCAATGGATCTTTAGTGAAGGTAATCATTTTGCCTATTAGGTCCAAAGATTGGTTTTTTGAGAAATCTTCCTTACATGACGAGTTACCATAGAGTTGAGAGATTCATGGGGAAAACATAGTTCTAAACTTCAATGGAAAGCATTTTAGACTAATAAATTGTTTTATAGTATTTAAGGGAACATGCCAGTCTTTTCAAATTTTTATGTTCATTTGATTACTTAATTTAATTAAAATTGTAATGCCCCCTTCTCAGCACTAGTTCCATCTGATGACCGTTAGCCTATCTTGGAGGCCCGTAGGCTAGTCGGAGGCAAAATTAGTTTTTCCTATTTTCTAGGAGGTTCCTTCTGAGTTTTTAGGGGGTTGTTTGCAGGAGTTTGGCAGTTTGATTTCTAGTTCTTTCTGGGTTTTCAAAGGACTTCAGAAGGGTATGGCATGCATTTTCATCAAAGGTTATTTTTGGACGTAATATTTTTAGTAAGTTACGATGGTTGTCCGGTTTGTGCTCAAAAGGAGTTTGGAGTGGCATATTATTTTTAGCAGTATGCTATTTTTAGTGAGTGCTATTTCTGGCAGTCTAGTTTTGGCAGTAGTTCAACACTTAATGTCTATTTCTGGTAGGGTAGTATCTGCCGTGGTTTCTTCAGTTTTCTTGGAGCCTCTTTTGGAAAGTGGTAACTTAAGTTATATATTTATATTGTTTTTTTTTGGCCCCCAACTCCTAGACAGATAACTTAAGTTGTTTTAAACTTTTTTTTCCTTAATGTGGTAGTCCAAATTGGAAATATAATTGCAATTCATAAAGTTTAATTTGCTAAAGTGGACTTGGGCGCCCAAAGTCAAGTCAACACTGCAAATTAAAATGAATATTTTATTCTTCCTTCTTGGGTGTCCCTTTTGGAGGGAAAAGAGGATTTGAACTTTTGGGTTTGAAAAGCTATACATACAGTGCCTTGCCTCTTCATTTGGTATCCATTTTTCATCTCATAGCAAAGTGTTGCCGAATTTTATCCAGAATCTTGCTTCAGGGTTGGAATACCTCCTAGCCTTATTCAGTTTCGGGCTTGCAAGATAGCTCCTAGCTAGATTGTTGGTGCTCCTTCATTCGGAGGGTGCAACTGACCTTCATTGGTGTGGCTTCATTTGATGTTTTCTAATTTTGGTGTGCTAGTGAGTTTCTTCCAGTTTGTTCCTTTTTGGTGTGTTTCTTCAATTTTTCAAGTTGTTGGTTTTGAGTATGGCTGAAGCACGTTTTGACTTGCACTGATTTGAGGAGGTGAGTGTTTTGGGTATTGATTCTATGCTTTCCTCATACTTGGGCAACCCTATGCTCAAGTTTTTGTGATTTTTGATAGAGTTTGAAATTTTTAAGACAAGGTCGCCCTTTCCAAGGAGGCTGTACTTCTCGTGTGAGTGCATTGGGAAGCGTGCAAAAAAGAGCTATTTGGAGGAATTTAGCTGCTTGAACTTGGATTCCTAGCCCCTAGGCACCATTTTCCTTCAGTTTGAGTTCATTTGGAGGAGTTACGAGGGAGTTACGAGCATATAGGTGATTTCTAGGCTTGCTGATCAGAAAATCATAACGCTACCATTTTATATCAGACCTGATATTTTCAGTATTTTGCCTTATTTTCTTGATGCTTATCTTTGTATTTATCATGGAGATGTATGTCTAACACTTGGGTCTTGATATTGCTAAGTTATTTCATGATACATTGTAAAAGACTCAATATTGTAATGTTGTTTTCAGTAGTACTGATCAACTCTTTCATTTTTGTACTTGTCTTTTCATCTCCATTGAAAAGTGGAAGAGGCTGGCTTGCCGCCTAAGCATTTTACATTTCATTTACTTTTCAGTAGCCCACTGAAAAGTGGAAGAGGTTGGCTTGTCGTCTAAGAATTTACATTTTCTATATTGGTCGGCTTGCCACCAATATCATTTGTATTTCCAGCATTTCAATTTATTGTTAGGAGATGCCCTTACACCGTATGCTCTCACCTTGCTCACTCTGGGATCTGGGTGATCAGAACGTGAAGGGTTGCTTTCAGCTTGTTATCTTTCTTGGGCTAACGTTAATGGGTGAAGTGTTCTGTGTTAAAAATAAATAAGAAAACTAAGGAGGATATTTCAAAAATTCAGTTCTATGTTAGGAAATTATATTAGTGTTCACATAGGTTACAATAATAATAATTGTTATGTTAAAATAAAAGTGAGTTATACTAACAACTCACATAGCTATTCTAGGTATGAGAAGAATCGGTTGGGATTGTATTTAGAATAAATTAATATTATATTATATTGTGTGAGCATAAAAATGTGAGTTGTTAACACAACTCACGTAGAGATTTAGGAGTGAAAATAGGAGGGGGAGAATAAAGGTGGTTAAACAACTCACCTAGATTTTGTGTGAGAGTTTGGTGGAGTTGTTATAGGAGTTAGAAAGAATTTCATATATTTGTAATTCGTATCATTGACAATATGCTATGGAATAGAAGAATAATATTATTTTGTGTGTGAAAATCTTTATTTAGCTTCAATAATTTCTGCCCATTTTTTTCACATTCTTATGTTTTGAATACATTTTTAATCAATTACCTTGATTGGAAAAACAGGTCAATTTGCTCTTGACAACATGGATGAAGGACTTGGAAAAGATATTTTATGGTAATTGTGCAGCATATGATGCTGCTATAAGGCCTGAAGCTGGAAAGGATGAACTTGCTCGTGTTATTTGGAGGTCAGATACTTTACCTTGCCATTGGCGGTGATGGATATAATTACATTTGTACATGTTCTTAACATAGGTGGGGATGATTTGGTGGGACTTGCAATCAGTTTTGGTGGACAGATTATATTAGCAGACTTTCAAAGCATGGACAAAATAATTTATTTCTTTGAAATCAGAAAAGTGATTGTCTTCGAGTTCATTTAATTAAAAAGTATTTTAAAAGTATCTCAAGAAAAATAAATATCTAGCTAAAACCTTCTTATCCATTCTGAAGTAATGAGGAATATGCTTCAAATTATTAAAGAAACTAATTCACAAATGTGGCCTGTTGAATATCGTGGTTAAAATTATTGCATTTGCATCTTTTCTTTTATTATACAAGCTGACTCTTCTATGTGAGCTCTGATCAAGACTATCTTCAACAAAAATTGGGCATAGTTATCTTATAAGAATGTTTAATCAGGATTTTGGTACAGAAAGTTTTTTTCTTTTGACAAGTAGAAGGATTCCTCAATTCATTAAGGATGGGTCCTTCAAGTCCTCACAATGGCTAACAACCATAACATCCAAAGGAAAGAAGATCCATTTTCCTTGCTTTATTTCATGAACAAACTAAAAATGAATGCCAAAAGCCTTCTTAAATAGGTTTTGAGGATGAAAATGTTTTATTCTCTAGCTTTAAATCTTTGAAGCCAATCTTGAGCCAGAAACATCGAATGTAGACACTATTTTGAATGATGCATGATGAAATTCGGAAATTTCACTAAGGCATTGAACTTGGGCGCCTTTACTTGGCAAACTTAGCCATTTTTCCTGAAATTCTCAAATTTTGCTTGATAAAATGCATCGTTTTCATTATCAATTCCGAACGCTAGATGAATCCTGTGAACTGATGGATGATCTCGTTGCGGAGCCTGATTGAATTTGGAAACAGAGTTCTGGAGGCTGCATCTTCTAGAAACATCATCTAAACCCCCAAAATCTTGGGCGCTCTTGGCTAGCTGGGGCGCCCAAGTCCTCCAAACTTAGATTTTTTCTGTTTTTTTTCAATTTTTAGTGTTTTTTGATCTTTAGATGAATTCGCAATTCCGGCTTCTCAGGAGCTTCGATGAACTGGATGCTAGATTCGTTGGATAGCTTGACTAAATCCAGAAAGAAACTTTTGGAGGTAACTTGTCTTGAAAACTTTATCCGGTATCCTAAATTCCTAGGCACCCCTGGCTTCCTTGGGCGCCCAACCTTGCTAGAGTTAGATTTTTTTTTGTGTTTTTCACTTCTCTTCATTTTCTCTGTCCGTTTGATCCGTAATATCTGATGACTGGCACATCTTTTGAGCTCACTGTTGAATTCGTTGAAGAGCCTATTCAAATATGAAGGAAATGTTCTGGAAGTGACAACCCTAATTTCCACTTTTAGGTACTCAAAAGCTTGGGCGCCTTGGCTACCTGGGGAGCCCATTATCACCAGACTTAACCATTTTCAGACATTTTTCAATTTCTCAAATTTGTCTCCCATGCTTTGTCCTCCATTTGATCTACAACTGCAGGTGATTGATGAGTTTGATGATCTAGCTAAGATATTCACTAGATAGCCTGAGAAATTCCGAAGACAATGACTAATCTGACAATCCCCTAGCAGCTGGATTTGAACTCCCAAAACCCTAGGCGCCCCTAGCTAGCTAGGGCGCCCAAAGTTCCCAAACTTAGAATATTTCTAATGATTTTCACAATTTCTAGTTTGCTACTTTGATGAAACTTCTCTGTTCAAACCAAGATTCCGGCTGACTAATTGATTTGATGGACCTACTGCTGGATTCATTGTAGAGCCAGACGAATTATGAGAACAAACTGTTGGAGGCACAAACCCTAGAAACAACATCTGGTAGTTGTAAATGATGGGCGCCCTTGGCTAGCAGGGGCGCCTTTACTTAGCAATGTTAGTTTTTATTTTCCATTTTTCAACTTTCCCGTCATTCCTCGTTCCTTGCTCCGTGTTCGGCAGATGTTGCATTCACATCATGTCGGAGACTGAAAAATATTCTAAGGCACAAAATCCCAGGCGCCTTGACTGGGCAGGGGCGACTGAACTCTCCAAACTTAGCCAAATTTTCTTAGTTTTCAAGATTCTTGAACCTCCTTCCTTTCTTCTTCGTTCCTCGAGCATCTTTTGCCGTTTCTTGATCTGTGCAGTGCTTGAGACCTTGAATCTGACACCTGGCAGTTAAGCGACCTCCATTAATGACCTCAAAGCTCTTGTTTTAGCTTCTGAAAAAGATGTTTTGACAATTCTGACTGAACCAGCCTGATGAGGAAGTATTTTCAACCAATCAAAATTAGTTTGAACCCTGGAAGTGAAAAATTCTATTTTTAGAAATTTTCTATTTTTAGAAAATTTTGTCAGTATCCATTTGAGAAAAACCCAAAAAAACCCAAAAAAGTCTATTTTTATAAATTTCTATTTTTAAAAAATTTCCTAAAATTTAGGGCCGAAAAACTGAGATCTGGGTTTTGTAGAAAACCTTGCTCTGAGCAAACCTAGATCCTTAGATTTTGAAATTTTGGAGTTTTTGACCAACATTTATGACATTCAAAATCCCATTTTTCGACCTTTTAACAGTTTTTGACAAGACTTTTACCATTTCTTCAAAATGCCAAGTGTAGCAAAATTTTTAATTTGGGGTACAACATACGTGAAATCACTCTACCAGCTAGGGAGGATCTCATTCACCTCTAAAACTAGTGATTTGATAAGGGTTTTTGTCCTCAATCAACCTTGGAAGAAATTCTCTGTTCACTCTTGCACCATCGTGTTATGTGTGTAAACTTGAATAATGCAAATGAGAGCCCGACACCTCTTTTTATAGCTTTTTCGAAAAAAATGCTTTTTGCTTTTTTGTTGTTTTTTGAAAAAACACTTTTTTTCCTTTTCGTTGCTTTTTCGAAATAACATTCTTTTACTTTTTCCCCGAATTTTTTTTTTTTTTGCTTTTTTCCCAAAAATGCACTTTTTGCTTTTAAAGAAAACAACTTTATGTCTAAGTCCCCTTTTCCCCTAGGCATCCACTTGAGGGGACATAACATAACTTTATTAAACTAAAACACTAAAGTAAATATTATAATGTTAAATTTATAACTTAAGTGTTATAATTTAAATAATCCAAACCGTTTTGCAGAAAGCATTGCCAAGGCACCGAAAACTGAAATTGATCATTCTAAAAACCCCTACCGATTTTTAACGTTATTTTCATGATATTTCAATTTGACACTTTGCATTTGTCAAATAAATGAGACAACTACTGAACTGAATGTTTAGCTTCAATGATAAGTGAGTTTGCAATTACAGTATTGTTCCCAACACATAGATTTGATAACAAGTTAAAGTTTACAGCACCTTCTTAACATGGAAGTGGATACAAAAGCATTGCGTGTATATTTCTAAGCTCATAAACAACAGGAATACATATATTCTCAGAAATATGAATTACAACAGATATAAATACCACTTTATCCATGTTGGCTGTAGATGAAATCTTCACCAAAGAGTCACAGCTTGCAAGTATAACCCACACAACACTTGATACCTTGATAACTCATGTTCCAAACTCATAGAATGCTCAGAAAAGCACCACACCCAATAGCTGTTTGCACACAGCAACACCTACGTTCCAAGGATATCAGATGCACACAGTATGGCGACCTCGAAGATAAGTGTACCATGTCAATACAGCACCACGACCTCCATATTTGCACTCCTGAAGCTTACACGCTCCTAGAATCATGCAACCCCATGCTTGGTTGCCACAAAGCTCACGCCAACAGAGGTATATGCAACAACAACAAACAATAATCCTCATGCCATTACTGTAGGATGCAATACAACTCAGAAATAATGCCTTCCAAAACCCTATGCACAAAATATGGCTGTTGTTGATGATAGAAATCCTCACGCCCAGGTCTACTTATAGTAACCTCCAGGCCTGAATACTAAAAATGCCACAGCCTTTTTATTTTCTGAATATGGCACCACTATTTGGAAGTAATGTAGCCGCCCAACACTAGAACATTCAAACAAACTCTCCATAAAAGCCACGCTTGAGTTTGCTTTCTACAATCAGCAAATAAGAACCCTCTACACCAATCGGCCAGCAAGTAATCTTCAGACTCAGATTTGTAAATGTTATAATTGTTAATCTTCAAGTTTGTCTCTAAAGGAGACCCACAAACTTATGCAATATCGCCCACAATGGAAGACTTGAATGATCTCCCCTCAAACTAGCTAGGGTGGAATCGTTTCATCATCGAACTTGATCTCCCCTAGAGGGTTTCCATCCTCTAGAGGTTGAGATGAACTACGTTCAATCTCTCGACCCACAAGGGTTTGAATAAGAGAAATAGAATAAACTTCACATAACCAAATGAGCTCTCATAAACCCCTTTTATACTTTTCCCGCCGAACTCTCCAGAAGCTTCTATTTAAAATTCACTTTTCAATTTAAACTCCATTTTAGCTTCGAAAAGGACCTTTTGATTAAAATAATCGTAATTTGACTCACAAGGCCCTTGTTTTATGCATCCATGATTTAAAACATTTCATCCCGGTTCCGACAAGCTATAACACTAAGGTACCCTTTTAAATATATTAAATAATATTTGGCAACCTTAGTAAAATAATTAAAATAAAGCCATTGATATACTCATTTTCTGGGAACTCCTAAAATGCACTGGAATCAGAAATTGATTGCATTGGAGTGGTCTTGATGAAGAATAATGATAAACGGAGCCGATTAGGCGACTTTCTAGCCGATCAGGCGACTTTCTATAAATAGACGCCTTCTCCAAGATTCTTGAAGAGAACACTAGAAGCCAAAAATAACATTTGAAATCATCAAATAACTCCTCTAAACCATTTGAGCTCATTGGTAACCTCAAATTACCCTTCTGATCAAGCAAACACAAACCTAGAAAACCATCTCCAAATGTGTAAAATACCCTCACGGTTGTGTATAGAATTTTTGCGATTGTTTCATTATGATAGATGTTCCATTTTATCAAACTAAGATCAATCCATGGCATGTAGAGTGATACTTCAACGTGAACTGATTATAAGAATCTGATAACTAACTTATAGTCTTTTCCTCATACATTCACTAAGTATATCAATTAATGAACAGAGACAATTGCATGCTTATATGCTTTCAATCAGAATAGGAACATGAGCAGATTTGTGTGCTTTTGACTCAGGAATAATCATCAGATGACTGAACTTACAAAGATACAATAACAGATATAAGTTGCTGCTTTATACACACATTCTTAGCAATATTACAAACTGTTTTGAATACACCAAATGCTCAGAATGAGCGACAACATAATAGCATTTCACTACAATTCAAAATACAGCCTTAAACCTACAGATTTACCACCTTTTATCAGCAAGCTAAGCAACAATAATAATTAGAATTTCTAAGAAAAAATCTCAGACCTGGGAAAGAGTACGCCAAGGTCAGATTGAACTCAAGGTGACTTGCAAACTGCTCAGAAACTCTAACCAGACCCATGTCTAGGCTGCCTGATCTCCAATGTTTCCTCCTCAGACCCTAAACGCCTTCCAGAACACTCATACACTAAAAAATGAAGCTCACGTCTGAGCTAAGTCTGCTGCCAGTGGTTATAAGGGTACACGTTCCTATCCAGAATGACAACGAACTGGGTTGTATAATTGTCATGCCTCCATATGGATTTCAGACTGATAAAGAATGCACAATAGCTGTTTACATGAATCACTACCTTCAAATGATGATCGCGCCCTTCTAAAAAGACTCACAACTCTTCACAATTTTCATGTCCTTGCTCAGAAAGGAAATGTACCTCAATGCCCAAGGTATAATTGCAAAGATGGTCTTCAATCACGCGTCCTGCTACTGGAACGCCTCATGCCAAGCTCAGAATGAGATTTGAGATAATCTCCAGCCACTAGTCACCCAAGGAAACTGAGTATATTAATCCCTTGCAAAAGTTGGCCCAAGATGCAGGAAGAATCAAACCCAAATATAAACCCTTGCAAAAAATACTCAATCTGATTATCAAATGCTTTTCCAATTTTTCCCTACTGAATACAAGACGAATCAATCTTCAGATGATTGAATATGCAATTGAAGCTTAATACCAATAGTGCCTGAAATATATAATGAAACCCTTCAAGTTCTATTGGACAATTTGTCTTGCTTGGCAAGACTCACAAATTATCTATTCGATCAATCGACCTCTGAAGCACAGATGCGAATCCTGAATGAATCCGCCAATCGCCAGCTAGGGAGGAATCTTTCACCACTGAAATTGGAACCCGTAGGAATACCCACCTAGGGTTTCAGATTCCAAAGAGCTCTACCAAAACATAAACCCCAAATAAAATAATAATCCAGAATATATGATAGAGATTGAGCTCTCAAGTCCTTTTATAATGCCTTTTTGCCTTTTTAGGATTTTCCCGCAAAAAATCACTTAACACATTATTATATAGTGACTTTATTAATTTAACTTTTAAATATTCCTCAATGCCACTTTATAAACCCATATTATTTAATCATTTAATATCACCTTAATAATTGCACATTTGTCAGGCGACATCAAATAATTAAAATGATTAAATACTTTAATATTATTTTGGTGAGTTAGAAAATGGGGACATTACAAAGTGCAAAGTAAGAGAACCCAGAAATGGGGACATTACAATCATGCTAAGAAGAAAGATGATGTTGAAGAAGTTGTTGGCCGCCAAAACGGACACTTACTAAAAATAGCAGTGTTCTCAAGAATTGTGGAGAACAACTGAGAAGGCCCAAAATGCTACAAAGAGTGTTAGCGCAAATCTGGAAGCCAATCGAACTCCACACCACCACTGGATGCCAAGAAAACCCTAAATTGAGCTCTCCAAGAATGTTAGAACTTAGAAGTCTCCTAGCTCACCTAGAAATCTTTGGAAAACCTCTAAAATTGGCCAACACTCACATAATAGTATAGTGTAAAAATTGGGACATTACGGGATATGCCCAATTATTTGAATTCTATACTCTAATAAATTAGAAACGAGTTTCCCAAATGAATGTTCCATCTTAACAATATTGAGAGAATACTAATTATTTTCTCAATAGTTAAAAATATTAAGAAGGAAGAATTAAACAATAATTGTTTAATATTCTTATCTAATGTTTAGCATATGTACTAGTTGTTATTCTATATTGAAGGCTAGATTGGAGATTGTCAGGCCCTGTTGATTTTGTAGAAGTTGTGTTAATTGCTACCATCATAGTATTGATGGTAATGCAAACAAATGAGGCGCCACCTCACCAATAGTATTCATTGCAATATTAAATCATGATTGAATTTGTTGGGGGATATCGAGCCTAATATTAGACAATACATAGCCTCTGTTGTTAGAATTAGACAAATCTATTGGAGGCTCCTTTGTAACATTGTTCCCATCTACTAGCATCACATGATATGCACTAGAATTCCGACTAGAGTATTAAGAAAGGAAGATACTAGTAGAGAAGTGGTCCAAAAGTATACTGCAAGTATCAAAGTTAATTAGGGAGTGATAAAGAAATGAATGAGTACAAGAAACTATTGATGAGTTTGATGGATTATGTGAACATTTCAAAAGAATAGACGACTAAAGCAAGATTAGAGGATTGCTTGAGAATCAACCTCTTCTATTGTTAGTTTCAGGATCAGATTTAACAGAAAGCAGAGAATGCAACACATGAACAATAAACACAAAAGTTTACCCTAGGAAAACCCTTCTACTCGAGGGAGAAAAACCCAGCAAAATATATCTCTCATATATTAGAATAAAAGTGCAGAAATCTGCTTACAACTCTGGCCTTACTCAAGGCTGAATTAATACAATGAATAATAGCATCACTCCTTGATGCTAAGTACAAATAAATATGTTTCCCCTTGAAGTCTGAGCTGCTGCAAATGGAATGGTGAACTTCTGCTGGAGGTGAGAATGAAATGATTGAATTGATGATAGAAATGAATGATAACCACCTTACATATATACCAATCTAGGTGACTTTTCATCTAGGTCGGCTCCCTTAGAAGAAAAATATAAAATAATAATTGCAATATGTAGGCCGACCTGGCTTTAATTAAGGAGAAAATATCTCTTGAAGGTACCAAACACAAAGAACACTTAGCGATTTATTAATGATAGCGATTAATATGTATAAAGTGTAGTGATAATATGATGAGATTTTAATGCTTGTCTATGAACTTCATCGACTAGTAATCACTAATAATAATTAATATATCATAACTCCAATAATATCACCATTTAACTGATTCTTCCCACACCACAAGGTTACCCATTGCTTCCTTTGCTCATCTGAATGGCTTACTATAAATAGTAAGGTTGGACCCAAATGTCCAAGTGACTTACTAAAAATAGTAAGTGAGTGCAAACGGAGCCTGAAACACCTCAGGAAGGTTATCCCTGAATATCACCAAACTCCGGAGAAGATAACTCCCAAATAAGGCTCTCTAAACACCAACATTAGCCTACGAGGACCTGTTGATAGGCTAATCCATCAAACATTGAAATTAGCTAAGGAGGGGACATTACAGTTCGCCCTCCCCAAAATTGCTTGACCTCAAGCAATCTTGACTCTGGATCCCTAACAATCATTGTCTGAAGGGAGAAAATATCACCACCTGGATTCTAAGCGAAAAACTGTGGTTTGTCCTTCCTACTTCCAGGAAACTCCTGCTGCACCAAACTAACCTCACCAGATATGCTACGTTGGCCAAGATCAACCCCTACATCATGTGTCCCAAAAGCATGATCATCCTGTAGAGACAACTCTGGATACTCGCAGGGTTTGCTTCCCTCATCCGTGGAAGGAGATACCTCATACCAACCGTCTATCACATGTGTACGTGCTTTGTGCAACAAAGTCAAATCAGGGATGAGTGGGTTGAAGGTAAAACTGTATGCACTTCACACAATATATATGCTGTGGAATACATCTGTAAGCTTTGACTGTAGTCCTGGTGCACAACTAGGATCCCATACCCTGTGATCATTGCCCAACTCCACACTAGTGTCTAAAGGGGTGCCATCATCTAGCTCAAAGAGTGGATTGTCATAAGTCAAACTAGCGTCATCCTCAAATAATGGATTAATAACAAACTGAACATTACCCACTTGCTGGTTTGAATTATCTCTTTTTGATCTTTTCGAGCAATGAATGGAAACATACTCCTCCTAGGATGGATCACGCTCCTCCACCACCTATTCAACCTCTTTCCCTTTTTCTACTCTTCTCCCCACTGAGGGAGATGGCACGTAGACTTCCCTCAGCCATTCCCCTCAATACATATTTTCTGCCATCAACTGCAAATTTCATTTCCATGGAGCGTAGGTTGGGGGAAAACTCTTTGATTGCATGAAGCCACTTCATGCCTAAGACAATGTCCTACGCGCCCATGCTAACGACATAATAATCTGCTTGGAATTCGTAGTCGTTCAACAACAAGGAGAGATCAAGTATTCTCCTCGTACAAGTGAGAGTGAAACCATCTGCTACTCTCACTTTGAACCCCTCAAATTTTTCTGTCTGGAGTCCACGTCTCACAACCAATCCCTCACCAATAAAATTGTGAGTAGCACCAGTGTCAAGTAAGGTGATCATACATTGACCCGCCAAGACTCCTTTGATTCTGAAAGATCCCTCACGTTGGATGCTAGAGAATAATGCCATAGGGGATAGCTTTGCATCTTTTCATGACCCTGTGGATGCTCTTCCTATCTCATTACCCTCTAGATCAGCTCGCTGTTCTGAATTTTCAGAATTGGATTCATCCGCATAACCACTCCATTTGAGTTGTTGAGCTCAACAAGGGACACTTATGACCTTTCTGCCAAGGCTCCTTACATTTGCAATATAATTTCTTTCTTCTTAAATCATTCATGGTTTCATCATCAAGTTTAACTGCTGATTTCTTTTGCTGATCTGCAACTTGATGTTGACTCTCATCCTTTGGAGGCGTCATGGTTTTAGGCGGATTCCGCCTTTTTGGGGCAGCCAACTCCATATCTCTCGCCTTCTTCATAGCATCATGTAAAGAAGGTGGATCAAAAGCTTTGATTAGTGTTACCTGAGGACGTGTCCCCAGGTCTAAATCCCCCCGTCCCCGTCCTGGAAATGTCTCGGGGACAGGGGACAGCCAGGGGACGACAACAGTGTACTATGTTTTTTTTATTTTGACTTTCATATCGTAATTGACAAAAAAAAAACTATATGGCAGCAATGTAGGCTTTGGGCATTTTGTTATACATTTATAACTTGTATATTATTGTTTAAAATCACATGCATATTCACAATGAATTCTGAATTTTGAATGCATATTGAGTATTGACAATGAATTCTTAACACAAATGTTATATTTTAAGTTTCTATAATGTATATATGCATGCTTTATCCATGTTTTCATATGAATATTTAAAGTTTCCCTATATATTTTAAATATTTCTATATTTTATATAGCCGTCCCCCCCGTCGTCCCCAAATTTGTCCTGGAAAATCAAAAACTTGGGGACTCATCCCACCGCCCCCTGTCGTCCTCGTCCCGAAAACTTGGGGGTAACACTGGCTTTGATCCATCCACGCAAAGGCTCTAAAAGTCCCTCACTAAATATAATCACCGGTCTCTTCTCTGTGATACTAAGGACCATCATAGACAATCTCTGAAACTTTGCAATATAGGACTCCACAGTGCCAACTTGCTTGAGCTGAGCTAGCTCCCTGAAATACAACTCTGGATCCTTATGATCAAAGTGCTCTATGAGTTTGTTAGTAAACTCATCATAGGTGGTAATAAGATGGTGTTGGAGTGTCACTAGACCATGATACCACCACTCATGTGCTAGACCATTCAGGTGTAATCTAGCAAATTTAATCGCATCCTCCTCTGGCATGGGTCTCAAAGAAAGATAATTGTCCAGTATTTGGACCCAAGATCTCGCAGTGCATTTGTCACTGCCGTCAGAACCCTCGAAACTGTTTGATCCTTTGGTACCTGCGGTGGTTCCCACTGAGCTGCCCCTCTGGTATACTGAATGTTCCTTTTACTCATGAAATTTTTTCAACACAAGATGGTTGAAAAACTGCTCTAATACCACTGAAATATCCCACCCTTGATAGGATATTTGCTAACTGAATTCTAAGTGCCTGTTTGTCTTTTTTGGTTTTATTGTTTTATTGTGTTTTTTGAAGATTTTGCCAGGAAATACAAGAAATGCAAAATAAAGAAATACTGAAGCACAAATGTACTATTATATCATTTCAGATTTATTAATTCTTAGAAATTACATTAAAAGCATCCTCGGAGGCCAATTATGAATTTATTGCAAATCTGAAAATGAATGACCAGGAGCTGCAACCTTGTTTTGGATGCCTATCAAAAATGAGTGATTGCTGCAGTATTAATTGTTTTCCCTATATGCCAAGATGCTGAAACTTTGATTCCCAAACCCTAGGCGTTCCCTTCTCAGAATTCCCACGCCTCAACTTGCTTTGTACGACTAGCATAGGATTGTATGGCTAGCATAGGATTGTACAACCAGCATAGGAAGACCCTCACATGCCCATAAAGATTGATACAAACAGTAATAAATATGCTCAACAATGTTTGTCTTTCAATCAGTTCTGATTTGTAACTCAAACCCTTGCAATACTTTGAAATAATCAACTCCAATATGCACAATGCAGCTCTTGAATGAATCCATCTGAAGAGCAATCCTTGGGTGTTATTTCACACCTGTAGATCATTGAATCCAAGAGAGTTTTCGTTCTCCAAGATTGAATTCTGAATCTGAAACCCTTGTTTCTTCTTCAGAGAAAAAGCATCAAGTTTGTAAATGTTTGAATAAACAATGAATGTGCTTATCGAATGCTTTTTATACCTCCTCTAAAAAGCACAATTCCCAAGGCTTTTTTAATTCATTTAATATTTAATAACATTTGCTGTTGTTGCACAAATGATATAACTTTCATGTGGGCGCCATCTTAATTGATTTATTAATTGACTTTATAATATAATTAAACCATATAATATAAGGTCATTAACTCCATTCATAATAATCACTTATAGTTTACTTATTATTAAAGTTAACACTTTAATAATAATTAATAAATCATAATGAAAGATCCCTGTCTTATTCTGTCCTAAAAACTCAGTTTGAATGGATTGACATTTCGTCAAACACTTGGCATGAAAAGTGTCTAAGTTCTGGTTCCTTAAGTCTGATATAAATTTCTAAGTGTTCTAATGCTGGTTTGAAAGATGTTTCAATGCCAAAACATAGACAATAACATAGAAATGACAGATAAATGATTGCATACTCATATACCAAGGAACCCACTTGCAAATATGGCTTTATTGATCATATAACAGGTCTGATATAGGTTATATCAGTCTATTACAATCAATAAAATATATCTCCAGTTGATCAAATAACAATGTATAACATACCTGTGATCAATCCTTCATGAAGTATACAAGATATTGCTGATATGACGACGAAAGATACCTGAAATGGAATACAAAAGTGGCTGCTACAGGACTAATGTTTGATATAGAATGCTGATGTGGAGTATACAAACTGAAATAGCTACAAACAATCCCACGAACCTCCCTCAAGGGTAGTACACCAATCCTAGAAGGCTGTAATAGCCTTTGGGAGTGCACTTAGGGTTTCAACAAGCCTTAACAAGTCACGATCTATCCTTAATATGCAAAGCCCATGTCTGATATGTATTCCACAATGCCTTAAAATGATGTGCCATACATAATATTCAACACCCATGAAGATATATACCCAAATCGCCAAAATAGTGGAATGAAAAATGAACTAGCAACATTAAAATTATATCAGCATGTAACCCATCAACATTTCACCATAAAATCAATGCCATAATGCTGCCATGAAACCCTATAGGTGAAATCTGCAATATCTCCTCAAGATATCAATACCCAACTTCAAAATTTGTCATACAAATCATTTCCGAGTTGTTACAAAACCCTAACAGCTGATAAACCTGCAAATACTTGCTTTTCCAACTCTTTAGCCTTGCCAAATTAGGCCAATGAAGTGCAAATGCAAACCCTAGGTGGATTTTCCTGTTTTGTGAACTGGGTTTTCGTCCAATTCACTATCCTCCAAGGGATTTCGTCCTCAGAAGACTTGTATGTTGGTGAAACTGTAATGTCCCCGTTTTTAGCACTTCACTTTTCAGTGATTGGTAGCCTATACCCAGTGTTCTGTCAGCAAGTCAGTGGCAGAATTGGGGTTTCCGGCTGTTTGATGGGTTCTCTTGAAGATTCAGGGTTCTGCTTGTTGGAGTTTGGATGTTTGGATTCTGGTTTCCTTCTGGGCTTTCAGAGAGCTTCGCAGAGGTATGACTTGCAACTACTTCGGGCAACCTTTCCGAACTTACTATTTTTAGTAAGTTATGACGGCTACATTTCGAAGTTTGGGATTTTGGATTGCGGACTCTTTCTGGGTTTTCAGAAAGCTTCGCAATGGTGTCGCATGCATTGCATTCCGAGCAACTTCTTGAATTTACTATTTTTAGTAAATTCTATTTTTAGCAGTGGTCCAGTCAGCATTAGCTCAGCAGGCTTTCCTCTTCTGGCAGTTCAGTTGGTAATATTGTTTTGGCCTTTTGATGCATTTTCTGGAGAGATAAGTATTTTAATTAAAATAATGTTATATTATAACGTTATAACCCCTTGGCCTAGCTGTATAACTTTAAGTTATTTTAAAAAGGGGGACTTTGAGGGTGGTCATCTCATGGGGAAATATTTTAATATTTCTAAAGTGAATAATTGCTTAAGAGAAATTGGACGCCAACCTTTGGAGAAGAATATGTTTTATTTTAAAGTGATTTTATCACTAAAGAAAAGGTACGCCCTTTTGAGGAAGCAGCCAAGTCAAAGTCAAAAACCTAAAAAGGTCTTGAAGTGGGGCGCACCTTCTAGAGGTTTCTTGAGATTCTCTCAAAGGGTCTATATAAGGAGGCAGTTGCTCTTCATTTTGTTATCTTTTGTCTACCTTATTGTTATGCTGCTGAAATACTTTCAGAGTTACTTCGAGGGATGCATACCTCCTAGCCATTTCTCTTGGTTTCGTGCTTGAAAGATAGCACCTAGCTAAGGCTTCAGAGACTGCTTTTCATCCAGACAAGCAGACAGATCATCAAGGTTGAAGATTTCAAAGATTTTGTCAGTTTTGCATTTGCTGGTTAGGGTTTGGCTGAAGTAGAAATCTGCTCATAAGTCTTTGCATGAATTTTTGTTGGTTCTGGGTACTTTACAAATGGCTTCCTCATCCTAGGGCGCCCCTCTTTGGTGAGTTCCAGATTTTATTATTGAGTGTATGATTTTATCTTCTCTAAATCGCCCTTCTCCTTGGCCATACCATTTTGGGCTGTCTTGGGAAGTGTGCCAAAAAATAATATCACAGTTTGTCAGTAGTTTCTCAGTTAGGTTTTCATTGTCAGCATTCTAGCTCTCGTTTGCATCTGGTTTTAAGTGATTTGGTTGGGTTTTGAGTGAGTTATGAGCTTTTTAGTGGGTTACTGTGTTGCTGGTTGGTGTTTCCAGAATTGCTGATTTTATATCAGACTTCCAGAAGTTCAGTTCAAGCATTGTTTTATCAATATTGTGAAGTCAAATAAGTCGGAACAACATTCTATCAGTTGTTGCTTTGGTTTAACAGTTTGTAACACTTTGTAATCTGCAGATTGTGCATTGTAAGGCTGTTAATCGTAGTACTATTTCAGTCATTTTTATATTCTGCAATTACTTAGTTTTAGAGCAGTAAACCTAATAATCTTTGGACGGTTTACCGCCAGAGATGGGTGAATGAACTACACACTTAAAGTTTTTGGATGGTATTCCGCCAAGAAGGGAATTGAAGCTTTGCACTTCTTACATTGTATTCGCTCCCGCTGAATAAGTGGTAGAGCTTTTTTTCAGCATTGTATTTACTTTTGTTACTCCACCAGATGGTCGCTACTTGCCCTACTGGGGTTTGAAAGCACATCCGTGGTGTTGAGTCTTTCAGCATTGTATTTACTTTCTGTTACTCCGTCATATGGTAGCTACTTACCCTAGTTGGGTCGGAAAGCACATTCTTGGCGTTGAGTCTTTCTTTAATTGCTGGTTATGAGTTGAGCTAACCCTAACGGGTACTTTGGTGCTGTTGTGATCATCTTCGAAGTTTGAAAAAATTTGGTCCGGTTCATTACAGTGGTATCAGAGCCAAGATCTTGCCATCCTGTGAAAAAAAGACAGAGTCAGTTGACAGTTGAGTGACAGAGAAATCAGATTGTTCACCTGGGTTCAGTTTAGCTTTCTAAAGTGTCAGGATGTTGCGTTTCCTGAGGTCCAGGAATCATGAGAAGTCAGATTTGATTGTGGTTTCTAAAGAATGCCAGTTCAAGAGGCAATGTGAACATGAGGCTGCCATACTCCGTAAAGAATATCAGAGCATGACAGATGAGTTTAAGAATGATGTTTCATTTGACACCTTTTTGAATTGTGCGGTGATTCATTACCCTGGAAAGTTGGCTATGGTCAACTACATCAAGAAAATGATTAAAGAGGAAGCAGAACATGCCATGGTTGCAGGTGCAAGGAAGGAAGAAGAAGTGCCTGTTTGTGGATTGCAGCCCACAAATGAACAAGTCGAAGAGAAAAATCAGTCAACTAATATTGAAGATGGCACAAGCAAGGTGCACATGTCACCTCAAAATGATTGTAAGTTTGATAAAGAAACCTTGACAGTTGAGGAGTGTGTGGGAGAGCCCCATAATACTTCCCTAGACTTGCATGTGATAGCAAGTGATGAAGATCAGTTCGGTGAAAAGAACATAGCAGCAGTCTTGAATCCTAATTTGGATTCATCCCATGAAGGTTTTGAGACTAAGGGCTTCACAGAAGATGTTGGTAAAACTATTTTGTGGGATGAGTTTGTTGAAGAAGAGCAAGATGAAGAAAATACTAGTGGTGTCATAGAACCAGCTTATGACCACTACTATAGTGATGATGTTGGTGATGATTCTAAAGAGTTCATGCGAGATCATATTGAAGATTTGGTGAAGAAGGATTTTCCTCATGTTGCTGTCCCAACTTCCCAAGAATTTCCACATGAAGGAATCAATGATATATTTACTCATGATGGTTTCATAGAAGATAAAAATGATGAAGCTTTCAAAACAACTAGCTTTGAAGATTCTTTACTTCATCACAATGGTGTCATGGGAGGTATTTGGTTTGATCAGCAAATCAAACTAAAAGAAAGAAATATTTTTGAGGATATTAGTTTAAGTGAGTTGGGTGGTGACCTATTCAAAGAGTCAACACTCCCAAAGAAGTACGAAGAGCTCTTTTCTTTTGATCAAAACAATCAGCCTCTTACCATTTGGGATCTAGGTGTGAAGGCATCTAGCGATGCCAAGGAACCAGTATGGGATGAATTTCCCTTTGATCCGGATAATGAAATGGAACTTGATGAGGACTCTATATCAGCAAACAATGGTGACAATATGCTTGAGTTTGGGGCTGCCTTCAAGTTTGATCAAAGTGACAGTGACGTGGAAGCAAAGCTAGAGGGCCATATGGCTCTTGAAGATGGAGAGTTTGAATGTGTTACTAAACACAAATCTGATTTATCAATGCACGAAGCTGATTGCAAGCAATGGGTTGAAGAATTTGTGGAGTATGATGCTTTTTATGACAATGAGCATTCTCCGCTAGTTGGTGGTGAAGTACAAGAATGTTGGAGCAGCAATGAGGGCAGCAAAGGCAAGGAACGAAGTTCTGATTTTCAGTTGCAGCCTATCAGCAGTTCACCGTCTTTACATGTTCATGAGTGTGAAGATCAATGCAAGGTATCTTTTGAAAAAGAAGTGCAAGCGCTATCCCTATTTGATCGCACACACAATTTGGTTGATGATCTCTATTGGAAGGCTCAGTCTGAAGAGAGACGAAGTGGAGTTAAGGATGAAGTTGCTCTTCCTAACTTGCAACTTATCAGAGACTCTTTGGAGACATTGAAATCAGCATACATACACTTGATTGAAGATCGAGATTATGCCTTCGAAATTGCGAAGAAGACCGTTGGTACTTTCCAAGAAAAGGAGAGAAAGGTTGATGAGCTTACTCTTGAGCTTGAATCAACAAAGGACATGTTGAAAGAAACTCAGTTGGCTCTAATGGAGGTTGAAGACCAATTTGTTGACTTCAAACTTTTCAAGGAGCAAGAGGGTGCACAAAGAGCTGAAGAAATCAAGCAAGTGATTGGAGAGCTTGATAGTCTTCAAGAGGAGTTTGATCTTGAAAGTGTCTCAAGAAAATCAGAAGTTACATGTGCTGATTTGGAGCAGCAAGATATAAGGAATGATTTTCAAGTTTTTAACAATCCTCTCTTTGAAGTGGGTGTTGAGGAAACTTATGATAATCCTCTTTTTGTGATGGAAGATGACCCAGAACATGGTGTTTGCGCTCTTGTCAATCCATTCTTTGGGTTGAGTGATGCTAGTCTATTTTGGGAGTTGAATTTGAAGTCATCTTATGTTTCATGCTCCAGTGTTGTTGAAGCTTTCATGGATTGGTTTCAGAGGTTAATTAGAGGGAATGCCTATTTTAGGAGTATGCACTTGGTTTTGACCAGCACTTGGGGTTGTGTTGAATTCTATTTTCAGTGTGTTGAAAATCACTTTCGGTTGGGTATCCATGCTTGGGATTCTCAACTTGGGTTGATGGAGTTTATGGCTTGTGGAAAGAGGACTTTTTGGTGGGTTAGTGATCAAATTTTCAGACCTTTGGGTGTTGTCCTTCTCTTCACCAACCACTTGATGGCCCCATTTGTTCATCAACAAATGGATTGGAGAGAAATTTTGAGTATGGGTTGGAAAGATGAACAGTTGGTTGCTCTTGGCGTTGATCCTTGGACAAGACAAGGGCAGATTTTGGGACATGAGCTTGCTGATTGGAGGCAGACCAGCCTCTTTACTTGTGGAGTTACTCTCGTTTGGAAGAGATTGTCCTTCACTACTTGCCAACGTGGTGGTAGTTTTCAGTTGGAGATTGTTCTAGTATGTTCTCCTGCCATTTTTGAGGGATTAACTTGCAACTCTATGCTCATCTCATACACTCACACTTGGGAATTTCTTTGGTGCTACTGTTTTTTCTTGTGTGAAGTACCAAAATCAGATTGCTCTTCGCTGACTTTAGCCTTGAACAGCAGAGACTATTTGTTCCTTCACACCAATTCTATTCTCGGGGTTCATCTTATGGAGACTTGTGATATTAACCTTGATAGTTCTCTCTCATTGTTGGTTCAGGACAGCGAACTACCACTTGTTTTGATTCATCATTCTGAGATTCATGAGGTTGGAACTATGAGAGTTTTTTGTAGTCTTCATGGTGGTAGCAGTATAATTTAGACGAGACATAGTAGCTCCATGTGGAGACATGAGTATGAATTTGTTGAGCTCTTGCAAAGGATTGCTTTCCTCCTTGCAAGAAGATTGGAAAATGTCACATTTCCAGTCACGACTTCGTTATTTACCATATGGAGGTATGCTGAGGAGGTTGATTTTGAGTTGAGTATCCTATCTTTCTTCTTGCCTAGAATTATGATTGACAGTGGTGTGGCTGATACTGTTGATTCGGGGCATCGTGGACTTGAGATGTTGCATGATATTGATCTCAGTCCTTTAAGATCTTTCAACTTGGGTAACATGGATGGTAACACTTTGGAGTTACATGGAAGGGTAGTGCAACATTGGCATGATGTTTTCACTGATGTGATCAGAGTGGTGCAGCATCGGCATGGTGGGTCCTTCCTGAGATGGGTTTGGGAACCTGGGATCATACTTGTTTTGGTATGGATTAGTTTTAACTTTTTTGGAGTTATGGTGGTATTGCTTGAGGACAAGCAATTTTGGGAAGGGCGGACTGTAATGTCCCCGTTTTTAGCACTTCACTTTTCAGTGATTGGTAGCCTATTCCCAGTGTGCTGTCAGCAAGTCAGTGGCAGAATTGGGGTTTCCAGCTGTTTGATGGGTTCTCTTGAAGATTCAGGGTTCTGCTTGTTGGAGTTTGGATGTTTGGATTCTGGTTTCCTTCTGGGTTTTCAGAGAGCTTCGCAGAGGTATGACTTGCAACTACTTCGGGCAACCTTTCCGAACTTACTATTTTTAGTAAGTTATGACGGCTACATCTTGAAGTTTGGGATTTTGGATTGCGAACTCTTTCTAGGTTTTCAGAAAGCTTTGCAATGGTGTTGCATGCATTGCATTCCGAGCAACTTCTTGAATTTACTATTTTTAGTAAATTCTATTTTTAGCAGTGGTCCAGTCAGCATTAGCTCAGCAGGCTTTCCTCTTCTGGCAGTTCAGTTGGTAATATTGTTTTGGCCTTTTGATGCATTTTCTGGAGAGATAAGTATTTTAGTTAAAATAATGTTATATTATAACGTTATAACCCCTTGGCCTAGCTGTATAACTTTAAGTTATTTTAGAAAGGGGGACTTTGAGGGTGGTCATCTCATGGGGAAATATTTTAATATTTCTAAAGTGAATAATTGCTTAAGAGAAATTGGATGCCAACCTTTGGAGAAGAATATGTTTTATTTTAAAGTGATTTTATCACTAAAGAAAAGGTACGCCCTTTTGAGGAAGCAGCCAAGTCAAAGTCAAAAACCTAAAAAGGTCTTGAAGTGGGGTGCACCTTCTAGAGGTTTCTTGAGATTCTCTCAAAGGGTCTATATAAGGAGGCAGTTGCTCTTCATTTTGTTATCTTTTGTCTACCTTATTGTTATGCTGTTGAAATACTTTCAGAGTTACTTCGAGGGATGCATACCTCCTAGCCATTTCTCTTGGTTTCGTGCTTGAAAGATAGCACCTAGCTAAGGCTTCAGAGACTGCTTTTCATCCAGACAAGCAGACAGATCATCAAGGTTGAAGATTTCAAAGATTTTGTCAGTTTTGCATTTGCTGGTTAGGGTTTGGCTGAAGTAGAAATCTGCTCATAAGTCTTTGCATGAATTTTTGTTGGTTCTGGGTACTTTACAAATGGCTTCCTCATCCTAGGGCGCCCCTCTTTGGTGAGTTCCAGATTTTATTATTGAGTGTATGATTTTATCTTCTCTAAATCGCCCTTCTCCTTGGCCATACCATTTTGGGCTGTCTTGGGAAGTGTGCCAAACAATAATATCATAGTTTGTCAGTAGTTTCTCAGTTAGGTTTTCATTGTCAGCATTCTAGCTCTCGTTTGCATCTGGTTTTAAGTGATTTGGTTGGGTTTTGAGTGAGTTATGAGCTTTTTAGTGGGTTACTGTGTTGCTGGTTGGTGTTTCCAGAATTGCTGATTTTATATCAGACTTCCAGAAGTTCAGTTCAAGCATTGTTTTATCAATATTGTGAAGTCAAATAAGTCGGAACAACATTCTATCAGTTGTTGCTTTGGTTTAACAGTTTGTAACACTTTGTAATCTGCAAATTGTGCATTGTAAGGCTGTTAATAGTAGTACTATTTCAGTCATTTTTATATTCTGCAATTACTTAGTTTTAGAGCAGCAAACCTAATAATCGTTGGACGGTTTACCGCCAAAGATGGGTGAATGAACTACACACTTAAAGTTCTTGGATGGTATTCCGCCAAGAAGGGAATTGAAGCTTTGCACTTCTTACATTGTATTTTCTCCCGTTGAATAAGTGGTAGAGCTTTTTTTCAACATTGTATTTACTTTTGTTACTCCGCCAAATGGTCGCTACTTGCCCTACTGGGGTTTGAAAGCACATCCGTGGTGTTGAGTTTTTCAGCATTGTATTTACTTTCTGTTACTCCGTCATATGGTAGCTACTTACCCTAGTCGGGTTGGAAAGCACATTCTTGGCGTTGAGTCTTTCTTTAATTGCTGGTTATGAGTTGAGCTAACCCTAACGGGTACTTTGGTGCTGTTGTGATCATCTTCGAAGTTTGAAAAAATTTGGTCCGGTTCATTACAGAAACCCTCTTTCAGAGCACAAACCTGCAATTTGCTTTTGTGAAAATGAGAATAGAATGCTCAAAAAAGAGCCCAACACTTTGCTTTATAACCTCCATGAGCTTTTTTTAATAAAAAGCAATAAAATATCCTCTTCAAGGGTCTTTCCTCATCAAAAGAAATGGCCACCTTTTAAAAACAACTTGAGTTACTAGGATGGGGGCACTTTTCACTATTCATCTTATGATTTTCAATTACTATTCACTTTTTACTATTCCCATAAGGCAAACTTTAATTTTTCATTTTTTCCCTTGATTCACCAACTGAACTCCAAACTGAAGAACTCGTAAGGCTCCCAGCTAAATTCCCCAGCCCTCGGTTGGGTCCCCTAACCTTTCTGCTGACCCATGGGAACCCTAATAGTAGGCGAACCTCCGCTATAGTCTGAGCTGCCCAAGGAAGGGTCATTACACATAACTCCAATAATATCACCATTTAACTGATTCTGCCCACACCACGAGGTTACCCACTGCTTCCTTTGCTCATCTGAAGGGCTTACTATAAATAGTAAGGTTGAACCCAAATGTCCAAGTGACTTAATAAAAATAGTGAGTGAGTGCAAACGGAACCTGAAACACCTCGGGAAGGTTATCCTTGAATATCAGCAAAATGTAGAGAAGATAACTCCCAAATAAGGCCCTCTGAACACGAGCATTAGCCTACGAGGACCCATTGATAGGCTAATCCATCAAACACTAAAAATGGCTAAGGAGGGGACATCACACCCACTGACATCAGGTTCTACTCCTCTAGAATCATCCAACCCTTGCCTACGATGACCTTCTTTTGAGAGGGTCGAATTATCACTGTAGGTTCAGTGATAGTATGCTGCCAAGCACCTAAAAAACCTTTTACACTAAATGTGGGCAATGTTCTATTACAAATTGCCTGCAATCTCCCATCTCAGTGCACTACTTGAAGGCTCTCTACAATTTAGCCACATCCTTGTAATGCTGGTCCAAAACAACCAGCCTATTGTGCAGCTTGGCCACCTTGTTTTTCACTATATTACACCTTGAAAACCCCTCCTTTGGCTCCACCCTGCATATTCTGCTTGGCACAATTTCCTCCACTGAATTCTCAAAACTGTTTTATGAGAAATTTTCATCCTCACCTAGTACCATTCTCTTAATTCATTTGTATACCTCCTTGTTTTGAACCAAACTAGCCAATTTGACCAGAAAATCCTGCACAATGGAAACATGGTTCTCCTCACCCTGGTATTTCCCTTCCATCCAGTCCAAGCATGACACAAATTATTCTCAGGGTTGCAACAAAATTCACTGTGAAGATGTTCCCAAGTCTCTGATTTGAGGCTGCTCCACCATAAGTCAAACCTCGTAGCACCACCCCTTCAATAATTTGCCATGGCCAGCTACCTCCTATAATATTTGACACAACGAAAGGAAAAAGCCACCATACATGGCAAAGAAAATAAAAGCAACCAATATGAAAATTGTTGGCACACTTCAAATTATCTCACCTAAGGCTTTGCTGCAAGCAGAATCAATGGATGTTTGAACACCTCAAAGGGCAGTCATTCAGCTTACTTTCCATTATTGCACTTTCCGTCAATTTGCAACCCTCACCAAAGAATGATGCTCTCCTGCCACCTCATCAAGGTACTCATTGCTTACACTCCCACAATATTTTAATTAATTAATGTTGAAAAAAAGCATTATTATTTTATAAAGTTTATAAAATATAGATGCATATTAATGTTTATTTTATAAATATAAAATTGATTTATTTATTTATTTCTTTAACCTGCGGAGCTAGGTTGGCGAGCAAAAGCTCCTCTAAACCTGGCCAAGCAAAAGGATTTGATTTTGCTTCTGCCGACAAGGGAAACTGATCGATTATTGCATTGGCCAATTGACCTGCCTCTGAGTTGGCCTCACAGAAGCAATGAGTAAAACTAACCTCTTGGAAAGATTCTAGAAGTTCAAGAACTTTCCTAAGCAAGGATCCTTGCTTCAAAGCCAGTGGTAGGCCCTCCCGAAGGGCTTGGGATTTTGCCTGATTAATGGCACATGGAGGGAACAAGAAGTAATCAACCACAATAAAGCCCCCCTAGAAATTTCGTATCACACAGCATCCTCTCGCATTGCTCAGATTACCATGAGAAGCTCCATCAAAATTTAATTTGAAGTCGAAAAGTCCTCCCAGTGGAGGACTCCACTGTTCATTTCTCAGCTGATTTCTCAGCTTCCTTTTAACTCTTACCTCATTGATTGGGGATGCATCAGAAAGAATCCTCCATATCTTTATCACTTATATTTCCAAATGCTTCAAATATTCCATATTTATATGCTGCCGCATGCAATTATAGTGATATTAATCATAAGTTATAACACATCTGAGGAATATGAATGTACATATATTCAAGATCTTAGGGTTTTCAGGAATAAGTTCCCTAATTGGATTCAATGCCGTATCTTTCTTTGCAATTCCACACTTTAGTAGCTCTAGTGTATTTGATACAATTAATTATTCATGACTCACAAGATAAAGTATTATCCTTATTAACTGCAGAACTGGCATCTCTTTCATCAGCTTGTCATTACATAAACAAAATACTTTGAGTCAAGTTATATACACACTTTAAGTTGTTTTGCTACTGATTACCAGGCATTAATTTATTCCATGTTACTAATAAGAAATTTATCAGTTCATTTTACACCTCGTTACTTGAAATAACATTAATATTTTGTATCATGTAGGGTTTATCTGTGGTATTTGCACTTGGAAATCATTTTGATATGGTCATGTGTAACATGTAAAGTTGTAAGCAAATTTTGGTTTGTGCATGGGTTTACATCAAAATTTGAAAGGAATGCAGAGTTCAGAAAGAAGTACAAATGTTGGAATATGGAGTTAAGAAATAATGTCTAAACAAGCTTTGTGCAATATTTTTCAGTACATATATCTCAATCAGAAAAGGAAATTAATGAAATATTTGTGGAATAATAACTTTCTAACATTAATGCAGTATTTTCATCATGTGAATCTACAGCATATTAGAAAATCAATAATTCTAGATTTCAAATCAACACCCTGCTGAGACTGAGAGATACTTGTTTCATAAACTGGAAGGTCATTCTAAGGTAGAATAGGAGTTTAGGATCTGGAATTTCCATATTTAGTAGTTATGTTGAATGTTGATGTATTGAATATTTATATTGATTTCTGCTTTTAGTTATTCCTAAAATGAGAAATGATTTTCCTGGCAGAAATATTTTTTCTGATGAGGATGCTCCAATGCCAAAAGGTTCAGATGCCGCTGCAGTCCAGGTCTTGTCCCTTTACTTTTATCGTAGTCATGGAAATGTATCACCTTGGAAATGGTGGTGTTCTCAGTAATGACTTGCTTCTTTTTGTTGGAGCAGCTTCAATACGCTACTTTCTTATGTACTGGTTTCTTGTAGTAGAACTTATCCATGAGAGGCATAGTAAGATAATGACTTGAGAACAGGAAATCAATTGAATGTGGCGAATAGTAGAACTGTGTTGTTCTATATCTTACAACATTCATGATAGGTTTAAAATGGTAGAAGGAAACATTCATATTCAATCAGAGTCAGACTGGGAGCATATCTAAATTGTTTTGATTTCAAGAGCATGAAAAATAGAGGGAATGAATTATATATTTCAAATACATATTGAATTAATATGTTGGGAATGTGAAAGTTCAAAATTTTATTGACCTTGACTTGTTTGTTCTCACATATTATAAAGTAGGCCCAATGCACAAAGAACAAAGTGCTTGTCTCTAATGGCTCTCTATTGACAGTAAAATAATTGACAAATTGTTGGAGTCATGATTATTTTGACCAACAAAGGAAGATGAAAGAATATTTTGAGCAACTTCCCTTATATATATATATATATATATTATAATTTCAAATGTTTTATCAGATCAAAAACTAAAAAAATTAGATAGGGCTCCTATATGTTAGAGGCACTATCACCACAAACTTGAGTAGAGGTAGCCTATGTAGCACAATGTTTTGGGGGCAGGGATGGCAGGGGACGATTGGATGCATATCAGGGACGATATGATACACACACACATACATACATTGTAAAGAACCCACTAAGAATTTTTCCAATTTCTGATTACCCAGTTTGACATATTGGCATTTGTCAAAATAAAGCTCTTTGACTGTTTGAAACCACTAAGGTAGACATATAACTTGCAGTGTTATGAAATAAATGCAATATAGTAAATGCAACAGTTATAACCTAAGTTACCGATTTGTTTTTGGATTCGGGTACAGGTACGAGAATCCGGTACGGGATTCGGCAAAATTTTTTTTTGGGGTTGGTTACGGCTTGGGTACAGCAATACAAAAAACATATAAAAATAAGAAATATATACATATTTGCAGCAATAATTAAGTTCAAAATACACCACCATATTAATAGTCTAATAACATAGCAAAAATACATCACCACTTTCATAGTCACTAAGTCAAATATTAAAATATTAGTGATTACTCGAATGTCATGATATAAAATTATAAATTAAAGCTCAAACATAAAATGTCAAATGTTTACAATCAGCCATTATTGATCATTGATCAATCTGAATCATATGGGTCATCAAACAAACTAGCATCATTAGATGCTACATTTTGTGTAGAACCACAAATAGCATTAGTGGCACTCGCACAAGCACTGCCACTAGCAGTAGCACTGACACTACCACTCTCATAATCAGTAGCTGCTTCAGGCTCATACTCATCATCAATATCAAGTGCAACTAAGTGACTTGTGGAAGCATCCAAGTCAAGCTGCTTTGGCTCAATATCCCACCTCCTTGTGTCTCCTTCTTTGTAGGAACTTTGCTTGTGTGTAAGGAGGCGCAAGTTTGAATGCACATACTCCAAGTCCTTTGCCTTTTTTGAATGCAGCCTATTGTGTTTTATTGAGTGGATGAAGGAGTATGTGCTCCAATTCCTCTCAAAAGAAGATGAACTAGCAACCTATTAAGACCAAATTAAATAGTTAAGAGTTACAAAATTTTACTAAACAAAATTATTAATTATTAATTAATATAAAATTATAAATTAAAATTAAAATTACGAAATATAAAACTTACTTGGGATAAGATTTTTATTGCAATTGGTTGGAGGTGCATGTATTCTTGCCCATGGAAGTACCACCAACTATGAGCATCCACCCTGTACTTGTCTCGAAGAGCATCAAGATTTTGATCAACACTACCGGAGCATGCAAAACCCATGAACTCAGCCTTCACTCGATCACGTTGGTCACGATTAGTGAAGAGTCTCCGAAGTGTTGCCTTGTACCCTTGAGCCACTTCAACATCCCTATATGGAGCAACTCTTGATGAAGAAAAAAGAATCTCAGGACTATAATATTTGGGACTCAATGCAAAAGCAAGAAGATGCAATGGAGTGGTCATTTTGTTCCATCTATCAACCATGATTTCCTGTAGCTCTTTGAAGAACTTTTCTTCAAGATCTTCCTCTTTTGCATTGATGATGGTTTTCATCTTCTCAATCATTGAATCGATACCATCATATACTTCTCCCAAACAAGGTCTATCCATGTCCTGTGTAACGGATCATGCTCAGTATAGGCTTAGTGAAATTGACCAGGTACTCAACACGATCCCACCAACACTCATCTAGGATCCTTTGCCTGATCCTATTTGCCCTTTCACTGCTAGATTGCCTCCATATGGCCCAATTAGGGCTGATTACCATGGCACACAGTGCCTCACGAACCTTTATAATTAGTCTTAACACAATTGTGTTGGAGGCAAAACGGGTCTCTACAACCTGTTTGGAAATCAAAATAAAAATTAAAATGTAATTTAAATTTACAAAATCAAAATTTAAAATTAAAAGAAAACTAAAAATTTAAAAATATTGAGAATTAACTTACCTTCAACAATTCCAATTTTGAGAATTGTCTAAATATACCTTGTGTCATATGGTGGTTGGTGATAAACATTTGGATGTCTTTGCCCTCAGCATACACCTGTTTGATCCACTCAATTTTGGATCCAATTTTTTTTAGCATTAGATTGAGGGAGTGGATAGCACAAGGTGTCCAAAAAATGTGTGGATACTTCTCCTCAACCAATAACCCAACAGCCCTACAATTTTTGGCATTGTCGGTTACAACTTGCACAACATTTTGATGACCCACTTCTTCAATAGCTTGGCAAAGGATGTTAGCAATAAATGGACCATCTTTCACCTGTCCCTCACAATCCATTGCTCTCAAAAACATTGCCCCTGTAGGGGACACGACAATAACATTGATCAATGGGCGATTTTTTGCATCTTTCCATTCATCAAAAACGATGGTCACCCCTGTTTCGATCCATGAATCCCTTATGGGCTTCAAAGAGTCTGCTACATGTTTCACCTCTTTCTCCAATAAGGTGCAACGCACCTTCTCAAAACCTAGGCCCTTATACCCCTTTGGAGCCTCATTAATAGATTTTACCATTTTTTGCCAATATGGTGAACAAACAACATTGAATGCCAATCCATTGGCATAGACACATCTTGCTATGTCTTGATCAGCAATCTCTCTTGCCTCATTTTGAAATGAAGCTTCCAACGGTCCCTTAGATCTTTTATTTGATGAGGGCACGGTTTCCTCTTGAGGGATGTTCATAAATGGATGGCTTTCTGTAGGTGGAAGATAAGTAGGTGGTGTAGGGGGTTTCATGGATCGAGATCCTTTCCTCAAAGGATGGCTTGTTTTAAGACTAACAGCTTTTTGCTCTGCTTTTTCTTGCTTAGCAATATATTTCAACACTACGTCATCTGGAAGGCCTTTTCCATCACCTTTTGGAGATCCTGGACAAGGTTTGATACCAATATCAGAGATCCTACACAAGTGGGCTTTCACTCGACTGTATGAGCTCGTATATCGAACTTTGCAATGACTACAAATCCAAATAAATACTCCACCACCTGGACATTGTTGAACTTGAACCATTTCTACATATTTCCAAAGGGGAGAGGTTGCATTTATTTTGAAATGAGATTGGCCTAAGTTAGAAGCAAATGCCATTGTAATACCTAAGGCACAATAGATTGAAATAATTTTGGTATTGAAATTTGAAACTAAAAAACTTAAAAGAATGAGAACAATCAACAAAACAATAAAAACAAAATATAATAGTTCATTTGTTAAAAAAATGTAAGAAAAAAATCAAGAAACTTCAAAGAAACCCATCTCTTTTGAACAAATCTTGCTCAATGATCTTCTTGGCAACGAACAGACACTTGCAAGTGCTTAGGAATAGCACAACAATCAACTTTGAACAACCAACGATCAGCCTTCAGGTCTATTTAAGCTTGTGCAACAAAGAGAGCAAGTTCAGCAATGGAGGCAAAAAAACTTGTTTTTCACTCACAAATTGTTAAATGAGATTGTTTTTACCTATTTAGTGTGTTTGGAGGTCGAAATTAGGGTTGCAATGAATATTAAAAATTTTAAAAGTCAACATTCGGCCAAAAAAATGATAAAAAATGCTAAAAAAACACTTTATTCCACGGACTGGGTGTTTTCACGCTTGGATTCGTCACAGATTCGCCTTGGATTCTTTCCGCCATATCCTGGTCGAATCTGCAGTCCATCCGCGAATCTAGATCGAATCCGCAGGCCTATTGACATATCCTGGTCGAATCCAGGACGTACTATACCAAAATTCGTACCTAGTATGAATCGTATCATACCCAGGGCCTTTTCTAGGCGAATCGGTAACTTAGGTTATAACTTCAGAAAATGCATTTATACAGTTGCTTACATAAGCTTCAATAGGAGTACTATCAATCTCAGTGTAAATTATTACTGTTGTCCACTACTTGAGATTACAAATGCAAAAAGAACTCTTTCATATAATGAATCACTATGATCTCATACTACTGTTTGACACTAGTAGAATAGATTTATTACAATGCAAAGACTTAAACCTGTGAAGTATTGCTGGTAAACACTTAGCAATACACAGTCCCTAACATACTAAGGAAAGTCTGAGTATTAATATTGTCAAAGAGTACCTAGGACATAGGATTAGCACCTGTGAGTAAAACAGCAACTACTTGCAGCTTACACAACCTTCCATCAGCAGCGCCCAGGCTTGTAAGCTACTTAGAATAGTGAGGAAAGACCCCACAATGCTTCCTTAGTGATTCTTAAACTCTACGGTAATAACTGTGATTACAACTTCCTTCACATTTCCTAGCAATGGTCAATGACATAGAGCCACGTAACCTCAGGAAATAGTCTATCGCTGCCTTGGTGAATCGGCCAGCATACGCTACCATATAGGCAGCGCCCGATGGCAAGGAAGAAGATCGATAGAAAGGAAAATAAGGAGTCGTTGATAAAGTTTGAAGATCCGATAAGTAATACTAGGAGTATTTGATTCCCTTCCAAGTGATGGCAAGGGTATAACAATAAGATGGCGGTGAGAACATAATAGATTGTATCGATATTAGGCAAGCCCGATAGGACTATGAGGTGGCACCATAATCATCCATGGCAAGCACATAATATCCAATATTCACGTTGGACCATATAGGAAGAGTTTGTCTGATAGTATGAGTAATAGAAGAGACAAAGTATTATTGGCCTCTTTAAGAAATTCCAACGCTGACCATTGCGTCCTTCAAATACAAGTGCAGCCTCTCTAGAATTAAATCGACCCCTTAGAATATGCAAGCAGACACCCAAGAAGGACCCGATTATCTTCAAGGGTGAAGCGGACAAACAAAATACCACGGTTTGTCTTATTATGTCTAGCGGCCAAACCCAAAGGCTACGATAGGAGAAAGCATGGTCATCGAGCCTTAAAATTATTTCCTCAAATATGATCGTACCATTCTGATTTGTCTTTTCTACCCTTGCTTATTTTCTCTTATTTGTATTGAATGGCAACCAAATATAAATGCATAAAATATACCAGATGTGAGACAAGGAACAATGTAAATACAGATAAAAAATAAATAGCACCAGAGAAAACCCTTTGTCTGTAAACTCCAAATACTATAAACCCATGCTTGTCAAACAAGCTGATTTCAATTGATGATCTCTAAAGTTTATCAAACTCTCAAATTGAATCTTCGAAACATTTGCTTCTCAGAAAAGCTGAATACAATCGCTAATCTTCAAATTTATCTCCGAAGGAGATTCATAAATTTTCCTTATCGCGTAAGTGTGAATCTTGTTTGAATTTGCCAACACTAGCTAGGGAGGAATCTTTCACCATTGAAACTAGAATAGTAGGAAAACCGCCTAGGGTTTCAAACTCCAAAGAGCTCCTCCAAACTTCATACCCCAAATAAAATAATCCAAAATATGAGAGAATTAGCTTTCAAATCCTTTTTATAATGCCCTTTTACCTTTTTAGGGTTTTCCTGCCTAAATCATTTAACACAATATTATAAAGTGACTTTATTAATCAAACCTTTTAATATTTCTCATTGTCACTTTATAACCATTTAATATTTAATCATTTAATATTACCTTTATATTAGTACTTTTGCCAGGCAACATTAAATAATTAAATATATTAATATTATTTAGGCGAGCTTGAAAACGGGGACATTACATACATACACATATATATGTATATGTACATATAAATGTGTATATACATGTCATGTACACACACATGCATACATATATACATTTGGTTGAAGTTTGTTGATACTATTGAGTTTGTTGATCTTGAAGCCGTAAGACACTATGAATTTTAATTAACTTCTCTACTCATATATAGGTAAGTTTGTTCCTTTTGACCAATTGGATGAAGCTATAGTTGGGCCAATTCCTCTCTATTGTAGGGAAACTAGCTACCTTTGAGGGTAGGTAAATGGAGAGTTGCCTTAGCTTTGTTATATTCTTCCCATGCCAAGTTTTCTATCCAATAAGGTCTGTTTGAGCAAGCACAGTCTTATTCATCTCAACCCCTAGTTTGTTGAATGTTGAACCACAAAGATTGAAAAATGCAATCCATTGCTCCCGAAGTATAGGTGCATACTTAGTGTTGGACATCTTCCCTAGGCCCTTCATAAACACCTCGCTTGCTCTCATCAGAATCAAATGGAGGAACTTTGATAGCCCTAGGTGCATATCACTTGGGGTTAAGAGTATAGGCTGCTATATCAAGCTAGGTGTTCATTGTGTTCCACTGATGTCACAATATGTTGGACATTCTTTGCATCGTATTCTAGTCCAAGCTTCTTGCTACAAACTTCTTGTTTTGTTTGGACAAGCACATTGTCAAACTTTTCAAAAACCTCTGTGATGTCCCCTTATTGAATTTTCTTATTTTTATTTTTAATCTCCTAAATAAGGGGTACCCAAATAGGCCTAATGCCAATAATTTCAATGGTAATCTTTAATCTTATTACAAGCAATCTTCAAGTCCACTATTGACTTGATTATTAATCTTGTATATATATTGATACTAATTAATAATATGCTGATAAGTATCAGAGAATGTCTAATCTAAACTCTTATATATATAATCTGCTATTATGATTGTTTAAGGATGCAGAATAGACACCTTAATTTGGATGCAGTTTCTGATTTCCTTATTGGGTTACATGCATTTAGAATTTGAGCACAATGGTATCCATAGGGTTCACTGTATCTGATTTGATCCCTTAATTCATGCGATCTGCCATAAGGCTGTTTGTCTGATTATTGCTAAATAATTTCTAGGCTGGATCGATGATCAGTGGCTCCTTAGGGAGTGACTTGATCTTGCTGCTGTAGGATGTATTTTCTTCAGACTTCCTCAATTGATGCTTTTTGACATTTGAACCCTCTTCTTCTTATATCCATGTTGGTCAAAAGTTACACCTCTTCAAGGATGCCATCGATAAAGAGACATGTCTCTTGGTCAGTTTAATTAACATTATCATGACTCTAACAGTATTTTCCTTAATTGCCTTAAGGAATAATTAATGCTATTTATATTATCCCTTAGTTCCATCACTGATTTGCCTTGGGAAATAATCGCTGCATTTATTATGATTTATTTTGCCATGTTTAGGTGAGTTGGCCTTCAGTCATGACCACGATTTATTGTTTTGCCATGTTTAGGTGAGTTGGCCTTTAGTCATGACCACGGTTTATTATTTTGCCATGTTTAAATGAGTTGGCTTTCATTTGCTGTGTAGAAGTTTGTTTAGTATAAGCCTTATTGTATTTGAGAGGGATATCACAACCTCTCAAGGCTAGGAGTGTTTGTTAGCATACTTGATAATCACCACAACTAGTGATATGGTAGAGGAAATGTATTTGCAAGCAACATTTTATAAAAAAAATGAAAAAATGAAATTTAATCCTAAAGTTCTTCAGAATTATAATTAAAGGTAAAACAGATATTCTATATTTTTTACATTATAGTGGACCACCAAGTGTTATTAAGTAGCTTTGTCTCACCCCTTCACTTCTTTTGTCTTTGTCTCAACCCATTTTTTCCACTCTCCACAAACCACCATAGAATGTGGAGTCTCTTGCACCTGCAACATTCTCTTTAGCAAATGAAATAGCTAGCACATTTAGTTTCCATGGATTTTAGAAAATTCCTTTATCAAAAATGTCTTGAATAGTGCAAGTGATGTGTGGTGGTTACATATAGACATTTGTATGCCTTTAGCTTCAGCCACCATTGCCTTCACCCAAGCTATCTGTGTCAATGTCTTTCGAAACATTGCTCAAAGTATAAACAAAATGTTGGGTCCAAAAAATATGTTGTTAAGCACTCTCCTTTATCGAACTAGCAAACTTACAAATACGAGATGAATAAGTCATAACCTAACCGAGACTTGAAAGGCCAAACCTCTTCTATGACCTCCCTTAAAAGATGTGAAATATTCTCCCTTAATTTTTTCCCAAAATTAACACACAAATCAGCAACCAAACACTGATTAGCGTTAGCCCCAAATGCAAATCAACAAAGAAGATAACTCTAACCAAGAATGTTCACCAAGATCCCAATGTGGGCGAGGTGATAGCATATGGTCAAAGGATCGTCAGGCATAAACAAAGCTGAAAGTACAATTCATATGCTGATGCAGGCATCCACAAGCGGTGGGAATACTCCACTTATTCAGTGGGTGAGATTACAACAATTATTAGGCGGCAAACCAGCCTTTAATCCACTCTTCCACTTATTAACGTAGGGGGAATACTATCCACACAACCACTTATAACGTGGGGGGAAATTACAAACAAGAAAGATGTTTATTCTAAAACTCAACCACTCAATTGTGGGAGTGTAAAACATATATAAAATTGCAGCAATAAAGAAAGAGCTGTTAGTACTACTAATCAGCTTTACAATAATTAAAATAAGCTGCAAAACTCAAAGATATGCTTCCTAAATCAACCAATAGTTAGAGTATTACTTCCTCTAACATTTACAATGATTAAATGATATGAAATTGAAGCACAACAAGCAAAATACCAATATTTAATAAAGTCTGATCAGAAACAGCATAAACAGAAAATCAGACCAGCAATGTCAAACCTCATAGAAATGGACGTAATTTTGTTCAATCAGCTCCGAAAGCTCTCATACACAGGCGAACAACAGCTAAAAGCTAGGCGTCCATAATCCATCAAAGAGACGAACCAAAAACAGAAGATAACAAGAGGCTCAAATCCCAATGCAACCACAGGAAAGTACGGCCTCCTTGGAGAAGTCGACCTTCTCTAAAAAAATCAGCAGTTCGAAATAAAATCTCAAACTTTGCAGAAAGGGTCACCCCATACAGATATACAGCTCGGACGAATACCCAGAATGATATAAAAATCAGAGGCGAAGCTATGAGCATAAATTTGCTTCAACCATTGACATTAGCAGTACAAATAGATTATAAAACAACAACCTGCTTGTAATCAAAAACATCATTGAGCACTATCCACACTCCTGAATAAAGCATGGTCTTCAAAAATCTTCCTAGGAAGCCATAGTTTCAGGCCCGAAGAAAGAATGATTTGCTAAGCTTCCCCTTAGCCAGGTTCTGGATTCATTCCAGCAGCGTAACTTTGCTCTTCAAAAATATGCATAATCAGCTCATCATAAAACATCAATATATAGGGTTCAGTTGGCAAATGATGCAACAAGAGACTCTTCAAATTCCAAGAAGTTGAATCACTTCAACTTCCAAAAGGGACACCACCTTTTTTGCACTTTATTTTTTTTGAAATAATAAAATATTACTCAACCTCCTTTAGGCGTCCAACTTCACTTTGCAACAATAAAGCATTTAATAATTCATTAAATGCACCATTGACCTCTTAATGACCCCCTTTTAAAAACAACATGAAGTGATCATTCCTAGGCGTGGGGGTACAACTGAGAAACATAAAAATGACTAAGTATAAAACTTAATCCATGGAGATAACCAAATCAAACTGAAACTGAAGAAGGACAAGATGACTTGAGCTGAACTGATGCCGATGCCACTGCCACAAATTGACTTACTAAAAATAGCCAACTGCTATAAATAGTAAATCCACAACAAAACTCATAGAAAACTTAACTGAGCTGGAAGCAGGACTTACTGAAAATGGAAACCCTAGATTTAGCACATCTGAGTAGCCTACAAATTTCCGGAAATAGGCTATCAATCCACAAAGAGATCATTACTGAAAAGGGGACATTACAAGATGAAATTAGAACTTTGCATCCTTGCATTTCCTATTGCAATCAATAGTTTTAGAAATGTATGAGCTACATAAATTTGTAATAATAACATAATGATAAAAAATCATTCCACACATCCATGGCAATGAAGCAACATGTTGTTATCCATGCTTATGTCATGTCTTCCATCAACAAGTTCATTGCTAAATATTGTTTGTCAAGGAGATTCTCAAGCTTGGTGATCCAATCTAACTATGGATCAACCTCTTCTAGAGTGATGGTGAAATATGCCCCTTAAATTTTTTCCCAAATTTTCACCACAAAACCAGCACAAGCACCAAGAATGAGCGTTAGCTCCCAAAAGACAACCAACTTGAAAGCAACCTTCACCAAGATCCTATTGAAGGCGAGGTGATAGCTTATGGTTATGGGATCGTGAGCAAATAATTGAACTGAAATACAATGCTGGAAATGTAAGAGAAGCTGGTGATCTGACCATGAGAATTCCACGCTACCACTTGTTCAGTGGGGGGAAATAATTATAATGAAGAACCATTCATTTGCTAACAACAGGCATCTTCTTTTCAGCAAGCATCCACTAAGCAATGGGGATTCTCCATTTAAACAGTGGGTGAAATATGAGAGTTACAAATTGTTTATTCCTCCACACTGGCGGTAAGCCATCCAAGGGTTACAATGTTTGCATGAAATCACTAAGTAAATGCATAAATATTAATGACTGAAATAGTACTACTATTTTCAGCCTTACAATGCAAATTATCTGCAAATTACAAAGTGTTACAATTGTATAATCAATGCAAATGATGAAAGATGATTTCTGATTACGAATATGAAGGAACACACCCAAGAAATATAGCAAATAATGGAAATAACCAGGTCTGATATACAGGACCAGCAAAGTGAAATATTCAGACCAGCAACTAAACTTTCACTAAACTGTTCATATCTTCATCCAAAATGCTCCTATCTCCTCCAAATTGAATGCACATGAAACTAGAGGCATAGACGCCCAAGAAGTATTGCATAAAATGGAAGTGATTAAGTCTGATATGAAATGCAAGGAAACTGAAATATAGTCTAGCAACTGTGCAACACACCAATAAGCTCATTTCTCTTTCAAAACTCCTATGAAGCACTCCAAATTGAATTCTCAATATCCCATTGACAAGGCGACCTGCAACAAAGCATAAACAATATCCAAACATCCTCCAATGAAAGGCACAAACTCCAAAGCTTGGTTATTGAGGAAGTATGGCCCAAGAAGGAAGGGCAATTCATCTATGAAAATAACTTCAAAATAAAATCTGATAAGTTGCAAGAGGGGTCGCCATAAGTATAGAAATGGTTTGGTTCAATACCCACAAGCCAAGTAAAATCTCATAACCAGCTATGATTGAAAATCACTTACAGCCATGGATGAACCAACAAACATAAAACTGATAAAAATCACCAAAATCTCCAACGATGAAACTCAATATGCTCTTTTGAATGACGCACACTCCCAATTGACCATCTAGGGAACCATAGTTTTAGGCCCAAAGAATGGTGTAAATGCTAAGCTCCCCCTTAGCTGGGTTTTGAAATCAATTCAGCATCATAACTTTACTATTCATCTATCAATGCCCAACTCCAAATCGATGCTCCAAGAAACCCATTTGTTTTCCTCCTTGGGACGCCACCTTACATTCATGCAGTTTTTTTTGAAATACTAAAATATTCTTTCAACTTCTTAAATTGGCATCCACCTTAAAGTTGCATCAATAATGTATTAAATAATGCACAAAGGAGTTTGACCCCCTTAATGGCCTCATTAAAACAACATGAAGTCATTGCACTAGGCGTGGGGTACAACTGCTAGACAAAAATTTCAACTAAGAAACTCAATCCCAAGGGCGTAGCCAAGAGTGATGCCAAGACTGAACTGAAAGATTGCCAAATGTAGCAAACTAATAATAGCTGAGTTGGACCCAAATGATAATGTTGTCACTGCCACAAATAGTCTTACTATAAATAGCATATGCTAAAAATAGTAAGTTCACTTCAACTCAACAGAAAGCCAAACTGGTCAGCCATACTAAATTGTATATGATTGAGCTGCTGCAAGAATGATATTGCTAAAAATAGACTTATCAAAAATAGCAAACTACTATAAATAGTAAGTTTGCAAAACTTCCTCTGAACACTAACTGAGCAGTATCATGACTTACTATAAATATTAAGTGTTTTCACATATCTATTGAGCACAAATTGGGCAACCATCATGACTTACTATAAATAGTAAGTGCCCGGAAAGGTTGCCAGATTCAAATACATGCCACAACACCTCAAAGGACTCTGAAAACCCAGAAAAACCCAAAAACCTTTCCTGCATGCAAGGTATCAATCAAAATTACATGTCATTATCTTAACATGCATGTTACCTCATTCAAAAGCTTTCCAAAAACCCAGAAAGATCCACCAGACATGCGTCAGAAACTCCTACATGCAAACCTTCGAAATTGCATCTGAAAGCGGAAACCCTAATTTTACCTCTGACGAGCCTACGGGCTTTCGGAAACAGGCTGCCAATCACAAAAGAGCATATGGCTAAAATGGGGACATTACACAAATCTTGTCCACTAGATAGGAAGAGGACATTAAAAACAATATTGAAAGCCAACCTCTTTGCATAGATACATCTTGCTTTGCGTTGATTGGCAATCTCTTTAGAGACATTTTGAAATTTCATTTCAAAGGGTCTCTTATTTGCTAGGGATTGTTCTTGAGAGGGGTCCAAAATGAGTGGCTCTGTACCGCAACACTAGGATTAGATGGGGGTATGAGGGCTTCCATTCCTTGAGATCATCTCTTTCCTAAAGGATGATTTCTTCTATGACTTGTTGCTTCATTTGTTTGCTCCTACTCATTAATTAATATATCCTGTCATTTGCTCTAATAGCATAGCCACGCCATTCTTTTAGGGCAAGTTTCAATGTCCTATCCAAGAATGTCACACAAATGAGCTTTAACCTAACTATATGAGATTGAATATTTGACACCACACCCTTTGCATATCCAATAATAACCCCCATTGCTTGGAACTAATTGTATCATATCAACATACTTCCAAAGAGGAGAATTGGGGTCTATTTTGAAGTGGGATCAACTCATGGAGCTTAAAGTAATTGCTATTTTAATTCCTATGACAACAAGTTTTATAAACAACACATTCAAAACAAATAAAACAAAATATATTTATAAAACCTAAGTTGTTTAATACTTCAAGTATAGTGATACATTCATAGAAGAATGAAACAAAAACAAGAAGTTTACAAAAAAACAAGAGACTTCATTTGTAAAACAAAATTTAAAATAATACTTACGACTTTTTCATAAAATTTCTTCTATGATCTTGGTAGCGAACGGACTCTTGCATATGCATAGGAATAGCAATAAAACCACTTTGGACCTTCAATGATCAATCTTCAACTCTCTGTGTAATGACAAGCAAAAATTAAAGTTATTTGTTTTTTGTTATCAAAAGGAGGTAAAATAAGTTTATTCTAGTCTTTCAAATGGTTTAGATGGTACTTTTATGGTTAGGAATTTGTTTTGGTGTTTCATAGTCAAAGTCAAATGTGAAAAATTATTTTAAAAAGCAAAAAAAAAAAATGAAAATGCATGAAAAGCTGGATGGCTTTGTTATGGGTTTGGTGTGGTTCATTTCAGGATTGCTCAAGTTTGTCTAACATGAACCCACAGTCTTTAAAACATATCCTGCCAGAATTTTTGGCCGTATTGATCTAGACCTAGATCTAAGGGAAAATGCCAGCAAATTGGTAGCATATGATTTTTGTTATATGACATTTTGGGAGTTGAAATTATGCACAAAATAAACATTGAAAATAGTTTTTTGAGAAGTTATGATTAAGAAAAAATAATAAAAAATAGTTCTTTCTGAAGTTGGGATTGTGCTCTCGAGGCTTTTATTCTAGCACTATTTGTCAAATCTAGTTCTTCTCTTTGAAGATCTTAAGAATATTGAATTCACCAAGCATATCATCTTTAGAAGAAATCAAATTAGCATTTATTAAATCATCTCAATTTTTAAAGATGTTTAATCTTTTCTTACCCTATATTAACTGCTAATTTCTGCACCAATCTATTGCAAGTTCTTTCAAAGGAAATATACTAGTGACCATACTATATTTATGCCTATCTCAGGTTAACTGGTCAATTAGGTTGGTCTTGGTTAATATTTCCTTGATGTTAATAGTTTGTTTATTTGATTCAAATATTGTTGGATCGAGTAGTCTCTTAGGAGGTTTAAGATCTTTATTTTCTTTATAGATTACATATCAATAGAAGCTTTGTTAATTATAATAATTTTTTTATGCAGGCTCTTGCTAGGTATACTCGGAGGGAGTGTGCATGTCTAGCACTAACAGGTATTTAGTTATTGAATGCTAAGGAGATTTTATAGTGTCAAAGTGATGTTAACTTTTCCAATTTATGCAACGTAAATTGTTATTTTTAGTAGGTAATAATATCTTTAATTGGGTTATGGTGACATATGTCTCTCTTTTAAGTGTCATCTTGTTCTTGTATGAGAATCAAAATTCTATTATAAGATAAATAACAAAGAAATATTAGAAGATTTGAAAAATCAATCTTCTCGCTCTTTGAAAATTTGATATTGGAACTTTACAAACAATGAATCACAACCGATAATTGCGAAATGTCAAAAAATTAAAGAAGTGTTTTGCAATTAACTCATCCAATATATGACCTAGGAATATGATGTTTTGTGACCTTGTATACTTCAAAGGGGTTGGGAGTTTAGCTGGAAATATTATGAAATATGCAATTTTTTTTATTTGCGCAAGCTGAAATAAATATTGAATATAAAATTGTAATGTCCCCAAATTCTATAAGTCAGCATTGTGGTTAAATAATTAATTTAATGTTGTCGAAAAGGCTAAATTTAAAAGATAACTTAAATTAATTATTTAAATAAAGCAAAAGTAACTTAAGTGGGAAAAGTTAAATTAATTAAATAAGTTACTTTTTATGAGTTCTCCAAAGGAATTAAATTAAAGGTGAAATAAAAATAAAGGAGAAGTCAAGAAAGCATGGGAGTTATAGTTTGAAAAGGAATAAAACATTGAGAGAGCTCATTTTGCAGAGGCTGGTTTTGGATTTTGGATTTTTGGTAACAGGTTTTGGATGGATAATTTTCCAGAACTTTGTGAGAACAGGATGCTCTTCTCACAGAGAATATCATCTTCGGTGTTGGAAGATACATCCAGGGTGATTGCTGACAGTCTCACTTCAAGGGCTGTGTTGGTGCTTAATAGGATGATTTAATGAAGTTTTGAGGGGTTGAAGAGCAACATTTGAAGGATCAATTATATTGGTAATTGGTAGCTGAGCATTCAATAAATATGTGCTGATTCAAAAATACTTGATGTTGGGCTATTATTTCATGTTAGAATTAGTAGTTAATTTCTACTGGTTATCGTGTCTGTACAAGAAAGATGTAAACTGTTATATTCTGAAAATAAAGTTTTATCATTAGCAATTCTGGTTTATATGTTTTGTGCCTAAACAATAGAGTTGGTAGAAATAGAAAAAAAAGTTTGTATAGAACAGGGTAGGACATTTCATTGGTATCAAAGCTCAACTCTTCCTGCCATCCTGTGAGTAATGTTGGGGACTGTTCTTTGAAAAAACTCTTACAGTTGCATATATAGATAACAAAATTGTATTTCAGAGACTTTTGTTTTGGCTGGAGAAAGCATTTTTGGGGACTCTGCAAGATCGAAGCTAAGGGTATGTGGGTTTCTTTGGAAAAATTGGAATTGAGATTTTGAACTCTACAAGGACTTGATTGCTTCTATAGAGAGTGTCGTCTTCAGTGCTGAAAGAGGCATCCAGGACTACTGGACAAAATTACTAAGACTTGTTCGGGTGTTTGGCACCGCGGTCGTAGCAGGAGTCAAGTGAACATTCAAGAATGGAAAGGCACGAAACGTGCAAATACAAAGAGACCCGAAGTAACACGAGATGATTGAAGACACGAGTATCGGGGTGGGTTTCTGGGCTTGTGGTAAACATATTATGTCGTATTTTGCATTGAGTTCATTTTCAAACTGCATATCATCATTCCTCCCAATAACGGAAGACTCGATTTCCTGGAGTGAAGCCTTCCTATCATTCCCGTGATTTTTATGTGTATTTTTTGAGCTATAACTTGCTCTTGGACGTATAGATAGATTAAAGCCCACAGAAGAATTCCTGTGGTGTGAGAATCGATTTTGAAGCAATTTTCATAACATCGTGGCTGCAAGTCGAGAAGCATAAGTTATATCGGTTGAGCATTCCGTCAATTTTAAAATATTCAAGCTGGTATTCTTAAATATACTGTTGTACCCAAAACCAAAATTTTTGCTTCACTAAGGCATTTTGCTTAATTGAGTCTTAATCTTGTTAAAGTGATGTCAAGAGGTCGTTTTTGGGGTTTTTAAATATAGAGTTGGTGTTAGTGTCATGTCAGTCTGTTACTGAAGAAATTTGAGAAAAGTGAAAATCTGAAGGAAAATCATCAAAATTTTCTATCTCTGGAGAGGGGAGCATATTTTCAAATGGGCGCCCTATCTTTTAGGGGCTCAGATCCTGTTTTTAGGGTTTGTCACCTCCAGCAGACATTTGTCTGGCATCACGCCAGCTTCGCAATGAGCTATCAAGCCTGTCAAACGGACCTGTTTCGAGCAAGTTGTGGAAGATACAGTGCAAAACGAGACGAAAACGAGAATTGGCTAACACTGGAGAAAAGCGTAGCTTTTGAGAAGGGCGCCCATCTTTTTGAGGTGTCAAATGAAGGATGTTGACTAAATGCCACCCAAGATGTTTGTCTCACATTTGTTCAAGCTTCGCGACGCATCCGTCAGTGGGTGAATCTGAGTTGCAGAAGTGCCTGAACCAGAGGTCAAACGTAGGGTCAAACCTTAGTGAAAATATCAAAGGAAAAAGCAAAAGAGCACTTTTTTAGAAAGGCGCATGAGCTTTTCAAGTCTTTAATGCCTTCTTTTTGATGATCTCAGATGTTCAATTTGTCCGTGTTACGTTCAGCTTTCCGTTGCTTGTCTCTGTCAGTTCAGAAGATGACTCAGCAGCTTGCAGTTGGAGTTTTTATGTTATTTTGTTCAATTCTAGAAATGGCTAAGTCTGGGGAGAAAAGAGCAACTTTTCAAAAAGGCGCCCTTGATTTTCACCCCTCAGATGATGTTTTCTGGAGAAATGTGCTTTTGCAGCTGTCGTCCAGAATGAGGTCAGCTCCGCGGTGAACCTAGGATCCAGTCCTGAAAATTGGTAAAACAGAAGTTATGAAGGATTTATTTTTCCCTTCGTACGAGATCGAGATGTCAAAATTTGACTAAGTCTGAGAAAAAGCGCAGCTTTGGGAAAAGGCGCTTGAGTTTTTGAGCCTTCAGATGTCAGTTTTATGGTCTACAGTCTCAAGGTACCTTTTGATTAGTTTTTGTTCAGCTTTGCGATGCACCTGTCAGCCAGCCAATCGGAGAAGTCAGTCAGCCAGGGTCAGAGGGTGAACAGAGGTCTCGAAAGAGGTTTAAGTCTGAATTTTCATGAAAAATTGGCTAAGTCTGGAATTCGCCTTAAGAGGTCAAAGTTGAGTTTTCGAAAGAAGTTGAATGGTGCTCCCTAACTGGAGTTCTGACTGCAGTTAAACTAAACGATTTCTGGGTTGTCATCTTCAGTTCATATATTGGCATGTTGAGTGATCTTTCAGTTCGCATGTCGAGTTAACTAGTTTGCATGTTCAGTTAACACTCTTGCATGTCGAGTTAACTTGATTGCATGTTCACTTAACTGAAGGTTATACTTGAAAATCAACTTGAGTTTGCATGCATGGCGAATTTTGGTTGAAATTGTGAAGATTTTGTGAAGTTGATGCTTCATTGAATGTTAACCGAAGTTTTCAAAAGGGACGCCATATCTAATTAAAGCATGAATTTAGTCCTTGTGAAGTTGGCACATTTTCCTTTAAATGTCAACTGAAGTCTGAAAAGGGGTGCTATAATTGGAATTTTTTAAGGTTTAAAGCATGAAGTGTGAAGATGGCGAATCTTCATTGTCAACTGAAGTTCTGAAAGGGAAGCTTTAATTTAAGAATTTAGTGAAGCATAAAATATGGCGAATTTCTTATTGTCAACTTTAGTTCTCAAAAGGGACGCTTTAGTTCTAAATTAAGAATTTAGTGAAGCATGAAGATGGCGAATTCAACAAGGATTGTCAACTGAAGTAAAATCGCATTGAAAGGGAAAACCCTAAAGCATGGTGCTTTATTTAGCATATTTTAGTTTCAGTTAACTAAAATGAGGTCCAATTAGAAGCCAAGCGCCATTTTTCAAGCGTTAGTGCTTTATGCGAATTTCAATGATGAAAGCCTATTTATTTCAGCCTTGGCGTCCATTATTTCTTCATTTCAAACTTCGAAGTCTATATTCTTCTTGAGCGACCAGCAAGCTAAAGGTGCTACAGGTGTTAGAATTCAGCGTTCTTCGTAGCAACGAATTCAGATTGTGCAGAGGAAGAAGATTCCAGACTTTATTTTGACTTTGCATGCAGGTTTCATCAAGTTCCAGAAAAGAGATTGGCGAATTCTTCAGAAGCAGAACAAGCAAAACTTTCTATCTTCTGTCTTATTTCTTCTATTTCTCATCTTAGGTACTTTCTTCGCATGTAAAAGAAATTCAGCGTATTTTCAGAGTTTGATCATCTGGGTTCGCATACTTCAGCATTTGCAACAAAACCCACGTCTTAGATTTTTTCGAGAAAATTGCCCCATAGCCTTCATTTTGAAGCTCTGTGCTTTTTTCCGAGAATTTCTTTGCATGTGGGCTTGAATCACATCTTTTTGAAAATCGCATTATCTGGGTTTGTTCAAAATTCCGTTGTGCACAAAACCCATGTTTCAGATTTTCTCAAGAAAAATTGCCCCGGGAAGCTCTAAAAACCCCTGCAGTTCTCAACTGAAAAGTCTTTGCATGTTAGGCTAAACGGCGTTTTTTCACAATTTTGACGTTGTGGGTTGTCTTAGAATCATTTCCGGACAAAACCCATGTCTCAGAATTTTTGGTGAAAATTATCCTCCGACAGGCTATTTTTAGCCTCACTAGGAGCCATTTTTGCTTTCTGGAGAGAGTTGTTAGAACATAGCCGTGTTCACAGTCAATGGGCAAGTTTTTCAGAAGGCGGTTCAACTAGATTGAATTCAAGACCAAATCGGTCTTAATTTAGGTTTTCATCAGAGCAGCTGACAATGAAGCGTTACGCTGCAAAAGGAACAGAGATTACTCCATTTGCGGAGCTGCCAAAGTCACTCAAATCCCATGCCATTGTCTTCGTGAAGATGGTACCTACGCTGATCTCGAGGCTGTGCAAACTAAGTTCCAGAAGCATGTTCGTGATATCTTGATGGAGATTTTGGATCACATTTCAGTGATTTCAGCTAGTTTCAAGAAGGCGATTGAAAATGTTAAAGAATGTATGCATACAGTCAAGGAAAGTGACAGAGAATTGAAGAAGCAGATTATTATTTTTGGACAGCGTCAAAGTGCCGGAAGACGGAGTAATTGATGAGTTCTTGGTCGAAGTGTTAGACGAGATGACATGGAGTGATCTGCCAGTTGGAACCTGCAGTTAATTTCGAGGGTTGAGTCATGAGCAGCAGTTAACTCAACTTTCAGTCTTGAGTTTACTTGCTGACTTAACACATGCTTATCTCGTCCTTGGAATTACCATCACAGGAGTTAGGGTTAGGGTTTCCAGTTAACTGAAGGTAGTGTCCAGTTAACTTTGCTTTAATAAGGACGTGCATGCTTGCACATGGTCCATTTAGGTTAAATGTATCGGTTAACTGATGGTATGTTCCAGTTAACTGTATAGTTTACTTCATTAGGGTTTAGTAATAAATCTTGCATGCATTGCAAGACTGTAGTTAACTCAAGGTGATTTTAGGGTTCCCTACACCTTGATGTATATAAATAAGAGCTTTTGCTCATTTGTAATTAACTTTTGCTTGAGAGAGAAATATATGCTGCGCCTACCTTGCCCTCAATATTGCTCTTTTGGTATTTGTTCATGTGTCTTTACTATTACGATTAATTGTTATGCCACATAGGGTTTCATGCAATTGTAATGGTGAATTCTTCCCATAGTTTAGATAAATCTGTTTTGTGCATCTTTATCATTATGATCAATTGTTATGCCACATAGGGTTTCATGCGATTGTAATGATAAATCTGTTTTGTGAGTCTTTACTATTATGATCAATTGTTATGCCACATAGGGTTTCATGCGATTGTCATGGTAAATTCTTTCCATAGTTTAGATAAATCTGTTTTGTGCCTAATGAACTTGTTCAAATTGAGATAATAGATGCGCCACCTTGCCTTCAAGTAGAGAATCTGCACTTGGTTATCATGTGTTGTCGTGAACAATAAACTAGTTCGGATTGAGATAATAGATGCGCCACCTTGCCTTCAAGTAGAGAATCCGTATCCAGTTTATCGTATGATGTTGTTACCAATAAACTTGTCTAGATTGAGCTAATAGATGCGCCACCTTGCCTTCAAGTTGAGAATCTATACTTGTTTATCGTCTGATAGTCAAACCTTGCTCCATTTCCTCATGCTCTGTTTTCTTGAGGAAACCTGGATAGATTTAAAGTAGTTAGCTTAGTTGTAGTTAATGATCTGCGAAACCAGAAAATCCTTAGCTGCAACGTTCTTGGTTTTCTTAACCTTGTGCCTCTTCCAGCTGAGAACAAAAAGATAGGACTTAGATTACTTTTCTTTTCCACGCATTCCAGCACTATGAGGGAGCTTCCCCTCCTAATTTGAAGAGCACTCATTACGCAGTGTGCATAGCTGTCCGTACAAACCTGCAGTCCAGAGGTGTTAGTTTTTACGCCAACATATACAATCAAAGTTTTTTTGGTAAGTATTGCAGCTACGTTTGAAGAGTCACACCATTGTGTATGGAGTCGGGAGCTCCTTGACTAGTTCGCTGTGCCCTTACATGTGTTGAAGTTGTAAAAGATCCGTTTCTTATTCTTATTTTGCCATGTAAATTTAATGAATGTCTGTGCCAATTGATATTCCTGTGTAACTCCAAAGTAGCATTATTGAGGATGTGGGTGCATGAAGCAGGAAATAGAGTCATCGTGGCATTTCACAGGGACGTGGCTCATGAAAGGATATTGAAGATTTGATAGAAAGTTGTAACGCCAGAATTCAGAGTATCGGGAGGATGATATTATGTTGGGGTTAGTCGGGAGTTTGGAGCTGTGCGGCAATGTCTAATAATTAATTTCAATGCTTTCTGTGAAGGAATTGTAATCTCTATCGGGAGCTCTGGCGAATCTAAGGAAATCATTTGATGCCATTCTATATTTATAGCGCCTTCTTAATAATGAGTTCTGAATGGATTCATTAAAGAATAATAAATTGGCGCTAGGGAAAGGGGAAAGATGAATAAATTAAGGTGCACAGATATCGGGGGGTGTTATGAATAAATTGAATGAAATGCAGTCACTCTAACTCCTTGAGTGTCGTAATTCTTTTGAAGAAAGCTAGCACCTAGACCCGTTGTGTCTACATAAAGACAAGGACTCGGTTTAATTTACCCATCGGGTTCTTGCTTGAAGAGTAACATTTTTGTCCAGATGTTGTTTAAACACCAAGGAACATATTATATATCTTTTTGGTTGAGTCATCGTGGAGTGCAAGAGAACTGACTAAGTTATATACGTTGCAAATTTTTGAAGGAGTAATATATTGATATTTTTGGTTGGAGAGTTTAATGTGATGTGAATTCTTTTGTAACTGCCAAGTGAAACGCATTGCATCATTTGGAACCGTTACATGTAAGGGAACGGATTCAATATTTTAAGAATAGAAGTTTTAGTTGACAGTATATTGCACAAAACGTGGAAGCAATTGCATAATCAAAGGTCCTAGAGTTAAATGCCAGTTGTGCCATCGCCACTTTAGAGGAGATAGTCCATCAGACAAATAAGACATGAAGAGAGTCATGTGATATCAAACAAACACATAGAAAATTGCTACGTGATCTTAGAAGGTATTGGGCTTGTCAGGGGAATATAGCTTAAAGAAAGGAATTATATAATTAAATAACTTCTGCAGTCTGTCATCCACAGAGGCTATTGACTTGACAGAGAAGCAAGAAAGACATGATCATGTCTTGAAATTATTTGCAAGATCTAATAAGGATGCATCACTTAGCCGTTTTCTTGATGCTGATGGTCTTTCCCATATTGGTTAGATTCTTCGATCAGGGGATCCTTATTGTACTGCATACAATATCGTGACTGCTCAAAGCAGAGCTTACAGTCTTAGGGTTCTGAGACCACTGGCATTGTTTATTAGTGAACTGGCTGTTAGCATTTGGAGGTTAGCATAAATGATATACAATTGCAAGTTCGTTGAATCTTCTGAGTGATTTCATCAAATTCCTATGTGAATGCCTTGAATATTCATATATAGTTGGGAGATAGTGTAAATTGTTCTATTATGAAATGAAATCAATGATTTGAATGTAATGTACAAGCAATTGCAAAAAACAGTGAAAACAAACATAGAACATCAGAAAGACGATCATCAAACTTGTGAAAAACTAAATAAATGCAAACTCAGAATAGTGGATTGTCAAAGTGTTTGGCGAAATGCTTGGATAGGTGAAATTGAGAAAAAAAAATTATGCAAAAAAGGGTAGCTCATTTGTGATCAGCATTCAGTCATTTCATCCTATTGGGATATTCAGAATTGAGTTTCAGTCTGTAGCATGGCGACAAGGAATAGAAAATGGTTGGTTGGATTACTCCACCAATCAGGTAGTAAAGTCAGTAACCCATCTTAGTCAAGGAAAGATGTTTTGGCCACATTGAAAGAAATAGAAGAGTGCTTGATCATTGTTGAGCAGTCACCTCCTAGCATATTGCAGATTGCTCTTGCTCCTGCCGTGATTTCTTTGGGTCAGCACAAGTGGCTGAGACATGCTGATGAAGAGGTAAGGTTGCTGGTTACTTCTTGTTTGAATGAAGTTTTGAGAATATTGACTCCAAAAGTTCCTTATGATGATAACATAGTGAAAGAGGTGATTCAATTAATGGTGGATAGCTTCCAAGGCTTGGGTGATGTCAAAAATCGTCACTTTTCTACAAGGGTTGCAATACTCAAAACTTTTGCAAATATCAGATTGAGTAATCTTATGATAGACTTTGGATTGCATGATTTGATTCACCAAATGTTTCTCCATTTCTTTGCTACAATCAGAGAAAAACATGGTGATATTATTGCAGCTATGCAAACTATTATGGTTCAAACCATTGACGAAAGTGATGTTATTTTTCACCCTATCATAACTTTGTTATTGGCTGTTATGAAGCAAGAACAGGTCACTTCTTAAGCTGCTAATGAGTTGGCCAAATATGTGTTAGAGCAATGTGGGAATAAACTGAAACCTTACATGGTTGAGGAAGAACAAGTGGATAAGGAAGAAATTATAATGGTGGTAGAAAATCCTTCTAAGTTTAGTGCTGTCCAAACTTCAGAATATGAATTATACCATAAGGATGTAGCTGATTTTGAGAGCTATGATATAGAAGACAAAACAGAAAATTTATCAGCTGATAATGAAGTTGAGAATGATCCTTTGCTCATTGAGTCATGTGATTTGAAGGGAAAGATAAAAGTTACCGAAGATATGATTGTTGAAGCCCTATCACATTTTGGTCATACACACAAAGTAATTGAAGAACTCATTTGCAAAGCTCAAATTGAGGAGAGGCAAATAGGAGTTGCAGGTGGAGTCTCTCATACTTCCTTGTACTCTATCAAAATAGCTTTGGAAATAATGAAAACAAATTATGTGCACTTGCTTAAGGATAGGGATTTTGCGTTCAAGTATGCTGAAGAAAAGGAAAAAGAGGTTGATGATCTTTGTTTGCAATTAAGTATGGCCCACTTTTCATTATACAAAGCAAAAAATTCTATTTCTTTAGTAGCCACTTCCAATGAACAAGAAAGTGATGCAAGGATGAGGGAGACTAAGAAATTAGTTGAAGGGATTGAGAAGCTACATAGATGTGAAACAATGTGTAATGATTCTAGTGTCCCTCATATTGGAGAGATTCGGGATGATGATAGAGATTGGAACCCACATCAAAAAATTGAATTCTTGAATTCTGAGGAACAATCTTCACACACAGGTGCAGATTGCAGCCATGATATAGCTGATAAAACAGGTAATGAAGGCAGTTTTCAGCCTGCTATACTTCGTGAATCAGTAGGTGTTGAGGAGAATTCAAAATTGGAGGAAGGTGTAGATGAAACTTATGAAGACACCATTGGAAGGAATGAAGGAAGTGTGGATTCTATGAGTGTTAACAACAGCCATGACATTGTTTGTGTGAGTATGGTTGGTGATGAATATAAGATATGGGATCCAGGTAAAACTCAAGATTGGGTTTATGATCTTTTTAGAACAATTTTATGCATGGACTTTAGGAAAAATTGCAGATTTGAAGCTGTTGTTTGCTTCCCAATCAGTCAACATAATATTTTTGGTCACTTACATACAGGAAATTCTCTTCCTTATAGATGTTGCTCCAGTATTGTAATTTTAATTTTTATAGATTTGGCTGATGAGTTGATTGAAATTCAGTATTTGATGATTATATGGCAGCGAAGTATGGCAGAATTTTCAGATATAATTAAGAGGGATATCAGTTTGGAGCTAGAGATTGCTTGTTTTGTAGGGTCACAGGTGTGCCAAATTCAGAATTGGTTTGATTAGCTGTTGGTTTTTATCAGAGTGGCGCAACGACAACTTGGTAGTCACTTCCAGAGATTGGTTTGGGATCCTGGAATCACAAGGTGGTTTCATGGTTGTGCTGACATTGCTTGAGAAAGGGGGACTGTAATGTCCCCAAATTCTATAAGTCAGCATTGTGGTTAAATAATTAATTTAATGTTGTCAAAAAGGCTAAATTTAAAAGACAACTTAAATTAATTATTTAAATAAAGCAAAAGTAACTTAAGTGGGAAAAGTTAAATTAATTAACTAAGTTACTTTTTATAAGTTCTCCAAAGGAATTAAATTAAAGGTGAAATAAAAATAAAGGAGAAATCAAGAAAGCACGGGAATTACAGTTTAGAAAGGAATAAAAGATTGAGAGAGCTCATTTTGTAGAGGTTAGTTTTGGATGTTTGGATGTTTGGTAACAGGTTTTGGTTGGATATTTTTCTAGAACTTTGTGAGGACAAGATTCTCTTCTCACAAAGAATATCATCTTTGGTGTTGGAAGATACATCCAGGGTAATTGCTGACAGTCTCACTTCAAGCGCTGTGTTGGTGCTTAATAGGATGATTTAATGAAGTTTTGAGGGGTTGAAGAGCAGCATTTGAAGGATCGATTATATTGGTAATTGGTAGCTGAGCATTCAATATATATGTGCTGATTCAAAAATACTTGATGTTGGGCTATTATTTCAGGTCAAAATTAGTAGTTAATTTCTACCGGTTATTGTGTCTGTACAAGAAAGATGTAAACTGTTATATTCTGAAAATAAAGTTTTATCATTAGCAATTCTGGTTTATATGTTTTGTGCCTGAACAATAGAGTTGGTAGAAATAGATTTTATTTTGTATAGAACAGGGTAGGACATTTCAAAAATGTAGATTCCTAACTCCAAGGAATAAGATGTTAGTTAGCAATACAAATAGCAGAAACAAATTTAGGAAACCCTTATTTATCAAAATATCATAGATGAAGCAACAAATTTGTAATGTCCCCTTTTTAGCTCATTACCGTTTTTTGGTGGATTAGCCTATTCCCTGACCCTCGTAGGCTAATGGAGATGGTTAGAGGGTCTTGTTTGGCAATTATTTGGTTGTTTTCTTCTCCAGAGCAAAGTTTGGTTCAGGATTGGCTTTTGTAGAGGATTTGGGACTCAAATATGCACACTTACTATTTAAAGTAAGTCACCTAATCAGTGGAGTTCACTGTTACTATTTGTAGTAAGGCACCTGGACATGTTATGGATGTAGTGTTGATGCCCAGGGTTCAGTTGGTATGGTGAATTAATGATTATTAAAAGAGTTATTATCATTAAAGTGACTTTAATTTAAATTAAATATTATAAAAGCATATTATAAAGTTTATAATGCACTTTATGTCCAATGGGGCCATGGGACTTAAAAAGTTCATTAATGAGTCTTATTAATTGGGTGCCCATTTTGAGGAGATAATTAATAAAGTCAAAAGTGCACATTTATTATATTTAAATGAATTAAAAAAGTGCCTTTTGGGGATTGACCTCTTCATGGGAGGTTATATTAAGCCATCAAAAGCTAATCTTCAATTCATTCAATCATATACATTTATGCTTTTTGGAGAGTTTTCCGTGAGGAGAAGAAGAACTAGGGTTCCTGCAACTATTTGGTCATTGAGGACAAATACTCTCATTGATTTAAGCTTCCTGAGGTGGTGAAATATCTTTTGAAGGTTGCAATTAAGGTTGGCTGTAACCAGCAGTCAAATTGGAGCATATTTGTGAAGATTTTTGCAAGTTTCAACAAGGGTTTGTGCATATTTCAAGATGTTTCTCATTGCAGATCCAGTATACATTGATTGCTGTCCCATAGAGGCCATACTAGCTGTTTATAATCCAGCCGTACAACTCCCAAAGCCTGGTGTGTTCATTCCCAGCCAAACCACTTTGCCTTTGGTGCTGGTTACTCATCCATAGTGGGCTTCTTGGATTACTAGAGCATTTCCAAGGGTATAAAGATTGAAGAACTTCATACTAGCTGCAGATCGACCATTATCAGGTCTCTAATTGTCATTTCCAGATTTATATTGTGGCTGCCATAGTTTCAGAATTGAAGATATTCCTTATTGACATCTTCCGGGTATGAAAAGTAATGAAAAGACATTCATTATACTGCTCTTATATAATTTCAGTTTGCTGCTCTTGATTATATCTTGCAATTCCATGTCCATATTTCTTTGCATTTGCATTTATATTTATACCAAAAATCAGAAAAAACCATAAAACATTCAAAAAACCAAACAAAGTTTCAGCAGTTGAATTTAAGGGTCATAGCAAGGACAGGAGGGTTCTTACAAAATCTGACAATAAACAATTTTCATACGAATTTGGAAACCCTCAAATGCCAAGCATAATTTATGGTGACAGCAGATCTGAATATCAATGGCTGGTATAAACATGGAAAACTTTATACGAAAAAAACTATCATTTATGACAACAAATATAAATAATTCAAGTATTAATATAGAAGGTGTGATTCAACCAAACCCTTATACACCACATAAATTTCCCAAAACAGATCTCCAGTCAACAATTAATATATTCCATTTGCTTCAGCTCAAATAACACAAAATCCACTCACAGTATTTCCATATAGTTGTATGGGTTAGCAGCAAGTGATTAGCGGCAACGATAGAGGCAAATGAACAGCAAAGGATGTACAACAAGCTAGGAAAATGGTACGATGCCTCTTCTAAACCATATAGCAGCACTGGTAGTGATTTTGGGGGGCAGATCTGACCTTGGCAAAGCTAGGAAAGGGTTGTGCAACAGCTATGAAACAAGAATATTGCCATGTCCCCGAAATTGGGCACTAAGGTAGCAAAAATATATATATTAATGATTTTGATATCACTATAATTATAATTGTCAAAAAGACAATATTATAATTATAAAATATAGATATTAATAACTTAAATATTATAATATCGAAAATAATATAAAATTAATATATAAACAATATTATAACTACAAATGATATCAATAATGTTATAAATATTAAAATAATATTATAGTCATTATGGCATAATGGATATTAAAATATATTTATAATTAACATTACAATCTCCAAATATAAAATTATAAATATTTCATATTATAGTTGATTTATAAATTAATATTGAATAAATCTACGGGCTCTTATTTAACAAATAATAAGAGTAAGTATAAATATTATATTTTTATTTGCAAATATAATCATTAAACATATAAGTTATCTCTACTTCTCTTAAAACATCTCGCCAACCACCACACAACGAATAGTCACTTCCTTCAGCACGATGCACCAGAGGAGATGGATTTGAGGAGACACCACCTTTCCACAAGCATAGAAATAGAGGAGCTTCGATCAGCCATGAGGAAAATGAAGAGTAAGTCAAAGAATAGACAGCAGATGAGAAGGGAAAGAAAACTAGGGTGCGACCGGAGCAAGTAGTGAACTATGAGTTTATCACTTAGCATTTAATGTTCAGCTCCCCTCATTCGACATGATGATGATTGCAGTAATGAATCCCTGTTTTCCAATGCATTATTTCGATCCTTACATTATCTTCTAGAAAGCATTCAGAGACCTTGCATCTTCCCTCCATTATCCTAGTGTTAGCGCCCTCTACATTGAACCCATCGTGTAACACAAATGATTGAATAAATTTTGCATGCCTGATCGAATTCTGCTATATATGTGAGTTTTCTTCACTTAGCCTTAATACTTAGTTCCCCCGAATTGGACATAATGATATTGCTAGCATTCTATGTGTGATCCATGTCTCCATAATTCGACTCCTGTGTTGTTGAATATATTCTTAACTGTGTTTAGCAAACTGCCCAGACGTCTTGCTATGATTGAATTCTGAAGTTAATACGCCCTAAGGCGTCAAACCTGCAACAGATTCATTGCATTAGAAAGAACTCGACATTACATTTAGATGGACTGTTAGTCCTTGATCAACCATGGGCCAGCATAACGCCTAATGTTTTACCGTCCATAAATATGCCCCCCCCCCAGTATATCATGATGAATTTAATGATGTTTAATCTGCATCTGTCTTTGATTAATGTTTGATTATATAAACTGTATTTGTATCATAATAATGTTGGATTTGTTAGAATGTATTGTTTTGTATCATGGATCAAAAGAATATGAATGACATATATGTATGGATATTGCTATATTTGCTTCTGCACTCTAATGCATTATCTTACTAGGACTCATTGGACTATAGACTCATGTAAATACTTTCATAGCATAATAAGGTTAAATACAAATGAATCAATAATGATTGCATATTTGGTGACTGTGTAGAGATTGTTTGAAATGTGCATGAAACCCTGCCAAGAGGGGGTTGAACCATGAGCTAAGCGGTTTGTCTAAAAACCCCACCTAGGTTTCCGCCCCACAGGCTTGAGACAAGGGTTAGGTCATGGAGGGGTGGGGGTCCCACCTAAGTTTCTGCCCCACAAGCCCGAATCAAGGGTTGCAATAGGAGGTGGTAGGCCTTAGGCCACTTGGACTCTATGATTGTAATGTCCCCATTTTTGGCACTGCACTTCTCAGTGATTGATGGCCTATCCCCGGGGTGCTGTCGGCTAGTCAGAGGCAGAATTAGGGTTTCCGACTGTTTGGTGGGTTCTCTTGAAGGTTCAGGGTTTTGCTTGTTGGAGTTTGGGTGTTTGGATTTTGGATTCCTTCTGGGTTTTCAGAGGACTTCGCAGAGGTATGACTTGCAACCGTGTCGGGCAACCTTTCCGAACTTACTATTTTTAGTAAGTTATGACGGCTACAGCCTGGAGTTTGGAATTTTGGATTGCGGATTCTTTCTAGGTTTTCAGAGAGCTTCGCAATGGTGGCGCATGCATTGCATTCCGAACAACTTCTTGAATTTACTATTTTTAGTAAATTCTATATTTAGCAGTGACAGTCAGCACCAGTTCGGTCAACTTTACTTTTCTGGCAGTTCATTGGGTAATTCTGTTTTTGGCTTAAGGGGTTCATCTTGGAGAGATAAGTCATTTAAAATCAATAATGTTTTATTTTATAAAATAACCCCTTGTCCTAGTAATATGACTTTAAGTTGTTTTAAAGAAGGGGACCTTGAGGGTTATTTTCTCATGAAGGACATATTGCGAATTTTTCTAAAGTCTAAATGCTCAAGTGAAGTTGGACGCCTTTTTTATGAAGAGTTGATTTTAAATAAAGTCAAATTTAGCCTTGGAAAAGGGGGTCACCCAAACTTGGAGGGAAAAGAAGTCAAATTCAAATATGAAATTAGGGCGCATCTTCTAGAAGTTTTTGGAGAGCCTTCTCAAGTCTATATAAGGAGACAGTTGCTCTTCATTTTCTCATCTGATATCTTTAGTATTGTTATGCTGCCGAAATGGTTGCTGGATTGCTTCGAGGAATGAATGCCTCCTAGCCTTGGCTCGACTTCGTGCTTGAGAGATAGCACCTAGTAGAGAGGTTTGCTTGTTTTGAGTGACTTTTTGTAGTGAGATTTGCATTGTAGTGTTGTTTTGTCATTGGAAGTTTAGTTTATTGCATTTCATGTGTTTTTTTGGAGTTGCTGATAACAGGGCTGAATCTGTAGTTTCATTCATAAATCAGAAAATAAAAATATATTCGTTCTGGGTACTACACATTTCCTTTTGTCTATGCTGGGCGCCCCTGTTTACCAAGTTGCAGATTTTTTTATGAAGCATTGAATTTTATAGAGGAAAATCGCCCCTTCTTGTTTGGCCGCCCCTCTTGGAGTTTGTTGGAAAGCGTGTTAAATAATTATGAGGGTTTAAGGGTGGTTTCTTGTTTGCGGCATGGTCGCCTTCTTCCTAGGAGGTTATTGCATCATATTTGAGGTCATTCGGTTGAGAGATGAGTGAGTTATGAACATTTTACTAGGGTTCTATGTTGCTGGTTCAGTAATTTCAGTCCATGACCAGTTATATCAGTTTGCGTAATATCAGTCATTTGAGTTGGGTAGTGGTGAGAAGTCACTGTGAGCATTGAGAAGACATTAAACTTTATTGCAGCATTGTTAGACCTTCTTATCTTATGCTCTTGGCAGGCATTTTCTATCATATTGTAAGCTGAACAGTAGTACTGTCAGCATTCTTCTTATCTTCCTTTCATGTTTTGTAATACCCACTGGATAAGTGGAAGAGGCTGGCTTGCCGCCTATTTACTTTGATTTGCATTGTAATATCTTACATCTCCGCCCTATGGTAGCTCCATTCCCACTCTGGGTTTGAAAGCACATTCTGGGTGTTGAGTTTACTTTCAACATAATAGAAGATAGGGATCCTCTGACCATATGCTCGTCGTCATCCGGCACATTCTTGGTTAGAGTTACGTTCCAGTTGCAGTTTGAATTCATGTACTGATGATCCTCTAGCCATATGAAAGCCTCTCTCTTGTTGAGATTGAGTGCGCATTCTTGGCAACGAGTTAATTGTAACTGCTGGTTTGATTGAATTAACCCTAACGGGTGCTTTCTGCATTGTTGTGTACTTGGCAAAATTTGAAAAAACTGGTTCGGGATATTTCAATGATTCCCCTCCCCTGATAGGCTAAGTGACTCTTATGTTTTGCAATCTGCAATGATGATTATGTTTTTTTTCTTGAAACTAGACATTAAAGCTAACATATAGGAATGTGGGCATGTATGAATATGGTTATGCAGGTATTACTTCAAGGTTACACTATTGCAAAGGGCCCTTGGGGTGGGAGTAGAGACCCAAATCCTTTACCATCAAGCAACTTTAGAACCAGACAGGTAAGGGACATCACAGTGGTATCAAAGCATCTTTCCTGCCATCCCGTGGGAAATTATGCAAATCTACCACCGAAGAAGCTCTAGGAATAACAACCTAGGAAATGACCTCATGGGTGACCCATTAAGAGATGAACTTAGAGCCTTCATGGAAAATAGTGAAAAGAAAACCTAGGCCTTAATGGAGCATAATGAGAAAACTAGCCAAGCTTTAATAGAACAGAATGAGAAAACTAGCCAAGCTTTACTTCAAGCTCTCCAAAACCTAAGTAGCAATAATACAAAAGAAGCAAACTCTAACCACTCTAAGAGCAACCATCCTACACCCTCACGGGACACGAGCTCTAGACCCACCCGACCCCCTTTCTTGCCAAGTGAAGAACCTATGAAAGAAAGTAATATCAATAGACCCGCCATAGAGGATGTTGATGAGATAGTTGCAGCCTATTATAGGCTAGAACCAAAAATGAGGGAGCTTGTGTCTTTTAAAGACTATTGTGAAGCCAAACAAAGAGCCATCCCTAGAAGGGAGGGAAGGGGCCCAATCGATAGAGAACTCAAGAATAGGGTAAGCAAATTAACCCTCCCCAACTTTGACGGAGAAGGCAAGACCACTGCTCGATCATGGGTTGAAAAATTAGATACCTATTTATCCTTAAGCCCAATGACAGAACCAAATGCCATCAAGTTTGTTGTTCTACACCTAACTGAGATGGCCCAAGATTGGTGGCATTACGGTGTCATAACTCAAGGCTATCAACAAATTACCACCTACAATGACTTTACCCAAAGATTGATAAAAAGATTTGACCAAAAGCACCTGGAATGGTACTTTAGGGAACTCACACAATTAAGGCAACAAGGCACTATAGAAAATTACGCCACTGAGTTTCAGAAGTTAGCAGTCATGGTCCCTAAAATTTCCCAAGAGAGACTCACATATTTGCTCATAGAGGGCCTAAGAGGGTCAGTCAGAAGCATGGTGGGTGCACTAGAACCCACCCACCTTGATGAAGCTATTTAGAAGGCTATGAAATATGAAGAAAATTGGCCAAGAGACGAGCCTAAGAAATTTACCTCATCATCCAAGCCCCCCCATAGAGAAGAAAGAGACAGAAAGGAGGAAATAACCAGAACGTGCCCCTGGTGCAAAGAAAAGAGGGACAAAGATCACTGGTGTAAGAAAATGAAAGAGCTGAAGAGAAAGGGGCTATGTTTTAGGTGCCAAAATCTATGGGGGCATGATCATAGATGCACAAACTAAGCGTACAAGTTCGAAGCGAACCTTGAGGGAGAAAGCAAAGAGCACCCAAGCAAGAAAACTAGATATGAGGGAGGAGATCTTAAGGGTATCCAATCAAAAGAAGTAGAGTCTGTAAACAAATGGAGCTTTGTGGAGGAACAAGTCTAAGTGGTGAAGACAACTATACACCCCAAGCATATTATCCAACCTTTTCAGTAAAGAATTATAATATGTTACTTGAACTCTCTAAGGTCTCTTAGTCAAATAAATGGAAAACCTGTCATGAAGTATTACGTAAATATGTAAGAGGCATCTCAGGCAATAAAAGGGATTTGCTTGAGGGCAAGCGAATTCGAGAGGGGAGGACTGTCATGTCCCCAAAATTGGGCACTAAGGTAACAAAAATATATATATTAATGATTTTGATATCACTATAATTATAATTGTCAAAAAGACAATATTATAATTATAAAATATAGATATTAATAACTTAAATATTATAATATAAAAAATATATAAACAATATTATAATTATAAATGTTATAAATAACGTTATAAATATTAAAATAATATTGTAGTCATTATGGCATAATGGATATTAAAATATATTTATAATTAACATTACAATGTCCAAATATAAAATTATAAATATTTCATATTATAGTTGATTTATAAATTAATATTGAATAAATCTACGGGCTCTTATTTAACAAAATGTAAAAGTATAAATATTATATTTTTATTTGCAAATATAATCATTAAACATATAAGTTATCTCTACTTCTCTTAAAACATCTCGCCGACCACCACATAACGAATAGTCACTTCCTTCAAACACTATGCACCAGAGGAGATGGATTTGAGGAGACACCACCTTTCCACGAGCATAGAAATAGAAGAGCTTCGATCAGCCATGAGGAAAATGAAGAGTAAGTCAAAGAATAGACAACAGATGAGAAGGGAAAGAAAACTAGGGTGTGACAGAAGCAAGCAACGAACTGTGAGTTTATCACTTAGGATTTAATGTTTAGTTCTCCTCATTCGACATGATGATGATTGCAGTAATAAATCTTTGTTTTCCAATGCATTATTTCGATCCTTACATTATCTTCTAGAAAGCATTCTGAGACCCTCCATTCGCCCTCCATTATCCTGCTGTTAGCGCCCTCTACATTGAACCCATCGTGTAACACAAATAATTGAATAAATTTTGCATGCCTGATCGAATTCTGCTATATATGTGAGTTTTCTTCACTTAGCCTTAATACTTAGTTCTCCCGAATTGGACATAATGATATTGCTAGCATTCTGTGTGTGATCCATGTCTCCATAATTCGACTCTTGTGTTGTTGGATGTATTCTTAACTATGTTTAGCAAATTGCCCAGACGTTTTACTATGATTGAATTCTGAAGTCAATCCACCCTAAGGCCTCAAACATGCAACAAATTTATTGCATTAGAAAGAACTCGACATTATATTTAGACGAACTGTTAGTCCTTGATCGACCATGGGCCAGCATGACGCCTAATGTTTTACCGTCCATAAATATGGCTCCCCCCCCTACTATATCATGATGAATTTAATGATGTTTAATCTGCATCTGTCTTTGATTAATGTTTGATTATATAAACTGTATTTGTATCATAATAATGTTGGATTTGTTAGAATGTATTGTTCTGTATCATGGATCGAAAGAACATGATGAATGACATATATGTATGGATATTGCTATATTTGCTTCTGCACTCTGATGCATTATCTTACTAGGACTCACTGGACTATAGACTCATGTAAATACTTTCATAGCATAATAAGGGTAAATACAAATGAATCAATAACGATTGCATATTTGGTGACTGTGTAGAGATTTTCTGAAATGTGCGTGAAAACCTACCAAGAAGGGGCCGAACCATGAGCCAAGTGGTTTGTCTAAAATCCCCACATAGGTTTCCGCCCCATAGGCCCAAGACAAGGGTTGGGTCATGGAGGGGTGGGGTCCCCCACCATAAGTTTTTGCCCCATAGGCCCGAAGCAAGGGTTGGGCAATAGGAGGTGGTAGGCCTTAGGGTCCCACCTGAGATTTTGCCCCACAGGCCCGAAGCAAGGGTTGGGCAATAGGAGGTGGTATGCCTTAGGCCACTTGGACTTTATGATTCCCCTCCCCTGGTAGGCTGAGTGACTCTTCTTATGTTTTGCAATCTGCAATGATGATTATGTCTTATTTCTAGAAACTAGACATTAAAGCTAACATATAGGAATGTGGGCATGTATAAATACGGTGATGCAGGTATTACTTCGAGGTTACACTGTTGCAAAGGGCCTTTTGGGTGGCAGTAGAGACCCAAATCCTTTACCATCAAGCAACTTTAGAACCAGACAGGTAAGGGACATCACAAATATCCCCCCATAAGTGGTACAGCAAGGTACAATAGTACCAATAACTCATAAACACCTTGCAATCAATAGTAATATGGACTAGAAATCAGTAAAGCTGACCCTATACAACAGCAATAAATGGTAGTATAATTGATAAATGATGTGGGGCGAATGGGTAACTTAAGTGCAATAGCAACAATGCTTAGAAACCCTTCAAAATCAGCAGATCTGGTCTATACACCAATAAATAATCCTCAATTTCCTTCACAATTAGCAATGGATAATATCGATAAGATTTTTGCAAATACTGAATCATTCCAATCCTTGAAACCAAAATTTTCAATTAATCATTGATAAATCAGCACAAATGTCATCCCTAGATGGAATCACTTCCCATGGACAAGAGATTTTTCATCATCAGATCCAACAAGGAAACTAAGAGGGTTTTTGTCTTTTGGATCTCCTACACCAAGGGTTTTTGTCTTTGAATGCTTCAACTTCCAAAATGGAATGAACAACAAATGATTGGATGATTTTCTTTGAGCAAATGACCTTTTTTTATAGTCACCTTTACCAAGAGGGTTTTTGTCTTTCGGGTCTCCTACACCCAGGGTTTTTGTCTTTGAATGCTTCGACTTCCAAAATGGAATGAAAAACAAATGAATGGATGATTTTCTTTGAGCAAATGACCTTTTTTTTATAGTCACCTTTTGGGCCCTCAACTTGAATTTCCTTTTCCCTCCAAGTGTTTAAAAACACTTTTTAAATAAAATATTACGGAGGCCTTATAATGTCTCATTTAGATAGCCACTTTATTAAAATAATAATAATATTTAAGTCGTCCCTTTGAAAATATGAACTGCATATGAACTGGCGGTAAACCATCTAGCTTTACAAAATAAAATGCATACAAATATATACCTCCGCAATTTACAAGACAAGCATGGTTGCTCTACAAATAGCATAAATGATAGATACACTACTGGAACAAGTCTAATGTAGTATTCTGATTACAAAATCAGTCTGCTGCAATAAGATAAATTATTCTAAAAGAGTCAAAATGAGCATGGAATATCATACCCAGAATGTGTTTTCATCAACCCAGCTGAAGTGTACATTGAATGTTGAAGCAAGAAGCTGATATAGTGCTGATACAACTGTATACTACTGACACACTATCAAATTCAGAACTGATGCATACTGAAAATTGTAAATTTTAATGATCAGATTGTATGCACAGAAATTAATTCAAATCAGACACAATAACACAGCAGATACCCTGGGAAAACCTTCCTCTTGAGGGAGAAAAACCCAGCAACAATATATCACTTATATATTGAATTGTTACAAAATGATCTTCTTACAAGAGCCAAAATGCAGGCCCAACAATAAGCACCAAATAGTGATGCAACATAGAACTCAAATACTGATAGAACTCAGCCTCAACAAAATGCTTTCTTATACAATTCGCTTTCCCTTCTAGATAACTCGCACTTAGTCTATATCGAACTTAACTTGAAACTTGATGATCATAATGAGAAGGCGAACTCATATATATACATTTTAAAGGGACGCCACCTTATTTAATGCAAGTCGGCTAACAATAATAATATCTCTTTCAAAGAGACGCATCCAATCAAAGGTAAGTCGTCCTCATAGATAATCGCGCCAAGAGGAAGAAGGTCGGCCTTATCACAAATGAAAGCCGTGTCTCTTCATTTAATATTTATTGCTTAACAATTAGAAGTGACTCTATAAGAAATCGCGCCTCTTGAGACTTCATAAATTAAATAGCATGAGGCTATCATTTAATTTATTATCAATAAGAAGATCGTTGGAAGATTATTCCAGACGCTGCATGTAACATCAACACTCCCTCTCAGCTAGGGAGTAAACTTCCAGCTACACAAGACATATCACCTCAATGTGATGTCTATCACTATGGCTACAACCATAAGTGAACAGAAGAATATCACCTCATCGTGATATTAGATATCGCCTCAACACGATATCAACCATAATTGCTACAACCATACTATGGTGTGTACAAGTGTTCATCACTTGCGTGATGTTGTCACCTCAACATGACTTTCACCATATCTCTCCCAGAGGGTGAAACACAAGTACAAAATATGTCATGGAGTCTCACACATGACATCCACCATGACTCACTCAGAGGGTGGAAACAAGGGCTTTCACCTCAAATCTCAAAGAGAAATGCATTAACAAGGGCTTGCACCTCAAATTCCCTCGTCTCAGAGGAAAATGCATTAACAAGGGATTTCACCTGAATTCTCTCAGAGAAACTCATTAACAGGCTCACGGATCGGACTCTTTTCAAATTCTCCACCATAGCTTATATCAAGTACACAAACTTTATCTTGGAGAGAGGCTTGGTGAGAATATCCGCCATCTGCTCATCAGTTTGATGTACCTCAACTGAGCCTTCCGCAGTACCATATCTCTAATATAGTGGTACTTGATCTCAACGTGCTTGGTTACGTCATGGAACACGATTGAGGCTTCACACAACTCGATTATCACAATGAATGATAGTAGGCTCCATTGATTGTCCAAACAATCCTGCAAGGAGCTTACGAAGCCACACTGCTTCCCGAGTTGCCATACAAGCTGCAATATACTCTGCTGCTGTACTCAATGCTACAGATGACTACTTCCTGCTGCACCAGGAAATCATAGCAGAACCCAAACTGAAGTAACAACCAGAGGTGCTCTTCCGATCTATGACACACCCTACCCAATCAGAATCTGTATAGCCATGTAACTCCAAGTCTGCATCTGAAGAATACCTCAACCCATATCCAACTGTGCCGTGCAAGTATCTCAGGATATGTTTAGCTGCAACAAGATGTATCTGTTTCGGATCACACATAAACTGGCTAAGTGCACTCACTGCATATCAAATATCAGGTCTAGTGTTAACTAGATACATCAAGGACCCAATCAGCTGTCTGTACAATGTAGGATCCACCAAGTCTAAAATAGCTGCAGCCTCCTTCAATTAATGTAGGTTGGTCTCCATAGGTGTAGACATGGATTTGCAATCTATCATACCAAATCTCTTAAGTATATCAATGGTGTACTTTCCTTGACTTAGAATCATCTCATCTAGTTTCTGCCAGACTTCTAATCCAAGGAAGTAATGCATGAGCCCAAGGTCTGTCATCTCAAATTCCGAAGTCAACTCCTTCTTGCACTCGAGAATTAGGTGATTTTCTCCAGTAAGAATCAAATCATCAACATGTAAGACCATTATTAATGCATCACCATTGATTAATCACTCCATTGAGAAAAGTTGTCTTCACATCCATTTGGTGAATCTTCCATCCTCTAGATGCAGCAATAGCAATGATGGTTCTGACAGAAGTATAGCGAGCAACAGAAGCAAATGTTTCTTCGTAATCAACTCCCTCTTTCTGAGAAAACCCACGAGCCACAAATCTTGCTTTGTACTTCTCAATGCTCCCATCTACAGCATGCTTAATCTTGAATAGCCATTTAGAAGATACCACAGACTTGCCCTCAGGTCTAGGAACAATGTCCCAAACATTGTTCTTAAGAATTGACTGATACTCCTCTGACATAGCATCTCTCCAAACTTGATGACTAGATGCTTCCTCAACACAAGTAGGCTCGGATTCTATAATCTGACTCATTAAGGCAACATAACTGGAGAACTTATGTGGCCTTTTACTTTCTTTGAATGTGCCTCTAGGAGCTGCAAAACTTTCAGCCTCTTGCATAGTACGCCTGGCCCATAGAGGTCTCTTTCTCCCAATAACAATGTCAGTAGGCCCATCAGTAGGTTCCAAGGGTTCAGCAGGATCAATATCTTCTTTTGGTTCTGAAGTCTCCCTCTGAATCTTAGGAGTATGGTCAACTTCCATATCCTGAGGAGACTCTTCATTATCGATCTCCATATGAATCCCCCTGGATCTCCTGAATGCAACATCTTCCTCGAATGTGACATCCCTACTGATCTCGATCAACTTCTATCCTGGAATGTATATTTTGTAGGCTTTTGATGTCTCACTGTAGCCCACAAATATTCCCTTCTTGCCAAAAGGCTCCAACTTAGTTCTCTTTTCCTTTGGAACATGAACATAGATAGGACATCCAAAGATCCTCAAATGACTGACTTCAGGCTTCTTCCCTGTAAAGGCTTCCTCCGGAGTCATATTCTCCAAGATCTTATGAGGACTTCTATTCTGAACATATACAGCTGTCCTGGAAGCTTCTGCCCATAAGAAGGTTTGCAAATCTTTATCATGGATCATGGCCTTCGCTGCTTCCACGATCGTCCTGTTCTTTCTTTCTGCAACACCATTCTGTTGAGGATTATAGGGGACACAAAACTCCCTCTTAATCCCTACATCAATACAAAAAATCCGAAAACTGCCAGAGGTGTATTCTCCACCATTATCAGATCTGAGTACCTTAATTCTTTTACCAGAAAGATTTTCTACCAAGGCTTTAAATTCCTTAAACCTATCTAACACTTCCTCAGACTCTTTAGTTTTCAAAAAATAAATCCAAGTCTTCCTAGAGTGGTCATCAATAAAAAGAACATAATACAAGAATCCACTTGAAGACGGAACAGACATAGGACCACATAAATCAGAATGAATAAGGTCTAAAATACACTTAGATCTATTTTCTCTATTATGAAAAGGGGCTTTTATATTCTTACCCAAAGCGCAACCCTTGCAAGTACCTTCGTGCTCCTGGTTGAACTTAGGAAGGCCCAACACCATCTTCTCCATGATAGGTAAGGCTCGGAAGTGAAGGTGAGCCAATCTCTGATGCCAAAGATCACATAGACTTGAAGAATCATGAACCAAAGCTTGTAGAGGACGTGTGCAGACCCGGTAAAGGCTTTCATGTCTAACTCCAATTACTTGAGCATCCTTGAAGCTAGAGTTCTCCATCCACACTAGAACTTTGCCTTTGGAGTAGGCAACTTGATATCCTTTATCTTCCAAGGTTGAAATAGAAATAAGATTGTGCTTGATTCCAGGAACATAAAGAACATTACTCAACTGAAGTGTGTGATGCCGGAATCCAAATGAAGTGTAGAGGTCCCAATTCCTTTCACGGAGTAGCTAGCATCATCTCCAATGATGACTTGTTCAGAAGACTCCTTTGCCACCAAACTTGATAAGTGCTCCTTAAAACCAGTGATGTGTCGTGAAGCACCACTGTCGATCAGCCAAGTGTTGGTGTCGGTGGGTACACTGCTTGACAATGCCGAGTAGAACAAAAATTCACTTGAATCCTTTTGTAGAGAAGCATCATCAACATCAGCAACAGTGGCTTGTTGCTTAGGTCTAGTTGGACGATGCTTAGCGAAGTGCCCAAACTTATCACACCTAAAGCATTGAATCTTGGACATGTCTCTCTTTTTCTTGAAGGGAGGTGCATCATCATTTCCCTTGTCTCAATTCCTCTTGAAGAATCCTTTCCTTCCATCTTTACCTTTCTTCTTTGAAGCATGGGAGGCAAGAACATGAATGTCTTCATTCTTTGAACTTTCACCAACGCTTCTTGCTAACAACCTTGATTCCTCTTGAATGCAATCTGATCTTAGGCGATCAAACTTAGGCAATTTTGATCTTGCACTGATTCCCTTAATGTAAGATTCCCAAGACAAAGGTAGACCATTGAGAGCGAGCATAGTCAAGTCTTTGTCATCAACCATATGCCCTATTGTCGAGAGCTGATCTCTCAAATCTGAAATCCTCATAAAGTATGCAATCACTGATTCACCTTTCGCCATTTTCACATGATGTAGTTGTTACTTCAGTGCAAGTGCTCGGCTGGTATTGTTGATTTCGTACATCTCTTCCAATGTTTTGAACATATCTCTTGCTGTCTTCAACTTAGAGACGATAGGAACAATGTGATCCTTGATGGAATCAACCGATATCTTCATTGCTTTAATATCTTTCTTTACCCACTGCAACTTCTCTTCTTCCTCCTCAGGTTCAGGAACGCTAGACTCCACGAACTCACCCAAGTCATTTTCACGCAAGGTAAGCATGATCCTAAATCTCCATGATGTGAAGTTAGATGCTCCCTCGAGTCTATCCTCAATCTTCAAACCGTTCACCATATTGACTAATGTAGAAAATGAACAAAGAAGTATGAAGGAGAGAATAGGGTATCGCTGATTAGGAATAAATCTGATCACGATCCTCTCAAACCTGCTCTGATACCATGTAAATTTTAATGATCAGATTGTATGCACAGAAATTAATTCAAATCAGACACAATAACACAGCAGATACCCTGGGAAAACCCTCCTCTTGAGGGAGAAAAACCCAGCAACAATATATCACTTATATATTGAATTGTTACAAAATGATCTTCTTACAAGAGCCAATATGCAGGCCCAACAATAAGCACCAAAGAGTGATGCAACACAGAACTCAAATACTGATAGAACTCAGCCTCAACAAAATGCTTTCTTATACAATTCGCTTTCCCTTCTAGATAACTCGCACTTAGTCTATATCAAACTTAACTTGAAACTTGATGATCATAATGAGAAGGCGAACTCATATATATACATTTTAAAGGGACGCCACCTTATTTAATGCAAGTCGGCTAACAATAATAATATCTCTCTTTCAAAGAGATGCATCCAATCAAAGGTAAGTCGTCCTCATAGATAATCGCGCTAAGAGGAAGAAGGTCGGCCTTATCACAAATGAAAGACGTGTCTCTTCATTTAATATTTATTGCTTAACAATTAGAAGTGACTCTATAAGAAATCGTACCTCTTGAGACTTCATAAATTAAATAGCATGAGGCTATCATATAATTTATTATCAATAAGAAGATCGCTGGAAGATTATTCCAGACGCTGCATGTAACATCAACAAAAATACTTTGTGATTACCTTCAGATGTTGAAACAACAACCCAATGTGAAAGCAAGCAAGCCTAACCACTGAACAACAATTGAAAACGCACCCCAAACACATGAAACTAATTGATATCGGTCATAATAGGAATTCTTAATAACAACAAATCTGAAACAGGACAAATTAGTTGTTAGCACAACAGGTACTAATGCATTGGAGACTTATAAAATCATGAAAGTCCAACAGCTGATTCAATCACACCAAAATCTTACTAACAAATCATTTGAAAACTCAAGTAAATATTACCAAGAAAAAAATGAGCAACAAACCCATGTTAAAAGTAAAACACATCAAAAATCTCCATCTTTAGCACCAACTGGAACAAAATTCACTTATAGCCAGTGTTGCATGGGGATGTGTCCCCCTGAAAATCCTCGCGTTTTTGGGACGGGGATGTCTCCGGGACGCGGGGATGTGGGGGAAAATCCCCCCTAATGTACTACCACTTCAGTTGAGATGCCCACAATGTTGCTGGGATAGCGGGGATGTCAAGACACCCAAGTGTCTTCCACAGCCGGACGACTCAATAAAGTAAATTTAAAAAAAAAAAAACTCATTTTTTCTAGGAACCAATGCCCAAGGCCGAACCCTAATGGCCAATGGGCCCCAACAAAGCCTCCCAACTATAAAACACACTAAAATCTTCACTTTTACTCACAAATTCAATTCATCAGCAAGGTTGAGGTGGAGCAAAGAGTGAGAGTGAAGTGTTGCAAGTGCAAGAAGGTTGAGGAGCAAGAAGAAGAGGAAGAAGAGGGATTCTACACCAAGTTGCAAGGATTTTTCAGGCATAAGGTAGGATTCCATGATTGTTTTTAAATTTTTTTTTGTTTTTTTAATTGCTTCATATTCATAATTTAATTTTGTTCATAATTTCATAGACATGGCTACAAGTGCATTAGCATATTATTTGTTCAATGCTTATTGTTCATATTGTCATCAAGATTCAATATAGAAATTTGAAATTTAAAAAAAAAATTAAAAAAAATCATATTCAGACATGGCTGCAAGCCATATTTTTTATTTTTTAATTTAAGTTTATTGTTTTACAAATGTGAAATTAGTAAATTTGTAAATTACTTTACGTTTATATGTTCAAATTTATAATATTTTATTTTGGCATTTGTCAAACTAGGATGGAACTTTTGTGTATCCTCTGCTTTTGCATTCTGTGCGAACTAAAGTAAAAAAACAAAAAGTGAAATCCCTTGTTGACAAAGGGTAAGAAAAAAGATTGTTATTTGTGTATCCTTTGCTTTTGCGCATCATGCGACCTGAAGTAAGAAAAAAAATAAAAATCTTTGTGTCTTAATCCTTTGCATTATGCTATGCAGTTGCATGCATAGTTTGAATTTTAATTTTGAAATTATAAAATTATAAATTTTATATTGTTTATTGCAATACCACAATGAGTTCTCATGGCATGAGTGAGGATGAGGTTGAGGTTCACTCTCATAGTGAAACTGAATTTGATTATGCACCCACTTTTATGCCAAGCATGCAGATTATGTCTGTAATTCAAAGACATCATTTTGCAAGCTTGAAATCAAAGACAGTGCATTACCCTGAATTCAAACTACATTCTCTGATTGCAAGCTTGAAACAACTTTAAAGAGTATCTGCCTAAGATTTTAACCATTCTCTTGAACTGGTAATGCACTGTCTCTGATTTCAAGCTTGCACAACTTTAAAGAGTATCTGCCTAAGATTTTAACCATTCTCTTGGACTGGTAATGCACTGTCTTTGATTTCAAGCTTGCACAACTTTAAAGAGTATTTGCCTAACATTTTAACCCTTAGCCATTTTCTTACACTTTTTCATCCTCCACTTTATTTCATTCATGTCATTGCCTTCTCAAAGCTTTTGGTCACTTGTATCATTTATGACTCCTTCATACACTAGCCTTTCCCACTTTTTGTAGTTGTCATTTCTGCAAAGATTTTACATTACAATTGATTCCATATCTCACATATACACTACTCTATTGTATGAGGTGCTCTAAATGATCTTTAGTTCACAACCTGAGCAAGAAACAGATGCCTTTAAGCTCAACAAACATAAACTTCATAAACAACATGCAAGATTTCTACAATTCATGGGTTAAAATCTCTATTTTATTTGCTCTCTATATCTCTATGCTATGGAAATGACCTTAAATTTCAAAAAAGAGTGGCATTTGTCTCTTTTTCTACCATTTTTTACATTTTTTTTCAAATCCGATTTTTTCCTGATTTTTTCACAATTTTCTCCTGATTTTTAAAAAAAATCTTGAACTTTTGGTTTGCCGATTTTTTCCCCAAACAATTTTTGCTACCATGAATAAAACTATAGAAGTAGAGAGGGGTGACTGTAAGACCCAAACTACAAGTTCCATGGCCAGTGCAACTGCAAATATGAATTGCCCCTCCATAATACTGGCAGATTTTGCTAAGAGTCCCTTTGATCCTAAGTCTCCTTTGAAACAATTTGCAACAGGCTTGGGACATCTGGGGGCACAAGGTTGTGGAAGTGCCACTTTTGTGGCCTTGAATTTCATATTCGAGGAAAAAGGTGTGGATATATGTGAGTTTTTGGTGTCACTGAACAATTTGAAATTTATGGTTGAGATATGTAGGCTATGGGGTGTTGGTGGTGAAGACAATGCAATTGTAGCTATATCTATTGCTTTGTCTCATAGGCCAAGGGGTCATCAAAGGTAGCCACACAATTATACTTCTACTTTGTAGAGGCAATTTACACGTATGCCATCTTCCACTTCAAGGGCTCATGCAACAGAGGTTAGTGGGAAATGCAAGTTGACAACTGATGCTCCAATCCAATTGTTGATTATTTAGTGTGTAGATGAAGGATGATGTAGATGATGCCATTGGAAAATTCTTCTTTGCCAATGGCATTCCATTCCATGTGGCTCGGTCTCCTTATTATAAGGAGGCGATGGTGATGGTCGGGCAGGACCATCATATGTGCCACTAGGGGAGACAAAATTGAGGACCACAATCTTGGATAAGAATTATTCCAAGATAAATGTGTTAATAGAGAAAATGAAGGAATGTTGGGGGAAAATGGATGCATTATTGTCATGAATGGGTGGATGGACATTAGGCGTCATCCACTCATCAATATCATGGTTACATGTTCAGAGGGCCCATATATTCTTAAGGCTGTTGATCGTTTAGGGCATTGCAAGGATGTGATTTTCAGCTTTAAATCCTCAAGGATGATATTGAGGAGGTTGGGCCGCAAAATGTGGTCTATGTAGTGATAGATGTTGCCCATGTGCACAAAGATGCGAGTAAATTAATTGAGGTGGCTTATAGACATTTTTGGACTCCTTGTTGTGTGCATGCCATGAATAATACACTTGAGGACATAGGAAAGATTGATTGGATCAAATCAATAGTCAATGCTGCTAGAGATGTGTATTTGTTTATCTGCAACCACCACACTTCACATGCGCTCTTTAAGACCTCTAAGAAGGAATTCTTGAAACTTGTCAAGACTAGATATGCATCCTATTTCATTCTCTTGGAGAAAATGCTTGATTTGCACGAGACATTGAATCTAATGGTTATGAAAACAAAATGGAATTGGTGGCCCAAGTCCAAGACAGGGTAGGCAAAGAGGGTGAAGGATGTAGTGAAGAGTGATGTTTTTGGGATGATGCAAAATACATAATCTCCATCATTACTTCGATTTTCTAGGTCATTAGATATGGGGATGTTAATGCACCTAGCCTTGCAAAGGTGTATGAGTGCATTGCTTCTATGCTAGGCCAAATGAAGGTTGTCGTGTGATAGGACGACCACATGGGAAAGACATATATCTTACAAAGAGATGGAACCTTTATTTGTAAGTGTGTTTTCATAACAAAACTTGGGCGCACCTTTTGAGGGGTCAGCCCCTTTTAAAGAAATTTATTTATTTGATTTTAATTTCCCCGAATGGGGTGGCACTATAAGGGGGTCAGCCCATTATTGTTTAGATTTAATGTTATTAATTTTTATTTATACTTTCTTTAGCTAAGATAAAGATTGTTCTTTACACTGAAGAACAGATTGAGTGTATTAGAGATGTTTACTTCTGATATTTTCTGAAGTTTGTGTAGTGTTTTCTTAGTTTTTGGCTTGCTGGTTTGGTGCTTGTAGAAGAACGTTTATGCTCATTGCTCTCTTGTTGATTTTTTGCTCATTCTGGGTATTGACCCTATGCACTTGTCTTCTTTGGGCGCCTCATGATGATGAGTTTCAGATTTTATGGATGAGAAATGAATTTTTAATGCTAGTCGCCCTTCTCCTTGAGGGTCGTAATTCCTTCTTGGCTGCCTTGGGAAATGTGCCAGAGGTTTTGGTGCTGTTTGGTGAGGTTTTATGGTTTGAACATGGTTTCCCTTCCTCTTAGAGTTGTTTGCACTTGATCTCATGTCTTTTGGAGGAGTCTACATCAAGTAATGAGCGTTTTGGTGTGTTTATGCTTGCTGGTTTGAGTTCTTTGTTAGCTAGTTTTTTCATATCAGATTGTAGAAGTTCTGATTTTTGGCTTGATTTCATTGCTGGGAAGTTTGAGAAGTTTGGAGAATCATATAATAACATTTTGCAGTGATTGGGCAGCTATATCTCATTGTAATTGCAGATTATATCATATTGTAAGACTATTATCAGTAGTACTGATTCAGTCATCTTATTTCTGCAGCTTCACTTTTGTAATTCTCACGATTGTGGAGGAGACAGGCCTTGCCGTCTTACTTTCAGCATTTACATTTTGTACTGGCCGTTGAACAAGCAGAAGGGGTCGGCAAGCCGCCCAACTCTTTCAGTACTTTGTAATTCTCATCATGCTGATTGGCCGAGCCATCAAACTACTCCCGTTGAATAAGTGGTCGAGTTGAATATGCATTGTACTTTCCAGCACTTTTAGTAAATATGCTAACGATCCCCGGCGCCATATGCTATCATCTTGCCCACATTGGGATCTTGGTGAACATTCTTGGTGTAGAGTTACTTTCTCAGTTGGTTTTTGGTTTTGCTAACGCTAATGGGTGAACTATTGTGGCAAAAATTGGAAAAAAGTGTAATGGGGTTATCTCAGTTTGGGGCACAATTATATGAAAGAAACAAAGACACAAGAACTAATAGAATGGGAACGAAAGGAGGCAAATGGATTAGGAATTCCAAATGAGTATTTGATTTACTGAAAGCAAAATTATCAAAGGGAGATTTTCATAAAGAACAAGATGATCTAAAATGGTGTGTATCAAAATTGGGTAATTATAATGCTTGCTATGCTACAAAGTGATAGAAACATCCACAAGAATTAGAGATTGACCTTGCTTGTGTTGGAACAAAAAAATTATCATCCTAAGACTAGTGCCTTTACATGGACCACCATACATTAGAAAATTTTAATAGCAAATAAGCTACAAAGGTTGGGTTTCAAAGGTGCTTTGAAATGCTTTATTTGTGGCAAGGTTGAGGAAACAACCAATCATCTATTGGTCAATTGTAGCGTCTTAGTAAAATGTTCGCAAATGTTATGTGATCAATTGGGTTGGTCTAGGACCCTTCCTAACAATTTGCTGGCAATTTGGAATCATGTCCAATAATCCAAAAAGGCTTTACATTTTCCAGTCTTTGGATTTTAGCCCACTCACTTTTAATATGGGAAGTGTGGAAGGAGAAAATTGGGAGAATTTTTCAAGATAAGGGATTGGAAGTAAATTAGATTTTTGATAAAACTAGAAATAGGCATGGAAAAGGTAACAATGGAAAAAGTTGCAAGCTAGTCTTACAAAAATAATGTAACGACCTATCCCTTGCGTAAAGTAAAATTTTCCTTAATTTACATCCTACAAGTAAGTAAACGTGTTAACATGTCATTGCAATAAAAATTTTCCTTTTCTTTATTGATAAAACATGAACAAGTTGCCATATTAATTTACAATAAGGATTCTATTCCTATATAATAACTTCACAAGTACATGAAACAAGAGTACATACCTTACTAACATAGCTCCAATGAGCTTTAGAACAAATTGTAGTAAGAAGGTCCAGGTTCCTTTCCTTTCAAATCTTGGTACATCAGCCGCTTGCTGAGGAGGAGAAACATCACTCGGGCACTTTTCCGCCAACCACGGACTTATAATGCGGTCCCCCGCACATCCATTATTCAATGGATGGCCCTCCCTTCGTTGAAGAGATTGGTAGGGTATCCTTTAATGATTACCAATTGAGCATAGTGCTATGTCCTACACAACTAGAACCTTGCTATTTACAATCTCAAACTAGTACAAGGATCACAATGAACTGACAGTGTAGTCTCAACTATCTCACACCTAAGTGGATGTCGTACATTTCACTACTTTGGCCAAAGTATTCTCATTCAGTACTTCGAATGAAGGTCATCTATCATATACACTACTCAGGGCCGATTTGACTTAACATTATCTTACACTATGCGTAGGCTATGTCCTTCAATGGATAATCAGTCATCCCAGACTAGCTACTACAAACTATCTACTTAGAAGCGAATCAGTGTACAAGTGTCCTATTTCATGACTCCTAATTAGGAAATCTTTATCCTAAGAGTGTTTAGCTTGTCTCAGTTAACCTAATAACTTAAGCTTAAGACCATACTCAGTTCTGTCTTCATTTCGATCCTAGTAAATAATAAATACTCTACGTATTCTCGATATACGGAGATCATACACAAAATGTAATAATCATTCAAAATGCATATAAAACCTTCCTTTTTAATCTTTTTCCATTATTTCCCTATAATGCAAGATAAGTAAACTACTCCCTTAAGCTTCTTACACATATAATCCCCTTTTAACAATCCCTTTATCATAGATTCCCTTATACATTTTCCCCTTCAATGCATTGCTTATGAATGTTTAACAAGATAGTACTATTCTACTAGAGCTACTTAAAAACAACAATCACAAGACCAAAAGAATACAGCATTTCAAATAAAAGTTACAACAAAAGGGAATCCATGCCTGATTTTTAAAGCTTCTTCTCCCAGAACTGCTCTTCTAGACACTCCTTCAAACAAGCCTCCAGAATTCCAACTGAAAATGGCTTCTTTTTGCAAGTAACTCACTCTATAGTGAACTCTTAAGTCACTTCTCACAAATTAGATTCCTCTACTAAAATCTTACTTAACTATGACTCTCTTAAATCTCACTCACAGCTCAAAAAGGAATAATCACAGTAATCTGGCAAATGCTGGTAACAGTTTACTGTATTTCTCAAACTCAGCAATAAAGAAAATACCAGTAATACAATCGAATGGATAAGGGGGCTCAACAAAAACACTAAACTCAGATTGCACAATGAAATACAACAATGAATGGCTGGGCGTCTATATATAGGCCCGAAAATGCAACGATTTCCACAATTGGGGGCATGTGGATTGACAACAAAGTGCCTAGACTTATTCAAAATGCTACATGGCAGGTTTCTAAACCCTGAATCATCAAAACAGGAGTGTATCAACCCTATTTGAGCCAGCATTTCAAGACTCATTCAACTCAGAAAAGAAAAATGACACAGGAAAAACACCTAGTTTTGGCGCACAAAAGAGAATGAATCACCATAGCTGCGAACTGGTCAAGTTTCAACTTGCAACACCACATCTCCTTCAACTGGCGTCGCCTCATTTCCAGCTGTTGAATTCTTCTTCCAGAAATTGATGCGTTTCAACCTCACGCCATTTCACGGGAATGAGTTTCAGAAATATTTTGCTCTTTTCAAATGTTTCCTCATAAATATTTTGATTCTTACTTTAGCTTATGTTTTAAAAACAAAAGGCTCGATTCATTTTATGGAGACTTATATTTTCTCAATAATCAAGTGATTATATTATTTCTCCATAGTCCACTTTACAATATTTACTCTAAGTAAAAGATTTAAATCTTTTAATTTTTACACTTTAGAGTTTAAAAATATTAAACTAAATACATTTATATATATTTCAAAAGTTAGGAAATAATTATATATTTTATTATATAAATATTATTATAGTTCTTTTAAATATATTAAACATATAAATATTTAAATACTCGAGTATTTAATATACATATATATTTTAATATAACTATAATAATATTATATATAATCTTTAATATATAATTACATATATATAAATATATTTATATTTAACAAATATAAATATATATACATATACATATTTATTCATCGAATACATATACTGCGAGCCAATTAGCATACTTTCAATATATATATCTATGCATATGTGTATATATAAATTCCAAGGCAAATATTATAGTAATATTTTTTATCCACAGATAATAGGTAGCGTGTGTATATATATATGCATATATACTCGTATATACCTCAGTGTATATACTATATACATGTATATACACACCCACTTAACCTATTCACTTATGTCCAATCACGTTATACTCACAATGATCATAATACTGTAAGTCTGATAAACAAACAATCATCACTCAAAAAGCACAAAGAAGTAAACCAGACTCCTTAAGCCTATGGATGACTTATCAAGACCAACTTATCTGACTTAGCCTACTCAGTCTAAAGAATGTGTGTGTGTATGCTCAAATGGTTCTCGTTATTGTTTATCCGACCAAGCTCCTCTCCCGAGCGATATTTCTCCTATGCTTGGAGGAATGGTCCTCACACCTGCATCCACCATCATAAACTCATGGCAATCAAATGCTCACAACAATAGCAATATATATGATAAATCAACATGATTCATTAACCTCCTTATGTAGTATTTCACCATGAATAACATCAACTGAGATAACATCAAATAAAAACAAGGTACAAGCATCAATAATTCATCTCCAGATTCCACACTATATTGACATTTACCCTATTTATTAACGGTAAATAGTAACTTCACAATTTGGGATGTAACAAATAAGAAACTTTCTACATGGGATAATGAGATTTTGGGAAGATGAAAAGGATTAAAAGTTCCCTCATTCATGGGTGGGTTGTTGAAACCATAGAAGCATAAATCCTCAAAAAGTCACAAAAATCTCTGGCTAAACCCATTTTTTCCCCAAAAAATCATGATTAATCAATCACAATTTTCAACAATGTTCAACAATTTTTAAGGGTTTAAATTACGTAAAAATTGTGTTGTACCCAAAATAATTTTTTGGCATTTTGCTTAAATTGAGCTAAAATCATGTAAATATGCCGTCAAAAGTTTGTTTTAGGTCAAACCAAACATAAGGTCTTTGTGGGTTTCTGTCAAGGAACCTATATGTAAAATTCTAAAAAATTGAAAATTGGGGTTTTGTACACCTATTTTTAGGGAAACCCCTAAAAATAGGACCTTCTCGGAAATGATCGAAAATGTTTTTGATAGGATTAATCGGCTTCACGATCACACTGGTCAAGTCAGAATTATCAAAAGACATGTTTTACTCTGGTGGGTCTATTTCTATTTTTCAGGAACAGAGTTAGGAGCGCCGCGGCCATTAATGGCAGATTGGCCAGTACCAGGTGCTAAAAGCTAAGCTTCAAAAGCTTCAATGACGCAACCATGGAAAAAAAGGATAAAAAAGATGTTGTTTGATGGAGGAGACTCTGGAAACTAAAAAAGGCCAAAATTTGGCCAACTCTGGAAATGCTACCAAGGAGAACACAGTTCAAAATGCCAAAAGCGCCCCTACTGGAGAGAGGCGCCCTTGGATCTCAGGAGCCAAATGCAGTCACCTGATTTTCCCAAGGCAACCATCCTCTTTGCTTTCCTACTGGCTCGACAACAAAACATTCAACAAGATCATCTGATTCAGTGTTCACCGACAAACATCGATGGAGTATGAAGAGGCTATTATCAAGAAACATCCAAAATGGCTGCCTAGCATGAAAACGGCGCCCTTGCTGAAGAAAGGCGCCCTCTCTTTTGCGCATTCAGATGCAGTCAATTTACTTAAGGACCTCCAGGATAATCTTCTCTATGTTGATTGATCTCTACAACAAAACCGTCAGTGAAGACATCCAACAAGGCAATCATCTGACAACAGAGATCCAAATGAGGTAGTTTATAAATTCAAAATTACAAGTCAAAAAGTCAAAAGTGCCCCTACTGGAGAAAGGTGCCCTTGCTTCTTGAGACCTAAAACTGACTTTTAGGAGCCGAGAAACCAGTCATCCTTTTCAAGACTGAGTTGGTCACTTGATGAGTCATCAAGCACGATTGTCCGACTCGTCAGTAAACGGAGATATCAAATCAAAGCACGAAGGGTTTAAATGGAAAAACTGAACAACATGCATTGAAAATTGACTAAGGCAAATGCAAAAGCGCCCCTGCTGGAGAAAGGCACCCAGTCTTTTGGAGCCTCAAACTCTGTTTGCTGACTTAACATATCCCAGGCACATCTCTTCAGCATGGTTCCAGCTCGACAACGAATCTATCAGCAGCTGCTTAGGATCAATTGATCAACCAGGAATGAAGATCAAATAGGCACCTTAGCTTGCAAAATAGTGAAAAAAGTACTCAAACTCAAAAAGGACGCCTAAAATGGTCAAAGCAAGGTTTGTTGACTTCAGTTAAGATATTTTGGAGGAAAACTTGGCCAAATCATCCCACGATCAGTGGAAATCAACTTTTTGAACTCCAGATCAGGCCTAATCAAGCTTAAAACATGAGTTGGCGCCCAAACCTCAAGGATTCAGGCTTGAATCACTATTTATCAACTCTGGGCATCCCATTTCATTATTTCTTTTGCAGGTTGAAGATCAAAACAGCCATTTGCTCTCCAAAGCGTATTTCCAAGATCTGACAGAGGTTTTGGATCGCTCTTCATTATTTTTGAAGATTAGTGGCACAAAGGGATTTCTTCTGAGAGGTTGCATCCAGAAGCATATTTTTCTGGAAAGGCAGAGAATGACTTCCAATCTTCCTCTTGTCTTATTCCTCTCTTTTGTCTTAAAACTTCTTGCATGTCCAAGAAAACAACAAATAATCATAGATCTAACCAACTGGGTATGATCAGCATAGCATGTTCAACAAAACCCACGTGCCAGATTTTAGGGTTTCCGGAAAAAGTCACAATTTCAAAAATCAAACAAACTGGGTTTGTTTAGCTTTGAAGCGCCAACAATACTCATGTGTCAGATTTTTCCAAGAAAAATAAGCCTCTGTTGCCTCTGAAACTTCTGCCCCAAAGGGCTCTTGCATGAACGAAGAAAAGTGATTTTGTTGGGATTTCCGACGTTCTGGGTCCATTTAGAAAATTATTCTAAGTAAAACCCACGTCTCATATTTTTCATAAAAATTACCCCTCGACAGGCTATTTTTAGCAGTTGCAGAAAAAGTTGTCTGAACATATCCATGTTTACAGTCAACAGTTGAGTTTTTCATAATATAGTTCTCTCAAGTTGAAATCAAGACCAAATTGGTCCTTCACAACTTTCTGAAAACACTCGACATGGACATGCATCAAGTGAAGCCTGTAGTCAAGATGGACACCTTGGAAGGCGTAAATGACATCACCGTTCAATGGATGGCCAAATATGGAAGGTAGTCATTCCAAACATAGAGCCGCCACCGGTTACTACCACACTAACCTTCCACAATCCATGTCAACAAGGTTGGATAATGCAACTGCAAAGAAGATCAAATATCGAAAGCAGTTTGCAAGAAACAGAAGAAGTCAATGCCTGGTTAGAAGAACTGTTGACTGGAGATGGTGAGCTATAAAGCACCCACAAAGGATGTCCTACCCTCCAAAGTAGCATTAATGGTGACTGAAGTTAACTTGATGCCCCTTTCCAAGTTAACTCCATGTCCCACAGATCATGCATGTCAAATCCCACCAATTGAGGATGTCTTTTTTGACTTCCACGAATTATGGATCTCAGATGTCCACTAAATGTGGATGTCTATTTTGGAGGCACATTTTGTAATTAAATTCACTCTTAGTTTAGTTTCAGTCAATTGAAGTAGTTTCTAATTGACTCTTTGTTTAGTTTCAATTAACTGAAGTAGATTTTCAGTTAACTGTTTGCTCACCTACTTTTAGACATAGGAATAAATCTTGCTAATTGATTGGCAAGAACTGATTGTTAACTCAAGGAGATTTTAGGGTTGCCTACTCCTTTGAGTTCTATAAACAAGAGCCTTGGGCTCATTATTTGTTTAACCTTTACTTACTATGCAAAATTGTTGTGTTGTTGTTGCCAACAAGTTTGAAAGTGATTATTTGTTCACTCTTGGATGAGAGTTAATTGGTTGATCATAATTGTGCATGATTTCGTGCCTTTGCTGTCCCAATCTTTTTAATTCGTTCAGAAAGATTGAAGAAGGAAATCAAAGGGCACATGCAATTTTATCTAAAGATTTGAGATCTTCCAAACGTCTTGTGTTAATAGCTTGTTGTTTCAATCTCCTCCAGGGGTTCCTCCTCCTTGGATACTTTGTCATTAACTATTATCATGTGATGTTGTTTAATGAATTGACTTTCAACCTATACTTCGGACAGGGGTTCCTCCTCCTTAGCAAGTTTGTCAACCAAATCATCGTGATTTGTTGTTTCTAGTAAGCTATTTCTTAGCCTATACCTCAGACAGGGGTTCCTCCTCCTTGGCAAGTCTTAGATGCAACTTACCGTAAAGAGTGTTTGCTTGCATAAAACCTTATCCTAGCGTATATTCAAGAATTCAGAGCCTTGGCCATATTCTAAGGAGACAGCAGATTCAAGTGATCCAACCATTCATTCCTGCTCCTATGCCCTCATGCTCTGTTTATCTTGGGGAGATAGGATAGATTAAAAGCTAGTTTAGTCGTAGTTAAGATCTACAGAAACTAGAGAAAAGCTTAGCTACGACGCATTGTGTTTGTGCACCCTTGTGTCCCACGACTGAGTAAAAAAGATAGGAACCTTAGTACTTTTTTACGCATACATCAGGAAAGAGGGATCTTCCTCTCTATAATCCGAAGGAGCAGTACTACAACACTCACAATAGCTGACCGTTTCCAAGAAGCACTCCAGAGGTGCTAATTGTTAAAACGCCAACAAATTGCAAGAAATTCGCACAATCAACTTGTCGTGAAACCCTAACCACACAAAATCGCTACTGAATTGGGTCTTTTCATGTATTTTTAGCACAAAACTGAGTGCTAGCCATCGGGACATGCTTCACCATCAAAGGTTTGCTAGATTTCATCAAGTTGTTGAGGCAAATCATAGGTAGGCGACCTTGAATGGACATATATTTCTAATAGATGTTAAGGACATTAAAATAGATACACATTCTTTGTTATGCTTCTATGTTTCATGTTAAGGACATTAACATGGAATGGTTAAGAGATGTGCTACTTTTTTCTCTATATTTCATACTACTATCATTTTCCTTAGGCTCGTATAATGCTTTCCATGTATATAAATCCAAAGACACAATTTAGTAGGAAAGAGTAGACAACATCATAAATACTAAGGCTTCTATCTTATTTTTTTAACATATATGAAACCTTATAAGAGTACTAGCCAAAAGTAAATATATAAAGCCAAACTAAACTGAAATGAAACTCTATTGGCTTGATATCAACCTAAAGAGGATTTTTTTCTTGGAATTCTTGTGATCTTGACTATTCAAGAGAATGTTAACATTTCAATTGTCAACAGTAATACCAAGCTGGTTGTTTAGATTATCAAGGTTAGGTTGGGACAAATTTCCTTTTCAGATGTGTCGTACCCAAAATAAATTTTTGCTTCAATGAGACATTTTTCTTAAAATGATCTAAATCATGTAAAATTGTTGTCAAAAGTATGTTTTAGGTCAAACAAGACATAGGGTTTTGGTGGGTTTACATCAAGGAACATATGTGGAAAATTCTGAAAATTTGAAAATTAGGGTTTTCGTACCCCTGTTTTTTTAGGAAAACCCCTGAAAATAGGACCTACCTAGAAATGATTGAAAATGATTTTGATAGGATTAATCGACTTCACAATCACACTGGTCAAGTCAAAATCACCAAAAAGTTTGTTTTACTCTGGTGGGTCTATTTTCATTTTTCAGGAAGAAAGCTAGGACCTTCGCAACCATTAATGGCAGAATGGCTAGTACCAGGTGGTGAAATCTAAGCCTCAAAAGCTTCAACGAAGAGTCCATGGTGAAAATGCTTGAAAAGATGCTTTGCGACGGAGGGGATTTTCAAAAGTGAAAAATGTTGAAAATTGGCTAAGTATGGAGAATGCACGCCTTGCTACCAAGAGGAGGTTACGTAGTGAAATGCCTTAGTCATTTTTCCAAAACCCTTACACACAGCACGATGGAGGTGATTGCTAGGATGCACGCACCTGCATCATCAACGACAATGCTCAAATCAGTCAGGATGCACGACGAACGCGAAGCGCAAGGAGATGAAGATTTTCAATGAAAATGATGAAGCTGCACCTAAAAGCGCCCCTGTTGGCCAAGGGCGCCCATGAATTTAAAGGGTCAAGGCAGTCATCACGTGTCACCAAGACAGTCATCTCTTTCATGTTTCTGCTAGCTTTCCAACGCATCGTTAAGCGAAATCATCTAATTCATCGATCACCGACAAACGGAAGCAGAAACAAGAGATGTTGAAGGCACGTATCATCAAAGAAATACAGAGAACCAAGGCAAAAGCGCCCCTGTAGGCCATGGGCGCCCTTCATTTTGAGTCACCAGATGAACTCTTCAACATCTGCTTTTTACAAGGCATCTGCTTAGCATCCTCTCAGCTCCACGACCAATCTTGTTGCACGATCATAGGACCTGTCAAGCATCCATAAATGAAGATCAAGCAGAAAGCACCTGAAAGCAAAGGCAGAACGACAGACATGAAGAAATAGCAAAGTGTCAAGGAAAATGCATCCTCCTAGAAATAGGCGCCCATCTTTTTGGGCAGTCAGATGTAGTCTGCAAGCTCAGAAACCTCCAGGAAGACCTCCTCTGTTTTGATCAATCTCAACAATGACACCGTCAGCAAAGACAACAGACAAATCAAATATCTAATGACAGAGATCAAACTAGGACCATTCTTGAAAGTTTGCAACATGAAAATAACAAGTCAAAAGGTCAAAGGTGCCCCTACAGGCCAGGGGTGCCTGAGCTTTTGAAGGACCTAAATCAACTTTCAGGATTTGTAAAACCAATCATCCTTTCCGGGGCTGAGCTGGTTATCCATCCCAAGTTTCAACAAGATCATCAAACTTATCAGTCAGCAATGATCTCAAATCAAAGGACGGAGGGTCAAAATGAAAGAATTGAAGAACACTCAAGAAATTGACTAAGTCTAAAGCTAAAAGCACCCCTGCTAGGAAAAGACGCCCTTGAATCAAAAGCATCAGACTTAGGTTTTGAGCTTTGCAGCTCCCATGCACACTTCATCAGTGTTGTTCCAACTCAGCAATGGATCTATCAACAACACCTCAAGATCAACTGAGCAACCGGAAACAAGGATCAAACAGAGGCACTTCACCATGGAAAAAGAGTAAAATTATCTTCAACTCCTCAAAAGGGATGCCTAAAGTCAAAGCAAGATCTATTGACTGAAGATAGATATTTTGAAGGGCTTTCATGTCTAAAACGTCCCACAATTAGTGGAAATCACTCTAAGGAACTCCAGATCAGGCAAAAAGACTCCTCCATCGTGAGTTGGCACCCAAACTTGATGCATTCAACATCAATCACTATATATCAAGCATAGGCGTCATAATTCATCATTTGTCTTTGTAGGTTGTAGCCAAGAACAACTTTTTCTTCTCCAATACGTCTTTTCAAGATCTGACAGAGGGGTTTTCATTGTTCTTCATATTTTTGAAGATCAGTTGCACAAAAGGACAATTTATCAGAGGTTGCATCAAAAGGCATAATTTTTCCAGAAAGACAGTTGATAACTTCCAATCTTCTTCTTGTCTTTTTCCTCTTTTCTTGTTTTAGATCTTCTTGCATGTCCTAGAAAACGGCGGATAATCACAGATCTAACCAACTAGGTATGATCAACACAACTTTTTCAGCAAAACCCATTGCTTGAATTTTTCCAGAAACAACAAACTTGCTGCCCCTATTTTTAGGGATTTTATGAAAAAAGTCACAAATTTGTAAATCAAACGAACTGGTTTTGTTCAGCATTGAAGCACGAACAATACCTATGTGTCAATTTTTTTTCGAAAAAATACTTCTCGACAGGTGCTATCTTTAGGGGTTTTCAGAAAAGTACCTGAATAGTATCAAGTGCACAGTCAATCTTTAAGTTTTTCATAATGCAGTTCTCCCAAGTCGAATACAAGACCAAGACGGTCTTGGTTCATGATTTATTGAAAACTATTGACACCAATCTGCACCAGGTACACCCAGAGGTCGACTCAGAAAGGTTGGAAGGCATAGACCAATGCACCTTACAGAACATTGAGCAATTCGGATTGCATGAGGCCACATCAATCCCCATCACAATACAAAGCGTGGAATTTGTAATTGCTTGCATTAAGCATTACAACCCTACCACATGAGAGATCTGATCAGTGGATGGACGACTAATATGCAGCCATAAGCCTTAGGATGTTGAAAAGTGTTTTGCCATTCCACCATGTTCGGCAAATGTGGTCATCTCTGTGAAAGAATGCGAAAAGGAATTCGAAGTGTCAAAAGATAAGTGCCAGAAGAGAATGGTAGAAAAATGGCTAAAAGGAAAAAAGGCCAACTTACCCAAGAATGTGGGATGTGGAGAGTTCCGAGATGAGTATGCAGTGATGATCACTCTACTCAACCGTATCACTGGACAGGAGGAGGGAAACCAATTTCAGTCATGGATGTATTATATCATCGCCAAAATTGTAAGCAACAGGGAGCATTATGACTGGCCCACCCTCATCAGTGATAGGCTCCACATGCAAATGATCGGGTTCTTAGAGGCTCACTTGTTTCACATGTGCTCATGTCTTGTATACCTGATTGCTTTCCAAGGCCAATTTAGAGCATTAAATACTGTGGGAACCTAAGTGTGTAAAAGGTCTACAAACATTTTCCGTGACTTGAGTTCACACAAGTAGAAAGGCATTTTAAGCGGATAAATGATCTCTTCCTAATGCACACCATGAGGGACCTCGACCATGAGATGCATATACACATATCACAAGCAGCCAAGGAGGCAATGGTGGATTGGGCAGATTGGTTCATCCAATTCCCTACCTTCACCTATATACACATATATGGATACAACGGTTATCCCGCCATGTTACCTTGCTATCCATCAGATAGGGTGGTATTCATGGAATTCTTGCGGCAGTTGTCCGATGTACATTCTCATTTGTGCTACAAACACAAGACGGCTGCAAACTTTCCTCTGTAATGAGCCAACCAATTTTTTTTTTGGATTTTTGATAAACAATCCAATACAACAAGCACCCGTTAAGGTTAGCCCAAATCCAAAACCAACTGCTGGAAAGTAACTCTATGCCAAGAATGCACACTCAATCCCAAGATGGAATAGGTGTTGTCATATGGCACCAAGGATCATCAATTGCAACTGAAAGAGAATACAATGTTGGAAAGTAACCCAACGCCAAGAATGTGCACTCAAGACCTGAGGTGGGTGAGGTGTGACCATATGGCGTTGAGGATCTAATGCGTTGGTGACGGCTCAGCCAATCAACAATATGAAAATGCAATACAATGAAGACGGTGAGGCCTATCTCTTCCACAATTATGGGAATATGATTTTGCAAATAAGTAAAATAGGCAACGTGGCCAGCCTCTTCTACTATGAGTGGGGATTACAATGTAAATTAGCAAGAAATGAAAGTTAGCTGAATAGTACTACTGTAATAGCCTTACAATGAGATAGTATTCTTGCAAATAACACTGTATTAGTGATGTCCCAATGCTGCAAATGTGTTGTAAGTCTCTCCTATCACCAAATAACTCATTCCACAAGAAACTGACTCAAAATGACAAACTTCTACAATCTGATATGACAAACCAGCAACTATGAAACTCAAAGAAATGCTCATAACTCACTCCAAACTAACCCAAATGACATGAGACAAAGTGCAACGCATTCCTAGGAAGATGGCGACCAATCTAGAACTGAGAAACTACAACAAACTTGTGTTATTATTTTTTCTAAAGTTTTCAATGACTTCCCAGGCAAGAATACAGCTAGGTAAAGGGGCAACCAGCTAGATAAAATCATAGACTTCACCAAAAATCCCAAAATTTGCACAAAGGCGCGCCCAAAGCCAAGGAAGAGATATGACGAATACCCAAAACCAAACAAAATTTTCCCAAGGAGCTACGAGTGAAAATCTACTTTAGCTACACCCAAACCAGCAACCTGTAAACTAACAAGACACACCAAAAGACATCAAAAGACTATTACAATAAGCTCAATCTGCTCTCAAGAGTTAAGAACAGCCTCTAACTTAGCTAGTTGTTGTCTATCAAGCAAGAAACTAATCCCAAGCTAGGAGGTATGCATTCCTCAAAGCAACCCACTCACCATTTCAGCAACATAACGGTATAATTTCTTCATGGATGCAAAACAAAGAGCCCAACACTCTTATTTATAGCGTTTCTATCTCCAAATTCAAATTCATTTCCCTCCAAGATGGATGCCTAATCCAAATTCACATTCACCTTGCAATGTTCTGTCAATTTGCATTTCATTTCACTTTTTCCCAACTCGTGCACTTCATGAAGACAACACTTTATTAAAAATATCAATATAGTGTAATGTGGCATCCAAAAGGTAATAAAGTGAAACACTTTGTAAAATAATATATCTCCTCAAAACATTATCTCATTTGCATTTCATTTCCACATGTCTCCAAGGTGTCCAACATCAAGAAAGTAACGTACTTTATTAAATTTGCTAATAAAGTATAAAATGGCGTCCAAATATAATAAAGTGAATGACTTTAATAAAATTACTTATTTCTCCTTAAGGCGTCCACCAAGCCTTATCAAAATTCACTTTATTAAAATATTTTACCTCCACAAGTGAAGCACCCAACTCAAGCTCAAACCTGCCAAAAATAGCTCAGAAGTACTGAAGACTCAAACTGCTCCAATTGACCTGCCAGAAATAGACTTGGAACTGGCTTGCTAAAGACATACTAAAAATAGCACCAAGGGTGTTGGAGACCAAACTGCCCAATTTGACCCGCCAGAAATAGCCACTGCTTCGGACTGTTGAACTGTTGCTAAAAATAGCACTGCCAAAAATAGAACTTACTAAAAATAGCATACTGCTAAAAATAGTAAGTTGTTCCAAAGTCATTTTGAGCACAAACCGAGCAGCCGTCGAAACTTACTAAAAGTAGCAAGTTCAGAAAAGTCCACTGTTTTTGATGCATGTCACATCACCGCGAAGCACTCTAAAAACCCAGAAGGAATCCAAAATCCAAACTGAAAAACTCCAACATGCAAGCCTCCAAAAGCAGCCAAGAATGCAAGTCAATATCCTGTCATGCATGTTACTTCATCACGAAGCTCTCCAAAAACCTAGAAAGCTCCACCAGACATGCGTTAGAAACTCTCACATTGTAAAGTGCCTTGCCAAATCTGATCCAAGAACACTGATTTTCTGCCCTTGGAATTTTGACAAACACTTTGCTTGCAACACCCAACTTGCTGATAATAAGCTTCAGATTGCTTTGCTTTCTTTTGTCTTGATGCAATGATGAATAAATGCTTGTAAATATCTTCTAAGATGACTATGCAATTATCTAAAATGAAGATGCAACTCTTTATGTGTTTTCAAGTGCATATAAATGAATTTCTAAATGCAAATGCACACCTACAGCCAAGAGGAATTTTCACAAACACTTGGCATGAAAACTAACACAAAGTAATGCAATTACATGTAAAAGACATTTTGTCAAATAAATGACCAGCAAACTCCTTATATCTCCAATATGATATTGCAATGAAATATAAGTGATTACAAGCTGTAGATGAAGTGCAATCACACTTATTACAATATAGATATGACTGAAACTATCAATGCCAACTACCATACTCATGACAGCCTTACATATGCAATTTGATTGTTCATAATATGACTGTAATTACATTGTCGTGATGCTGATTATACCGGCAAATGATCCCTAATGTAAATGAGACACTAAATGCAAAATAACTTCAGAAATGAAGAACTTGGTTTTGTAGCAGCACCCACAAATAAGCTCGTTTCTCTTTGATGAAGCTGAATTTTTCCTTCAAGAAGGTGTGTCAACCCTTCTCTATGCCCAGCAATGCCACACAAATTTTATTGGAATTTATTGTGCCTCCAAAACTAAAATCGCCCCCTTGCCAAGAGGTCGCCCTTGGTTTGCCTGGCAACTTTTTAGAAAAATAAATACAGCAGTATTGGCTTCCAAAATTGTTATAGAAATGATTGTCTTCGCAAGAGAAAGTGATCCCTCCAATACCCACAAAGAGATGAAGCTTCAATGAAGAGTAATGAATGAAAATGCTAATCCTTCCATGGCTGGTCTGCAGATTGAAGCAAAATTACAGACCTCAAAATATCTCATAAATCTCTCCAAAAATGACCTCCAATGATTGCAATAAGTCCAATGAGAAAGACTGAAGTATCTTCCTCCACTATCCAACTAGGGTTGGTGTTGCACAACCGAAATTGGCACTTAACCAGCTAGGTTTGGTCTTTCACAAACGAAGACTGGAAAACAATAAGCTAAGCATTCAGCTTCAGCAGTGTAGTAGAAAAGTGTTTGCAACTCAAGATGTCCAAATGCATAGCCCAAGCCTCTTTTTATACTTTTTCAACCTCATCACCAAGAGACTTCTAGAAGATTCTTGATTATTCCTTAAGTGACTTTATTATTTTATTATTTTATTATTAAGTCACTTAAGTCACTTTTTATTATTAAATTAATTAAATAATAAGTCATCCCTTTTGATATTTTATTTTATGGGAATAACTTAATAAATAATTAATTTAATAACATCTCTTGATTTAATTAAATCATCAATTAAGCTATCCTCATGAAATATCGATAATTTGGACAACTTAATTAAATAATTTAATTAAATCACTATACCTCCAATTCGGGGACATGACACACATGCAAGACCTCAAAACCTCCTCAGAAGGGGAATCCCTAATTTCAGCTTCTGACTAGCCTACGGGCTTCCGAAAATAGGCTATCAGACACAAAAGAGCGTATGGCTAAAATGGGAACATTACATCCTCTCCAGATGGGACTTTACAGGTGTAAGACAACAACAAATTCCAAAGTCATGGGCCAGGAGACAGTGAGACTTAATCTTAAGTACCTCATCAAAAGACGATCATATGATCCTAGAGGCCTTTATGCAGCACACTTTGAGCAACAATCTTCACACGAGTCTTCCATGGAGGACTATTGGGTCAATTGTGAAGATGAGTTTGATATACGAAGACGCAACTACAACCGGTTTAGACTTCCGCAAATTGTTGATTTCATGGCAGAAGATGTGGAAGGCCTATTCGATGATGATGGGGAAGTTATTCTTCCTTCATTCTTCTTAGATTAGGTAGACTCACAACCACTTGGAAAAGTGGATTGGTATGCCAAGGAAAGTACGTCTATAGAGGAAAGGATAGGTAGAGTTGTCAGAAATAGCCAACTCTAGTTGGATAGCAAGAAGACAAGGAAGGTAGTAATTCCTCGCATAGAGCCGCCACCGGTTCATCCTTCACTACCTTCCACGTCAAGGAAGAAGCCAAGACAGAAGTAGTGGAGTAATCCTCCCAAAGGAGCCAGAATGTCTGGACACACAAGGGGATGAATACCGATTGTTGATATAAATCAACAAGAAGTACATGTGGAGACAGCCACAAGCATACCTGAGCCAATCATGGAAACAGCGACAACGGAGCTAGTGATTGAGACAATCATAGCTGAGATAGAGCCTATGATGGAAGCAGTTGTAGTCGATGCAGTAGCAGAGATGGAAGCAGAGCCTCCTACTTCGCCACCATCACAACAATCACCAGTCCCCATTGGCTTGGATTCATCACCTTGAGACATCACTACGTAGTCTCATTCATCAGGCATTCAAGGGCCTAACATTCCTCCTTCCAATGAGGCTAGTTAGGATTCATTTTGGCTTGAGGGTCTCCTGGGAAGAAAGAGAGAAAGGCCATCCTACCAATTGAACTTCACAGAAGTCGACCATGTCCCTCAAGACATGCTAGTAAAGAAGTTGAAGAAGCAGGTCCACGTAGGAAGGAATGCCGACAATGAATTTGTCATAGAGACAGCTGCACCACCTGAGGACAGGAACACACATGAGGTAGAGGTTAATAACTTTACTTGTCAAAGGTCAACCTCCGTAAGACCACTCATCAGGTGGAGGCAGATCTCCTTGGAGTTGCATCAGTAAGTGTCCGAGAAAGAATGGCAAAGGACGACAAAGGCAAAGTAGCATTAAAGGCTGAAAACCAACAGTTGAGATTATACATATCTAGCTTGATGCACGGTACACTAAACATCTCTGCCTTGCCTCAAGAGTTGCTAGACCTTCCCACGGAGTGAAATCACCACCAGCTGATCCTGTATGGAAAACACTTGAGAAGTCAAGTGGAAGAATTTGTCATCAGAGGACGGTGTATGCTTACAGAGTTGTATTAGCTAAGGAACAAAGCTCATGAACTCTGCGCGGAAATTCAGCAATCAGAGCAAATGGGCCATCAATCAACTTTGCCGACTACGATTGTGTATTACATTGTAGTTGTCCAATCTATACACGCGTTTTCTATCGCCTTTCGCGAACCTTGATTACTTGTGTGGATTACTATTTCGGTGTAAATTTGGGAGTTCAAAGCCTCCAGATGCATTCTGGGAGAAACATTCGTCTAAGTGATTGAACCATTACATTCTCGCTCCTATATTCTCTTGCTCTGTTTATCTAGAGGAGATAGGATAGATTAAAAGTTAGCTTAGTTGTAGTTAAGATCTGTAGAAACCAGAGAAAACCTTAGCTTTGCAGCATTGTGTTTATGCACCCTTGTGTCCTGCCTATAATGTCCCCATTGTTGTGAGCATCAGTTTTTAGAGGGTTTAGCTTATTCCTGACTCTCATAGGCTAAGGAGCTTGGTTAGAGGGTCTTTTGGAGGTAGTTACCAAGTCAGTTCATGGTTTCCATTTTCCTGGATTCAATTGAATCGGAGAAATAAGGAGTTTTGTTAAGATATAATGTTTAATTATTATTAAAGGTAACTTTAATAATAATTATTATTTTAATGTTATGTTATAATGTATGCACTTTATATTATAAAGTGATATTGTATTGCTGCCCTAACTGGATAGTTGTGATAGTTGGATTTATCACAGTTCCTCCATTGCAACAACTGTTGTATTGTTGTAATTAGATTTACAGATTTCCATTGACCAAATTTAATGGCCTTTGGCCAAATTTGGGTTATGCCGTAATAGAGAGATTTGTGCAGTTTGATTCTACATTGAGATTCATAACAGTTTGGATATTTGAATTTAATCATTCTCAGTTTGAGGCTTTAATTTTATGATTAAAATTAGGGAAATAATATTTTATTCTGGAGTTGATTATTGATAATACTTTGGAGGTCTTTGCTTTAATTGGGAAGACAAAGATTGAATAAAGTTAAGATTGCAGTCATATTATCCTGGAGGGAATTGCATTTTTCCAGCAGTCAGATATAGACAAATTAACATTGTTAGGGATCATCGATAGAAGCTACTGGGTTGTCATCATTCAAGGAATTGATTTGTCAAATATATTTTGGAGGCAGGCGATTTGAGTGTACTTGAATATTATATTCAGGAAGACAAGAAATATAAATTAATCATTGGGATCGACTTTAATCACCAGAGGACAAGTTGGGAAAAAAAAGGATTGTGAAGTATAATTCCCAGGCGTAGCCATCTGGGAATTATAATAATCATTGCAGACAAGTCAAGAGACGTGGCATCATCGATATATTCAAATAAGACATACTAAAAGCTGAGTGAGCTGCTACAGGTTTGGTCGATGAGAATAAAATAGATGCCAACATAAAAGACGAAAGGTGAAGTCGAGCAAATAAAGGAGGAAGCCGGCTCAGCACCTAAGGCGTCATCTGGAGGAGAGTGTATCTTTGGTGAAGGAAAATAAAATCATAAGCTATCAGGTCTCAAGCTGCCTTTATTGAAGATGCATTACAGATGAGACAAACAATCTGAGTTGGAAAAGAAGACAAAGCTAGTCAACACATGCTGAATCGTTTGAGACAAAGCGATATAGAAGGAAATAAGACAATTTGCGGGAGCAGCTAGGAAGGCGCATATTCAATTGGGAGAGCCATCAGAAAAAGACAAAGTGATTAATGTCAGATGTCTCTATTGGGCCCTATAGAAGATGCCAAGAAAGGTGATTCAATTTGTATTGGATGCAGGTCAAAGTCTCATTTCTAAAGACCAATATATATATGGGTGGTCTATATGCTAAGGACGACATTTCAGGAAGTCGTATTTAATCTGAAAGCTCGTAGCTAGCTTGGAACTAGTCGACTGCAACTTGGGCATAGCCTTTGGCATTGATGGAGTCAACATAGTGAGAGCTTGGTTGAAGTTTGTATCACAAACATCTTGATCAGGTTCCTTACTCGCACTTTGTTTACGGTTGCATTTTCAGTGATAACTGTATTTCATCTGATTCCGGGTTTGTAGAAGTGAGTCACTACTGTGACAGAAAATTGTAATCATTTGATAAATTTTGAGTCTGCGTTGAGTCAAATGGTGTGGCCATTATATCATTACATAATCTTTGACAAGTTGTAATTTGTTTTGGAAGTCTCCCAATATAATGATAAGTCTGGGTATTGACTGCAAAATGTTTGTTAAAATGCCACAAGTCTGTAGTTGTAAATTCGAATAAACTTTCTGTCATTTAGTAATTTGGTAATAACATAAAACTATCTTGCATTGCATCTATATTTCCATTTCAATCATTGATCATTGCATGCTAAAAGCCATTAACACTGTAAAAGACAAGGTTTCATTATAGCAATATTATGGAGTTGTGAAGGAATATAAACTGTTTGACAAAATGCCTAAGTGTTGTAATCGTGAAAATTAAGTCAGTGACAATAAGGGACATTACAATGGTATCAAAGCCAAGATCCTACCATCTTGTGAAAATATAGAGCTCAGTTGTCAAATGGCTACAGAGAAGTCTATATCTAAGTTGTTACGCGAGCTGTCCATGCTTATGAGTGATCCTAACATTAAAGGGGCATACTCGATGATATTTGCAGAATCCAAAGGTTTGAATGGAAAAGCAGAACATTCTATTGATGATGAATACATGGAGCAGCTTAAGTCCCCTTGTACTTGGACACCAATTTAGGACACTGATGATTTGACAGATGGAATTGGTGCTGACCTACTTCTAAATCAGCATGAAAACATACAGGACTTTGCGGAAAATGAATTTCAGGCAGAATTAGAAGCTTCTCCATGTGGAATAGAAGCTAGTCATACGCCCCATAGTTCGCACAGTTTGAGGAACCAGTTGAAGGTGAATGAGGATGGGATTGTGGCAGCATTATCTCATCATGACAAAATGCACAAACTAATTGAGAATCACTTTTGGATGGTTCAGTTGGAGAGAAGACAAAGGGGAGTTGAAGCTGAGTCTTCTCATGACAGCTTGCAAGGAATCAAAGAAGGTATGGGAACAATGAAAACAAATTATTTGCACCTTCTTTCAAATCGGGATCACCTTCTCAACCTCATTGAGATCTATTTAGACACTTTGAGAAGGAAAGAAGATGAGGTAGATAAGCTCTCTCACAAGCTTATGGTTACTAGTGATACCTTGAGGAGTTCTCAGTTGGCCCTTCAAGAATTAGAGACTCATGTTGATGAGCTTTGCTTAGAATTGAGTTTAGTTCGAGATTCAACATGTACAACAGAGACTCAGTCATGTATGGCAGCCAGTACGCAGAAGGAGGATAGCAGTATGAGATCACCTAGTTTTCACACTTAGGATACAGGTGCAGTGTCAGATGGTGGTATAGAAACATCAGTGTCGGCTGCGGACTCAGGTGTCAGTAGAGTTTTGAGTACCGGTCTCTTCTTCGGTACTCTGGAGGCTGATATGGGTCAGTTGAAGGAGATGATTCCTTCCAAGACTTGCACGTTGGGTTTTGGTATTGATCCAGCACCTTGCTAGGCAGTAGAATGCATTCATGATGAGGGTGAGACAGGACGCTTGCAGTTGTTTTCTAAGAAAGGTCTTGATGATGTTGTTGCAAGGCCAATTCATCCTATTATGAGTTGTGAGCCTTCTTCTGAGGATGGCGATATTGGATGGAATACACCTAATCATTCGGGTATTCCATTAGCACAGTCAGGAGAGTTTCACCTCGATTGCATCTTGAGGTGTGTTCATCAGTTTGGTTTCAGCCCACATGTATAGGACTTGACTATGTCATTGTTGGCACAGAGAGGTGGGTTGAATATGTGGTATTCAGGTTCACTCTGGTATGACACATTTTTGTCTTTTGGTGACGAGTCCAAGATTGGTGAGTCTTCTACTTTGTTCTCACCTGCTAATTACTTAGAGACTTGCAACTTTTTGGAGTTAGGGGGTATTAGAGTGGCACAACAGAAAGCGCTAGGTGTTGGCTTACCAACTGCATGGATGCAGGTACATCATCGCAGTATGGCAGAGTTCATTTATTAGCAGTTGGCAAAGATCCCTGTGCACAATTTATCTAGGGATGATTTTCAAATTTGGGATCCAGGCGGAGGAGAGTTTTCTTTGCAACCGAGATTGCTTGGGGACAAGCAATTTCAAGGAGGGAGGATTGTAATGTCCTCATTGTTGTGAGCATCAATTTTTAGAGGGTTTAGCCTATTCCTGACTCTCATAGGCTAAGGAGCTTGGTTAAAGGGTCTTTTGGAGGTAGTTACCAAGTTAGTTGATGGTTTCCATTTTCCTGGATTCAGTTGAATTGGAGAAATAAGGAGTTTTGTTAAGATATAATGTTTAATTATTATTAAAGGTAACTTTAATAATTATTATTATTTTAATGTTATGTTATAATGTTTGCACTTTATATTATAAAGTGATATTTTAATATTTGTAAAGTGCAAATGTTATATTATTATTTGAGAAGCTTCTAGAAGTACTTGGAGGAAGTATAAAGAGAGGGTTTGCCAAGCTTTTAATCATCCAGGAATTGTTATTTGTTTGATGTTATTGTTGGTGAGGGAGCCATCTAGGGTTTCTGCCATTTCTAGCCATTGGGAACGAAAACTCTCATTGGTTATGCAAATTTGAGGTTGTGAAATATCAACTGAATTATTGCTTAATTGAGTGAGCTTCATTTCAAAAGTTCAATTTGTGCTTCATTGAGGGGAATCTATAGGTGCATTAGTTGTTGTATTGCTGCCCTAACTGGATAGTTGTGATAGTTGGATTATTATCACAGTTCCTCCATTGCAACAGCTGTTGTATTGTTGCAATTAGATTTACAGATTTCCATTGACCAAATTTAATGGCCTTTGGCCAAATTTGGGTTATGCTGGAATAGAGAGATTTGTGCAGTTAGATTCTACATTGAGATTCATAACAGTTTGGATATTTGAATTTAATCATTCTCAGTTTGAGGCTTTAATTCTATGATTAAAATCAAGGAAATAATATTTTATTTTGGAGTTGATTATTGATAATACTTTGGAGGTCTCTGCTTTAATTGGAAAGACAAAGATTGAATAAAGTTACGATTGCAGTCATATTATATTGGAGGGAATCGCATGTTTCCAGCAGTTAGATATAGATAAATTAACATTGTTAGGGATTCATTGATAGAAGCTGTTGGGTCATCATCATTCAAGGAATCGATTTGTCAAATATATTCTAGAGGTAGGCGATTTGAGTGTACTTGAATATTATATTCAGGAAGACAAGAAATATAAATTAATCATTGGGATCGATTTTAATCACCAGAGGAAAAGTTGGAAAAAAAACGATTGTGAAGTATAATTCCTAGGCGCAGCCATCTGGGAATTATAATAATCATTGCAGACAAGTCAAGAGACGTGGTAACATCAATATATTCAAATAAGACAAATACTAAAAGCCGAGTGAGCTGCTACAAGTTTGGTCGATGAGAATAAAATAGACGCCAACATAAAAGACGAAAGTTGAAGTCAAGCAAATAAAGGAGGAAGTCGACTCAACACCTAAGGCCTCATCTAGAGGAGAGCGCATATTATCTTTGGTGAAGGAAAATAAAATTAGAAGTTGTCAGGTCTCAAGTTGCCTTTATTGAATACGCATTGCAGATGAGACAAACAATCTGAGTTGGAAGAGAAGACAAAGCCAGTCAACACATGTTGAATCGTTTGAGACAAAGCGATATAGAAGGAAATAAGACAATTTGTGAGCGTTGCTGGGAAGGCCCATATTCAATTGTGAGAGCCGTCAGAAAAAGACAAAGTGATTTCCGTTAGATGTCTCTATCGGGACCTGTAGAAGACGCCAAGAAAGGTGATTCGATTTGTATTGTGTGCGGGTCAAAGTCTCATTTCTAAAGACCAATATATATATGGGTGGCGTATATGCTAAGGACGACATTTCAAGAAGTCGTATTTAATCTGAAAGCTCGTAGTTGGCTTGGAACTAGTCGACTGCAACTTGGGTTGGCATCGATGGAGTCAACATAGGGAGAGCTCGGTTGAAGTTTGTATCACAAACATCTTGATCAGGTTCCTTACTCACACTTTGTTTACGGTTGCATTTTCAGTCATAATTGTATTTCATTTGATTTTGGGTTTGTAGAAGTGAGTCACTACTGTGACAAAAGATTGTAATCATTTGATAAATTTTGAGTCTGCATTGAGTCAAATGGTGTGGCCATTATATCATTACATAATCTTTGACAAGTTGTAACCTGTTTTGGAAGTCTCCCAATATAATGATAAGTCTGGGTATTGACTGCAAAATGTTTGTTAAAATGCCACAAGTCTGTAGCTGTAAATTCGAATAAACATTTTGTCATTTAGTAATTTGGCAATAACATAAAACTATCCTGCATTGCATCTATATTTCCATTTCAGTCATTGCATGCTAAAAGCCATTAACATTGTAAAAGACAAGGTTTCATTATAGCAATATTATGGAGTTGTGAAGGAATATAAACTGTTTGACGAAATGCCCAAGTGTTGTAATCGTGAAAATTAAGCCAGTGACAGTAAGGGACATTACACTGCCGCTGAGTAAAAAGATAGGAACAGTAGTTTACTTTACTTTTTACACAAATATCAGCAACAAGAGGGATCTTCCCCTCTGAATTTGAAGAAGCAGTCACTACACACTTGCAATAGCTGACCGTTTCCAATAAGCACTCTAGAGGTGCTAATTGAAACACCAACAAGATGCTAACAAAGTGTGATAATTTGGAGCTTCAATTTGACATTGGCCGTCAAGTTTTAATGACAAGCAGGTAGGGTAGTGACAATTGTACAATCAAGTGGGAAGCAAAAGTATTTACATAGCAATATATAGACATTGTGGAACTAGAAACATAGTGGTTCCTATCAGAAAGAGAAAAATCAGCTTGTAGTGCTAAAATAAATGAACTGTAGCAATATTTTATATCAAAATGAAGGATTGTTTTGGTTATATTTAAATTTCCTATATATCCTGCAAGCTTAATGCTTAAATGCATGCCTTGTACTTGTTAGGGAACTACATTCCATTTAGGATCGTCATACACATGGAGGTTTAGAAGGCCTGCAAGGAGTACGATAGCAATACACGAATGCTTTAGACATATATAGTGTAGCATTCCATGCATGTTAAATAGGTATCAGGAAAACTAAAACATGCCTTGAGAGAAGTCATGCCCTAGCTTGTGGGCTTATCTTAATCCCTCTTGAAGCAGGGCTCATATATTTCCTCTTTAACAATCCAAATATATTTCAGCAACAATTGTCCCATTGGAAGGTAATTTTCCTCGTGCTTTGATTTTCCATTGAAACTTGTACCTATAATCTCTCAAATTCTCAACTCAAAGTCCATCAATGTTTTTAACTCCATCATCCACTTATATGCAAAATAAAGAAAGATTTACTTGAATAATACTAACTAAAATTGTGGCTCAAATAGTTGCTTTCTTTTGTACTAGCTAGTCTTTATTAAATGGAAAAATATTTAACACTCCCTTTACTATCTTACAAATCTGCTAAAATAGTTACCAATGAGAACATTTCAATATCATTTATGGTCTTTTGACGTGTAAGATTATGTTTCAAAAGCATTTTCTATTACTCTATCTTGAGCTATTTGATTCAAAACCTGTTAAGTTGAACTTTGCAATTGCTTCCTTTGTCATATAATTTCCCTTTCACACTCATCATACGGTTCTCTTTGACATTGTTCTAGAAATTGCAAGTACTATTAAATCACAAATACGAACCAGTTCATTCCCATTTTGTAATTTATTAAGTCTGCTTAGCAAAGGAAAACTGTCTTTGTAATGACTTTCTTGAGCCTGAGGATTTTGAGATCCTAGAGGCCAACTTGGATAGTCATGAGGTTGAACGACTTAGGAGAGGCTCTGAATTAGGAGTTTCTTTATCAGGACCTACAACCATCTAGAATAGCTCTATTTGTAGTAGCAAGAGTCATTGGCTATTTGATTTGTTAGAACTTTGTACTTAGTTTATAGGTTGACTTTGTACAAACTATATTGTAATTGAAATTTTGTCAACTGTAACCATCTAATTATTTATACACTACGAAGTATGCTTTGTGCAATGCAATGTAAATAGTGATATGAATATAAACAACAAAATCCTATTTTCTACAATCTATGGGTTAAATTCTCCATTTTATTTGCTCTCTATATCTCTATTTCTCCAAATGCCCTTAAATATATAAAAAAAAAATAGTTCTATTTTTCTGCAATTTTTTACATATTTTTAAATCTGATTTTTTCTCAATTTTTTTCCGATTTTTCACTAAATCTTATACTTTTGGTTTGTCAATTTTTTACCTAAATGTTTTTTGTTGCTATGGTTCAAACTTGACTCAAAATTGTAAAAATGCTAAATGGATGCCTCTGAAATCAAGGTGGATGAAACTTAACTTCCATGGTGCAAGCAAAGAAAATCTAGGAGAATTAAAGGTTGGCTATATAGTCCACAATGAGTAGGGTGAGCTAATGTTTGTTGGTTCGAGACCGCTAAAGAATGGTTCAAACAAAAAGGCTAAAGTACAAGCCCATCTGTTTGGACTAGAAGTCTACTGGAAAAATAGGATAAGAAAAGTTCAAATTGAAGGAGACTCACAAATATTCATAAATGTGTTTAGGAGAAATTGAAAATGCTCACCAAATTGGAAATTATCCAAAATTCTGACATCAGTTTCGTCACTCTTGGAAACCTTTGAGGATTATACATTCCAACATGTGTATAAGTGAGGTCAACATGATTGATATTAAGGAGTGCATAATCAATTCAAGAACAAATGCATGGAAAGGTTTTGGGATAAAATATCAAATAATCATATATAATCATTCCTACAAGATAGGCAGAATTCATCAAAATCATAATGATTCAAAATGCTCACACAAGGAAGGTAACTGTATTCTACTACTATAGCTGATAAGGCAATTCAAATCACATAATCATAATGACTGCAGCAATTACCTATGTTACACGGGGACGCGTCCCTTGCCCCAAAACCCCCTGTACCCGTCCCCATCTGTCCCGGGGATGGGGGGACGCATCGGGGATAGTCCCTGGCCATCCCCGAATCAAGAAAATTCATAGGAAACAGCGAGGAATGTTTCCTCTTGTCTGGGAACGTTCCCCCGTCCCCGGGGACGGCTAATCGTCCCCCGTGTATATGGAGCTCCAAAAAATTAAAGACAATAAAATTTTGTTTTTTAAAACATTTTATATTGCTATTAAATGTTTTGTGGGCCCACAGCAACATAATGCGTTTGTGTAAAGTCTAAAAACAAAAATTTAAATGAAACTTAATAAAGTTTCATAAGATTCAATGATATTATTTGGCTCTCACGGCAAGTGACGACAGGGGCGACGACTTCACACAGCAAAGCACGAGAAAATCTCTGCCTCAGCTCAGTCTAAACGATTTTTTGGCATTTTGCTCCTGCGTTTGGGCATTTAACAGAGACGTTTTTGCATTTTAAAGAAGCATGAAACATATTTCTTCAAGTTTTTGTTTCTCACGCCTAGAGTAAAGTCGTGGCTGGGCTCTATTTGACTGCGTTTTTTTCTTCACTCAAGCTGCATTTTATTTTTGTTTGGGACGCCTTGAGGAGCTGGGAGCTGCACTTAGTTCCATTTCCTACCACTCTCGCGAATTATTGATATTGATAGACCATGGTTTTATTGATGTTTGATATTGCTATGATAAATTTTATAATGCTTTAATGACATTTATTATGTTGTTATGCTACTACTCTCGCGATTTATTTATATATTGATATTGTTGTTAGCAATTATTAATTTATTGACATATATCTCTCTCTTTCCCTCTCTCAATCTTTAATATATTAATAAATTTTGAAAAAATCATATATATATATATGTATTTTGTATGTCATCGTTCAAATATTCCGAGCCAATTTTTTTCAATTTTTCAATTACAATAAGCAAAGCAATACACAGTCGTTAGGGTTAGCTCTAAACCAAAACGATACTAAAGCAACTCTAACCAGAATGTACACTAGGATCCCGATGTGGGCAAGGTGTGAGCATTGGTCAGAGGATCTGAATGCTGAAACAAAGCTGGAAGGAACTCTAACCAAGAATGGTGCCAATGATGGCGAGCATATGGTCAGAGGATCTTAATGGAAATGCTGATACAAGAACTCTAACCAAGAAATGCGTCGGAGAACGACGAGCATGTGGTCAGAGGATCCCTACCATCTAATATACTGAAAGCAAACTCAACACCAAGTATGTGCTACCCAATTCCAGTATGGAAATAAGGTGACCATATGGCGGAGATAAAAGAAATACAATGCAACTTCAGAATGTAAGATGAGCATTACAAAACATGATAAAGCAAGATTAAGGGAAATGCTGACAGTACTATTGTGCAGCTTACAATGAGTAATAGAATGCCTGCAAGATCAAGGAATTAGAGCTCTTCAAATTGCTGCAATAACAAAGATGTCTTTCATAAGGCATTTAAACTTCCTAATGCTAATCCATGAAGAAAAATGCAGATTTCTCAAATTTGATCTGACAGACCAGCAACATGAATATCATAACCAGCAACACAGATCCCTATCAAAATGCTCATAACTCTCTCATTTCCCACCCAAATGATCTCAAATCTGTTGCAATGATTTACTATGAATGATGAGACCAAGATGCAATCATGAAACCACCCTTAAATCCCTTGTAACTTTTAAACACGATTCCCAATGCTTTGAAAAGGGGCAGCCAAGCTAGAAGGGGCGATTTGCTCTTAAAAATCAAGTTCATCAAATTAAAATCTACAAATAATCTCAAAGGGGCGCTGTAGCCTGGAGAATAGAATGGTGCAATACCCGGAATGATGCTATTTTTATTTTCAAAGATATGTATGAAAACTACAAACTGCTATGATATCAGCAACTCCAGAAAATGACATGAAAATGCAAACAACAAATCTCCAAATGACAAAACAACTCTACAATGCAACCTTACTACAAATCACTCAAAACTACACTACCTCACCACTAGTCGCTATCTCTCAAGCAAGAAGCAATGCCAAGCTAGGAGGCTTACATTCCTCGAAGCAATCCCACAGCCAATCCGGCAGCATAACATTCTTGTAGACAAAAGATAATCCAAATGAGAACCACTGGCTTCCTTTTATAATTTGAGAGGATCTTCCCGGAAGCTTCTAGAACCCTAATCTTCTTTTAGAACCAAACCCTAATCCTCCAATAGGTGGCGTCCCACTTTCCCAAGCAATACTTGACTTTTTATTATAAACTTTATCTCTTCCTTGAAGATGGCGTCCAACTTATGCTTGGATTAAATCTTTTTATAAGAAATATAATTAATTCCTTCAATGAAGCGCCCACCCATAAAGAACATCTTTAAAAACAACTTAAAGAGAAGTAGCTAGGCCAAGGGGGGGGGGGGCAATGTTAAAATATAACCTTACATAGCATTATTTAAATAAAATGAACTTATCTTCTCGCAAAATGCACCCCTAGGCCAAGTTTGGTCAAATCTCTGAACTGACTGAAGATGGAAATCATCTGAACTAAAGACTGCATGAACACTGCCAAAAATAGAATTTACTAAAAATAGTAAATTCGTGAAGGTGCTCGGAATGCCAAGAAAATCACATCACCGCGAAGCTTACTGAAAACCCAGAAGGAAACCGTAGTTCAATCACCACTTCGCGAGCAATAGCAACCTCCAAGCATGAAACCCTAATTTAACCACCCGAGTAGCCTACGAGTCTCCAGAATAGGCCAACGGTCAACAGAAAAGATCATGCTCGAGAAGGGGACATTATAGTCCGCCCTCCCCAAGATTGCTTGTCCTCAAGCAATCGCAAGCCTGGATGCTGCAGAATCTCATCATTTTCCCAAGTCGCATCCTCCATAGGCAAGTTCTTCCACTTCACCAAATACTCTCTGATTGTTCTTCTTCTCAAAGAACACTCTCTGGAATCAAGAATCTCTTCAGGAATCAAAACCAACTGTCCTTCTTCATCCAAAGGGGGCAACTGTGATGAAGCAATAACATTGTGTCCAAGCGCCTTCTTGAGGCGAGACACGTGGAAGACATTGTGCACTTTGCTACTTGAAGGTAGCTCCAACTCATATGCTACTGCTCCCACCTTTCTGATAACCTTGAACGGCCCATAGAAGCGAGGTTTGAGCTTCTCAGCTCCACTCTTCTTGAGGGTAGACTGTCTGTAAGGCTGTAGTCGGAGGTAAACCATATCTCCAACCTCAAAAGAGCGCTCAACACGCCGCTGATCAGCATACATCTTCTGCTGATTTTGTGCAATCTGAAGATTGTTCTTCAATGATTTCATGATATCTTGACTCTGCTGCAATAAATCCTTGGCTTGAGGGGCTTTGCTATCACCAAACACCAAATCAGCAAAGCTAGGAGCCTCATAACCATAAAGAGCCATGAAAGGTGACATCCTTATTGACATGTGAAAAGAAGAATTATAGCAATACTCGCCTATGTGAAGCCACTTCACCCATGCTCTTTGCTGTTCTGAAACATAGTTCCTCAAGTAGCCTTCCAACCACTTGTTCACTATCTCTGTTTGTCCGTCGGTTTGAGGATGATAACTAGTGCTTGGAGTAAGCACTATACCACTCATTCTAAAAACCTCTTGCCAAAAAGTGCTTAGGAACTTGCTATTCCTATCACTCACAATGTTTTTTGGCAACCCATGTAACCTAAACACCTCATGAAAAAACAGATCTGCAACTTGGGCTGCTGAAAAAGAGCTGGTAATGGCAAAGAAGTGAGCAAATTTTGTTAGTCTATCCACTACAACATAGATACAATCCTTCCCTTGGGCCTTGGGCAACCCCGTGATGAAGTCCATCGATATGCTTTCCCATTTTTGATTGGGAATAGGGAGAGGTTGCAGTAGACCAACAGGTAGAGTATGCTCATTCTTGTTCATTTGACAAGTGGGACACTCCTGAATGTAGCGTTGAACTTCCCCTTTCAGCCATTTCCAAGAAAATCTTTTTTCGGATCTGCCTATATGTCTTGAAGAACCCTTGATGACCAGCAAGCGGAATGTCATGAAATGTCAACAAAATCTTCTTTTTGAGCTTAGAATCAGCCACCAAAAAGATTCTACCCTTGTAGTGTATCAGCCCTTCAACCACCTTGTACCTTTCGTCATGAAAAGTACCCTCAATGATGCTGGTTGCAAACTGATTTTTGGCATAATCAGCAAGCAACGTGTCCTTCCAATCAGCAGTAAGTTCACACAATGAGCTCAAATGGGGTCTCCTAGACAGAGCATCAGCCGCAATGTTGTTTTTTCCCTTGACATACTCAATGTCAAAATCGTAAGCTTGAAGCTTACTCACCCACTTTTGTTGCCTCTCGTTCAGATCCTTCTGATGCATGAAATGCTTGAGACTATTGTGATCAGTCTTGACCACAAACTTGCTCCCCACCAAATACTGTTTGAACTTAGCTAATGCATGCATAATGGCAAGCATTTCCTTGTCATAGATGGAGTAGGTCCTCTCAACACCTCTTAGTTTCCTGCTCTCAAACACAATGGGATGTTTGTCTTGCATCAAAACAGCCCCAACTCCTTCACCGAATGCATCACATTGTAGCTCGAAAGGCTTGGAAAAATCTGGAATAGCCAGAACCGGACAAGTGCTCATGATCCCCTTAAACTTATCAAAAGTAGTTTGAGCCTTTTCTGACCACAAAAAAGCCCCCTTTTTCGTGAGGTCAGTAAGAGGAGCAGCATTCTATGAGTAACCTTTCACAAATCTTCTGTAAAATCCACAAAGACCCAAGAACCCTTTCAAATGAGTCAAGTTCTTAGGAGGTGGCCAATCAACAACTGCCTTGATCTTTTCAGGGTCGACCTTCACTCCCTCAGCACTGATTATATGACCAAGGTAAAGTAGCTCCTTCATTCCAAATTCACATTTGGATTCTTTGGCAAACAAGCTCTCAGATTCTAGGATGCTAAGCACTTCCTCCAAGTGCTTGAGATGTTCTTCCCATGTCTTGCTGAAAATCAGGATGTCGTCAAAAAATATCAATACAAACTTCCTCAAATGCTTCTGAAAGACTCTGTTCATGCAAGACTGGAAGGTAGCAGGAGCATTAGTCAACCCAAATGGCATGACTAGAAACTCGAAGTGGCCATAGTGACATCTAAAAGTTGTCTTCTCAACATCAGATCCTCTCATCCGAATCTAGTAGTAGCCCGATCTCAAATCGATCTTTGAAAAGAACTTGGCTTCATGTAGCTCATCAATGAGCTCATCTATCCTCAAAATGGGGTATCGGTTTTTGATGGTGCTTTGATTCAAAGCACGATAGTCCACACACATGCGAATGGTACCATCCTTCTTCTTCACAAGAACAACTGCTGAAGCGAAGGGACTCTTGCTTGGACGAATGAAACCCATCTCCAAGAGTTCCTGAATGTTTTTCTCAATCTCGTCCTTCTGCTTCTTAGGGTACTGATATGGAGTTGTAATAACTGGTTTAGCTCCTTCCTTGAGCTCTATGACATGCTTCGAACCCCGTTCAGGAGGTGGTCCAGGAGGTAAATCAGCAAATACCTTGCTCTTCTTTGTGAGTAAAGACTGAATATCAGGAGGATAGTCTCTCTTAGTTTCAATCGGACTAGCAGGAAGAATCATACATTCTGCAGCCCACTCAGCCTGGTCATGACGCATCAGCCTTGCCATTCTCTTGAATGACACAATCCGAGGACCCCCATTAGACATTCCTCTTAGTACTACCTTCTTCCCATCGGAATGAAACTTAAGCTCCATGGTTTGCAGATTTAGAGAGATCTCTCCAAGTGATCGCAACCACTGAATGCCTAGAACGGCATCCGTATCTCCAATGTTGACTACATAGAAGTCATCCTTGACTTCATAGTTTCCCAATTGCATAGTCATGTTTGAGATCTTCTTGGTGCATGAGATGTGAAACCCATCAGCAACCATAACCTTGAAGCCTTCAAACTCTTCTGTTTGTAGCCCCTTCTTTGCCACTACAACTTCATCAATGAAGTTATGTGTTGCCCCAGTGTCAATCAAAGCAACTATTCGCTGCCCCTTAATCATCCCTCGAACTTTGAAGGATTCATTCTTTTGAAAGCTCGAAAGTTGAGCCAAAGTACCTCCAGTAACCTTTTCATCTTCGGACTCTTCTGGAGCTCTTTCCACTTCACTATCATCAAAATCAGACTGCTGGTCTAAAAAATCAGAATTACTTTCTCCAGCTGAATAGTATTCAATTTGATGAAATTTGACTCCCTTTGGGCAAACATGATCTTGGGACCATTTTTCTCTACACCGGAAACATAACCCCTTTCTTCTGAGTTCGTTAAGTGTCTCTGGATCCAATCTTGTGACATGAGGTTTATGCTGATTGAACTCCTTATGGTGAGGTCGTTGATGAGGTCTTTTTCCTTTATCCCCTTTGTGAAATGTTGGCTTGGATTGAAACTTTGCTTTAGGAGCAGCCCACTCCATGTTTCTTGCTTTCTTCATTGCCTCCTGTAGGTAGAGTGGATCAAAAGCTTTAATCCAACCCTTGAGTGGCTCCATCAATCCTTCACTGAATAGGATCACCAAACGCCTCTCAGTGATTCCTGTGACCATGACTGAAAGTCTCTGAAACTCAACTATGTAGGCATCAACTGTGCCATATTGCCTAAGTTGTGCCAATTCTTTGAAATGTATTTCAGGATCTTTTTTCTCAAATCTTTCTATGAGCCTATTGGTGAACTCATCATAGGTAATAGACCGATGACCCAAGGTGACTAGGCCATGGTACCACCACTCGTGCGCCACCCCATCTAGGTGTAGCGTAGCGAACTTAATCGCCTCCTCTTCCGCCATGGGTCTAAGAGCTAGATAATTATCTAACTTCTATATCCAAGCTCTGGCTGAGCTGTTGTCACTCCCATCAAAATGTGGAAGCATGACCTTGTTGACAGCTTGATGCAAATCCCCATGTACTGTTGTTTTTCTTTGTTCATAATGTCTTCCTTGTCCTCTATTCTTCCTTTTATGATCCATAAAATCATTGTAAGACATATCTAATTTAATATCATCAGGTAGAGAATCATACTCAGCACGGCTGAGTCTCAACTGTTCAACAAATGAAGTATTTTCTTCTGGATCAAGTTGAGTGTTTACTGGTGCCAAGAAGGTGGGTTTGAATGGCCTGGAAGAAATGTATGTGTTGTTTGAAACAGGCTGAGCAGCATGTCCATCATGCTGGTTGGTGGCACTGTGTTCTCCTCTATGTCCTGGGTTGCTTTGTGGAGTTGTGTTCTGGCCCACTTTCCCCATCATGAGAGATACCATATCCATTAAGGCATCCATCTTCCTTTCAAATCTCTTCACCGGACTCATCGATCTTTCTCTTCCCTTACCACTATCTTCTCTGTTACCACCCGATGTCCTCTCATTATCCCCCATTTCTGATTCCTGAGAAGACTCCCAATGAGCCCTCAAAACCTCTAATGCTGTCTGACCTTCTGGAGCGTGATGCCACTGAAACTGATTTGCAACCTTCTTGTCTTCCCGTGCTAAGTATCTCTTTTCTCTGTCACTCATAGACGGCTTGTTTCATAGGATGGCAGGATGCGTGGCTCTGATACCACTGAAATATTTCGAGCCAATTTTTTTCAATTTTTCAATTACAATAAGCAGAGCAATACACAGTCGTTAGGGTTAGCTCTAAACCAAAACGATACTGAAGCAACTCTAACCAGAATGTACACCAGGATCCCGATGTGGGCAAGGTATGAGCATTGGTCAGAGGATTTGAATGCTAAAACAAAGCTGGAAGGAACTCTAACCAAGAATGGCGCCAATGATGGCGAGCATATGATCAGAGGATCTTAATGGAAATGCTGATACAAGAACTCTAACCAAGAAATGCGTCGGAGAACGACGAGCATGTGGTCAGAGGATCCCTACCATCTAATATACTGAAAGCAAACTCAACACCAAGTATGTGCTACCCAATTCCAGTATGGAAATGAAGCGACCATATGGCGGAGATAAAAGAAATACAATGCAACTTCAGAATGTAAGATGAGCATTACAAAACATGATAAAGCAAGATTAAGGGAAATGCTGACAGTACTACTGTGCAGCTTACAATGAGTAATAGAATGCCTGCAAGATCAAGGAATTAGAGCTCTTCAAATTGCTGCAATAACAAAGATGTCTTTCATAAGGCATTTAAACTTCCTAACGCTAATCCATGAAGAAAAATGCAGATTTCTCAAATCTGATCTGACAGACCAGCAATATGAATATCATAACCAGCAACTCAGATCCCTATCAAAATGCTCATAACTCTCTCATTTCCCACCCAAATGATCTCAAATCTGTTGCAATGATTTACTATGAATGATGAGACCAAGATGCAATCATGAAACCACCCTTAAATCCCTTGTAACTTTTAAACACGATTCCCAATGCTTTGAAAAGGGGCAGCCAAGCTAGAAGGGGCGATTTGCTCTTAAAAATCAAGTTCATCAAATTAAAATCTGCAAATAATCTCAAAGGGGCGCTGTAGCCTGGAGAATAGAATGGTGCAATACCTGGAATGATGCTATTTTTATTTTCAAAGATATGTATGAAAACTACAAACTGCTATGATATCAGCAACTCCAGAAAATGACATGAAAATGCAAACAACAAATCTCCAAATGACAGAACAACTCTACAATGCAACCTTACTACAAATCACTCAAAACTACACTACCTCACCACTAGTCGCTATCTCTCAAGCGAGAAGCAATGCCAAGCTAGGAGGCTTACATTCCTCGAAGCAATCCCACAGCCAATCCGGCAGCATAACATTCCTGTAGACAAAAGATAATCCAAATGAGAACCACTGGCTTCCTTTTATAATTTGAGAGGATCTTCCCAGAAGCTTCTAGAACCCTAATCTTCTTTTAGAACCAAACCCTAATCCTCCAATAGGTGGCGTCCCACTTTCCCAAGCAATACTTGACTTTTTATTATAAACTCTATCTCTTCCTTGAAGTTGGCGTCCAACTTATGCTTGGATTAAATCTTATAAGAAATATAATTAATTCCTTCAATGAAGCGCCCACCCATAAAGAACATCTTTAAAAACAACTTAAAGAGAAGTAGCTAGGCCAAGGGGGGGGGCCCAATGTTAAAATATAACCTTACATAGCATTATTTAAATAAAATGAACTTATCTTCTCGCAAAATGCAACCCTAGGCCAAGTTTGGTCAAATCTCTGAACTGACTGAAGATGGAAATCATCTGAACTGAAGACTGCATGAACACTGCCAAAAATAGAATTTACTAAAAATAGTAAATTCGTGAAGGTGCTCGGAATGCCAAGAAAATCACATCACCGCGAAGCTTACTAAAAACCCAGAAGGAAACTGTAGTTCAATCACCACTTCGCGAGCAACAGCAACCTCCAAGCATGAAACCCTAATTTAACCGCCCGAGTAGCCTACGAGTCTCCAGAATAGGCCAACGTTCAACAGAAAAGATCATGCTCGAGAAGGGGACATTACAGTCGTCCCCTACCGTCCCCTAAAAATGGGCCCCTAGGAAACGTCCCGGAAACGCGTCCCCAGCCGTCCCCCCGTCCCCGTCCCCAAAAGGTCGTGGAACACAGGCAATTACAGGTGTGAGAACTAATCATTTGGTGTTAAGCTCATATTAGAAGTATCTCAAAAAGATTGTCGATTTAATTGACCTCCCAACAGGCACTTCTTTCATTCAACACTGCAATGAAGTTAAAAATCATGGACACTAGCAGTAGCCTTGTTTTCTCTTAGCACCAAATGGCTTTCTTTGGTGGCATCTCAGAGCTTAGAATGAAAAAAAAAAATCACAATATTGAAGAGAAAGCTCTTGAATCAAACTAAAAACTGGTGAAGGCAACACTAAAAAATATGCAGCAGTGTGTTTGCAATTCTTAAAGGAATTTTGATGCCCAAAAATTTCTATACTTGATATCTCTGTGATGTGGCAATGAAATCAAGGAGAAATATTTGTTGGAATCATCTTTTAGAGGATAAGCCACAAAAAACAGATTTTTGAAGAGCCGTTTGTTGGCTTGATGTGATCAAAATAAGCTTCCATTTGCCTCCATCAAACAGTACGGCTCTGATTTGCTATGATATGGCCTAGATTTCTCATGCATTTAGATTCACTAGCATCTTCACACGTTCAACATCTTCACTTCCCAGGGAAGAGCTCTATGCATTCTGATATCATGAAAGAATTTACAACATTTCATTACAAGGATAGACTCAGATAAACTCTCACCAAAAAGAAGAAAAGCTAAGTCTTGGATAGGGTACTGTGTAAGTAAACAATTTTACATGTTAAAATAAGAATAATTCTCCTTAATTCAATGATCTTACAATTTAGGAATATTGATCCTTTTAAATATATATCCTATCGTTAAACACTAGCCACTATTATATGAATCAAATTTTGGAAAAAAAAATACTACATTTGGCACATTTCCCAAGGATGTGACATGCCTTTGAACTTCGGATACTTGGTGAATCATTGCCCTTGAATTTATCTTGACTGGAAGTTCAACCATGCCTACAATCCCTAGTTGTAAAATTCTTCACTTTGCTTCCCTCACTGTATATGCTTGATTTGGATTTGCATGGATGGCCAGATACTATGGATTCTACTTAACTCACTTTTGGGAAAAAAAACATTAATCAAGAATTTTGGTAATCAAAGTATAATGTTTTATATTTCACTAGCAACCTTTAAAAATTACAAGAATAGTAAGAGAATATAAAATTTCATACTATTTATAGTTGATTGTGTAGAGATTATGAGTTTAATTCTGTAGTGGAAAGATGCAATTGGACATATAACTCTCTCTTAATTTCTAGCGTACATTCCATGAATGAACTGAAGGATGGGGAGCTCCCAACAGTATATTTATAGTGTGACAGAGGGATGGTGAATTTTGGAGTGTGTATGTGGCCACTCTTTATTTCCTTAGGCTTTTAGGATGTGGACCAAACAAAGATTTGAAAGTTTGAGCCAAAAGCGTAGAACTTCTGCTTGGTGACCTACAAATCATGTCAAGGTTCAATTTTCCTTGAATCTCTAGTTACTTTAAATGTTATATGCAATTATATTGATGTTAAAGCTCAAGTTTTGCTGCGGGTTTACAGTGTCATATTGCTCAAGGGTAAATACTATAACCATCTTGTTTCCAATAGTCTCGGGCAGATTTGAGCTTGTCTTTTTTCATATCTGTATATTTTGCACATGTTTCACATTAAAACATTATTTTATGGGCTTTTCTGCTGAGATAAGGTAAACAAATTGTCTCCTTGGTTTTCTACTGAATTTGAATTCTTCAATGAAACTATAATGATCTGATAAAAAACTGTCATCTGGATCTTTTATATTGTATCATTTGATATTCTTTAAACATGCATGGTGATGGAGGGGTAGAGTATATATATATGCACGGTGATGGTTATCTTTTCACATTTGAATTTATATATCCATTGGTCCTATAATATGTTAGACACATTTGATAATGAGTTGGTAATTCGATTGGCTTAATGATTTCTCTTCATTTAAATTCTCTATATCCACTATGATAATTCTGTTATACTTTTGGACACATTTTGACACTTGCTGCCCTAGCTGGACTGATGGTACCCTTTTTTGTTAGATGTTGAAGCTGTTGTTTATGCCACAACTTTGGTGGGGATGCGTGCCTGATCTATCTGTAACTATAGTTTTATGTAGAGTACTAGCTAACTCTGAACTGGCATCTCGGAAGCTGATGTCTGTGATGACACTTATGACCTTATGTGTTTTGGTTGAGGGACCAGACTATAACTCCCATTTATCTGTCATGAAAAGAAAGATTGCAACAGACAACAGAGGATGTAGATAGAAAATGTGCAATTCCAGGCGTACACATACAAAGTTCAATTTCTTAGATTTTGACTTCATATGTTTTTCTAACATGAATATCTAATACTGCATCACCTTGAATATTTTTTTCTTTTGCAGATAAAGCAACATTATTCTCTGGCAACCTGATGTTTTCTTCACTGAGCAAGTCCAATACTCAACGAGCTTCTTCTCAATAATGATTTTATGCCACTATTTCTCTTAAGAACATGATAATTTGTAAGTTGACATGGAGAATAACAAAATGGATCTTGTAGATTAGAGTGATTTATATATCATTATGAACTAATGTGCATGTTTCATCTCCTTTTGTCGCAGCTGTTGTTTATACGTTTGAATGGGATGGCTCGTGTATTTTGGAAGAATTCATAAACTCTGAAGAAAGATAACTGCTAGCGTGTACTATGTTCAGGAATAGTTGTCATCGATTGTTCTGAGCTTCATTTTCTTATATGGAAATGTCAGCAGATGATTGGAAGCAATGAGTATGTCTGCAAATTGCTCGAGAACATTTTTAATAAATCAATAGATCATTCTTATTTAGTTGATGAGGCAGACAACTGCTGTGAGTGTTTTTACAGTACACTATACATATAATTTTTCAAGATTCAAAAGTAAGATTTTTTGATGTACCTATATTTCCGCCCTCAGCTTTTCTGAATAAAATCCACAAAATTAAGCTGTAATGTCAACAAGTGGAGTTTTTGTTGAATGTACACATACTATCTTAATTTTTAACTGAATATACAGATCAAAATCTAAATTCTCCTAACCACTCACAAAGTGTGGGTTTTCTTTCATTGGATTCAAACATGTCATGATTAGTCCTCTTTGATTGGTCAGTCTCTTCCAAAAACTAGAGTAAGGCTTCATGATATAGTGTTTAGATGTGGAATCAGCAGACTTGGCAAGCCGTTTTCTTGCCTTGGACTTGGATTTGGCACCAAATCTCAGTGCAGACTTGGAAATTAAAAAATATGTAATACACTAGAAATTATTTTTGATTTTTTTAAAAAAAATTTCAAGTTGATTTTCTGCTTTTGTCAGATTTTGTGAAGTCTGACAGCAGAGACTCATAAGTTTGCTGCTGCCAAACAGCCATGTCTGCGAGTCCTTGCCAAGATTCACCCAGTCTAAACACTATGCTTCGTGCTGATCTAAGATAAGCAATTTGGTACATTTTGGTAGTTGAAGCATTTAGAGAGAATGTTATGCATGGAAATTGTAATGGAGTGCTCTAAATGCTTATTAATTTTTTCCCCAATTTTGGCACAAAAACTTCACCCATTAGCATTAGCTCAATGAAAGATAGCAAACTGGAAGCAACCCTTCACTTTATGGTCACCCAAATCCCGGAGTGGGCAAGGTGAGAGCATATGGTGTAAGGGGATCTGATAATAATATATAGTGTTGAAAGTACAATAAACTATTGGTGCCAAGCTAGCCAATGGAAGAAATGTAAATGATAGGTGGCAAAGCCAGCCTCTTCAACTTTTTCAGTGGGCTACAGGAAAGTAAATGAAAGAAAAATGCTTAGCAACATAGCCAACCACTTCCACTTTTCAGTGGGCAGTAGAAATTAAACAGAAACTCAACCATTTATTCAATGGGAGTGAAATACAAAGTACTGAAATGAAAAAGTTGATTAGTACTACTAGATCAGTGATTACAAAATATTTAACACAATATATCATGTGAGAATCAAAAATAGTAAAGCCCAAATGTTAGGCATTCATCTCTGAAACATTACTAAGATGAGGCATCATGAAAAATATGAAATAAAGACAAAGATACCAAGTCTGATATGAAAGAGCAGTGATCTAATTTTTCTGATCAGCAAGCTTGGAACACCTTCAAACGCTCGTAACTCTCTTCATAATCCTCTGAATGACCCCAAATTGGATGCAAATGAAGCCTAAGTGCTAAGCATCCAAGATCATGAAGCAAAACTCCACCAAACAACTCCAAATACTCTAGCACGCTTCCCAAGGACCTTGCTGCAAGTGGTACGACCCTCTAGGGAGGTCGACCTCAAGCTAAAAATCAGACTCAATCAAAAATCATCAAAACAAGAGCAAAGGGGTGCCCAATTGCAACGCTTCCAATGAATCATCACACACAAAAATCGTCCAACTCCTTAAGAATATATGATCAGAAACATGGAAAAGCTATGAAATAAGAACACACCAAAAAAACACCAAACAGCAAAAGAACACACCAAAAAATGCCTTAGAAGACATCAAAGCCACACCAAACTAAAAATAAGAATGAAGCCATTGCCATTGAAGCTCAGATTGCAACCTCTGGATGAAGATGTACCAATTGATCAACTAGGAGTTGTCTTTCAAACCTAAAATTGATGAAGAGCTAGGAGGTATTCCAACCTTGGTGCAAGAGTCTAAAATAATTTCAGCAACAATTCGTTATGAAATGAAAATGGATAACCAAATAAGGAGGAAGAGGCATATTTATAGGCTCCATACCCAGAAATTCAAAACTCTTTTCCCCTCCAAAAAGGGACACCCATATGAGGAATAAAATAATATTTATTAAAAACTCATTTACTTGTTTACTTTGGCATCCACTTTAACTTGGCATAAATATTAACTTTTAAAAGCAAGCCTCCAACTTAGGAGTCTAAAAATGAGGCCCACTTTTAAAAACAACTTAAGTCATGAAGCCTAAACACGGGGTCCAAAAGCAACAATAAAATATAATACAACTTAAGTTATCAAACTTTCCTTTTTGAGCTCCAAGAATGCTAGAGAAGCCACTACCAACACTGAATTGTCAAACTGCTACCAAACACAACTACTAAAAATAACACTTACTAAAAATAGCATATTGCTAAAAATAGTAAGTGACTCCAAACACTGTTTGAGCACATTTCGGGTAGCCCTTGTAACTTACTAAAAATAGTAAGTCTAGAAATAGTCTTCGATGAAAATGCATGTGACACCCCTCTTAAGCTCTTTGAAAACCCAAAAAGACCCAGGAAACAATCCGGAAAACTCTTGCAACTAACCCTTGGAAGCTCAAAAAGATACCTCCAAGAAAATAGGAAACCCTAATTTTGCCTTTGACTAGCCTACGAAACTTCGAAAATAGGCTAGCAGACATTGAAAAGCATAGGGCTATATTGTACCCAATTCTTTTTTTTGGCATTTTGCTTAAATTGAGCTAAATCATGTAAAATGTTGTCAAAAGTTTGTTTTAGGTCAAACCAAACATAAGGTTTTTGTGGGTTTGTGTCAAGGAAGATGCTTGCAAATTTCTAAAATTTTGAAAATTAAGGTTTCGTACCCCTATTTTTAGGGAAACCACCGAAAATAGGACCTTCCCAGAAATGATTGAAAATGATTTTAATAGGATTAATCGACTTCACAATCACATTGGTCAAGTCAGAATCATCAAAAAGTATGTTTTACTCTGGTGGGTCTATTTCCATTTTTCAAGAAGAAAGTTAGGAGCTTCACAGCCATTAATGGCAGCTTGGCCAGTACCAGGTGCTGAAAGCTAAGCCTCAAAAGCTTCGACGAGGAATCCATAGCGGAAATGCTAAAAAAGATGCTATCTCATGAAGGGGATTTTCAAAACTGAAAAATGCCCAAAATTGGCTAAGTTTGGAGAATGCACGCCTTGCTACCAAGAGGAGGTTGGGCAGTCAAATGCCTTAGCTATTTTTCCAACACCCGTACATGCAGCATGGTGAAGGTGATTGGCAAGACGCACACATTCACATCGTCAATGACAGTGCTCGAATCAGTCAAGCTACACAACAAACGTGAGATGTGAAGAGATGAAGATTTTTCAAATGAATGATGAAACTACAAGCTAAAAGCGCCCCTGCTGGACAAGGGCGCCCTTGAATTCAAAGGGTCAAATGCAATCATCATCTTTCACCAAGGCAGTCATCTCTTCCATGTTTTTGTCGGCTTTCCAACAAATCATTCAACAAGACCATCTGATTTAGAGATCACCGACAAACATCAACAAAGTATGGAGATGCTGCAAGCGAGAATCATCTGAAATGGCAGTCTAATATGAAAAAGGCGCCCTTAAATAAGATGATGAAGATGTCAGTTCCTAAGAAAAGTGGCCTTCGTGAGATCTCTCTAGCTTCACAACGAACCTGTCAACTAGCTTGCAAGACAAATCAAACAACATCAACGGTTGATCGTCAAAGCATGTAGATTGAAGGATAAATTAGTGAGCTTCAAGGTAAAAGCGCCCTTGTTGGCTAGGGGCGCACTTCTTTTTGAGACACCTAATGAAAGAATCAACAACTGCTTTGTGTAAGGCATTTGTTCAACTCCCTCTCAGCCTCTCGGTCAATCCAACAACATGTTCATTGGACTTGTCAAGCAATCAGAGGCAGTAATCAAGCATAAAATACCAGAGATGGAGATTGAATGAACAATGAAAAATGTGCTAAGTGTCATGAAAAAGCGCATAGTCTTTTGGGCATACAGATGCAGTCCTTTTGTTGAATAACCTCCAGGATGATCTTCTTCGTTTTGATCGATCTCGACAACGAAACCGTCAACGAAGACATTCGACAAAGCAATCATCTAATGACAAAGATCAAACTAAGGCAGTTTACAACATCAAAATAACTGGTTGAAAAGTTAAAAGCGCCCCTACTTTTGAAGACCTAAAAATTGACTTTCAGAAGCTGTGAAACTAGACATCCTTTCTAGGATTGAGCTAGTTATCCAATGAATCGTTAAGCAAGATCATCAGATTCGTCAGTCAACGACAATATCATATTGAAGCACGGATGGTCTAAATCGAGAGACTGAAAGACAATCATAAAAATTGACTAAGTCAGGTGAAAAAGCACCCTTGCTAAAGAAAGGCGCCTAGTCTTTTGGAGCCTTAGATTTAGTTTTTCAGGCTTAACATCTCTCAGACACATCTCTTCAACATGGTTCCAACTCAACAACGAATCTATTAGCACCTGCTCAAGATCAACTGAACGACCGGGAGCAAGGATCGAAGAGAGGATCTTCACCACAAAAAAATAATGAAAAAGTGTTCAAATTCAAAAAGGATGCCTAAATTGGTCAAAGCAAGATTTGTTGACTGAGTTAGAGATTTTGGAGGCAAACTTGGTTCAAACAGCCCACAATCAATGGAAATCAATTTTTAGAACTCCAGATCAAGCTAAATCACTCCAAAATCATGAGTTGGCACCCAAATTTTAAGGATTCAAACTTGAATCAATATGTACCAACTCTAGGCATCCTATTTCATTATTTCTTTTGTAGGTTGAAGATCAAAACAACCATTTGCTCTCCAAGGCAAATTTCCAAGATCTGACAAAGGTTTTGGATCGTTTTTCATTTTTTTGAAGATCAGTGGCACAAAGGGATTTCTTCTCAGAGGTTACATTCAAAAGCATATTTTTCCAGAAAGATAGAGAATGACTTCCAATCTTCTTCTTGCCTTATTCCTCTCTTTTGTCTTAAAACTTCTTGCATGTCCAAGAAAACAACAGATAATCACATATGTGACCAACTAGGTATGATCAGCATAGCATATTCAACGAAACCCATGTGCTAGATTTTACTAGAAAAAATTGTCTTGCTGCCCCTATTTTTTAGCGTTTTTTAAAAAAGTCACAATTTCAAAAAATCAGATAAACTAGGTTTGTTTAGCTTTGAAATGCCAACAATACCCATGTGTCAAATTTTTCTGGGAAAAATAAGCCTCTACTGCCTCTAAAACCTATGCCCCGAAGAAATCTTGCATGAACAAGGAAAAGTGTTTTTTTGGGATTTTTGACGTTTTGGGTCCATTTAGAAAATTATTCTAAGTAAAACCCACGTCTCAGATTTTTTAATAAAAATTATCCCTCGACAGGCTATTTTTAGTAGTTGTAGAAAAAGTTGTCTGAACATATCCATGTTTACAATCAACAGTCAAGTTTTTCAGAATACAGTACTCTTAGTTGAAATCAAGACCAAAATGGTCCTACTTCATGAATTTCCGAAAACACTTGACACATACATGCACAAGTAAAGCCCGTAGTCAAGATGGACGCCTTGGAAGGCGTAAATGACATCACCGTTCAATGGATAGCCAAATGCGGAAGGTAGTCATTCCAAACACAAAGCCGCCACCAGTTACTACCACACTACCTTCCACATTCCATGACAATAAGGTTGGATGACACAACTGCAAAGAAGATCGAATATCAAAAGTAGTTTGCAAGAGGCAAAAGAAGTCAATGTTTGGTTAGAAGCACTGTTGACCAGTGGAGAAGAGGTTTAAAGCACCAAGGACGTCCTACAGTCCAGAATAGCATTAATGATGGTTGGAGTTAACTTGATGCCCCTTTCCAAGTTAACTCCATGTCCCTCAGATCATGCATGTTAGATCCCATTAATTAAGGATGTCTAATTTGACTTTTGTTGGTGTTTCAATTAGCACCTCTGGAGTGCTTATTGGAAACAATTAGCTATTGCAAGTGTTATAGTACTGCTCCTTCGGATTATAGAGAGGAAGATCCCTCTTTGCTAATGTAATGTGTAGAAAGGGTGGAGTAGACTAAGGTTCCTATCTTTTTATACTCAGCGGCGGCAGGACACAAGGGTGCACAAACACAATGCGTCGTAGCTAAGCTTTTCTCTGGTTTCTGCAGATCTTAACTACGACTAAACTAGTTTTTAATCTATCATATCTTCTCAAGATAAACAGAGCATGAGGGCATAGGAGCAAGAATGGATTGGTTGGATCACTTGAATCTACAGTCTCCTTAGAATATGGTCGAGGCTCTGAACTCTTGGATATATGATGGGATAAGGTTTTATACAAGCAAACACTCTTTATGGTAAGTTGGATCTTTGACTTGCCAAGGAGGAGGAACCCTTATCCGAGGTATAGGCTAGGAAACAACTTACTAGAAACAACAAATTATGATGACTTGGCCGACAAACTTGCTAAGGAGGAGGAACCCCTGTCTGAAGTATAGGTTGAAAGTCAATGCATTAAACAACATCACACAATAACTATTAATAAGAAATATCCAAGGAGGAACCCCTATCCGAGGAGGGAATTGAAACAAGCAGCAATTTAACACAAAACGTTGAAAGGACTCAAATATTTGGATCAAAATGCAAGCGCCTTCTTATTTTCTTCTTCAAATCTCTTCAACGAGTTACAAAGATTGGGACATGCAAAGGCACGAAATCATACACAATTGCTCATCAAACCAATTAACTCTCTTCGAAGAGTGAAAAAATAATCACTTTCAAACTTGTTGGCAACAATGGCGCAACAATTTTGCATAGTAAGTAAAAGTTAAACGAATAATGAGCCCAAGGCTCTTATTTATAGAACTCAAAGGAGTAGGCAATCCTAAAGTCTCCTTGAGTTAACATTAAGTTCTTGCCAATCAATCAACAAGATTTATTCCTATGTCTAAAAGTAAGTGAGCAAACAGTTAACTGGAAATCTACTTCAGTTAACTGAAACTAAACTAAAGGTGAACTTTAATTTCAAAATGTGCCTCCAAAATAGACATCCACAATTAGTGGAGATTTGAGATCCATAATTCATGGAAGTCAAAATAAACATCCTCAATTAGTGGGTTTGACATGCATGATCTGTGGGACCTGGAGTTAACTTGGAAAGGGGCATCAAGTTAACTTCAGTCACAATTAATGCTACTTTGGAGGGTAGGACGTCCTTTTTGGGGTGATTTACACCTCATCTCTACTAGTCAACAGTTCTTCTAACCAAGCGTTGACTTTTTCTACCTCTTGCAAACTGCTTTTGATATTTGATCTTCTTTGTAGTTGTGTCATCCAACCTTGTTGACATGGAATGTGGAAGGTAGTGTGGTAGTAACCGGTGGCGGCTCTGTGTTGGGAATGACTACCTTCTACATTTGGCTATCCATTGAACGGTGATGTCGTTTATGCCTCCCAAGGCGTCCATCTTAACTATGGGCTTCACTTGATGCATGCTCGTATTGAGTGTTTTCAGAAAGTCGTGAAGTAGGACCATTTTGGTCTTGATTTCAACTTGAGAGTACTATATTCTGAAAAACTTGGACATTGATTGTAAACACAGATATGTTCAGACAACTTCTGAAAACCCCTAAAAATAGCCACCCGCCGAGAAGTATTTTTTCGGAAAAAAATCTGGCACATGGGTTTTGTTCGTGCTTCAATGCTGAACAAACCCAATTCCTTAGATTTTTTATTTTGAGACTTTTCCGGAAAAATCCCTAAAAATAGGGGCAACAAGTTTGTTGTTTCTGAAAATTTTGACGAGATGGGTTTTGTTGGAAAAGTATGCTAATCATACCCAGTTGGCCAGATCTGTGGTAGCCTGTTGTTTTCTGTGACATGCAAGAAATTTAAGACAGAAGAGAGGAAGAAGACAACAGGAAGATTAGAAGTTATTTTCTTCCTTCTTGTAGAAATGTGCCTCTGGATGCAACCCTTGAGAAATTATCCTTCTGTGTTGTTGATCTTCAAAATTAATGAAGAATGGTCAAAACCCTCAGTCAGATCTTGAAAAGACATCTTGGAGAGCAAATGGTTGTTCTTAAGCTCCAACCTACAAAGACAAACAATGAATAATGATGTCCAAGCTTGATAAATAGTGATTGATGCTTGAATGCATTAAGTATGGGCACCAACTCATGATTGAAGACTGATTTGGCTTGATCTGGAGTTTTAAAAGCTGATTTCCACTGATTGTGGGTTGTTTTGGCCAAGTTTGCCTCCAAAATCTCTAACTCAAGTCAACAAACTTCTCTTTGAATTTTTAGGCATCCTTCTTGAGTTTGAACATTTTTTTATTTGATTTAGAACCTCTATTCGATTTGCTTTCCCGGTTAATGAATTGATCCTGAACAGTTACTGATAGATTTGTTGTTGAGTTGGGACCGTGTTGAAGAGACGTGCCTGGGAGATGCAAAGCCAAAAACTGAGTTTGAAGCTCTAGAAGACTGGGCGCCTTTCTCTAGCAGGGGCGCTTTTGCTCTTGGCTTAGCCAATTTTCCATGCTTGTTCTTCAATTTCTCCATTTTGACCCTTCATGCTTCCGTTTGATATCTCTGTTGACTGATGAATCAGACACTCTCGCTTGACGATTCATCAGGTGACCAACTCAGTCCTGCAAAGGATGACTGGTTTCTCAACTTTTGGAAGTCAGTTTTAGGTCTTAAGAAGCAAGGGCACCTTTCTCCAGTAGGGGTGCTTTTGCTCTTTTTTACCAGTTATTTCATGTTGGAAACTTCCTTAGTTTGATCTCTGTCATCAGATGATTGCCTTGTCGGATTCCTTCGCTGACAGTTTCGTTGTCGAGGTCGATCTAAACGAAGATCATCCTGGGGTCACTTGGCAATTTGACTGCATCTGAGTGCCCAAAAGAAAGGGTGCCTTTCTTTAGGTAAGGGCACTTTTTCTTAATACTTGGCACATTTTTCAGTGTTCTTTTAGTCTCCATCTTTGTCGTTTTCTGCTTGATTGTTTCATCTGACTGCCTGGCAGGTCCGATGAACGCGCTATTAGTTTGATCGAGAGGTTGAGAGGGAGTTGAACAAGTACCTTATACATAGCAGTTGTTGATAACATCATCAGGTACCTCAAAAAGAAGGGCGCCCCTGGCCAGCAAGGGTGCTTTTACCTTGAAGCTTATTGATTTATCTTCAATTTCCATGCTTAGTTGATCAATCACTGCAGTTATCTGATTTGTCTCATAGGTTGACTATCAGATTCATTGCGAAGCTAGATCAAAGCTTAATAGAATTCACAAAGACAATATTTCTCAACAAGTGACATCTTCATCACCCCATTCAAGGGCACCTTTCTTCAGTAGCCTTTTTCATGCAAGACTGCCATTTTGGATGACTCTCACTGCAACATTTTCGTACTCCGTCGACATTTGCCGGTGATTCCTGGATAGATGATCTTGTTGATTGTTTCATCGAGTAGCCAACAAGAACGCGAAGAGGGTGAATGTTTCAGATGGATCTAATGACTACATTTGGCCCCTAAGAACCAAGGGCACCTTCTTCTAGTAAGGGCGTTTTTTGGCACTTTTGCCTAAATCTCCTTGGTAGCATTTCCAAAGCTAGCCAAATTTTGGCCTTTTTGGGCTTCAGAAATCTCCTCCATCAAACATCATCATTTTTGTCCTTTTCTGCCATGGTTTCTTCATTGAAGCTTTTGAAGCTTAACTTTCGGCACCTATTATTGGCCAATATGCCATTACTGGTTGCGAAGCTCCTATCTTTCCTTCTGAAAAATGAAAATAGACCCACCAGAGTTAAACATGTCTTTTGATGATTCTGACTTGACTGGTGTGATCGCGAAGTCGGATAATCCTATCAAAATCATTTTCATCTATTTCTAGGAAGGTCCTACTTTTAGGGGTTTTCCTAAAAACGGGGGTTTGAAACCCTAATTTTCAAAATTTTCAAACTTTGCAAGTATCTTCCTTGACACAAACCTACAAAAACACTATGTTTGGTTTGGCCTAAAACATACTTTTGACAATAATTTTACATGATTTTAGCTCAATTTAAGCAAAATGTCAAAAATTTATTTTGGGTACGACTTCCACGAATTATGAATTTCAGATCTCCACTAATTGTGGATGTCTATTTTGGAGGCACATTTTGTAATTAAGTTCACCTTTAGTTTAGTTTCAGTCAACCGAAGTAGACTTCCGGTTGACTCTTTGTTTAGTTTCAGTTAACTAAAGTAGATTTCCAGTTAACTGTTTGCTCGCCTACTTTTAGACATAGGAATAAATCTTGCTAATTGATTGGCAAGAACTCAATGTTAACTCAAGGAAACTTTAGGCTTGCCTACTCCTTTGAGTTCTATAAATAAAAGCCTTGGGCTGATTATTTGTTAACTTTTACTTACTATGCAAAATTGTTGCGCCATTGTTGCGAACAAGTTTGAAAGTGATTATTTGTTCACTCTTGGATGAGAGTTAATTGGTTGATCGTAATTGTGTCTGATTTTGTGCCTTTGCTGTCACAATCTTTGTAATTCGTTCAGAAAGCTTGAAGAAGGAAATCAAAGGGCACATGCAATTTGATCTAAAGATTTGAGTTCTTCCAAACGTCTTGTGTTTATAGTTTATTGTTTCAATCTCCTCCTTGGACAAGGGTTCCTCCTCCTTGGATATTTTGTCATCGATAGTTATCATTTGATGTTGTTTAATGATCTAGATTTCAGCCTATACTTCAGATAGGGGTTCCTCCTTAGCAATTCTGATATCTATATCATCGTACTTTGTTGTTTCTAGTAAGTTGTTTCCTAGCCTATACCTTGGACAAGGGTTCCTCCTCCTTGGCAAGTCTAAGATCCAACTTATTGTAAAGAGTGTTTACTTGCATAAAACCTTATCCCAGCATATATCTGAGAGTTCAAAGCCTTGGCCATATTCTAAGGAGACAGTAGATTCAAGTGATCCAACCAATCCATTCCCGCTCCAATGCCCTCATGCTTTATTTATCTTGGGGAGATAAGATAGATTAAAAGCTAGTTTAGTCGTAGTTAAGATCTATAGAAACCAGAGACAAGCTTAGCTACGGCGTATTGTGTTTGTGCACCCTCGTGTCTTGTCGCTTAGTAAAAATCATAGGAACCTTAGTACTTTTTTACGCATACATCAGCAAAGAGGGATCTTCCTCTCTATAATTTGAAGGAGCAGTACTATAGCACTTGCAATATCTTACCGTTTCCAATAAGCACTCCAGAGGTGCTAATTGAAACACCAACAATTTTCTATCACCCACCATGGGGCAACGAGGCATAAAACTTCAAGAAAAAGCTTTTATGTCACGGGAATGATCCTCTGGCATTCGATTGCATGATCCATACAAGAAGCAATGGATGGTAACAACAATAATGTTGACAAGAGGCATCCAACTTCATTCCCTTGGGGTAATAGTATTGGACCTCTAGCTTTTCAAGTAAATCATGAGTTACCTAAAGGGTCAAGAAAGCACTTTCCCCAATTTCACGACGATGGAAGTCGACAACGAGATTAACATTTTGTTGCATTCACAACGGCTTGTGTCGTCTTGCATGTACCACATGAAGACATCGCAGTGCGTCTCTTTGTGGAGACTCTTGTTGGGAATGCTACTAACTGGTTCAGTCACCTAAAGCTAGGCATTATTACAAGCTGGGAAACTATGAGTGAGAAGTCTTTTGTGAGATTCAAGCCCGCTGAAGACAATCATATGTTGTTTTCCTAGCTTGCAAATTCAAAGATGGAACACAATGAACACATGAGGGAATTTGTATCAAGATTTAATCGTCTTGTTACAAGAATTTCTTCTACGCTCAATCCATCACCGGAGATTCTAATCAGTTGTTTCATAAATGCTCTTCCATCAGAGATAGCCTTCTTCCTTAAGATGGAAAAAGAAACAGAGTTGAAGAGTGCAAGAACACGCCATCAAGTTGGAGGACAATATGATCACTTCGAACTTGATGAAAACAAATTCTATCAGGTCTCTAGCTCAGCAACCATACCAGCCAAAGAGAGACAATCTTTAGCCACGGTTGCCAACATCTCCATCAAGACTAATGATTGAAGCTGCACACAATGCGATATTTTGTTGTTTCCATGACACTAATGATCATACCGGATTCACGTGTCCTAAGAATCTGAGAATGACCCAAATCATGGGATACACTAAAGCTGCTCCCAGTCCTAGTTTTGTACCAACAAGTTTGAATGTTGTCTTACCACAAACAGACAACTTCGATGGCGACTCCACAACAGGATACTTCTAACCCGTTATTAAAGAAGAAAAAGAAGCATACCGTCAATATTCTCTTGCAGTGAATCATAAAAAAAATTCAATGCCTATGTCTACACGTGTTAAACACTTCAAATCACAAAAAGAAGAGGAAGAAAGATGAAGATCAAATGAAAAGGGTGAAGAGGTTCCTTCCACTTCCAATCCCAGATCTTCACAGAAGAACTCTTTGCCAGTTGCTTAAGATCCGTCTTCAGCAAATTTTGACATCATAGCTTCCATGATGAAGACTAAGGTACAAATCTCTCAACTGGAATATCTTCAGGATCATCCAAAAAAATAGATCAAATTCTCAATGTTGTAAAGAAGTAGGTTGTGCTCAAGTCATCTGTTCTAGCAGGAGCAAAGCCTGAAATGCGTCATGGTAATTATGTGACTCTGGCAAAGATAGAAACTAAAGATCAAAACATTGTTTGTTCTAGAAAGAGACTGACAGAGGACACAAATTCATGGACAACACAGTTCGAGGGTGGTTGTTCAAATACAAGTTCAGAAGCAGGGGAAATGATCATCTCCCTTAAAGGACAGTTGCACCCATATGTGCAATTGAAATTCACTGAAGTTAAGAAGGAGGTGCTTTTGTTAGGCCTTAAAGATGTCAAAGACATGGGAATTAAACTCCTATGTATTAAAGGTGATTTGGAGCTAATCCATGAGCCAATCAAAGGATATTTACAGGTCAGAAAAGAGCACCTACGGCATTATAGAAATTGAGTTTGGAACTCGATCGATTGGTTTGAAGAGTTCAACTCCTCGAGGATGGACTATAGCAGAACTAATGCCTCAAGGGTATCAGCTTTCCAATTTGCATCATATTCTAACTTTTTTCAAAGTACCTTTGCTTGGATATACGAATCCCTGAGAATCTTCATCCTAGAGGGATTGTCTCCTACAATTCCCATAAGAAGAGAAGAAAAGCCTTTCAGGCAGAAGCAGCATTGATGGGAGGCTCTTCGCACTGCCATGAAGCAGGCAATACTTGAAACATTTCATCCCTTTGGGGACGGGGTGAGTTCTTTGTAAATAGTTTTCTTTTGCTTTAATGTTATGTTGTTATGTATTTCCCCGTTTCGTAAAGTATCGTCGTGTTTTAGGTGATTTCTTAGGTAGTCTTGTTTTAGGTGAATAATAGGTGAGCCCCAATAAATAGGTGAACTCCAATTATTAGGTGAATTAGGAAATAAGTCTCGACTCCATTGCCCAACTACTAAGAGTACTGGTCTATGAAAACTAGAGATTCTCGGTTCTCCTATGTCGTAAGTATCTGACATGGTCACCAGACAGAGCCTAATGTTGTACCCAAAATAATTTTTTTGGCATTTTTCTTAAATTGTGAGCTAAATCATGTAAAATGTTGTCAAAAGTCTGTTTTAGGTCAAACCAAACATAAGGTTTTTGTGGGTTTGTGTCAAGGAAGATGCTTGCAAATTTCTGAAAATTTGAAAATTAAGGTTTTGTACCCCTTATTTTTAGGGAAACCCCTGAAAATAGGACCTTTCCATAAATGATTGAAAATGATTTTGATAGGATTAATCGACTTCACGATCACACCGGTCAAGTCAAAATCATCAAAAAGTATGTTTTACTCTGGTGGGTTTATTTCCATTTTTTAGGAAGAAAGTTAGGAGCTTCGCAACCATTAATGGCAGATTGGCCAGTACCAGGTGCTGAAAGCTAAGCCTCAAAAGCTTCGACGAGGAATCCATAGCGGAAATGCTGAAAAAAGATGCTATCTCACGAAGGGGATTTTCAAAACTGAAAAAAGCCCAAAATTGGCTAAGTTTGGAGAATGCACACCTTGCTACCAAGAGGAGGCTGGGTAGTCAAATGCCTTAGCCATTTTTCCAACACCTGTACACGCAGCATGGTGAAGATGATTTCCAAGATGCACGCGTCCGTATCGTCAATGACAATGCTCAAATTAGTCAGGCTACATGATAAACGTGAGATGTGAAGAGATGAAGATTTTTCAAAGGAATGATGAAACTGCAAGCTAAAAGCGCCCCTGCTAGATAGGGGCGCCCTTGAATTCAAAGGGTCAAATGCAATCATCATCTTTCACCAAGGTAGTCATCTATTCCATGTTTTTGTTGGCTTTCCAACAAATCATTCAACGAGACCATCTGATTAAAAGATCACCGACAAACGTCAACAGAGTACGGAGATGCTACAAGCGAGAATCATCTGAAATGGTAGTCTAATATGAAAAAGGTGCTCCTGTTGAGAAAAGGCGCCCTTGAATAAGATGATGATGTCAGTTCCTGAGAAAAGTGGCCTTCATGAGATCTCTCAAGCTTCAATCCAGCTTCACAACGAACCTGTTAGCCATCCTGCGAGACAAATCAAACAACAACAACGGTTGATCGTCAGAGCATGTAGATTGAAGGATAAATCAGTGAGCTTCAAGGTAAAAGCGCCCCTATTGGCCAGGGGCACTCTTCTTTTTGAGACACCTGATGAAAGAATCAATAACTACTTTGTGTAAGGAATTTCTTCAACTCCCTCTGAGCCTCTCGATCAATCCAACATGTTCACCAGACCTGTCAGGCAGTCGGAGGCAGTAGTCAAGCATAAAATGCCAGAGATGGAGACTCAATGAAGAACATTGGAAAATGTGCTAAGTGTCATGAAAAAGCACCCCTACTGAAGAAAGGAACCCAATCTTTTGGGCATGCAGATGCAGTCCTTTTGCTGAATAACCTCCAGGATGATCTTCTCCATTTTGATTGATCTCGACAACGAAACCGTCAATGAAGACATCCGACAAAGCAATCATTTGACGATAGAGATCAAACTGAAGCAGTTTACAACATCAAAATAACTAGTTGAAAAGTTAAAAGCGCCCCTGCTGAAGAAAGGCACCCCTACTTTTGAAGACCTAAAACTGACTTTCAGAAGCTGTGAAACCAGTCATCCTTTCTAGGATTGAGTTGTTTATCTGATGAATCGTTAAGCGAGATCATCATATTCGTCAGTCAACGGCAATATCAGATCCAAGCACGGATGGTCTAAATGGAGAGACTGAAAGACAATCATAAAAATTGACTAAGTCAGGTGAAAAAGCACCCCTGCTGAAGAAAGGTGCCCTGTCTTTTGGAGCCTTAGATTCAATTTTTCAGGCTTAACATCTCCCAGACACATCTCTTCAACATGGTTCCATCTAAACAACAAATCTATTAGCAGCTGCTCAAGATCAACTAAACGACTGGGAGCGAGGATCGAATAGAGGATCTTCACCATGAAAAAATAATGAAAGTGTTCAAATTCAAAAAGGACGCCTAAATTTGTCAAAGCAAGATTTGTTGACTAAGAGATTTTGGAGGCAAACTTGGTTCAAACAACCCTCAATCAATGGAAATAAGTTTTTAGAACTCCAGATCAAGCCAAATCACTCCAAAATCATGAGTCGGCACCCAAATGTGAAGGATTCAAACTTGAATCAATATGTACCAACTCTAGGCATCCCATTTCATTATTTCTTTTGCAGGTTGAATATCAAAACAACCATTTGCTCTCCAAGGCATATTTCCAAGATCTGCCAGAGGTTTTGGATCGTTCTTTATTATTTTTGAAGATTAGTGGCACAAAGGGATTTCTTCTCAAAGGTTGCATCCAGAAGCATATTTTTCCAGAAAGGCAGAGAATGACTTCCAATCTTCCTCTTGTCTTATTCCTCTCTTTTGTCTTAAAACTTCTTGCATGTCCAAGAAAACAACAGATAATCATAGATTTGACCATTGGGTGTGATCATCATAGCATATTCAACAAAACCCATGTGCCATATTTTACTAGAAAAAGTTGCCTTGCTACCCCTATTTTTTAGGGTTTTTGAAAAAAGTCATTATTTCAAAAAATTAGACAAACTGGGTTTGTTCAACTTTGAAGCGCCAACAATACCCATGTGTCGGATTTTTCTGGGAAAAATAAGCCTCTACTGCCTCTAAAACCTCTACCCGAAGGACTCTTGCATGAACGAGGAAAAGTGATTTTTTGGGATTTCGGACGTTTTGGGTCCATTTAGAAAATTATTCTAAGTAAAATCCACGTCTCAGATTTTTTCATAAAAATTACCCCTCGGTAGGCTATTTTTAGCAGTTGCAGAAAAAGTTGATTGAACAATCCATGTTTATAGTCAACAATTGAGTTTTTCATAATACAGTACTCTCAAGTTGAAATAAGACCAAAATGGTCCTACTTCACGAATTTCTAAAAACACTCGACACATACATGCATCAAGTAAAGCTCATAGTCAAGATGGATGCCTTGGAAGGCGTAAATGACATCACCGTTCAATGGATAGCCAAATGCGGAAGGTAGTCATTCCAAACACAGAGCCGCCACCAGTTACTACCACACTACCTTCCACATTCCATGGCAATAAGGTCAAATGACACAGCTGCAAAGAAGATCGAATATCAAAAGTAGTTTGCAAGAGGCAGAAGAAGTCAACACTTGGTTAGAAGCACTGTTGACCAGTGGAGAAGAGATGTAAAGCACCAAGGATGTCCTACCATCCAAAATAGCATTAGTGATGACTGGAGTTAACTTGATGCCCATTTCCAAGTTAACTCCATGTCCCACAAATCACACATGTCAAATCCCATTAATTAAGGATGTCTAATTTGACTTCCACGAATTATGGATCTCAGATCTCACTAATTGTGGATGTCTATTTTGGAGGCATATTTTGTAATTAAGTTCACCTTTAGTTTAGTTTTAGTCAACTGAAGTAGACTTCCGGTTGACTCTTTGTTTAGTTTCAGTTAACTAAAGTAGATTTTCAGTTAACTGTTTGCTCACCTACTTTTAGACATAGGAATAAGTCTTGCTAATTGATTGGAAAGAACTCAATGTTAACTCAAGGAGACTTTAGGGTTGCCTACTCCTTTGAGTTCTATAAATAAGAGCCTTGGGCTCATTATTTGTTAACCTTTACTTACTATGCAAAATTGTTGCGCCATTGTTGCCAACAAGTTTGAAAGTGATTATTTGTTCACTCTTGGATGAGAGTTAATTGATTGATCGTAATTGTGTATGATTTTGTGCCTTTGCTATCACAATCTTTGTAATTCGTTCAGAAAGGTTGAAGAAGGAAATCAAAGGGCACATGCAATTTGATCTAAAGATTTGAGTTCTTCCAAATGTCTTGTGTTTATAGCTTATTGTTTCAATCTCCTCCTTGGATATTTTGTCATCGATAGTTATCGTTTGATGTTGTTTAATGATCTAGATTTCAGCCTATACTTCGGACAGGGGTTCCTCCTCCTTAGCAATCTTGATATCCATATCATCATACTTTGTTGTTTCTAGTAAGTTGTTTCCTACCCTATACTTCGGATAGGGGTTCCTTCTCCTTGGCAAGTCTAAGATCCAACTTACCGTAAAGAGTGTTCACTTGCATAAAACCTTATCCCAACGTATATCTGAGAGTTCAAAGCCTCAACCATATTCTAAGGAGACGCAAGATTCAAGTGATCCAACCAATCCATTCCTGCTCGTATGCCCTCATGCTCTATTTATCTTGGGGAGATAGGATAGATTAAAAACTAGTTTAGTCGTAGTTAAGATCTGCAGAAACCAGAGAAAAGCTTAGCTATGATGCATTGTGTTTGTGCACCCTTGTGTCCTGCCGCTGAGTAAAAAAGATAGGAACCTTAGTACTTTTTTACACATACATCAGAAAAAGGGATCTTCCTCTCTATAATCCAAAGGAGCAGTACTATAACACTTGCAATAGCTTACCATTTCCAATAAGCACTCCAAAGGTGCTAATTGAAACACCAACAGGCTAAAAAGGGGACATTACAATCCTCCCTTTCCAAAGATTGCTTTTCCTCAAGCAATACCACCACAATTCCAGAAATAATAGTCCAATCCGCATAAAACCAAGATCCCAGGGTCCCATGTCCATCTCAAAGAGGACCCACCATGCCAACGTTGCACCATGATCACAACTGTGGAACCATTGTGCCAAATTTGCACTATCCTTTCTTGTAACTCTGAAATGTTACCATCCATGAGACTCAATTTGAAACCTAGGAGACTTGAAATCTACACCATGCAACATCTCTTGCCCAAACATCTCTAAGAAGTCCATATCTGCAATGCCACTACCTAACATGATCCTAGGCAATATGAAGGAAAGTCTGCTCAACTCATAATCGTACTCCTCAGCATATCTCCTCATGGTGTCAAGAAGAGCCATGGCTTCAAAAGTGACTCTCTCCAATCTTCTTGCTAAGAGGAAAACCATCCTTAGCATGAGTTCAACCAACTCATCATCATAATACCACACACAACCACAAAGACTTCTGAAAACTTTAACTGTTCCAACTCCAAGCGTCTCAAAATCATGAACCAAAGCATGTGGAGGTTTGATGTCATGAACCAACACTTTGAGCAAACTAACAATTTTCTTCATAAACCTTCACGAGATAAACTTTGCAAGTTTGAAAGGTTTGAAGGAACAAATAATCATTATTGTTCAAAGTTGGGATCAACAAGGTACAATCATATTTATGCGCTCTACTCAAGGGATAATAGTAGTGCCAAAGGAATTCCTAAGTACGAGTATGTGAAATGAGCATTGTGTTGCACCCAAACAACACATAAGTGGCTAGAAAACACTCCAAAGCAATCTACGATTGAAACCTTTCACCTCCTTGACAAGAAATAATGAGTCAACTCTCCTGAATGAGAGTAACTTCCAATGTAAGGTGGGTGGTCTACAACCAATCAACAAGCTCAAGACTCAAAATTTGTCTGTGTCTATGCCAAGGAACACTCCCAAGAGTAACCATCCATTCATTTCTCCAACCCTTAAAATTTCTCTCTGACCCATTTGTTGATGAGCAAATGGAATCATCAAATGGCTAGTAAGGAAAGGGATAGTACCATAAATTCTGAAATTTTGATCCTTATCCCTTCTAAGATCCTTCTTACCATACCCAATAAGCTTTTGTCAAACCATGTTGAATCCCAAACATGGATACCCAACCAAGAATGATCTCCAACACACTAGAAAAAGTACACAACACATCTCCAAGTGCCAATTAGAACCAAATGCATACTCAAGAAATTGGTGACTTCTTTGGTAAACCCTTGTAACCCATCCATGGAAACTTCAACAACTATGGAGCATGGAACAATTGTTGTCCTCAAACCCAATCCCCCAAAAGGATTAGTATGAGGTAAAGCATCACTCGACCCAAGGGATAGATTGTCAAACAAGTAGACATCCTGTTTTGGTAATTCTTTCTCCCATATTTCATAAGTAACAAGCCTTAAATCTCCTTTCATTGTTGTTGGCATGAAATTTCTAGCAGCTACCAAAACAAGTTTTGTTAACACCTTGATGTTAAAGATGTGGAAGTCACCATGATCCAACACTTCCCATGTGGAAACTACATCCTCAACCCCACTTTTGCATTCTTGATCAAGCAACCTTCTTGGAAGATTATCGATCACAAAGATCGCCTCACCCTCATGATTTGTTTGCAAATCATCAATAGGTTGAGAGCCACATTTTATCTCATGCTTGGACACTTCAACAGGATCCCATATCTTTCCATTGACACTAGATATTTCATCTTTCATCACAAAGAGGGGTTTATCATAAGTTGCATTTACACCCACTTCAAAGAGAGGGTTATCAAAAGTTTGAAAAACTTTTCCTTTCTCACATTCAAGCCCAACTTGCTAATCTAAATCTGCACTTGCAATTTATGATTTTTGTGGAAAATCCTCTAAGGCAAACACCTCTTGAAGACTATCAGGCTCATCAATTATTTTCTTGATTTCTTCAGCTCTTTGTTCATTCTTTTGCTCCCTTAGAAGTTTGAAATCAGCAAGTTGATCTGATGCCTCCTTTAGTACCATCTAAGTATCATCTAACATATCCTTTGTCAGTTCAAGCTCAAGAGTAAGCTCATCAACCATTTTCTCTTTTCCTTGGAATATGCACTAATGGTCTTCTTGGCAAACTTGACAACATAATCTTGATCTTTGATCAAGTATAAGTACTTTGATTTCATTGTCTCCAAAGAGTCTTTAATAAGTTGCAAGTCTAAAGAAGTGGCTCTTCCCTCAACACCGTTCTACATGAGAACTTCAAGGAACTTTTGAGTGTTGTCCAACTTTGTGAGGCCCTGAATCTCCTTCTCATTGGTGACCAAGAGTTGATTCTTCAATTCAGATAACTCCTTAGGTCTTTGTTCAACCAAATGACTTGTTTCTCCATGTAACCAAGATTCAAAAATATCTTCATTCTTAGGAGCCATATGATCTACTTCCTCCTCACTGTCACTTTGATCAAAAGCCATGCTAGACCCCAACTCAAGCAATGAGTCACTACTAATTGCTAATATAAAATCCTAATCGGGATCCATTTTGTCACGCTTCTCTATTGGATTCATTGAGAAGTCGAACTGATGTCCTTTATGTATAAGAGTTTCCCACTCAACATCAAGATTACTATCACTGGAATGATGAAGTTGCTCCCCAATAGGTGTTGTTTTGAAAATTTCAGTAGCAACAAACTCTTCACTAGTGGCTGCAACCTTCTCAAAGAAGTCATTTTGGAGCTTCCTTGTACAAGATTCTTCATCAAAGACATCTTCTCCAATGGAAATCTCATAGCTTACATTGTGTTCTGAATTTTGAACATCATCCGGGTCAAAGGGAAATTCATACCCAAATAGGTTCCTTGTCATACTTAAGTGCCATCACACCAAGATCCCAAGTGCTAAAGGGTTGATTGCTCTTATCAAAAGATATGTGCTCACTGTACTCCTCTTGGGGTGTTGTCTCTTTGAGCAAGCCTCCTCCCAACTCACCAACACCTATGTCAACAGGAGTGTCCCTTTCTGAAAGCTTAGTCTGGTAGTCTATAATGACCCTTGAGAATTCTGGTCTTAATTTTTAGTTTTTAGTGTTGTGGTATTTCATCAAACAAGTGTTGAGCAAACTGATATATGTTTTCGCCTTTTGTTTTTGGGTTTATATAATGACCAAGATGCATAAAGCCTCCAACTAGAATAACCTAATGACTGTAAATGCAACAAGGGTTTGAAATGCAAGAGTACTTTGATTTACCAATACTTAATAATGACTGAAACTGAGATGCTGCTATTCAAATGTGCACTTTCAGTAAAAAGGTATTTTCACAAACAGTTTCCTTGCAAACTTCAACTTTGTTAAATATTGATCCCAAACATTTACAAAGTTCAACCAATGGTATTTAAGTGCTAAGATGTAGATTTGAATAACTAATGCAAGATGGAGAATTGAATACTTGACTCATCTATCAAGACATTACAGAGACAACAATACATACTGAGTGCATTCCTTCAAAATGATTAGCAATGCCAAATGCTAGCCTTAACAATGCAGACTTCTCTAATAATGCAACAATTTAACAGAGACTTGTATATCAAAATGGAACTTGGCATGTGCCTTGATGATGACGTCCCTGGATACAAAAGGTCTTCTTAATCTCTATAGCAGCCACAACGTATTCCTTATTCCCAGCAAATGATGAATTAAGCAAAATCAAGCGTTGTCTTTATGTGTCAGGTTCCTTTGTCTCTAGCATTAGGAACACAAGGCGATGTGCTTGATGCAAGGCCCAATAATTCCCACAGTATGGCGCGACTTCTTAATTTCATCATATCCAATTCAATAACATATACGTGGCTTCCACGTCTTCATTCAAGACCCGATAATGATTTCTAGATTGGTATAATGAAGTAGGGTCGCCTTCGAGTAGCTCCCGACAGGTCCATGCAGCCTTCTTTGTCTTTTTCGATGGTGACAATCTAATATTCCCTAAACCCAATCCCCTTTATGAAGGGAAATATGTCGCCCAAACTTAACCTCTGAATTGTTCAATATTAATGAAATTCACATCACTTGTCTTGTCTTTATCGAAGCTTCCAAAAGATAATATCGTCCTTCACAAAATCGTCTCCAACCAAAAGTTGCACCAATACAGAAGCCACGATTTTCTGGAAGTGAATATAATTAAAATTGGTTCTCCAAAATGCATATATTTCTTTCAAAGTTGATTACCTTCTTTCTCAAAAATCTATAAATATCTCCTTATAGATCAAATATCTTTGAACAAAGTAGATGAAAATCGATCTGAGTATAATATTCAAGCTGCCAATAAAACCTCTCCACAATTGAGTCCATCCTTCCAAGACAAATTCAAATTTTCCTTTAACTAAGAATTTGTTCCCAAGAAATCTACAAATCAATTTCCTTCAATGGAATCTCTAGAATCTGCAAATATCAAATATCCTTTTAGCTTTACAAATTTGGTCCTTAGACCATTAAATTTTTTAATAATCGAACTACCAACAATGAACTCTTCCCAGTGAAGTTGCAACAATAAATCAACTACTACAACTTAAGAATGTAAAAATAATGATTACAACAATACCTCAGTTGCTGCAATGATGAAGATGTGATAATAACCCAGCTATCACACCAATTCAGCTAGGGAAATAATACAACAATTATTGCACCTATCAAATCTCTCCAATTAAGCCCCTGTAGAAACCCTCGGTGGATTCCTCAACAATTCCAACTAGGGTTGATCTTTCACAACTGAACTTGGTACTTTAGAGTCTTCAAACCCTCGAGCAAGCAAAGCATTCAGCTTATTACCAAACTAGTAATGAGAAATGAGATTCAAGTCAAGCATGCCCAAATGCTAAGCCAACAACTCCTTATAAAGATTTCTCAATGACTTTTCAGGAAGCTTCTAGAAATAATATTATTTTATTCTCCAAAGTGACTTTATAATATATTATTTTATTTAGTCACTTTATTAAATTAATTAAATACAAATTCATCCTTTTTGATATATCAATTCATTGGAATAACTTAATAAATAAATAATTTAATATTTCCTCCAATTCGGGGACATGACATAGTCAAACCAAAAACTACCCATGTCACCATTACTGTAATGAAGTAAAGAATCATCAATGTTAGTTGTTTTGAAAAATCCATCATTTTTGCCTCTAACAAGCTCATCATCTGTAGGTATATTATTGATCTCAACCCTATCCACCTTGATCCTAGTGTCAACAACTTCACTAGATAGCTCTAGGGGTGCATTCAAAACTGTTGTTATGTCCCTTTCTTCATGCACAATCCAATTAATAGTAGTCACATGCATACCTAAGAGGTCATCTCGGTTTCTTGTCATACATCCTTCATTTGATAACTCCCAAGAAGATGGGTCAACAACAAGAGGAAAATTATCCATCACCAAATCATTAACATGATTAGGTACGAACACATCTGAATCATCATAAACAACATCACTTTGATAAGTAGTCAAACCATTATCATAAGTTGATTTAATGACACCACCAAAATTACCCTCAACATGCTCTTCTTTAGTGAACTCACCACAATAACTCTACTAAAATCTTATGTGAATTCATTAGTCTTAGAATCGTCACTCGATGAATTTGAATTAGGATTCATGACTACTGTTTTGTCCTTTTTTCCAAACCAATCCTCATCATTACCAAGTAGATGCAAGTCTAAGGGATTGTTTCGGGGCTCTACCACACACACCTCATATGCCAAAGTATCTTCCTCAATGACAAGTTCTGATTTTTCTTTCAATGTTCTGATATACTTAACCACACCTAATTTTCTTGGTTTCAAAATTACAACACAACCCAAGAATGAGTCAAAAGAAACCGCATTTCTAAATTAATGTCATGATTTGATACTCTTCAAATAGTTGGGAAGCCTCTTGTTCATATTGCCTCTTGATTTGTTCTTCAACTCTGTTGAAATCCATTGTCATAGCTCAGAATTTATTGATCTTCCCAACAGGCTGGCAAGAACTTTGGCTCTAATACTATTGAAATATCCCCCTTAATTTTTTCCTCAAATTTTGCACAAAAAATTCACCCCTTAGTGTTAGCTCAATGAAAGATAGCAAACTAGAATCAACCCTTCACTTTTTGATCACCTAGATCTTAGAGTGGGCAAGGTGAGAGCATACAATATAAGGGGATCTGATAATAATATATGGTGTTGGAAGTACAATAAACTATTGGTGACAAGCTAGCCAATGGAGAAAATGTAAATGCTAGGCGGAAAAGTACGCCTCTTCCACTTTTCAGTGGGCTATAAGAAAGTAAATAAAAGAAAAATGCTTGGCAGCATAGCCAGCCACTTCCACTTTTCAGTGAGCAATAAAAATTAAACAAAAACTCAACCACTTATCCACTAGGAGTGAAATAAAAAGGTTGATTAGTACTACTAGATCAACGATTACAAAATGATATATAACATAGTATACCATGTGAGAATCACAACAGTAAAGCCCATGTGTTAGGTATTCATCTTTGAAACATTACTAAGATGAGGCATCATGAAAAATATGAAATAAAGAAAAAGATACCAAGTCTGATATGAAAGAGCAATGATTTGATTTTTCTTATCAACAAGCCTGGAACACCTTCAAACACTCATAACTCTCTCCATACTCCTCTGAATGACCCCAAATTGGATGCAAATGAAGTATAATGGCTAGGCATCCAAGATCATGAAGCAAAAATCCACCAAACAACTTTGAATACTCTAACACACTTCCCAAGGACCCTGTTGCAAGTGGTATGACCCTCTAGGGAGGTTGAACTCAAGCTAAAAATCACTCAATCAAAAATCATCAAAACAAGAGCAAAGGGGTGCCTAGTTGAAAGGCTTCCAATGAATCATCACCTACAAAAATCGTCCAACTCCTTAGGAAGATATGATCAGAAATGTGGATTAGCTAGGTCTATAGAAGCACTCCAAAAAAATACCAAATAGTAAAGGAACACACCAAAAAATGCCTTAGAAGACATCAAAGCCACACCAAACTGAAAACAAGAATGAAGCCATCACCATTGAAGCTCAGATTGCAACCTCTGGATGATACACCAAATGATTAGCTAGGAGTTGTCTTTCAAACCTGAAACTAATGAAGAGCTAGGAGGTATTACAACCCCAAAGCAAGAGTCTGAAATAATTTCAATAGCACTTCGTTATGATATGAAAAAGGATAACCAAATAAGGAGGAAGAGAGGCATATTTAGCGCCACACCCAAAAATTCAACTCCTTTCCCCTCCAAAAAGGGATGCCCATATGAGGAATAAAATAATATTTGTTAAAAACTCATTTACTTGCTTACTTTGGCATCCACTTTAACTTGGCATAAATATTAACTTTTAAAAGCAACAGTATCCAACTTAGGCGTTCAAAAATGAGGCCCACTTTTAAAAACAACTTAAATCATGAAGCCTAGACATGGGATCCAAAAGCAACAATAAAATATAATACAACTTAAGTTATCAAACTTTCCTTTTTGAGCTCCAAGAACATTGGAGAAGCCACTGCCAACACTAAACTGCCAAACTACTAGAAATAAAAACTTAGTGTTTAACTATTGGCAAACCACACTACCAAAAATAACACTTACTAAAAATAGTATATTGCTAAAAATAGTGACTCCAAACATCATTTGAGCACATTCTAAGTAGTCATCATATCTTACTAAAAATAGTAAGTCCAAAAATAGTCTAATGAAAATACATGTGACACCCCTCTGAAAACCCAAAAATACCCAAAAAATAATCTAGCAAACTCCCACTAACCAACCCTTGAAAACTCAGAAAGATATCTCCTAGAAAAAAAGAAACCCTAATTCTGCCTCCTACTAGCCTACAGGACTCCGAAAAATAGGCTAACAACCACTGAAAATCATAGGGCTAAAAAGATGACATTACATAAGCATACCAAATAAGATTTAATTATTAATAGATGGAGATAAAGCATGAGAATTTGTAATAACACTATACGTGAGTTTTAAAGGATGTATTTTTTTTTTTTTATAAGGTAAGCAACATTTACAGGGTGTTGTACCCTACATATAGAGCCACAAGGGCCAATAAAGTTCAAGACCAAAAAACATCAAAAGACTAAGCCAAAAAACTAACACATCGGACCAACAGCAGATAGACAAAAAAAGGGACCAACAGCAGACTAACTGGTATTTTCCTAGTTCTTCGACAAGAGATTAACATCATATCCAACCCATTACTTTACATCTTCAACATTCTTGTCCATTTCATCCTTCATAACCGCCGACAGGGTGTTGGTAACACAGTGGACCGGCTTGACAGTGAAACGGGTCAAGCCATAGAATCTTTTGTCTAACTTTTCCATTCTTTCCTGCAGCACATGGAGCTCCTCCCCACAATCAACAGTCTTCATAGTATCAACACACTCCACGTCCAACGGGTCCAAGGACTGAGAAGCCAAGTTCTCCTTCTGCACTTTTCTAATATCAGGAATGGAGTGGGGTCCTCCAACATACTCCTCATCCCCAGACTCCTCCTCATCCCTACAATATTTGTTGTCAGACTACTCCTCTTCCGAATCCAAGTCATTTACCTGCACTTTCTTGTTATTCTTGGCCAATCTACTAGATCTCCTGATGTTGGTATCACCACTAGTCACCACCGTAGCCACAACCATCGTGTCCCCCCTTAGAATCCTTTCCAACCACATTTTTACCTCTATTGTCCCTAGTCGGAGGCTCCATCAAACCCTTCGCTTCCTCCTTACCTTTCTTCTTCGGGGTGGGTTTGCAAACAGTCTTGGCAGGGGTCAACTTGAGCTCACAGAGACTAGCCGCAACACTAGTTTGGGCAACACCAACATTCCCCTTAAGCTTCTTAGCAGTGGGTTTAGGCGTAGAGACCAGATAGGTTTTTCTGATGGAACCTTTGGACTCGGTCGTGGATATGTTGGTCATAGTGGGAGGCTCAATTTCCTCAATACGGACGACAAAAATGGGTTTGGGTGGGCATAACACAAGATGGAAATGGTAGAGCCTCATAATGAGGCCTTGGTGAAGTGGAAAACAAGGAGTATCATCAGGATTTAGGCCAACAGCCTCAATGCATTTTCCAACAAAACTCTCTAAATCCATTAGAAGGAAGAAAGGAAAGCTTAACAGAATTCTATGCTGGAGGTGATTTAAAAGAGGGAAATGGTAGAAGTAGTAGGTTTTGTATCTACCTTCTAGAGTCACGTACTTCATAAGGGCGAGGAAGACCTGGTTCCAAGGCTGCGGAAGAGCCTCTCTCTCAAACCCCGACTAGTTACAGACCGGCTTCTCGTTCTCCACAAAAAATGTGTTCATACTTTCATTGTCCTGGGCTTTTGTATGCTTCAGGTGCTTCATACCAGAACACAGAAGCCCCATTGCCTGCGCTATCACTTCCTCATTCACTTCAAATGAAATATCACCCAAAGTCATGCGATGATCTTTCCAAGAGTTAACGAACTGCACAGACAAATTAGGGTCATGGCCCACCAGACTCTCCATCAGAGGAGCCAAATTGCCTTCAACACAAATGTGCCATACCAACGGATCTTTGCAAAATTTTCCAAAGTTGTTGGGCTTCGTTCGCACCCTATCACCACCCATAATGTCACTCTACACATGGAATAACCAAAAGACCAGTGAAAGCAAAAGGTTAGAGAAAATGGTAAGGTGAAAATTCACTCGCACATTTAGGATTTTAAGCCAAATAAAAGCAACCTTGGGTAATCAAAGCAATGTACAAGTCACACTCTTGAGGAAATAATTCCCTAGAAGCAATATTTTTGAATTCATAAATGAGGATCTCCAAACACTTGCGGCTAGGTAAGCAGGACATGATGGGAATGGAAGGTTTTCCTTCCACGTTTTTGCATAGAAACCAAGGCAAGATGGCCGTGGGGCCAAATTTATAAACACCCAAAGAGTTGGCTTTTAGAAGTGGAGACAAAATAGTGGAAGGGATAGAACCAATTAGGAGCTTGATCTCATAATTATTAGTCATATCAATATTAAAATTAAAAAACTTGAAAATACGATGGCTTAGCACAATCCCCAAAAGGAGATTACATAAGGTACAACCCAGCTTGGCCTTTATCACCAATTACCTGCCATAAATCCTCATGATGTCCCTTTTAAAAACAGCCTTTGCCTTCTCATTCATTTTTTTCCACTTGTAGGCCACCTCAGCATTAACACCCATCCACAAATCCCATAAGACAAGCATGTGGACCCCCATGAAACCCATAAAAGCGCTTGATTAGTTATTATCATGGATCAAGTAAGGGCTCTACTCCTTCAAGATTAGATCTTGAATGCTTGGTGGTAGGTTCCCCAAATTACGCCATCACTTAGAGAATTCCAATGTGTGCCAAAGTTTGCTAAGGCATCAACCACTTGATTTACCTCCCGATAAATGTGGGTAGCTATCTTTAAATTAAACTTAGACACAAAGATCCTTATGTCTATTAGAATGTCTTTAGTAATCCACCCTAGTAATCTACCAAAGTTAACAGCATTAATAATAGACTTAGAATCACCTTCGATATGAAGGTTCTCAATCCCCATAGAAACAACCAACTATAAGCCCTTTAGCAGCGCTCTAGCTTCCGCAATCATAGAAGAATGGATACCAATCCCCCCAGAGTAACCAGCCACAAAATTTCCTTTGCAATCTCTGATAACACCTCCTATGCTAGCTCTGTCTGAGTTGCCTTTAGCTGCCCCATCAAAATTAAGTTTATACCAACAACTGTTCGAAGGCTTCCATTTAGTGTCTCTCCTAGCCTTTAGGATGTATTTTTTGTTACTCTTGGAGAAGATATGCATAAATACCATTGAATTGCATTTTTTGGAAAGTCTGAGAAAATGTGAATGTAAATATGTGATGCTTCAAAGGCGTGGTGATTATCAAATGCCAACATGCAAACCAATCCTTGGATTAATAAAGAATCATAACTAAATGGGAGGGACCTAGTTAGTCCATTCTTGTCAATCCAAGGTAATAAGGTTGGCAAGATCCATATGTTGTACGTTGGTTGCTCCTTTCTCTTGCCTTTCTACTCAAGGCAACTAATCATAGTCACATTGTTAAGGTTTTGAATGTTATCACAAAAATAAGTCATGCTATACACACACATATATGTATTTATACAAAGTACATATATGTGTGCACCCAACAATATATGTGTTTAACATTTCAAGTAATTTATATTGCAATTTTGTGGTTAAATGAGTAAAAGTATAAATATATTTACATATATTATTACATCATACATTTTGGTTATATATGTTATACAAATACACACACACACTCTGTAATTCATTAATATTAACTCAATAATTTTCCATTTTACTATGAATTTTAAGATTTTTGTTCTGCCCTTACAAAAAAATTGTATTGTATCAAAGGTTCAAGCTTATATATATTGTAATTACTTGAAATATTACACACACAAAAAATGCATTCATGCATGTGTGTGGGGGTGGGAATAGGCTCAATCAAGCTCTCAAATCAAGCTTTGTGGCATTGGCTTGAGGATGAGAAGAATATCTACATGACGATTATATTGCATGGCAATTGAATCACCTTGTTTTTTTTGTTCTACAGTCTTAAATATATCCACATTGTAATTACTTGAAATATTACACAACGCACAACATGCACATACACTTGTGCATTGGTGGGAATGATCTTGATCAAGCTTTCTTAGCTTGAACTTTGTGGTGTTGGCTTAAGGTTGAGAAGAATATAAACATAATGATTATGTTGCATGGAATTTCAATCACCTTGCTTTTTTGTTCCACATTTTAAGATTTTTCTTCTACCATCCATGTGTGTGTACATGTGACTGTATATGTACATGTGAAACTCAATAAAAAATATCTAATGTTAACCATATCAAAACATACATACAAACATTTTGTTTCATGTTTTCATATTTTTATTCTAACATCTTTTGTGTGTGCTAGTGTGTGTGCATGTTTAAAACCTAATAAGGTTACCTAATATTAACCATACAAAATGCGCACTTGCACACACAAACACTAAATACCCCTATTTGTTTTGCATGGTTGGATTGACTCAATCAAGCTCTCTCAACCTAAGCTCTATTACACTAGCTTGATAGTGAGAAGAATATCTAACATTTTAAAAACATGCATGCATGCCCAAACAAAGGATAGACTCAATCAAGCTCTCTCTTCCTAGGCTCTATGGTATTGTCTCAAGGATGAGGAAAACATTTGATATATCAAAGCACACACATACACATGCATGTAAACCCCCACACACACTCCACCACTATATACACATATTCATTTAGTATAGTTGGACAAACTCAATTGAACTCTGTTATGAAATAACTTGCACAATAGAAGAATATGATATGAAATATGTTGTAAATACTTGATAATAACTGAGAATAACAAGCCACTTCGAGGGGGAAAACCTCCAAATATCTCTAATGAGAACACACTTCACAATATGATGATGAAATAAGACTCACAACCTCCTACATATGCCTATTTATGCCTAGGATATCACCTAGGCCAACTTAGACACCCCTATATAAGACCTAGGCTAACCCAACCAACTAAATAATAATATAATAATGATAACATGACTTAATTAGGAGTTAAGATAGCCACAAGCCAACTATTCATAACCCGATGTACACCAATATTAAGGGTGTAGCATGCCCCCCTTCTTCAAAGAAGCATTGTCTTCAATGCTAATCAAGTTTGGATTATTTTGAATGAACTCCTCGTCCTCCCATGTGGCATCTTCAACTAGTAAATTCTTCCTTTGGATGAGGTACTCAGTGAGAGTTTTATTCCCTAGCTTCTTTGTGCATGTTTGACGAATGCACTTTGGTTCCAAAATGATTCTTCCTTCTTCATCGAGCTCTGGTAGTGTTGTCTGAGTTGGAATATTATGCCCAATTACCTTCTTCAAACAAGAAAAATGAAAAACTGGATGTATCTTCTCTAGCTTGTAGGAAACACTACCAATCTTTTGCATGATTTGGTATGGCCCATAATACCTTGGAGGCAATTTATTATTCTTTTTTTTTTGCCTTAGTGATATTTGCTTATAAGGCTACAATCTCAAGAAGACCCAATCCCCAATTTCAAAGCTTCTTTCACTATGATGTTGGTTTGCCTATTGTTTCATTCGATTTTTTTCCATGGCTAAATTATCCTTGAGTCCTGAAATTACCTGTTGTTGATGAAGCAAGTGGTCCTCTACTACCTAAACTCTTGGTGACACCTTTATTGATGATGTGATGGAAGGAGGATGATATCCATAAAGTGCCAAAAATGGAGACATTTTTTATGAGCTATGAAAAGAAGTGTTATACCACCATTCTGCAAGTGGTAGCCAATCTACCCATTGAGTGTTTATCGAAGTGAAACAACGTAGATATCCTTCCAAACACTTATTAACAACCTCAGTTTTCCCATTTGATTGAGGGTGGTATGAAGAGCTATGAGCCAATTGAGTACCCAAACATGAGAATAAATCTTTCCAAAAGTGACTAGTGAAGATAGGATCACGATCACTAACAATAACCTTAGGTGTACCATGTAGCTTTTGGATATTCTCCAAAAAGATTTTTCCACTACACTTGTTGTAAAAGGATGTGATAATGCAATGAAATGTGCATATTTAGTGAGGCGATCAACTACTACCATGATGACATTATGACCTTTAGATTTGGGAAGCCCTATGATGAAGTCCATGGATACCTCTTCCCAACTGGCTAGGAATAGATAAGGGTTGCAAGAGACCTGGTGTCTTAATTGTCTCCCCTTTATTCCTTTGACAAACCAAACATTCAGCCACAAATTTTTTTTATCACCTTTTAGCCCTTCCCAAAAAAAATCTTGCTTGACTCGATGATATGTCTTCAAAAATCTGGAATGACCACCAACTGGAGACTCATGCAGCTCTGTGAGAATCTTGTGTTTAAGAGTGGAATTCTTGCAGAGATACAAACACTCTTTATACCAAAGAGTATCTCCCCTCCAAAAAACTTATCGGAACTACTACAATCACTTTTTAATTGTTGGATGAGATTACTTGTCGCAACATCATTTTGCCACTCTGCTTTGGCTTCCTCTACCCAATTTGCTTGTAATATTGAAAGGGCACACAATAAGGCTTCATCTTTCTCATCCTTCCTTGAAAGTGCATCTGCTACAATATTTTCCTTACCTTTCTTATATACAATCTCAAAGTCATATCCTAACATCTTAGTGACCCATTTTTGTTGTTCTTCAGAAGATAGTCTTTGTTCCAAAAACTATTTTAGGCTATCATGATTTGTCTTAACCTTGAAGTGTCTACCCATTAGATAAGGCCTCCATTGTTTAACTGCATGAAGGATTGCTAGCATTTCCTTCTCATAAATAGGTTTTAGCCAATTCTTACCCTTTAATTAACGACTCTCAAAAGCAATTGGTCGACCTTCTTGCATGAGAACTGCTCCTATCCCATTTCCAGAAGCATCACATTCCACAATGAATTCCTTGGTGAAGTCAAGAGTGGCAAGCACTGGAGTTGTACACATAGCCTCCTTCAATCTCTCAAATGTTGTATTAATGGACTCATTCCAATGAAAAGAATGCTTCTTCAATAGAGTGGTGAGGGGTGCTGCTATATGACCATAATTCTTCACAAATATTCTATAGTACCCTATCAATCCCAAGAAACCCCTCAGTTTCTTAATGGTTTTTGGAATAGGCCATTCCATGATAGCCTTAATTTTGTTAGGGTCCAACTATGTGTCCCAAATACTCCACCTCCTTAAGACCAAAAGCACACTTGGATGGCTTAGCATAGAGTTGATGATCTTCAAGTATTTGTAATGCTTGATCCACATGTTGCAAATGTTCTTCCCAATTCTTGTTATAAATCAATATACCATCAAAGAATACTAACACAAACTTTCTCGAGAACTTCTTAAAAATGGAATTCATCAGACTTTGGAATGTAGATGGTGCATTGGTAAGACCGAATGGCATCACCAAAAATTCATAATGACCCTCATGAGTCTGAAATGTTGTCTTACAAATATCTTCCTCCTTAATCTGAATTTGGTGATAACTCGATCTAAGATCTAACTTGGTAAAATACATAGCTCCATTCAATTCATCTAGCAAATCATCAATGACTGGAATAGGAAACTTATCTTTAATGGTGTACATGTTGAGCACTTTATAATCTGGACACATGCACCAAGTGTAATCCTTCTTACGTACCATCACCATAGGTGAGGAGTAAGCACTTTGGCTATGCCTGATAATTTCTGCCTCTAGCATCTCAACAATTTTTTTTATCTCAGTCTTTTGTATGTGTGGATACCTGTAAGGCCCGATGTTTGGTGGTTGGCTTCCTAGAACTAACTATATGGTATGATCATGATCCCTCTTAGGAGGAAGTCCTTTAGGAATATCTCCAAGAACAATTGAGTGATGATCAATTATAGCTTGCAAATCTGGATGAGTAGGAGCATTAGATTGAGATACTTCTAATGAACATAGTTGGGCCACAAATCCATCCACTCCTTTCTTAAGAAAAATTTGCATTTGATGAGAGCTTACCATTTGTGGGGATTTTTCCTTCAACCCCCTTAGCTCTACTACCCTTCCTTCTGATTGAAATCTCATGAATAGTTCTTGGAAGTTCATCTCAATCATTCCCAATGTAGTAAACCATTGTACTCCCAAAACAATATTTGTTGCACCCACAGATATCGCATACATTGGGGTATCAAGTTGATAATCTCCCATGGATAATTTAATGCTATGAAAATTCCCTGAACAACTAATTGTACCACCATCTACAATCAAAACTTGAAACTCTGGAGCTGGATATATAAAACAATTTAGACGAGTAGCTAACTTTTTGTTGATGAAATTATGAGTACTACCTGAGTCAATCAACACTATTACCTTCTACTTCTTTAAGAACCCCACCACCTTGAGAGTTTGTGGAGCACTAAAACCTGAGAGTGCATGACAAGAAATGATTGGTTGAGAATCATGTGATTCCTCATTTGATTCCTTTTCATCCTCTAGTATGGGTTCCTCCTCTTCTTCCTCACTTGGACCTTCAATATAGAACAATTTCTTTTCACTGCATTTATGTCCTCGACTATATTTGCTATCACAATTGAAACACAACCATTTTGCTCTTTTCTCCTCAATTTGTTGTGGAGTCAACCTAGTAGGTTGTGTTGAATATCCTTTCTCTCTTGTCACATTAACCCCTTGCTTCTTAGGAATCAGATACTTCTCCTCTACCCTGCGTGCTAAGATAAAAGACTCATTTATAGAGCTAGGGCTAAACATGCATACCTCATGTTGAATGTGATCCTTGAGACCCCCCAAGAATAAATCATTCAAGTTCTCCTCTATAATTGAATCCACTCTTAAGGATATATTTTGGAATTGTTGAATATAATCCTTAATTGATCCTGTTTGTTGAAGTTTGGCAAGCTAGCTGAAGAAGTTGTTTGTCACGCTATTGCTATATTGTGCTTGGATTTCCTCTGTAAAAATTGACCATGAGACGGTGAGCCCCTTTTTCCTTCGATGAGTGCAAAGCCAACGATACCAAATGAATTGATCTGGTTCTAGATATAGGGAAGCCATTGTGACCTTTTGTCCATTTGGGATTCGGTGTACTTCAAAAAAATTATCCATTTGGTTTATCCATGTTAGAGGATCCTTGCCATCGAACTTGCACATATCCACCTTTAGAAATAAATTCCTAGATCCCATAGGAGTATTAAAACTTGTGTCAATGTTAGCTGACCTAGAATTTTCACCTTGGTTGCTTGAGAACTCCTTTCTTGGTTCAATCATATAGGCGCTTAACATGTTTCGTATATCTGATATATCTCCTCTTAGGTCACACATATCCATCTTCATTAAGGAAATGTCTTCCTTGACCTTATTTATTTCCTCATTAGGAGTAATATCCTCTATTGTTACTCCATCCTTATCAGGAGTCTTCTCCAGAGTGACAACATTCTTTTTTCCTTGTGTTGCAGGCCCCGTCATGATGGGAACCAATAATTTTGAAATAAATCACACAAATGAAACTTAAATTCTCTGAAATTTTTACTGTAACTTACTAGGGCCAAAATAACTCTCACCTAGAAAAATTTCCAAGAAATAAGCAGATTTGCAGCCTTGAGAGTGATATTTTTGAAAACCTTAATTTTTTAATAACTTTCCTATTTCTAATCCAATTCCTCCACATTTTTTACTATAATCTCTTTTAGTATGTCTTAAAAAAACCAATAAAAATTAGGCTCCAATTCAACAATATGTGAGAGATGAAAATTCCAAATAAATTGTGTAGAAACCCTAATTCTGCAATAATTCACTAAATTCTACTCCAATTCTTTTGAATTGTGGACTGTAACTTCTTTAATATGTTCTTCAAAAACCCTTTAAAAATCAGAAAAAAAAAATCGCCAAAATCTGATATGCTCTTTCCAAAATTGCCTTCAATATTGAGAAAAAACCTTACCTCTACGGTGCCAAGATCATGCTTTGATACCACTTGTTATGAAATAACTTGCACAATAGAAGAATATGATATGAAATATGTTGTAAATTCTTGATAATAACTGAGAATAACAAGCCACTTCGAGGGGGAAAACCTCCAAATATCTCTAATGAGAACACACCTTACAATATGATGATGAAATAAGACTCACAACCTCTTATTTATACATATTTATGCCTAGGATATCACTTAGGCCGACTCAGACACCTCTATATAAGACCTAGGCTGACCCAACCAACTAAATAATAATATAATAATGATAACATGACTTAATTAGGAGTTAAGATAGCCACAAGACAACTATTCATAACCTGATGTACACCAATATTAAGGGCGTAGCAAACTCTTAGTCTAGTATTTGTGGCATTAGGTCAAGTGTGAGAAGAATATATGCATAATGATTATTTTGTGCCAATTTAATCACCTTGCTATGTGTAGAGCAACTTAATAATTGTGGCCAAGATGACTGGAAGGGAATTGGTGTGATTAATTCCAGTATTGAGAGGTTGATTCGAGGTCATAGGGAACCAAGGGAATTAAGCAACTACAGGGATCAAAGGATAATTATGGCATGACAACCATCAAGGAGGAATAAGTGGGAAGAGAAAAAAGGGTGCCACCTTGTGGGTATAATTTTAGTATAGAAGAATAACACCATGGGAGTTGTGCCTTTTCCACAAATCTAGACCCCTATATGGTGCACCCTTCAATAGGGCCACTCCTAATGGGTTCAACACCTCAACAATTTATATTTTCCCTTTTTTAATATATATTTTTTATTTTTTATTTTCTCATCTATATTTAAATATATTTTTTTCTCTTGGTAGCATGATTGTAGAGAGCCAAAGATTGAGGAAATTGGAAAAATAGGTCATAAAAAGAACTTTCTAAATTGTGTAAGATATTAAGGAGGTGGTTTTTGACTCATAGAATATGCAATGTAAAGTGGTATATACATGTTCCCAGAGCAAATATGTTCTTCAACAAGGCATAATCTACTAGCACACCCACTTAAACACTTAGACTTGTAGACACAAGATGTTTCAACAAGCATCACTCGACTATGCTCTTCATAATTTGTGTAAATTTTAGCCTCCATTCCAACTAATATGAAAATGTTACATTATTGAATTAATTGAAAAACACTTTTTGATGTTTGCTTTTCAAAATTTGATAATATTTGTCAACAAATCCAATAAGGAAAAATGTATAAATTTCACCCAATATCATACAATGATAAAACAAATGAGAATGAATTTTGCATCAAATAACAATGTAGTTTCCTTGCTTTAAATGTAGGACAAGTAAATCTAGAATAATCATTCTTAAAATAATTTCAATAGATTACTTAATCAAAATCCAAAGGAAGAGAACATTACACTATGTTCTTCCAAATATACAAGATCAAACCCTTTCTTTAAATATATTTAGTTATTACATGCTCATCTTCATAGCCAAGGAAAGGAAGTTTCCTACTACTCTACTGAATGGAATCCTTAAGCCATATTATGGCTCTAGCCAACCCTTTATCCAAGAGGGGCATAGGTGCAAAAAATTAACCATGGAAGGAAATATAATGGATATATAAACATAAATCCATAAACCACAATGGAACAACAACAACAAAAAAATGTGTGATTAAGACAACACCACTACCACTCTCTTGAATGAAATAATTTGTAACTCACTTCTTAAAAAACACTTAAATGAGCAAATGAACGATGCATATAATAAGCATCACCCAAAAATCCATTCAAATTGAAATGTGCATAGTAAGTAATTTGGGGAAGAAGTGTCCTAGGTCTCCAATATCTCCATTGTATTGAGCTTCGTACTCTCCCTTAAACTTGTTTTTTAATAATTCTCTTACTACATCCACTCACTAAAAGAAAACACAAAAAGATGTGAAGCCCCCTAAACAAGACCATCTCTCCTACATAAATAGAGTTTCCATGTCACCTCTCCACCCTTGACCCCATACATTAGGGAAGCATATACCTGTCTTCCAAGCCCATGTGGGTGCACATGCCCCTCACATGGTGGAGTGTACTCTATCCTCTTACAAGCATTGATTGCAAGGGACATGAAGGGGACTTGTATTCCACCTCATCCCTTATTTATTATAACTCAATTGTCACATTTCCTGACTAGAGAGTCATTAAATAAGACTCTTTGACCTTCCAAAAAATACAAAATTATTAACCCTCCATAGGGTACACCACTAGGGCCTTAGAAAAATTATTTTTTTAAGGGAAAAAAAAATTTATCATATTTGAAAATGGCTAAATTTGATAAATCTAAGTTTATCAAAAAGAAAGGGTCTTGAGTGACTCAAGCACACATACCAACAATAATTTAAATAAACACAAGGGTAAAAGTGAGAAATTGAGAAGAGAGTGGAAAAGGGTTAGAGAAGCAAGTTATCTTAACCATCATTTGGCTTGGGCAAGGAGATTACTTTCCACCACTAGATTTACACATGACTATTATTATTTCTCCCATTATGTATTGAGAAAGGATGTGTAGCTTGGGAGCACATATCACACCTAGTCTCCTTTCTTGACCAACTTATATTTTCACACTCAATCTAAACATCAAATACATCCATGCCATATATAGCCAAAGCATAATATTTAAGCACATGTTTCAAATTATTAAAATATATTAGATAGGAAAATGTCTCAATAGTTAGGGACAATATAACATTATAAAATAATCTTACTCACATCATATATCACAATTGCATCTATTGTATTCAACATCCAATATCAAGCATTATAACATGTAAATGAACTAACTATAGAATTCATCATCATAGTTAGAATTCATGATTAATTCAATTCCATCAATGATGAAGACTTATCTAAGAAAACATTGTATCATCTAGTCTAACACTACATGCTCAAATAAAATACCACAAGGAAGGATATATGATGAGAACATATCACATGATTAAATTAATTAGGAAATCCATCACATTGGGAAAAACAAAATAATAAGTCAATAATTAAATGTTAGCTCTAATGCACATAATTACGGTTGTGACTAAGAAGGGTATTGCATTCCCCTCCCCTTATAATAGGCTTCCTCCTAGAATTCACAAGAAAGATGATTATGCAAAACCCTCAAAAGAAAACTTAGATTTTCACAACATTCAATTTATCACATGAATACAAAAATGTTCACATGGCCCACAACAAAAGGAGAACACAATTAGGGACTTATTTGTAAGGGAAGAGCCAATATTTCCAACATTTATTTTATTGATCATACATGAGAAGAGCCACATTTATTAGTCAATATATTCCTTAATATTTGTGATCAGTCACTAAAGAAGAATTGTTCTTACATAGTTTTTTCCATTTTTAATATTCATACATTAGTAAACAAATAAAAAAAATCATTATCATCACTTTCAAAGTTAATCATCACAAGAATTCACACAATATGACTATAACCTAAGTACACACATCACAAAGTATACATAACAAATCACATGGGTCGCACATCAACAAAGCTCACCCTACATAACCATTTGTAAGGAACATAATAATACCTTCGATAATATTTGTATTTCCAAGATGAAATCCAATAGTAAAAGAACCAGAGAGTTGATTAGAAAGATGGTCTTAAGGCCCTCCCTAAGGATCTCTCTATACATTACCATAAACCTTTCTCTTGTTTGTTGAAAGGGTTTAACCTCAAAGAGAGGGTATGAAAGAGATCACACACACATATGAGGAATGGATTATGACCATCCCATATTGGTTGAATTTTCAACCTCTATCCTCACAATAAAATTCACCAAGCCATCTACTCCCTTATATGACCCATCAAGGACCCCTACTAGATATGACAACTACATTTTACATAACACTTCACAAAAAGAAGTATATTTAAAATACTATGAAATCATAATCAAGAAGGAAAATTAATAAATAGTTGGCTAATTATCCTTAGAAAAAGAATGAATTAAAAGTAATATGTTAAAAAACTAGGGAAAAAATGATTCAATGTAACTACAATGCTACAATGTTAATGTAAAATAAAAAAAATTCAATGGCTAAGAAGCCTAAAAATTTAACTAATTAATAAATCTCATTAAACTTTGCATAATATGAATACCACATGGTGATCTAGGATGATTCACCAATAATAATGTCTTGAAATAATTGTAAGATATTTCCTTATTCTATGGTACACTAGGGCATCTCCTAGATGCTCATGGTAATGAAAAGACCAACTATCCATCTCTAGCAAGTGTGGAACATACTCTAGTAGTAGCATAGAGCACTTTGCATAGGATCAAACACTTGTATATTATTCATACCTCAACCCAACACTATAGTTTATAACATGTTTCAACAAGGTCTAATATACCATTGGGACAAACTACAAAGTCCAATTCACATTGTAGCTCACTGCATCATTCTTAGTGTCAATAGAATTTAGATAGTGTGATTGATGCAATAACCAAGGTGGCACCCTTGAGGCTCATGCTATGTCAAGTATATACCAACTCATTTCCAGCACCTACCAAAAAATGGTTGCACTACATAACTTTGAGGTGATAGGATTAGAAAAGGAAATAATTTCACTACTTTGATACCAATAATTTGAAATCAGTTAGAAATTCACGTAACAATACCTAGTGAGAGAAATTACAATGTTGTGAGTTATAAAATTGGATAATATGGAAAAACTCATCAAGAATTGTGTTCCTTATTTAAAGTCATCTTTATTTGCTTCAAAAATAAGATTTATTTATTTGCATGAAATACAAAAGATCACCACATCCTTGGATGTCAACATGGGCAGTTGGATGGGGACTGAACAACTAACTAAACTAAAAATTTCAAATAACTTGTTTATTTTGGTATCCCAACTTGGCGAGGTCATAACTTATAGCTCATTGGAAAAAATTCAAACCTCTTGGAACCATTGGAAAGGTATTAAAGAGATCTAGTTCCAATCCCTTTGAAAGAATGTCATTGATAATTCATTTCAAGGGATTGACAATAGTCCTTGGGTCAATTTTTTCTTTGGGGGCCTCTAAAAATGTGATTTACTCAAACAAAAAATATTGAAATTTTGGGATTTTGATATTTTCCATCTTGATCTATGCAAACACCACCCAAGTACTCCTATATTTCCATGCAATGAGAGATTTACAATATGTCTCTTTGATACCTTTCCAACAGTTCCAAAAGGTTTGAATTTCACCAAACAAGCTAGAAGTTATGACCCCACCAAGTTGGGGTACCAAAATAAACAAGTTTCTTCAAAATTTAAGTTTAGTTAGTTGTTTTGTCCCCATCCAACTATCCATTTTGATTTCCAAGGATGTGGTGACCTTTTGTATTTCATACAAATGTATAAATATGATTTTTAAAGAAAATAAAGATGACTTTTTAAGGAACACATCTCTTGATGAGTTTTTCCATATTGTCCAATTTTATAACTCACAATACTACAAGTTCCTCACCAATGATTGTTACTTGAATTTATTACTAAATTCAAATCATTGGTATTAGAGTAGGTATGCTCCTATATGTTGGATGACACATAGTCAGGTTATCAAAGTTGGGTTTGGAGACACGAAATCCATTAGATTATCTCTCTTTGAGATGCACATAACTAAAAATGATGGATGAACAAGGTGATTCATCATACCCTTTTAGGTTGATGGTCGAAGAGGCTTTGAGAAAATAATGAGAGGAGATGATGAGTCAATTTTCATGATTGCTCCAACAAAATCAAGAAATTCTGCAACTAAACATGGTAGGCATATCATTCAATGGTCACACCCCTTTCAAGGTACAAGTAAATTTTGATATTCCAAATTTTGAAGGCAAGATTTATGCAAACATTGTGGATGATTGGTTTTCAAAACTAGAAAAATGCTTTTCTATGAATAACTTATGTGATGCCAAGAAGATAACATTTTCTCTCCTCAAGGTTGAATGCCATGGAAGCAATCATGGAAGGCTATTTTTTCTTCAAAGGAAGTTCCTGATGGCCAAGCATTGGATGGAGAGATAGATGATAGCCCCGTGTGGGGAGAATTTTTGGAATATGTCAAAGAAGAATATTTTCCTAAATACACATATGAGGAGACATATATGCAGTGGTAGTTTCTTTGACAAAAAAAGGACCAATCTGTCCAAGATTACACAAATACATTTCATGCTCCATCTGTAAAACTTGGCATCCAAGATACAAAGAAACGTTGAGTTTTGAATTACCATAGCAAGCTACATCGATATATTCAAACAAAGATTTCTTTCTTGAATAGTGAAATATTGGGAACCACCTTCAAATGTGACAAAAATCAAAGAGAAATTCAAACAAAAAGGGAAAATGAATAATAAATCAAAAGGGGATGATAGTAAAAATTTCTTAGGAAAGTAGGTCATCAACAAATTCTCCTCCCAATCATCAACATTGAATATGAGTGCCAAAAAGACATAGAAAGGCATAGGTATGTGGTGTGAAATTCATAGAATTTCTCAACATAACATGAAAGATTGTAGCATTACTAAGACATTGATGGAAAAAACACATGAAGTGGAGAAAGAATCTGATTTTTTTCTTACAAACCCTTTTGAGCAAAAGGATGTTGAACAAATCATTGAGGGAGATCCATATGCCACAATTGTCACTGCTAAATTTTTCCCTGTGAAGATGAACATTTGCTTCATTCACAAATGTGGATGAATGAAAAGGCCTTACATGTCATAGTTGATAGTGGGAGTCAAAATAATTTGATCTCTGCTAAGGCTATTAAGAGATTAAATCTGAAAACAACACCTCATCCACAACTATACTCTATGGGTTTGGTGAGCCAGGGGTGAGATATATATGCAAGAAAATAGTGTTGCTTGTCTTACTCCATCAAATCATTCAAATATGAGGTAATCTATGATGTACCACCATTGGATGTATGTGATATGTCGTTGGTACAACCATACATGTACAAGTGTCATGACATCTATGATTTTAGATCATGCAATGTTATTGTCATGATGGGTGAACAAAAATATCAAAAACTTGAGGTAAGTCTTACAAAATTTGTATCTTTAATTAGTGCAAAATATTGTAGGTGTTTGATTTCTCAAATTGGAGATTCGGTATTTTTAATGATTTTACCTAAGGAGGAAAGGTTAGTCATACGTATAAAAATCATACCAGAAAATCCATCACCACCCTTCAACAAAAATAGATGGATCAACTATTAATAAGATATCAAAATGTATTCACTTTTCCAACAAGAGTTCCACTACATTGTTATGTCAAGCATTCAATTAACATGATCCTATGGATACCATTACCAAATGGGCCACTATATAGAAGATTAGTTTCAGATAATAATGAGATCAAATGACAAATTGAATAACTAATCCAAAAGGGCCATAATCACCCAAGTGCCTCACTATGTGGAAATACAATTATTTTGGCTAAGAAAAAGGATGGAACATGGAGGAAATGCATTGATTATTGGGCCTTGAACAAGATCACCATGAAGAACACATATCCAACTCCTCGTACTGATGATCTCTTGGGCCAACTAAGGCGGGCTAATTTTTTCACCAAGATTGACATGAAATCAAGATACCACCAAGTGCCAATCAATCTATCAAATGTCAAAAATTGTGTTCAAATACAAAGAGGGACTATTTGAATGGATGATAATGCCTTTTGGGCTAACAAATTCCCATGCCACTTTCATGAGGATAATGAATAATATACTCAATTCTTTCACTATTTCTTTTGTTGTGTTCTATTTGGATGACATACTCATCTCTAGAAAAACATGAGATGAGAATTTTTAGTTTGTTGATCAACTGCTCTCAACCTTGCAATAACACAAACTCTATGTTAATAGAGAAAAATGCCCATTTGGTATGGAAAGTATCAATACTTGGGATACATTGTGGATATTAAGGGTGTTCATGTTGATCTTACAAAGATTCAAGTTATCAAAGATTGGCCTTCTCCTAAAATCTTCGTAGAAACCCGTAGCTTTTTAGGACTTGATAATTTTTATTGGAGGTTTCTAATTGGATTCTCACACTTGGCATGGCTTATGAACCAAGTATTCAAAGAAGGATCTAAATAAAAAAAAGTTGGACAAAAGTATAGCAATGAGCATTTGTGGAACTAAATAAAAGGTTATATTAAGCACCAACATTGGCACTTCCAAATCTGCAACAACCTTTTGAAATTGAGATAGATGCCTTTGAGTATGCACTTGGAGCGATGCTCATATAACATGGTCATCTAGTGGCCTACCATAGTGAAACATTCTTTGATGCAGTACACAAGTATCCTACATATGACAAGAAAATGTATGCTAATGTGCAGACTTGCAAGCAATGGAAGAACTATATTCTAGGGAAAGATATTATTGTCCATAGAAACAAAAAACCTATGCAATTCTTATACACATAAAAGAAGTTATAGAATGATAGGCATAAAAGATGGTTTTCCTACTTGTAGAAATTCGATATCAATATTTTTCACAAAAAGGAAGCAGTAAGAAAGTTGCAAACTACTTGAGTAGACCTTTGATACAACACTTACCATGGTGTTGGATTCTTGTGGCCACCAAACAGAAAATTGACTTGAATTGTATGGAACTGAGTTGATTTTTCTTATGTCTACAATTGGCTAATAGAAGGTAAGTAAGTCCATGGTTTTTAATTGTAGGATGGCATTCTTTGTCACATGGGTCGCATATGTGTTCCTATTAGGGAATGATAGAAGATGATGTGAGAAGCACATTACAATAATGTTGTAGGAGACTTTGACATAGGGAAAATCATTGTTGTACTTCAAAGGTATTTTATTGGACCAAAATGCAACTTGATGTTACTTCCTATATTTGAACTTGTGAAGTATGTTCCCTCATGAAGCTTAAAAATCATAAGATAGGATTGTATATGCCTCTTCCTACCCTTGATAAGCCTTGGAAATTGGTTTCAATGGACTTCATGATTGGCCTTCCTACTACAAAATATGATCATAACTATGTATATGGTGGTAGATAAAATTTCAAAAATACAATCATGGTAGCCTAGAAGAAGGGGGCCTCAGTAGAAGATGCTGCCAATATTTTATTTGCTCATGTATGGGTTCACTTTAGAATTCCACAAAGTGTTATCTCTTATAGAGATAGCAGGTTCATCAACAGATTTTTTTCTACACTTTGGGCTATGATGGACACCAAGCTCACAAATTCTATTACATTTCATCCACAGATAGATGGGTAGAATAAGGTGGTGAATCGAATGGTAGTTCAAATTATGTGGATGTACCATTCTAATAATCCTCAAAAATGTGATGAGAGTCTTCCATATGTACAACATAGTTACAATTGTGCAATATATGGTTCCATGGGGCACAACCTGAAGTATGTCTAGGATATCAACCATCGACTCCTTTAGATATTGCACTCCCATCCATGACAAATGAGATATCACCACATGCAAAGAAGGAGATAGATAAATCCTCTAATATTGTTGAGAAGATTTATCATATCCAATAAGTTCATGAGATAGTGCAACACACCAACTTGAATTCCAAGGAGTAACATGACCAGCATCATACAACTCATCATTTTTCAAGTTGGTGAAAATTTTTGGATTCATCTCCAAAAGGAGAGACTTCAATAACCACATAGAAACCTTCATCCTCTTAGGTATGGGTCATAAACTATCCTCAAACAAGTTGGTGAGAATTTTTTTGAACTCAATTTGTCACCATTTTTGGGTCTACATCTTGTCTTCAATGTTGAATTTCTACATCCATAATTTCCACCTTTGTTAGATACCTCAATGTTGCTAAGTAGATTCATAATGCAGGCCTGAATCTTGAGACTATTGTTTTAGTTGCAATTTATCATATTATTGATGTTCATGTGAAAACTTTGAAAAGGCAACAAATTACTCTCTATCATGTGGTTCAAGAAAGACAATTCGCTCATCAAAGCAAGTGGCTTACCAAGGAGTACATTGCCAATGATTTCCTCATTTTTTGCAGATTATTGATGCAATGGGGCTAATTTACTCTCACGTGGGAAGGAATGATCTCATGGAAATCTAGGAGCACTTGGTGGTGTTTGCACAACTTACAAACATATCAAAAATCCTTTTTTTGATATTTTCTATGTTCAAGTAAATCACATTTTGGAGGCCTTAGATTGAAGAAGCATCATGGACCAACATAAATTCTTATCCAACTAGTTTATCAAATTCCTCAAATGGGTGCTTCTGTCAACCTCATCATGATTTAAATGTTTTAATAGTTGAGGACCCAGAGGTTTTAGTTAAACCTATATGCGTCGTTGTTTAAGGATAATATCAATTCTAATTTTTATATTATGAAACATAGGAAAATGGAGGTAGATCAATAATGATAGAAAAAGGGGGCATGATGCACCTATTTCCCTTAGTGTAAGGAAAGCTAAAGGTGTGGAAAAAAATCTTCTATTGTCAAACCTCAGAGAAGAATGGAGATATGTCTTTAAATTTTGCAATTACAATTCATTATGATGCACATGAAAGGAATAACAAAATAGAGAAATAAACACATACACAATTAAACACCAAATTTACATGGGAAAACCCTTATGGGAGAAAAACCCACCACACCAAAGAAAAATCTCTTGTATTACAGTAATAAAATTACATACAAGTTACAGACTCTCCTTTCAGATAATTAATCTCATAGCAACAACATTTCCCTTATCAACCTCGTACAGAACAAATTTTGATCACTTTGTTATGTCTCACTATTATAATGCATATACAACATATAATGAAGAACACACACTGATCATTTGACGATCGAACCAATCGAACCAATAACAGTTACAGTATGTTGCAATGTATAGCAACAACCAAGATCGATTTGTTCTCTATACAGATGGTTCAGTTCAGTTTCCTCTGTTAAGCAACTATCGAAGTTCCTAGTCATCGAACCGCCATCTCCAAGTCAACCAAGTCAACCAAGTCCGTGATCACTCACCATACTACTGCTCGACTACTAGTAGGCTCCCAAAGTATGGCGGTAACCACACTACCGCTCAATAGCTGGAAGACTCTCGCAGGATGGCGGTAACCCCACTACTGCTAGACAGGTGAGAAGCTCCCACGGTATGGCGGTATACACCGCACTATCATGTCTCAGCTTGAAGACTCTCATGGTATGGCGGTATACTGCACTACCGCACCTCTCTCATAGTCACCAAGCGGTACAATGGTATAAGCATGAAAGTAACACTTATGCAATTCTAAGTTGATTGGTGATAGTACCAGGGTTATACCAGTGAGTTTGAGACACATTTTCTCAACAATCTCCCACTTGATGAAGAACTCATTGAACCCTTTTCAATATATGAAGTCACTGAATATTTTGGACCCCAAGGCCCATCGAACTGGCACACCACCTATACTTGTTTGTGCTCACTGGTTTCGTCAATGCATCTGCAACAGTTTCTAGAGTATCCACTTTTTCTAAACAGACCTTTCCATCCTCCACTATATCTCGTACGAAGTGATACTACACATCAATATGTTTCTTCCTAGCATGGAAAGTAGGATTTTTCGCTAGACAAATAATACTCTGACTATCAAAATAAATTATGATTTTCCCTGCATCAAACCCAATGTTAGAACACAAACGTTTTAACCAGATTGCTTCCTTACATGTGTGTGTAGTTGCCATGTATTCTGCCTCTGTAGTGGACAAAGCGACTATAGCTTTCCGATTGCTCATCCAACTAACTGCACCACCATTCACCATGAAAATATATATGTTTTGTTGTCAATGTCCCCTTCCCAATCAGAATCCACATACCCACGAATGTTGAGAGTCCTCTGTAATTCAACCAAATTTCCATGGTAACACAAAGCATATTCTTAAGTGCCCTTCGTATATCTAAACACTCTTTTCACAGCATCCCAATGTGTCCTTCCTAGATTCACCATAAAACGACTAAGTACTCTGACTGCTTGGGCAATGTCTAGTCTTGTACAGACCATCACATACATTAAACTTCCAACTGCACTAGCATAAGTCACTTTGGTCATGTCCTCCATCTCAGTAGGATATTTTGGACAATCTTCAACAAATAGCTTTGTTCCCTGCAAAACTGGAATAACTAGCTACTTGCAATCAGTCATACAAAATCTCTCTAGAATAGTGTTAATATACTTGCTCTGGCTGAGCCAAAGTTTTCTACTCTTTTTGTCCCTGGTTATTTCCATTCCCAAAATATACCATGTTGCACCAAGATCCTTCATTTTGAACTTTGTAGACAACTGAGATTTTAGATCAGAAATCATAAACTTACTATTCCCTATGAACAACATATCATCCACATACAGGGAAATAATTAAAATACTATCATTCTCAACTTTGTAATACACACAATGATCAGATTTTGATCTTACGAATCCCAATGACAAAACAAATGTGTCAAATTTTTGGTACCACATTCTAGGCGACTGTTTCAAACCATATAGAGATTTCTTTAACTTGCAAACCATATTTTCTTTACCTTTTTCCACAAAGTGCTCAGGCTGGGACATATAAATTTATTCTTCAAGATCACCATGAAGAAATGTTGTCTTCACATCTATCTGTTCAATCTCTAAGTCATACACTATTGCAAGTGAAAAAATAAATATGATAGACGTCAGCTTAGCTACAGGAGAAAAAATCTCTCCATAATCAATTCCCTCTACCTGGGAATATCCCTTTGCAACCAACCTCGCTTTATACTTTTTAATACTGCCATTCAAACCAATTTTCTTTTTAAAAACCCACTTGCAGCCCACAGGCTTTCTACCTTCAGGCAATGGAACCAGATCCCAAGTATCATTTTTCTTTAATGATGTGATTTCTTCATTCATGGCTTCCAACTAGGAATCTAAATCAGACATTTTAGTTGCCTCTTTTATAGTCCTAGGCTCATCAGTATTAGTAATCAAAGCATAGGAACAAGTAGAATCTAACATAGAGAACCCATACCTATCAAGTTGCTTCTTCTCATGTGTAGACCTCCTCATAAGCTGAGGTTGAGGTTGTGGTTCTTCTTTATAACTCTCAAAGCTGCTTGAACTCTCCTCAATTTTAGGTATGTTTTGACTTTTTAATTCCTCTTTATCTAGTGTGGGAGGAATTTCAACTACATCCTCTCTTTTTTTTGATTTTGTATCTGACTGCAGATCCAAAGTAGAAGGCTTTAGCTCACGAAAAATAACACTTCTATTGTACAAAACCTTCTCAGTCTCAGGATTCCAAAGCTTGTATCCTTTTATGCCAGCACTATAGCCAATAAAAATACATTTAACAGCCTTGTTTTCCAATTTAAATATTTTTTCATTTAGCACATATGCATATGCCTCATAGCCAAAGACTCAAATACGTCTTAGAGAGGGCTTCTTTCCAGACCATGCTTCCAAAGGTGTTTTATCAACAAGAGTAGAGTTAGGGGAATGATTTATTAAGTAACATGTTGTTGCAACTGCCTTAGCCTAGAATTTCTCCTCCAAGCCAGCATTGCTCAATATACTTCTTGCCCTTTCCATCACCGTCCTGTTGAATCTTTCAGCAACTCTGTTTTGCTACGGAGTATAGGGTGTAGTTTTATGTCTTTTAATTCCATGATCTTTACAATACCTTTCGAACTCATCAGAACATAACTCACCGCCATTGTCAGTCCTTAAACGCTTTATTTTTCTTCCAATTTGATTTTCCACAAGGTTTTTAAATTCCTTAAAACAACTGAACACTTCTGATTTACTTTTTAAGAAGTACACAAATTCCCTTCTCAAATAGTCAGCAATAAAGGAAACACAATATTTAGATTTTGATAACGAAGGAACACTCAATGGACCACACACATCAGAATGAATGTAATCAAGTATACAAGAAGATTTGTGAGGACTAGAATAAAATGAAACACGATGTTTTTTTCCATATATACAATGTTCACAAAATTTTAATTCAAGGTTACAGTCATCAAGCCCTTCAACCAAGTTTTTATTTTTCAAAGTTTTTAAACCTTTTTCTCCAATGTGACCAAGCCTATGATGCCAGAGCATAGTTTTTTCTGCTGGAAGTTTAATTTCCATAGATTTTGCACTATCAGGAACTTTTTCCTCCTCTCCACAAGCAACCTTTTGTGACTTTGCAGAGACACTATTACATTGAACAACAAGTGCGTCCAGTTTATACAAAGTACCAATTCGAGCACCCTTCACTAGCACCAATGAGCCTCTAGTTATTTTGCAACCATTACCAAAGAATGTGACTTGCAATCCAACATCATTCAGCTTACTAACAAAAAGTAAGTTTCAAGCCAAATTTGGTATATGCATTACATCATTGATTCCCTTCTCTCTTCCATCAGGGAACTGAATTCTGACTCTTCCTCGGCCAACAATTTCTAGAGATGAATCACTTGCTAAATATAGCTCTCCACCATCATATTTTTCATACTTTGTGAACCAATCTCTATGAGATGTCATGTGGAAAGATGCTCCAGAATCAATCAGCCAGACATCATCTGATGCCTGAGTTGCCAAGGCTGCAATGAAGGCATCTGCATCGTGAATCATTATCAAAATTCTTATTCTTCTCCTTCTTTTTCTCCTCTTTGCAATCCTTTCGGACATGACAGGATGCCCACAATTCCAGCACTTCACCTTGGACTTCTTGCCAGGAGACTTTGATCTTCCTTCTGATTTTGATTTGGACTTCTTGTCATTATTCTTGCCTTTGTCTTTCGATTTGCCTTGAACAGCAAGAGCCTCCTTCACCATCTCAAAATATTTCCTTCTCATCTCTTCTGATAAAAAAGAAGCAACAATTTCTTCCATCTTAAAATTGGATGTCATACTCCCAATAGCCATCAGCAAATGATCCCAAGAATCTAGCAAAGAACATAACAATAGCATACAATGATCTTCTTCATCAATCTTCACACCCGCATATGCTAACTGAGCAATCAACATGTTTAAAGAATTCAAATGATTAGGAACAAACGCTCCTTCCTACATTTTCAAATAGTACAACTTCTTCCTTAAGAACAACTTATTCACCAAGGACTTGCCCTGATAAATGTCTCCCAATCTTTTCCATAAAGAAGATGTAGTCTTCTCTTCATGAATATTTAGAAGAACAAAGTCTACCAGACAGTCTTATAAACCCTTTTTCTTTTCTGTCTATGAGGTCTCAATCTTCTTGCTTCATGCCAGAAGGTTTCATTCCAGACACAACAATCCAAAGATCATGATCAACCAACAGATCTTCCATTTTGAGTTTCCACAACTCAAAATTGCTGCTATTGAATTTCTCAATTTCAATCTTTCCTAATGTACTTCCCATTGCCATCACAATTTGTAATTTAAATTACCAGACTTCTACAAGACTCCCACTAAATAGAATTGACACAAAAAACCCAACCTACCCACAAGGATAACACAATTGGCCAGGCTCTGATACCACTTGTAAGGAAAGATAAAGGTGTGGAACAAACTCTCCTATTGTCAAACCTTGAAGAAGAATGAAAATATTTCTTTAAATTTTGTAATTAAAGTTCATTATGATGCACATGAAAGGAATAACAGAATAGAGAAATAAACACATACACAATTGAACAACAGATTTACATGGGAAAACCCTTATGGGATTAAAACCCACCACACCAAAGAAAAATCTCTTGTATTACAGTAATCGAATTACATACAAGTTACAAACTCTCCTTTCAAATAATTAATCTCACAACAACAACATTTCCCTGATCAACCTCGTACAAAACAAATTTTGATCACTTCGTTATGTCTCACTGTTACAATGCATATACATCATACAATAAAGAACACACACTGATCATTCGACCATCAAACCAATCGAACCAATAATAGTTACAATATGTTGCAATGTATAGCAACAACCAAGATCGATTCATTCTTTGTACAAATGGTTCAGTTCAGTTTCCTCTGTTGAGCAACTGTCGAACTTCCCAGTCATCGAACGACCATCTCCAAGTCACCACCATCCTCCACTGATCGACATACAACTCAGCAGCCAACCAAGTCCACACTCATTCACCACACTACCACTCGACTGCTAGTAGGCTCCTGTGGTATGGTGATAACCACACTATCGCTCGATAGCTGGAAGACTCTCGTGGGATGGCAGTAATCGAACTATCGCTAGACAGGTGAGAAACTCCTGCGGTATGGTGGTATACACCGCACTATCACATCTCAGCTTGAAGACTCTCGCAGTATGGAAATATACTGCACTACCGCACCTCTCTCACAGTCACCAAGCGGTACAACGGTATAAGCATGAAAGTAACACTTATGCAATGTTGATTGGTGAAAATACCAGTACCAGTGAGTTTGAGACACATTTTCTCAACACTTAGTTCATTAGGAAAAAGAGATCCCCTAGGGAAAGATTGACTTTCAACCCTTAAGTTCAACCTTGGTGGAGATCTTGTTGTTTTCCTTATGACCTAGGACAGGGTAAATTAGTCGGAGAAGCACTATTGGGAGAAAAAACAAAAATAGTAAACAAACTCAATTATGTAAAGTAACACTTGAAACATCAAATTTAAACCTTAATCTAACAGACTACAATTTTTTGACAGATCTAGGAAAGTTATGATTTTATGCACCTATGCCAAAAAGCTCCTGGTAAGTTTCCTACTGAGACTCATTTGCCCTAGGGTGAATGGGTCTTGTCAAGGATTTCTAAAAATTCAAAATTCTGATGTGTAGCTCTTGATCTACTCTTCCAGCTTGTACCTTTCAACCTCACTTTCAGATCTATACTTGCATCAAAAACTAAAAAAAATGGTTTGTTTGTATGGGGGTTTTCCTCAGTCAAACCCCAAGTTTGGTAATTAAACCTTGATGAAAAATATAGATCCGAAATCTAAAAATGTGTGTGAGCCCTAATCTTAAGTGTGTCTAATATTGTTGAGAGCTAAAATGCAAGAAATCCTATTCAAGTGTGTTAGAATAAGATCCCTAAATGAACTTGAATGATGAACACAAGACCTAGTTAGGGAGAAGTCAAATCCCTTAATAGATCAAAAATCTTATTATACCTTGCTTTAGGTGGCTATTAGAATGAATATAGAAGATGTGATCACTAGGAAACAAGTCATTAGATCAAGGGAAATGGCTAGTTGTATATCCCAAAACCTAGAATCCATCATGATCCACCATAGGCATCAACCTTCAATCATGAACAATGCTTGATCAATCTTCACAAAATGAGCTTGAAGACCTATAAAAACAATTGAAATGCTGCTCCAAGTTCAAATTTTCTTGCTTGAATGTTCTCCTTGACCTTGAACACAAATCTTGTGAATAACTTCTTAATTTGTTTCTCAACCTAGTGCAAAATGGTGAAAATACTAGGCTTTATAGGCTTCATTTCTAATTTTCTATTTATTAAATCTCAAAATCCGACACTTAAAACTTGAACTTAGGACTTTAAGATGCCACCAAAAACATGTTTAAAATTTGAATTTGTGATCTTAAAGGGGACCCATTCACCCAAGGGTGAATGGGTCCTAACCTAAATTGCCAGGATTTTTGAGTTTCGAGGTGTTAAATTAATTAAATGCATTTGATAATGTTGGAAAATGTTTAAAATAGGCCTTGGGATACAAAAGGAATTTAGGGGCCTATTTAGGAAGGGTAAAATGCATAAAATTGAGGTCACTAAAATAGGTCCAAATTAAGTGTGAAATTGTACTATCACATAGAAAGGAGTACAATTTTCTACACTACATTTAGCCTCCACTTTAGTGGCCATATGACACTATGTGCATATACAAGCTAAAGGACTTAGATCATACTATAAAAAGGATACTCATATGGATTTTTCGCAAACAAGGAGAATGAAGCCCCCACTATAGCCATCTGCAAAACCACAATGTTATGAATTGCATCCTGCAAAATTGATTTGTTAGTCGCCAAAATCAAACTTCTACAGAGGATCGAATTTGAGGGTAGATGTATGCCCCCCTCATTTTGCTTGCTTTATGGAGGAGGAATCAGGGTAGCAATCTAACAACATCGAAGTGCTTTTTTTGATGATGTGAATGATTAATATAGGGTATGGAGTCTACAACACCACATATTGATAGGAATTGAATAAGATTGGGGACAAAACCATGAATCCAATGCAACAAATGGCATTGAAAATGGATTTCTCTAGCCCCCAATATGTTTTTTTGAATAAAATGTACTTAGAATAAAATATGTTTTCTTTAATAGAGTTGAGTATGTATGATTGAAAATGATATTTCTATCATTTTGACATTTACCTTTTGAGAATTTACCTTGTTGCAGAGTGAGTGAAAATGTCAAGCCAATGCTCATACGAGCCTCCTAAGTTGACCGTTTTGAGAGATGAAGTGGCATCTGGTGTGCTCCAGGATACAGTTAGTCTATTTTTCTCTACTTTATCTTAACATTTTTACTTTTATATAATTTTTTCGCATTTCTAGGAGGCTTTAGAACCCCATCCAAAAATGCCACAAAGCATCTTATTTTTTTGCAAAGCATCCCAAAATGGCTAAAGTGTCCAAGACCCCAATCCAAAATTGGCCCAAGTGTCCTAGAGAAACTTTAGGTTATTTTTTATTGATTAATGATTATTTTTATGCCTATTGTTGATGAATTATTTCTTCTTTTCCAGGTTCCACCATGTGCATGCCAGCGGTTGGGGCTAGACTGTTTTCATTTCTCCTGGAGAAAGTTACATGATTGACCACGAAGGAGATATATACTTTGTGTGAGACAGGATTATTTTGGATATATACTATGCCACCGATGAGATACCAAGATTCCATTTTAATGGAATTAGTGGAGATATGGGACATAAATACCTCCACATTCCATCCACTTTCCAAAGAGATGACGATGGCACTTGAGGATATTCACTGTTATTCGGACTATCCATTCAGTGTGAGATATTCCACATTGAGGTGGATTGCTCACACACACAGATGCGTCGAGATATAAAGTACTGTACTAGTCGGCCCATTACGTTGGCCAAGATCAGGCCACACGTGGGCTGAAATGGATCCTGCATGCACACTCACCATTGATGTGATAGATCATGGTTGTTACTATGGCATTGGCTCTTGTTCCTGATGGGAGAGGTGCACACCTAGATGGTGGCCTTGTTCACACTATCTACAAGATGGAGCGTCATCAGACCATTTATGCATGGGATCATAGTATGTTAGCTCATCTTTACTATGATCTTGAGTAGTTCATGTATAGAGAGTTGAATAGTATAGTACATTGTACACTCTTGCATGCCTTCAAGAATATTGCATGTACTAGGCCTACACATTATCCCATAGTAGCAACCTTGGGGTATCCATGAACTTTCAGTTATACTCTAAGATAGGCTTGAGGGGTTGGATACTTACTATATTGGCGAACTCAATTCAATTATCTAGAGGATGAGGAGGTAGTATGAAAACCCTACCTCACTATACCCCAGTGGCTAGATCTCACACGGCAGCTTGTTAGGATGCAACAGGACAGGCTCTTATTGGGTCGACATGACTATATAATTATGTCATTTTACTATGATTGAATGATGCAATAGTTTGGGCAGATCCAAGTACCACTAAGGCCTTGACCCACCTACCTAAGATCAACACACAGTGGCTCCAGACCTAGAGACATTTGGCATCCAATGGTGAATGACGTGGACTTCAATGACTTGGATGACAAGGACCATGATGTGCCCCCGCCATCGGACCTAGATGATGTAGCACCACTATAGCCTATGAGCATTAGTGGGAAAGAGCTCAACTAACGCACATCTTCTCTTATGATCATCCCATAGGCTTTGTTGGACCTTTTCTGGGTTAGTGAGATGAGAAATAGAAGGTAGTTGATGGAGACACAGAGGAGGAGGATAGAGCAGATGACCTAGGGGTAAGGATGAGGAGGATCCCAAGCCAATGAGTAATGCTTCTGATGAGTTGGATGAAGCCACGAATTCCCTCGAGGAGAGATATGTACCTCATTCATGAGTCACCTAGGCATAGTCAGTAGTTGCTAGAGGCATCAACATTCATGAGCATGGAGAGGCCAGTGGCACTACACCTTCCACACTTCCAAAACATGAGGGTCCCATCACCCCACATCGAGACCCCAAGTGGCAGGCTAGAGATCCAGGTGATGATATGCTATTATGTCTTTGTTATGTTTTTATATTCTTTATTTTTTTCTTCGTGTAGTGTCTACGCAAGAGTGGCTAGGCATCTTCCATCAATTCACTGCAAATATGGCCCCTCCCTTACCCCCAAATATAGACATACAGGTAGAGCATATGCCACCACCTAGCACAGGGTGACATGCTGACCTTTTTGAGCCTCTAGCAAGACGGAGGACTACGTACAAGGTGGCCACGAGGCGTGATGACCTATCCACTGTTGGGGAGGAGCGATCGAGAGGCGAGCTTACACAGTTGCAAACTACATATGAGGAGATTTGAGCTTACCAAGTTCCGGTCGATAGAAAGGCATAGGCCTTCATGTGATCGAAACTCATCAGGTTGTAGGGGGAGATCACTAGATTTCAGGTTGAGATAGATAGCATCGATCAAGAGTGTGTGGTGGCTATGGTATGGGAGGGGATTGCATTAGGTGAAGCACGGGGCCTACAAGAGTAGATGAGCTATAATAGCATATCACGGTCCACCTTCTCACGAAGGGCACTACCTTTAGGCCCTGAGGAGTCTAGGAGTCATAGGCCTTACTGGCATATTGCATTTGAGATGGATGTATATAAATATTTCATGATATATATATGAGTATTTTATGTTTGTTTGGATTTAGATGGAAATGTGATCTATTAAATAATCTTTTTCAATAGTATTTAATAAACATCTACATGATCTAAGTTTATATTAGATACTTCATTTTGATTAAGTGCTATGTGTTAAACTAAAATTCACTTAAGATCTAATTAAGAAATTAAATACATGTAATGATCTAATTTAACACAACACACATGATATTTAAACAGTATGCAATAATAAAGTAATAATTCAACATAGTGAACAATAACTCTACATAATTTAAGACAAACAAGGAATTTATGTCAAGAATGAAGGAATGTGAGATAAAATAGAAAACTATCTACTAAATATAACAACATGCTTTAATACACATACTATTCAAAGATAATGCTAAATGTAATATATGTGAAAATGTGCAACGTTGATAGGTTCTTTGAGAGGTGTTCCATCTATTTCCATTAATGTATATGCACCAAACCCATAGCTTTCATTGATTATATAGGGTCCTAACCAATTTGGACTAATTTTTTCTTTTTCACTTGGGGTGGCATTAGCATTACGTTGATTCTCATATAACACCAAATCACCTTTGTTGAATGAGTGGGGAATGACATTATTATTGTAACTACATTGCATTCTTTTGGAATGGGCTTGAAGATGCTCAATAGCATCAATGTGTTCATCAAGAATTTCCAATTGTTGTAATTGTTTTTCTTTATATGTAGTTCCATCAATAAGCCCTCTAAGAGAAATCCTTAGTGAAGGGGTTTCTAACTCTAAAGGAATTATTGCATCGACACCATAAACAAGGTTCTAAGGTGTGGTTCCTATAGGTGTTCAAACACTGGTGCGATAAACCCACAATGCATAGGATAACTGAGTGTGCCAGTCCTTATTGTGTTTGCTTACTATTTTTCTCAGGATTTGTTCGAGAGTTTTATTAGTTTATTCGGCTTGACCATTAGATTGTGGGTAGTAAGGTGTTGAAAAATGGTGTTGAATGTGGAATGTTTCCAAGAACTTCTTCACAACATTGTTCTTAAATGGGGTTCCATTATCTGAAACCAATGTGGAAGGAAGGCCAAAGAGAGCAATAATGTGTTCCACTATGAAATGAAAATTTTCATTAGATGTTGTCGAGTGAAGAGGAATGGCTTCTACCAATTTTGTTAAATTATCTATTGTGGTAATTATGAACGTGTGTCCCGAAGTAGAGGAAGGATATATCTTCCCAATGAGATCCAAACCCCAAATTGAGAATGGCCAAATAGGAACTTGGGCATGAAGTTTGGAAGCAAGAGCATGGATCAAATTGTTATGTTCTTGGCATTTGTGACATTTCTTAACATACTCTAAACAATCTTGTTCCATATGTCTCCAATAATATCCCATGTAGATTAATTTTTTAACTAGTGATATTCCTCCAAAATTGTCCCCCACAAGCACCAACATGAGCTTCAAGGGCTATAGGGATTTCTAATTGTTTAAGACATCTAATAAAAATACCATCAAAGGATCATTTGCATAAAACATTTGCTAGGATGACATATCGAGTAGCAAGTTTTTGAATGCGAGCTCTAGTGTTCTTAGTGGTAGGTTCATGAAAGGTACCTTCTTTTAAGTAGTTGAATATTTGTGTGTACCATTCAAGAGAATCTTCAGTAGTTTTCACTAAGGCTTCTTTCACTTTTTCATCTATCGATGGGTTTAGAATTGTGTGGACGACAAATGTAAAATCCATAGAAGGATCATCAGGAGATACAAGGGAAGAAACACTTGCCATTGCATCCACATGTTGATTATCCTTTCAAGGAATATTATCAATGGTGTATGATTCAAAGCATTCCAACAATGTCATCGTGAGGTTTTTATATTGAACTAGTTTACTTTGTTTTTCTTGGTAGGACCCATTTATTTGCTTAATGACCAATTGATAATCATCAAATATGGAAATATGTTGGACACCTAAGGATAACGCTGCACATATTCCAACAATTAAGGCTTCATATTTGTAGTGTTATTTGTACATAGGAAGTTTAGACAGTAAGATAAGGGAATAGGCTTTCCTGAAGGAAAAATTATTATAACTCCTGCTCTAGAGCTAGTTCGACACTTAGAACCATCAAATTACAATTCCCATGTTTCCTTTTCGATAGTCAACACACTTTCATTAGGGAATGAGTCCATATTAGGTAATGTTAATGGAGAAGGAGCATCAGCTAAATGGTTGGTCAAGGCTTGTCCTTTAATTGCCTTTTGAGAGACAAATTTAAGATCAAACTCAGTTAACAACATAACCCATTTACCTAAACGTCCTGATAAGTTTGTTTTAGCAAAAAGATGTTTTAGAGGATCAAACTTTGTAACCACATGAATTGATGCATTTAGTAAGTAATGTCTCAATTTTCTAGCAGCAAAAACAAGGGCCAAACATTTTTTTTCTATCGTTGTGTATCAAGTTTCATAATCAATTAGAGTTCAACTAATGTAATAAATAGGATGTTCTTTACCATTATCATCTTGTTGAGTCAACAATGCTTCTAAAGCATGGGCTAATGTTGATATATAAAGGATAAATGGTTTTTCTTGCATGATGGGTTGTAAAACAGGAGGGGTAGCGAGGTATTCTTTCAAACTTCCAAAATCTTGTTTACAAACCTCATTCCCTTCAAATTATGACTCCTTAAGAAGTTGTGTAAAGGGTAATGTCTGATCTTTCAAAGATTCCACAAAATGGTGGATAGCTTGAATCCTTCCTTGTAAAGTATGTAACTAAGAAATGTTCTTCAGAGGTGGTATGTTAATGATAACATCAATTTTTTTTCCACCTCAATGTTTGTGTGGGATACTATAAAACCTAAGAGTTTTACACTATCCACACCAAAGACACATTTTTTTGGATTCAATCTCATGTTGTACTTGTGCATACATTCAAATATTTTTCGAAGGGAAGGATTTTAACATTGTCTTGACAAGTTAAGGATTTGGATAGGATATCATCAACATAATCTTTTAGGATATTTTGTATATAATCATGAAATATCAATGTCATAGCCCGTTGATACGTTGTGTCCATGTTCTTTAATACAAAAGGCATGAAAACCCAACAGAATGTTCCCCAAGGTGTAGTAAATGTTGTCTTGTATTGATCTTGAGGGTTGATAAAGATTTGATTATATCCTAAAAAACCATCCATAAATGACAATAAAGCATGGTATGCAATTGAATCCACTATCATGTCAATATTAGGAAGGGGAAAATAATCTTTTAAAGATGATTTATTAAGGTCAAGAAAGTTCGTACACATCCTAATACAATTATCAGGTTTTGCAACTACGACAATATTTGAGATCCATGGGGAATAATCAATAGGACAAATAAAGCCAGCTTCTAGGAGTTTTTCAATTTCATCCTTAACCAATAAAGTTATCTTAGGACTCATCTTATGTATCTTTTTTCTTACTAGTTTAGCATCTTGTGCAAGGAAAATGTTGTGTGTAACTATCTTAGCATCAATACCCAGCATATCCGAATAATTCCAAGAAAAAAGTTCTTGAAATTCATGTAACAGTATGGTCTTCTTGTTCATCCTCATCAAGGAACTTTCATATTTGAACCACTCTCTCTTCATTGTATGTGTCCATTAGTATGTTAATTTTATCTCCCATAGGTAGTGCACTTTGACTTGGAACTTCGGGAATATGTTCTTCTTTGTCTTTGCCAACATAACTTGTTTTCTTTTCTTCAGCTAGATATTATGTGCTAACTAGGACACAAGTGAATCCTTTTTTGTGAAGGGGGATTTGGTGATTTATCATAAACTCCTAAAATTTCCACCAAGGCTTCATCATGTTCAAAGTAATCTAATAATCCATCACTTGTTATATCAATTAATTCAGGATTCTTTAGAGTGAGAGTTGTCTTAGAAGAACCACACATAACAGTGTTGACATTAAGTAAGGTATTTTTGTTGCTTTCGTTATCTTAGAAGGGAAAAATCCAAGACCATTTTTTGTTTCTTGTAGGCTCTATAGGGACACAGATGCCTTGTTCTTTCACACCACATCCTTTTCCACTATAACCAAGTTGTTTCAAGAGCTCATAACCTCTTCCATAATTTTTTTCCATTTCTTTCGGATTTGGTGGTTGTTCGTAATCAACTTCATCAAAAAAAATTGTGTAACTTGTGTCCTCTTCTAAAGTGGTTGAAGTAGATTCTTTCAAAGATTCCTCAAAATGTTTTGTTGTCAGTATCATTGTTTCTTTTCCCTTTTCAGGTTCTTTTTTTATGATTTTGTATTCTCTCATGAACATAGGTGTAAAATCCAAGGAACCCCAATCATCTTACAATAACTTTGTGACTTCTTCAATATTCTTTTATTTTTCTTCCTCTCGCATGGGCTCTACTTTTGAAGTTGGTATCAAGGTTTTCAAAGGGATTTCCTTATCTTTCTAAGTGTGCAAAAAACTTTTTGGGTGAGGGTCAACCTTGATTGTATAGATGTTGTTGTAGACATCATTAAACGATGAAGAGTGAAAGGTACCCCATTCATCTCATGGATCCATGGTCTACCCAAAAGAAGATTGTATATCTTGAGGCATCACATGGATAGGAGTTTGTAATGTGACCTTTCCCACTCTAATAGGTAATGTTATCACACCCAAAGGTTGTTTTCCTATATTTTTAAATCCACGAATAGCTAAAGGATCAGGTTCAATCATAGATTTTTCCACTCCAATCTTATCTAAGAGGTTCACACTACACACATTAAGATCTGAACCATTGTCAATGAGAGTCCTTTTTATCCACATTTGTTAATGACAACCATTACCATAAAGGCTTCATTTTGTTTTTGTACTTCCATTGGAGGTAACTCATCTTGGTGAAAGATAATGTCAATGTTAACCAAATTCATATGGTCTTGAGTTAGGGCTGCTACATCATTTGGTTGTGCACTAGGAGGGATAACTACTTGTTGCAAATAATTTTGAAGCATACTATGGTAATTAGGTGAAGCTTGAATAAGGTCCCATACAGAAATCTTAGTAGGAGTGTTTTTAAGTTGTTCCACAAGATCATACTCCTTTCCATTGTGTAAAGGAAATCAAGGAGCACTAGGAAAAATTGGTTGAGGTAATGGTAATGAAGTAGGTATTGTTTGTGGTTTCCTATTGTTCCTTGTGTTATATGTATGAGCAATGGTGTTGTAACTTGGTTGCTACGAAACATTGTTACTAGTAAGTTGCCTTGCATAATTCAAAATGGTTCCTTGGGGTAATGATTTTTTTTAAGTGGTCCTATGATAAGCATGGGTTTGGTTTGAACTTGTGTTTGTTGATGTGAGGGTGGGTAAATGGTAAGCTGAGGTGTGATTGCATTAACTTTTCTTTTTTTTGGTTTTTCATAACAAGCCTTAGTGGATGATCCTTGTGAGATCAAGTCCTCAAGGGCTTCATCTAACATATCAAATTCATCACTGCTAAAGGGCTTGAGGGATATGTTAACTTGTAGAGAGAGATCTAACATTGTCAAATAACTATGCTTTCTCCAAGGTTGACCATTTAATGTGTAGTTTCTTGTTTGATGCTTTGAGATAGTTTATGGTTTCCAATGTTTGAAAATTGAAAACTAACTTATCTAATGCAATGCAATGATGAAATAAACAACCAAATATCTGCAATAATCTAATATTAAAACATAAAATGACTTTTTCAATTTTCCCCAAATTTGCACTAAAAGAACAACTTTTTTCAATATTCAAATCAAATTGTTGCAGATTTTCAAAACGCAGATGTAACAGTAGAAACAAAATTTAACAATAGACCTAAACGTGATCCTAGAAATCTGGAAGACCACCTATACAAGGAAAAAATTTTCCTAAGGTGAATGGGTCTCATAATAGGGGTTTTAAAAATTCAAATCTAAGTCTAAAGCCTACAACTAGGGTTTCCTGTTTCTAGTGGAAAACTATGGTTTCAGTGGTAGAATTTTCCAAATCTTCAAGTGCAATGAATGAAAAATTATGAATAATATGAAACTTTTTGAAATGCAATTTTGACTCAATTTTGGAGTATGAATGATTGAACATACACTAATATGCAAGTACTATGCAAAATCAATGTAATATGCATGCAATTTTTTGAATTTTTCAAATTTTAAAGGATGTAAAATGCAAACCTAAAACCCTAAATGAGATGAAAACTTAGTGCAACATTAACAACCCTAAATGAGATGCAAAGTAATGCAATGCAATGAAAACCAATGCAAATCCTAGATCTAGGGTTTAAATGGACTCCAAATTTTAGAATTTTTGATGGACAAGGCCGAGTTCACCAAAATGAAACATAGGAAAATGGAGGTGGATCAATAATGATAGAAAAAGGGGGTATGATGCACCTATTTCCCTTATTTAATTAGTAAAAAGAGATACACTATGGAAATATTTACTTTCAACCCTTAGGTGAGTCAACCTCAGTGGAGATCTTGTTTTTTTCCTTATGACCTAGGACGGGGTAAATCAGCCGAAGCAGCACTATTGGGGGGGAAATTAAAAATAGTAAAAAAACCCAATTATGCACAGTAACACTTGAAACATCAATTTTAAACCTCAATCTAACAAAACCTACAATTTTTTGATAGATCTAGGAAAGTTATGATTTTATGCACCTATGCCAAAAAGCTCATGCTAAGTGTCCTACTGAGACTTATTCTCCCTAGGGTGAATAGGTCTTGCCAGGGATTTTTGAAAATTAAAAATTTTGATATGTAGCTCTTGATCAGCTCTTCCATCTTGTACTTTCAATCCTCACTTTTAGATCTATACCTACATCAAAAACTAAAATTTCTGGTTTGTTTGTATGGGGGTTTGCCTCAGTCAAACCCTAAGCTTGGTAATTAAACCTTGACGAAAAAATATAGATCTAGAATATGAAAATGTGTGTGAGCCCTAATCTTAAGTGTTTCTAAGATTTTTAAAAGCTAAAATGCCAAGAAATCCTATTCAAGTGTGTTATAATAAGATCCCTAAATGAACTTGAATGATGAACACAAGACCTAGTTAGGGAGAAGTCAAATCCCCTAATAGATCAAAAATCTGATTATACCTTGCTTTAGGTGGCTAGTAGAATGAATATAGAAGATGGTATCACTAAGAAAAAATTCATTAGATCAAGGGAAATGGCTAGTTGCATGTACCAAAACCTTGAATACATCATGATCCACCATAGGCATCAACCTTCAATCATGAACAATGCTTGATCAATCTTCACAAAATGAGCTTGAAGACCTGTAAAAATAATTGAAATGTTGCTCCAAGACTTCAAATTTTCTTGCTTGAATGTTCTCCTTGACCTTGAATGTAAATCTTGTGAATAACTTCTTAATCTCTTTCTCAACCTAGTGTAAAATGGTGAAAAGACTAGGCTTTATAGGCTTCCTTTCTAATTTCTCGGTTATTAAATCCCAAAAGTTGACACTTAAAACTTGAATTTAGGACTTTAAGATGCCACCAAAAACATGTTTGAAATTTGAATTTGTGATCTTAAAGTGGACCCACTCGCCCAAGGGTGAATGGGTCTTGACCTAAATTACTAGGATTTTTTAATTTTGGGGTGTTAAATTAATTAAATGCATTTGCTCAATTCATTTGATAATGTTGGAAAATATTTAAAATATGCCTTGGGATACATAATAAAGGGGTTTAGGGGCATATTTAGGAAGGGTAAAATGCATAAAATTGAGGTCACTAAAATAAATCCAAATTAAGTGTGAAATTGTATTATCACATAGAAAGGAGTACAATTTTCTACACTACATATTATAAGTTGGGAAATAGTCCCAATCCCTTACATAGAAAAGGACCCATCAAGAAAGCAGAGAGATAAAGAAAAAAATATTCATATAGAATTGGTTGGTTTAACTTGATCCAAGCACCAAAATAAAAAATAATTAGGGACAACAAGAATAGCACACAAGTAGAAAGGAAATCAAATCTTATGACTATCAACCAAAAAATACCATTCCATATTCATGGTCTTCATAATATCTTCTCAATCAGTGGCACACAAAGTCCCCTACTCCTTTTTTCATATTTTTCTTTGAAGCTTCAATTTCTTCCTCATGATCTTTCATTTGTTGAATTTTGTTTGAAGGGTGAGGATGTCAAAGATAATTATCTTCATCATATCATTAGTTATTTTCATTTCATGAATATTTTCAAGACTTTCCTCTGACATGAAGATCCTTGAGAATAACAAAAAAATCAATTAGATTTGCATTGTCAAGAGGCTCTCTACCATCTTCCTTCATTCTTTCATTATTAGAATCTTCACTTTCCATATCTAATTCTTTATTCTCCTCTTCCTCATAAAAATCAAGAAAAGTTAAATCATTTGTTTCCCTAGAGTCACCTTCAGCCCTAGCTCTCTCTCACTTTTGGCTATGAGAAGCTAAGATAATTTCCCACACAGTAGTATGGAAAACCCTACCATCATTCCTTTTTCCTTGACCTCTACCCCTATTATAACCAACAACCACTTTAGAAATCCTAGTAGATCTACTACCTCCACTAACAATATTACCATAGACTTCCTTCAGGGTTTCAATCTCTTCAAGGTTTAAAGGCTCAAGGTTACTATCAAGGTCTAGACCAGCTTTAGCAGAATTAATTTTAAGATTTTTACTAGGATTCTTAAATGAAGAACTCAACCTATCGACACCTTTTTTGAGAGAGAAATATCTTTTCAAGGGAAGAAACACTAATATTTTTATCTCAAATACCTTTCTTAGTAGAAGAAAGGGAAAAAAGGTGAAGATCTCTCATCCCCATATCCTTAACATTAGGATTCAAATCCTTATCAATAAAGGTGAGCTTATATTTCCCCTTATCCCTAACAACATCCTGAGCATATTCTTGAGTTTCCATAGTAGGGATATCCTTGGCAATAAACACACATTTATTTTTGCCATTCCCACTTTGTTTCAAGGTTTTTGAAGGAACACTGGCATGGATAAAGTGGGGGTTAAGTAGATATTAAAATAATAGAGAGAATAAATTAAACCCTAGTGGAGGGGGGAGAGGCACCCTCCTTAATGCATTATTCAAGTGAAGACAACAAAAAGAAAGGAAAACCAACAATATTTTCATGCCTAAGATGGTCCAATAAGATAAAATAATGGCTATGAACTGTAGAAATCCTACCTTCAAGCATAAAATACTTAATAAAGTGAAAACTAACCAAGGCCCAAGGCAAAGGAAGTTTCATCCAATCATAACTATTCTAATGTTGAACAAAATATTGTATCTCTTCTAGAAATGAGTCTATGAATTTCCATTCTTTGTAATTTCTCAACTACATGACCTTCTTTCCCTTGAAACCAAGACCAATTTCTTTTCCAATCATCTCATCAATGACAATAAATATCACACCACCAACATCAACTTCTTTATTACATCAAGAATTAACAAATCGAGAGGTCAAAGTTTTATCATATCCCTTCATGGCTTACAAATATGGAGCAACCCCCTTGCTCAAAGATATTTCATATTTTTTCATTTTTCTTTAGGTTGATGAAGGAAATAGGCTCAATCCCCAACCTTTGGCCTCCCATATTTATTTTTTCTTTATAAATGCTAAAATTTGCAATGTAAACAATAAATAAAATAGAGGAAAGATTATTTATCGAGCTAGAATCCTCATCCCTTCTATTACTACTTTCATATTTTCATAATTGAAGTGTTACTTTGACCACCAATGAATAAATAATAATTGCTTCCCATAAGGAAAGAGAGTATTAGCATGAATAGGAGAGATAATGTGAGGTAAGTTATGAAAAATCGTCACATCAAAATATATGATATGCAAGCTAAAGACTCCTTGAAAGATGATCATGATCGAATAATTATTTTACCTATTGATTAGCTTCATCATCAGCAATAACACCTATATGTATAGGAAGATCTTTAATATCATGCCACTACACCCAATTTTCCTTCTCAATGCCTAAGTTGGCCAATTGATCAACAACCTTATTCTCTTCACAATATATATGATTGATGCTATATTTTTTTAATTTTAAAAAGAATCCCTTATATCTTCAATATAGTTCCTCAACTTTAAGGGGGGCTTTCAGTACAATTAACCAAATCAATGATAGCCTTCGAATCGACCTCTATATCAATATTTTCAATACAATAGTGAAGAACATGTTTGATTCCATACAAAGACTAACAACCTCAACTTCATTATTATTTTTAATACTAATACACTTAGAAAAAAATTTAACAAAATTTCATTTATCATCATGAATGATACCTCCTAAGACAACTTTACTCAAATTTCCCTTTGGGCAACCATCAAATTAAGCTTCAACCAACCTTGACATGAAAATTTCCATTTTGTATACTTTTTGACTATTTATTTTTGAGAATCTATATTATTTAGACTTTTTGATGCCCCATTTTTTATGTATTCTTATATCCTAGGTAATTAGAAGCTTTTGTGGTTTCCAAGGTAGGTTGAGTTGCATGATTCATAGAAAATGATGTTTATTATTCCCTGTATGATATGAAACCATGAACCACACAGATGGAAACTTAAATAAATATAAAATGACCAATGATTTATTTTATTCTTTGTGAATGGAATAGGTATAATGAGATTTGTTCATATCCTAGGGTAGTAGGGTCACATATTAAAAGAAGAAATGGCAGGAGAAGATAACAGCTAGTAATTTGGTCTATACATTCAAATGTATAAATATGTCTTATTTTTCATTCTACATACCTAAGTATCCATTAATAAACTATCCAAAGTCATATGTAAACTGGAAAAGACTTGTTACAAGTCTTGCAATAAATTTATAATTTTGTCATATTCCTTTGATGAAGTTTATATTCACAGCAGTAAATCTGCTAAAAAAAATATATAAAACAATAGATTTTCTAAGTTTTTCCACACATCAATGTAGACGAAAAATGGAGAATAACAGTACAATAAACTTTATACTTCCTAGCATTGTCCCTGCATCCTTATAATTTTCTTTGAGTTCAATACTCTATGATTTTATACTATCTCTCATCCTATCTCCATCATCGCCTATCCCAATATTTTCCATAGAAATCCCAAGGTAGCAGCACCTAAATCCATGGTAGAGGTAAAATTGTGCCAAGAATGGGTGATGCAGATTAAAAGAGGATAGTTGGCAGTAATGAAGGTAGTCCAAAATCATAGTTAGAATAAAAATTGAACTCTTTGATGCCACCATAGCCCTTTGTGCTTGGTGTATCAATGGGTTATTTTTCAAGTAAGTTAGCATATTAGATTAATAAGCAAAACCCAAAGAAACTATGAAATACATTGAAAGCTTAAGCAAATTAAAACAGTTATACCTATTACTCATTACTTCCATGATTCATTTCCATAGCACCTTCTAGCTTGCAGTGTATGATTGTTGCCCTCAGATTTGTGTGTGTGTTCAAACGATTGTGACCAAGCCCTTTGCAAGTTTTGAAGGATTTGATGACAAAATGCCTATGACAAATGACTATGCCTATGAGTAAATAATCAAAGTAAATAAGCTAAATGCAAAGTAAAATCTAAGCATAAATTTCTATAATAATGAAGTTGTCTCGAGAATGTGAACAAAATTGGCATTTTATAGAAAATGCAATTTTGGACGGACGGACGAGATTACAAGCTGACAAAGCCTAAAATCGGCGGTCAAGATTTCATGTGACAATCCCTAATCAGGGTTAGGGAAAAATCATTAAATGAGTGGTCAAGATGTCATTTGAGAAAATCGAATCGGCGGTCGAGAATAAATGTGATAATTAGTCAAAAAGATAAAGATTTTCTAAAATCAAGAAGATAAAGACTGCTTGATTTGCAAGATTCAAAAAATCGAGAGGATAAAGGTTGAACTGAAAAGCAAATTTGAAAAACCAAGAATTTGCTCAATTACTTGATTTTTGGAAGAAGATTACCATTTTGAATTAAATAAATTCAAAATATGGATTTTGTGTGACAGTAAATAATCAATTTTCAGATTATTTACCAAAATGAAGTGACAGTTAATAAAATGAAATCATTTTAAATAATTTCATTTATTTAAAATGAGAGAAATGTTAAATTAGGTAATTAAATAATTAAAGATAATCATTTAATTTAGAGGATTATGACTGATAATTAAATAAATTAATAAATTCATTTAATTATGAAAATTAGTGACATACCAAATAAATAAATAAAATTCATTTATTTAATAATCAGGAAGACATAAGGAATCAAATAAATTAAGAAATTTATTTAATTGTAAGAAGTTAATAGACCATTAGTGGCGTATCGAATAAATAAATAAAATTTATTTATTTAATAATCATGAAGAATAAACAGACATGAATTAATTAAATAATTATGAATTATTTAATTAATAATCAAATGTGGACCAAGGACATAATTAAATGTCATAATTATGCTAGGACGAAAGATGAAAAATAGAGCTTGCAGGCCTAGGTCATTTTTAAGTGTCTACATTTTGCCCTTCTTTGTCATAATGTAGCATGTCGCATTGTGACAAAGAAGATAAATCAAAAACATGCCCCAATGAAGGTACAGAGTATCGATGCCCCCTCGGGAAATTTTTTGAATTTTGGCCAGGTGACAAAAAAATTTGAAAGTGTCCTGATAAGTCAATTTAATGATCAGAAAGACAATGGTGCAGCTGGTTTCAAATTCTGGCATGTTTAGAGCAACCAAAAGGGTGGTCAAAGTTGGTCAAAAGGGCCTCCAGTAATAAAAGAGTTGAAAAATGTTATTTTGACTTTATAAATAGGTTGACAAAGGGATAAAAGTCAATTCATTTTCACTATTTACTTTAGCAATTTTGAGAGCGCCGAGTGAAGAGGACCGTAGCAGACATGGTGATTCCAGTGACCGAGCATCATGGAGAGATCGTGCGGACCCACAGGTGACCTAAGGGCTCAGAGCCAACAGTATGTACCCCTAACCCACTTTGTCATTTTATCATTTTGCATGTAAAATTAAGGGTTTTAGGGTCAACAACAACTGCGTTGCGACGCACATGTGTGTGTGCATAAGCTGCATTCACATGCATGTTCGACGCATTTGATGCGTTGCGACGCAATCACAAAATATTTTTAGGATAGGGCCACTGATTGTATCGCATTCGCAAGAAATTGTGACGCATTCGCCAAAACGAGCCACAATTGATAGGCCGAATGATGCATTCGCAATAGTGCGATGCATTTTAGGTCAAAAATGACACATATGATTTAAATGACGCATATGCCGAAAGTCACGATGCAAACACCCTGTTGTGACGCAAATGGCAGCCAGAACGATGCATTCGACATATCACGATGCAATTGAAGTACGGAATGACGCAAACGCTTCCTCGTGACACATTTGAAGTCGACACGACGCATTTGACTTTGACTTTGACCAAGGCTGATTTTGATGGGTTTCAAATTTTTAATGTTTTTGAGTGATACAAATGATAATGCTGATTGTCTATAAAGGGCTAACGCGTTGTTTGATCATGTATAGAGATAGCTAGTGCCCATCTATACATGGGAGAGCAGGCCATCGACCTTCTAGTTCTGAGATCAGCTAAGTTCACAAGAGTGATGATAGTTGATGTGGTTGGGTTTGTATTATGTTGCCTATATGCCTGTTATTCAGGCAAATAGGGGACTGTTGACTGCTTTGTGGGAGAGATCTTTGAGGGAGAGCAGCAGGGTGTATCGGTAAGCACAACCGAGTATGCCAGATCTTTGAGGGAGGGAGCCTGGGGTCCGCCTATTCATGTATTGTTTTCCATCCAGTAGATTGATGGGCTAGTGCCGCAGTAGTGGGGATGGAGGGGTGGAATTGCAAATCCAAGGACAACCAGTGACTATGACTTGATGGGCTCGACCTCTTTAGGGCATACTTCAAGTCACAGGTCCCATCATAGAGATTCCTCCAGTCACAGATCAGGGCACTCACATGGGTCATCGGGTTCAGGCCATAGATCAGTACCTGTTATGCCTCCAGTGACAAATCCTTCAGCCTCACAGAGTCACACCGTAGTGTCATCACAGATGCATTTTACCGTGGAGATGATGCCATCAGTGTCAGTTCCATTGGGTTCACAGAAAAAGGCTGCTATAGTTCCACCAATTACCTCAGTGCCAGGCACAAGTCCTCAGTCACCACACTCTTCGCCACGAGGGGATGAGGAGAGAATTTCATAGGGACATACTTACTATATTTGGCTTCATGTTTCAGACTTTATGTTATGACACATTATGTATTGACCTAGGCCTGCAAGCTCTATTTTACATCTTTCATCCTAGTATAATTATGACATTTAATTATGTCCTTGGTCCACATTCGACTATTAATTAAATAATTCATAATTATTTAATTAATTCATGTTTGTTTATTCTTCATGATTATTAAATAAATAAATTTTATTTATTTATTCGATACGTCACTAATGGTCTATTATCTTCTTATAATTAAATAAATTTCTTAATTTATTTGATTCCTTATGTCTTCATGATTATTAAATAAATGAATTTTATTTATTTATTTGGTATGTCACTAATTTTCATAATTAAATGAATTTATTAGTTTATTTAATTATCGGTCATAATCCTCTAAATTAAATGATTATCTTTAATTATTTAATTACCTAATTTAACATTTCTCTCATTTTAAATAAATGAAATTATTTAAAATGATTTCATTTTATTAACTGTCACTTCATTTTGGTAAATAATCTGAAAATCGATTATTTATTGTCACACAAAATTCATATTTTGAATTTATTTAATTCAAAATGGTAATCTTCTTCCAAAAATCAAGTAATTGAGCAAATTCTTGATTTTTCAAATCTTCTTTTCAGTTCAACCTTTATCCTCTTGATTTTTCGAATCTTACAAATCAAACAGTCTTTATCTTCTTGATTTTTGAAAATCTTTATCTTTTTGACTAATTATCACATTTATTCTTGACCGTCGATTCGATTTTCTCAAATGACATCTTGACCACTCATTTAATAATTTTCCCCTAACCTTAATTAGGGATTGTCACATGAAATCTCGTCCACTTTACTTCTTCCTTTTTTCCTACGAATATTCAACTGACATGCCAATATATGAAACTTTGGCAAAGATGTGGACATATCTTGACATCCCAAAAATTTCGCAACAACCCAAAAACTTAAAAATCCTTCACCACTACCCTATACACTGTGTTGGAGCCTAGGAACTAGGAACCAATGGTTTTTGGTTCCTAGGGAACCACCTACCATATTCCCTCATTTCATCAATCGCTTCCTTCACTTCAGAAAAATATTCAATTATTTTTCTTTTAGAGAACTTAAAATTAGAATCCCAATGTTATTGGCTCGGATGTATGTTATAGGCATCATGAGAATTTAAAACTTTGAGAAAACCACAAATTTTTTAACAAGATCGAAAAAAACACCATTTTGGTCTAGCGGGGACCAAGACTACTCAAAGATATGAATAAAACATGAAAGATGAAACATTTTCAAAATTATGAACTCCATCACTTACAAAAAGTAATGCTTTAGATTCTAACCATGCATAGGTAGCTCTAATAGGTTTCCATCAAGATCCATGATATGATATACATGAAATTCATATCTCTCAATGATTCCATAAGGCCCAAGCCATAATGGATCAAATTTTCCATGCTTTCCCTTATCTTATGACCTGACATTCCACAAAAGAAATAAATCACCAACCTAAAACTCTCTTGGTGATCAAACGATGATCTACTTATCTACAAGCTCGTGTACTATGCTACTCTTCATTTCTCATCCAACTTAGTCAACTCCATGATCAAGTTAAAGAAAACATCACAATGATCCTCTTTGATATCTTGCAACAACTAATACACTAGAAACTCTAGGCTAATAGGAATTCTAGCCTCAACTCCATATATTAACTCAAATGGATTGCATCCAATAGCATGCTTGAAAGTAACCCTGTTGGCCCAAAAATCATACTTGAGCTTTTTGTCCCACCTCTTCTTGTTTTGATCAAGTATTCTCTTTATGATCTTCATTAGGCTCTTATTACTTAACTTAGCTTGTCCATTTCTTTTTGGGTGGTATGGAGAAGAATGCACAAGGGAAGTGCACTAGCAAACTTTAGTTTTCTTGAGAATCTTTGACAAGCATCACATTTTCTAATCATTCTTGCCACATCCTTAAATAAATGTGGGCCACCAAAATCTATCCCTAAGGATCTTATGTGTTGTGGTTTTATCCTTGAAGTGTCCACTACATGCACCATTATGAAACTATGATTATTTTGTCATCCTCGTCACCATCCAAAAATTTAACTCCCTCATGCTTTCTCCACATCAACTCACCTCAAATTAACACATACTTTTGAAATTGAAGCTTGATGGTTCTTAGTTAATTCTCATCCATTGATGATGGGAAATTCATATTCACTAGGTATAAGGTGACATCCTTGTGCCAAGAATTTTCACTTAACCTGCTTGGTTGGGAAGCACCCTCTATATTTTCCCAGTCACTTATGTTTCTTCCATATTGGAATTTTCCATCAAATTTTCCAAGCCTTGACCTCTAACAAGTTTAATGACCTAAATTTCCATGTCATACTCTTTTTATTAATCCAATGGCATGTTTACTTGAGGCTTCCTACTGCATGAAAATATTGTTCATAGTTGGTTGTGGCACATATGCAAGAACCTTAGCACCCACGAGATAATATCTAAAAAAATTTACTACTTTAACCAAAGAATAAACATGCTCCTCCAATATAGAATACTTTAAATCAACTACTCTTAATTATTTACTAAATAAGGCTATAGTTTGCTCGTATCCCTCATTATTTTTTGCAACAACACAACAATTATGGTGTAAAATGATGCAAAATAAAAAATTTAGAGTGGCTTGGAATAATTTGGACTTACAAGCACTGGTGCCTCTAATATAGCTTGCAGCTTAATCTCCTTGAAAGCTTCAACTAGCTCACCACTCCATCAATTGATTGTCCCTTCTTGAGAATTTTTGATATGGCATGTCTTCTCAGGAAAATTACAAACAAACCTCCTAAAATTTTTGATCTTGTTGCAAGTATGAGTAGTTGGTGTTGTCATTGATGTCAACAAGCCTGTGTTGTCATTAATGTTTCTTGCAAGAGTGTGAGAAGTTGTTGCTTTGATTAGTTGCATTATTTTGTCATTAGTAAAGCTATTGGTGTCAACCTCTAGTGTTGCTTTGATAAGCTTGTGTCTATGATTGAGGAAGTACTGAAGATGATGAGGATGTGTAACCGATGTTTGGTTTCCAAGTTCTTTTGAGAAAATTTGATAAAAAGTAGCAGTGTGTTGCAGTGGTGTTTTGGGTTGCAGAGTTGTGTTCTGGTTTTGCTCCACATTTCTTCTAGGTTGAAGATCTGCCTGTGTGATTCAGATATTTCGCTTAGATTAGTTCAGAGGTGTTATATTCAAGAGTTGGTTTGTTGGATCGTTGTACAGAAGTGGTGTTCACTAGTGTGTGACTATGTATTGCAAAGGTGTCTAGGAGAAATTTTTTTGCTCCGCGTTTCTCTGTAGTTATGTTTCAGATCTTTTGGATCTAAACGAGTGTTGATTGTTTTGGTATCATTGTTCAACCAAGGTGGTTTGAGTTTTAATTCTTCAAAATTTAGATTCTCAAGTAACAATGTATAGCAGAGTTGTCTAAGTGTACTGCGTGTGTACATTCTTCAGGTGGAAGTTGTTGCAAAGGATTTTGTTGGATTTCAAAGTGTTTGAGGAATATTCTAGATCATGTTTAAGCATGGTGTGTGGTTCGCAAGCCATCCTTGGATTTTAGGAAATGTGTGCTTAAAATTTCAATGGTGTTTGCACGGGTAATGGTCATCCTAGTGTTTACACTACTTGTGATGAATGTTTTTTTGTCTATAGAAGCGTGTTGTAGAGTGGTGTTGTTGATTTGGGTCCTAGTTAAGAAATGATGTGGTCTGCTTTCACTTCTATCTTCCATGGAAGTGTTTTGGCATCAACCTACTTTGAATTTGCATTGTTGATGTGCATAGCCAACCTTGGAGAATGGTTTCAAGATTGAAGATGGTATAAGTATGAGTTGAGTTTTTGAAGGATAAAAGATAGATGTGAGAGATGCGAATGATGTGAATTGCAGAGTGTTTGAGTTCAAAATTGACAAGTGCAACGCAAGCTTTCATGTGTTAGTTTGTTGGATGTCATGAGCAGAAGGTGGCTACAAATCTCCAGTCATGCTATGAAGGTGTTAATGTCATTGTGGTGGATTCTTTGTTGCATTGAGATTCTTTTCTCTATGTAACATTCCTTCTCTATCTTCTTTTCTATTTTGGAAGTGAGCCTTTCTTCTTTTGGAAATGAGCCCTATTGTATTCAGTGTTGATACTACTTATATTGTGAACTAATGCTCACCATGGTTTTTCCCTTCTTGGGTTTTCCATGTAAATCTAATGTTCTCTTGTGTATGGTGTTAAGTTGCTTCAATTTCTGTTATTTTCTTTTCATGTTAATTCTTCATAATATATTTAAGGTTTTAATGAATGAATGTGGATCTGAATGTGTATGAGGGTTTTGAAGTTTTAAGGTACAACTGATTCACCCCCCCCCCTCTCAGTTGTCATGTGCATTCAACAATTGGTATCAGAGCAAGGTTCCTTGGAGAAAAGCTTAACCACTTAAGGTAGATCTGGGATGACATTCAAGGAGATCCCTATACATTTGATGGAATGGACTATGCATTTTGGAAAACAAGGATGGAAGGATTTCTGGATTATCTGGGATATGATGTCTAGAAATTAGTTCAAAATGGATATAATATGCCTGAAAGTGATCTGAGCACTAAAGTTGAACTCAAAGCCTATGAAAGCAATAGTAAAGCAAGGTATGCTCTATTGAGTATTCTTACAAAATTAGAATTAGTGAAAGTTATGAACCTGAAAACTAGTAAAGAAATTTGGGAAATTTTGGAAAGTATTTATGAAGGAGATGATATGGTCAAACAAGCTAAGATGCAAAATTTCAAGATCACATTTGAGAACTTGCAGATGTATGAAGATGAAAACATTACAAGCTACATGTAGAGGGTAGATGAAGTGGTCAGCTCCATCAGAGGTCTTAGTGGAAAAGTTAAAGAGTCAAAAGTGGTAAATAAAATCCTTAGAACCCTACCTAAAGCTTACAATCATAAATTCTATGCTATTGAAGAGTTTTCAAATCTAGATCACTATTCTAGAGATCAACTATATGGTTCTTTAATTGTATTTGAAATGAGAGAATTTGGTACAAATAACAATGAAAAAGTTAAGACTTCTTTTAAGGCTACAAAAACAGAGAAGACTGAAGAACCAGTTCTAGAATATCTTGATGATGTGGAAGCTAACTTTGTAAGAAGGATGAGAAGGGATATTGGTAACTACAAAGGTAAGTTGCATTTCAAATGTTTTATTTGTGGAAAGATAGGTCATTATGCTTCAAGATGTCTAAATAGAGTTGTGAATGACCAAAACAAAGAGAACAGAGGTAAGATGATTAAGAAAAGTTATTATGTTAGAGAAGATGCAAGTATTTATGATAATGAATCTGATTATGGAGATGAGGATGATGAATGCTTGTTCATGACTTTAAAAGATGAATTTGTTTCTACTAACTTTAAAAGATGTTTGAATGAATTCCCTTCAAAGAGAAAGGAAAGAATTGAAGGTACCTTGGTATTTGCTTTTCATGTTAGATAGGATAAGAACTATTGGATCATTGATGATGGATGCTCTAATAATATGACAAGAGACAAGAGTAAGTTTTTTAAACTTGAAAAGTATGATGGATGACTTGTTAGATTTGGTGATGATACAAGTGCTAAGATATGTGGAATAGGTTCAATCAATTTTGATGGAAAGCATAATACTGATGATGTTTACTATGTTAAGGGTTTAAGGAATAACCTCTTGAGTTTTGGACAAATGTGTAGCAAAGGATACAATATTATGTTTTAGGATGATGGATGTGAGATCAAATACAGGTCAAGAACTCTGACTATTGTTGGAAGAAGGAAAAATGGAAATTTTTATCAGCTCAAGGGTTCTGATGGTCATTGTTTTGATGAATCAGATTAATGAAATCTATCTATGGCATAGGAGGATGTTTCACATTAACTTTGATAATCTAGTAAGAATTAGTTCATTTCAAGCAATGAGAGATCTGCCAAAGATTACAAAGCCTATCAATGTTTTCTACAAGGATTTTCATATTGGAAAGAAAACAAGAAGTTTCAAAGGAAAATAACAATCTTCTACTAGATCGTTGGAGTTGGTTCATACAGATCTTTGTGGTCCCACAAGAATAAGAAGTTTCATGCTTTTTATTGATGATTATTCTAGAATGACATGGGTTACTTTTCTTAAAGAAAATTTGAATCCCTAGATAGGTTCAAAGCATTTAAAGTTATGGTTGAGAATGAAATGGATATGGAGATCAAGTGTTTAAGGTCTGATAGAGGTGGAGAGTTCACCTCCAATGAGTTCAACATGTTTTGTGAGAATCATGGCATAAAGAGGCACTTGTTTTCCCCTAGGACTCCTCACCAAAATAGAGTTGTTGAAAGGAAAAATAGGATTGTTCAAGAAGCTGCAAGGACTATGATGAAAGAAGCTAACCTATCAGAAGTCTACTCGAGAGAAGCTATTCATACTACTATTTATATACTTAACAAATTTCAAGTGAAAGGAAGCAACACAAAGACTCCCTATGAGTTGTGGTATGGAAGGATTCCTACTATCAAATACTTCAAGTTGTTTGGAAGTAAATGTTGTATTGGAAGAGATGAAGAAAATTTAGGAATGTTTGATACAAGTTTTGATGAAGGAATCTTTCTTGGATACTCTACTAAAAGCAAATCCTACTAGTGCTACAACAAAAGACTAAGAAAGATTGTTGAGAGTGCAACTGTCAAGGTTGATGAAGATTTTTAGAACTCGGTGTTGATAGATGGATAGGAATCAGATGAGCCTAATTGTAGAGAAAAATAAAAGGCTAAGGAAAAAGAAGTGCAGATTGCAGAGGAAGAAGCTTCAGAAAAGACACTTAGAACCCCTAAGAATGTGCATAGGAATCATTATAAGGAATAAATCATTGGAGACAAAAGAAAAAGTGTGTTAACAAGAAGGAAATCAAATAAAGAAGAGGTAAATTTGTGTTTACTTTCTGATGTTGAACCTAAACAGTGATTGAGGAATGAAAATATGAACATTGGATAAAGGCTATGGAAGAAGAACTACTATAGATTGAGAAGAATCAGATTTGGGAACTTGTCCCAAGACTTGCAAACAAGAACATAATTGGAACTAAGTGGATATTTAGAAACAAACTGAATGAGAATGGAGAAGTGGTAAGAAGCAAGGCAAGGCTTGTGTGTAAGGGCTACTCACAAGTTGAAGGAATAGATTTTGAGGAGACATTTGCTCTGATGGCAAGAATGGAAGTTATCAAAATGTTTTTTGGCTTTTTCAATGGATAAGGACTTTAAATTTATCAAATGGATGTGAAGCTTGTTTTCTTAAATGGAGAACTGGAAGAAGTATATACGAAACAACCGGAAGGATTTCAATTATTAGATAAAATTAATATGGTTTGTAGATTGAAGAAGGTAGTATATGGATTGAAACAAGCTCTCAGAGCTTGGTATGCAAGGTTGGATAAGTATTTGATACAGCAAGGATTCAATAAAGGTACCACAGATAGTAATCTTACTTTAAATTTGAAGAAGATTGAATCTTGATTGTAGTTGTGTATGTTGATGACATAATTTTTTGATGCAATCAAGCTATGTGTAAGAAGTTTGCAGAAGAAATGCAAAAAGAGTTTGAGATGTCTATATTTGGGGAGATGAATTTCTTCCTTTGGCTACAAATCAATCAAACAAAGGTATATTCATTTCACAATCAAAGTATGTCAAAGAAATGTTGAAGAAGTTTGGAGTGGAAGAATTTAAACCACTATGTACTCCTATCATTACTAGTTGCAAGCTGAGCAAGAATGATGAATCTCCTAAGGTTGATTAGAGCAAGTATAGATTAATGATTGGTGGACTGCTATATCTAATTGCTACTACACCGAATATCATGCATGCAATTTTTCTTGTGGCTAGATTTCAAGAAGATCCTAGAGAGTCACATGTTGCAATAGTGAAGAGGATATTCAGATACTTAAAGGGCACTCTGGATCATGGCTTATGGTATCCAAAGGATACTAACTTCACTTTGAGTGCTTACATAGATGTATATTGGGTTGGTTGTGTGGATGATAGGAAAATTACAAGTGGTGGTGCATTCTTTCTTGGATGTAGATCAGTATCATGGTTGAGTAAGAAACAAGACTCGGTTTCTTCATCTACTACAGAGGTTGAGTACATTGCATAAACATCTTGTTACACACAGGTTTTATGGATGAGGTAAACCTTGGAGGATATCAGAATAGTGTATGAAGAACCAATTTATATATTTTGTGGCAATACAATTGCAATCAATATCTCAAAGAATCTAGTAATACATTCAAGGACAAAACATATTTTAATTCGGTGTCACTTTTTGAGAGAGAAGGTTTTGGAGAATGAAGTGAAGCTTGAATATGTGCCTACAAAGGATCAGATTGTTGATATATTCACTAAGGCTCTTCCTAAGGATACCTTTGAGTATCTCCAAGAGAATTGGGGTTATTACCCCTCTTGCTTTGAACTAGATGCATAAGGAGATGCATTAGTCTAGTGGATCTCTCAAGATTTATTTTTTTCTAGACTAATGTTGATGGCTACCTCTCATGGGGAGTAGGTAGTGCATTGTTGGTTATTGTAGTTAAATTGTGGAGATATTTTGAGTTCAAATTGATCTTGATCCCTCATCTTCCTTGATTCGCTCTCATTCATTGATCTTAAGATCTAATCTCAAATGTTGATCATATTGTTGGAAATATATAAAACAAACAACATTCTTCATTATCATTCACCTAGATCATTTGTGAAACTTTGAATTCTTGAGCACATTCATAACATTGAGAATTTGAGCAATTATCATTCATCTAGGTCATCATTTCATGCTTTTGCAATCATGGGAGTTTCTTGATTGAGAAATCCAACACACCATCAACCATTAAAATGGAATGCAAGGTTTACACTTGATTTATTTTCATGTTTTGATTCTAATTTTCATTACTATATGTTGATTTCTAACCATTTTTGTATTCAATTTCATTTGTAAGAGGGATTTGATCATTTCTTAATTTGGGTATTGTAAATTCTAACCCTTATTTGATAATTCATGTTTCATTTCAATTTTACACTAACCCCACTTCACAGAGGCACCAAGGTAAACCTCCATAGTATCCTCTTTCTCTATCATCTCTTATTCATTTGGGGTGTTAGCTAGTTGCTTGGGTACAATAGAAAAAATAAAAGATAGAGCTTTTTCTCTATGCTCAAGAATTCTAAGAGCCTTGGATAAGGGAAAAGAATTTCTTACCTTGCTCAAAATTGTTCCAAGATCAATTAGGGTGTATGTTGGCAAAGGAACGATAAGTGTTATGATGATCTCACTTTCCTCTAGAATGTAAAACCCTAATTGAGTTAAAGAGAAACAGTTGGATTACCTTTTACCTAGTTTCTATTTTGAATAACTACAATCACATGGTTGGATGATATCTCCTTATCTTTTTTCTTTCTCTCACATCAACAACATTTTCCCTTTGGACAATGTTTTTGATTATAGGAAAAACAGGTTTTGATGGGGCCCTGAAACCCATTACAACCAGTTTTGAAGGGCTATGTAACCCTATCCAAGGCAGGAAAGCTGCAGATAAGATAAATCACATACAATTAGTAGCAAAACAATAGTAGCAGTTAACAAGAAGACATGACTACCCAAGTTGCATCAGATAAAAAGAGAGGGACAAGCTCCCTAACCAACCAAATTTTAACAAGGACCTGGAAACCTTAGTAAACATAGAACCCGCTTGCATGATCCAATCATCAGTGAACCATCTACTCAGGAAAGACATCACTAAGCCAAGAACAAAAGGAAACTTAATGGTAAATAGCACCATCAACCTCAACCCCATAATCAAAAACACCAGCAAATCCAAGAGCCCTACCTCAATAGGGGAGTTAGAGAGCACACCAAAACACTGAAGCACATCCGCCATCTTATAGCAACACCCCACTAGAGCCATTCCAACCTCCACCTCAATAGGAGAGAGCTCCCCTCTATAGGAGAAGAAGAAATGAGAGCCAAACCCTCCAAATCCTTTACACAACTACCCACACAAGCCCCACCTCGATAGGAACAAGCTAACCAGAAACTCCACTAAATCTACAACAACCATCTCCACCTCAATAAAAGAGGGGTCCACCTCAATGGGAGCAGTCTCCACCTCCATAGAACACCCCATCTGTAGATTTAGAGAGAAAACAAAGACTTCGGAAGGACAAACCAACATAACCTCTAATGGCATGATAGAGTGTAGAAACGGGACAAAAAAACACACTTCAACCAACCAGAAAAAACCCAAAACAACCTGAGCCTTCAGAATAAAAAGATAAAGTTGCTCAACCCAAGAATGATCCTCAAACCCCTGCATACCATATCCATACCTCCACACACCAAGGAGACCAAGAGCCATACAAAAAAACTTCAAAAGATCACCAACCTCCAAAAAATAAAGGCATAAGTAAATACAAGGTTGCTCTAGAAAGAAGTCAACAATCATGGAAACAACTTCCAAAAGAAGACCACTTAGGTACAAATTTAAAAAACACCTAGCCCACAACACACAAAAATTATGAAGGACAGAAAATCCTTCCCCAGAGAACAAAACCAAACAACAAAGGGGCCACAAAAGATCATGCCTCAACAACACAAAAACCAGGCCATTCATGACAATACAAAATAAAAACAAGCACCACAAAGTCACACCCCCTAAAGCCAAGACAAAAAATCCAAAAGAAAGAAAGGGGGAAAACCCCAAAGAAAACTGCATTGAAAAGCCACTAAAGGCCCAAGAGCATGTCGCTCCCCACACAACACCTATGGAAGGAATGGAAATACCAACCCAGATTAAAGAGCTCATCCAAGTAAGCAACCTCCCAAGCATTGGCCCAAATAGGGCACCAAAAAATTGGGTGAAGCTCAAAACCAACATCCTCAAACCAGGAGGATGCCAAAACTAGCCAGCAAGCTCCAAGTCTGGCAGATAAAGCAACCATGCCCGAGCAGCTCTAGGAAAACCCACTTGAACAAAAAGCTCTGCCCCAGAAGCAACAATGCCACCATCAAAAGAAAACAGGCTCCAAAACCTACTCGTAACTCCCAACCAGCACAAAAAACAAAGAGGAGATCCAGAAAATATCTTCAACAGCTATCTAGAAGATGCCAAAAGTCAGTGAGCAACGATCTCAATAGCATCATCAGTGTCCTCCTCACTCCCACCTTCCTCCCCATTCAAATTATCGTTCCTGCCTACAGACCCACTCCCTCTCTCCATCGTGTTGTAAGATGTTTTTTAGATGTGAATGAATTTGTTGACTCTTGACTTTGGACAATGTTACCACTTGTTTGTGCATACTAATTTTGGCTCTTAGGAATATATTTTTTATTTTCTTGTTGCTGCTCAAGGATTTATATTTTATCAATAGACTTCTTAGTTTAGAAAAAAAATTCTTCCACTCCACCAACCTTTTGTTATCAACATCAAATTGTGGATTCTTCACACTTGATTTGTTAGCTTGTTGCCCCTGTGCTAAGATAAAAAAATTCCTGAGTTGATGTTCACTTTGAAAATACAACATTAGTGAGGGCTTTGATGTCCTCATTTGATGGTCCTTTTCTCTTGTTTCTCTGTTGCACAAGTCTTCAAATTCTCAAAATCGTGAGAAGGAAGTATATATTGCTTCTTATCAGAACTATCTTCATATTGGAAAACTTGGTCACTCCAAACAAGATCGTCATGAAATCTTGTAATATTTTCTTGGCCATAAATTGATTCATCAAATTGGTCAATGTTTTCAGCATAATATTCTACACAACCATCCTCGTTTAGAAATTCAGAATCTCTTCTCAAAGAAAGTGCAACTATACAGTTCAAAGGATCATGAGGTAAGAAGCAAGATTAACACCATAAATCATCCTCTTGATAATTCACATGTTCCCTCTTCAATGGATCAAGGGTATCCTTTTTTTGTTGGAAACTCACATTCTTTGGGGCATCCCACCTATCATATTATTGTGGCCTCTTGGACTAATCAGTATTGTAAGGCCTATTGTGCAATTAATGTCATTCATTGAAATGTGTAGATGCACCACAAGTTGGAAACCCCTTATCATTATGTGCAACCTAATAGGACAAATCCTTCATGACTCCCATAATTTTATCCAACTTATCCTTAGTTGAGAGAGGCTTACTCATTGTTATTATATCTAGTTGTGACAACTTTACATCATCCCTCTTCAATTGTTTACTAGAATCCCTAAGTAAGATAGGAATCCAAAACAACAAAGATAAGTAGAAACCACTCTACTAAATCCAAGCTAAAATTCAAATCCAAACAAGAAAGAACAATCAAACAAGAGGAATGAAATAAAAGAAATAAAATAGCAAACTCCCCATGTTGAAGTTGAATCACCTTCCTTATCTCTCCTCAAATCAGATTTTGCAATTTTCTCTCAGATTTTGTTGTGTGCAAATACCTGCAAACAATAAGCATGAATGTTGGAGATATGTAGTTGTAAAACAAAACTGATGGAGATAGTCTTCTTTTATAGAAGGCCAATCGAACAGATAGACAAGATTGATCTTCTAGAAAGATTCCAAGATTGATGGTGGAGGATTTATGCACCACATAGTAGTGGGCTAGGGATGGCTACGAAGTGGATGGTCAAGATCGAAAGAAGACCAAAGACAATCAATGGTTGAGATTTGAAAATGAGAGAATGGAGGGATAATAAAGGAATTAAATAATAAAATTATTTAATTCATGAGAGGAGAATCTTTGACCAAGTGGGGGAATAAATTATTTATTTGTGGAAGAAGAGGAAGATGGGCATTTAATTAAAATGATTGTGCAACCAATTTAATTAAATAAAAGGAAATAGGAAAGGGATATTAAATAATTAGTCTAGATTAATTATTTAATAGTGAAGGAGTGACAAAAGATAGTTAAATAATTTCAATAATTATTTAAGTATAGTAGAATGAAGAAAACCAACTAATAGATAAATAATTATTAATAATTATTTAACTATAGGTGAATGACGTAGAATTAATAATTAAGTGAATAATAATTCAATTAATTAATGAGAGATAGAAAATGTTAGTGACGCAATTAAAAAGATAATTTATTTAATTGATCAAAGGAGGATAAAGATCAAGAAAATGGATCAATTAAATAATTAAAATTCTTTAATTATGCAAGGAAAAGGTCTAAGACAATGGAAAAATGATGCTCGTAGTCCAAGACATTTTCAGTGTCTACATTTTTCCCCTCTTTGACATAATGCAGTTTATAGCATTGTGTCAAAGAAATTCAGTCAAAGCATGCCCCGGTGAAAGCAGGGTGGATGTATGCCCCCTCGAGAAAATTTTGCAAATTTTCAAAAAAATTCAAAAAAACTTGAAAAATTGTTCTAATAAGTCAATTTGACAGCCAGGAGTTCAATGGTGGTGACAAAATTTATTTTTGAGGTCATTTAGGAGGTCAAATTTAGGCTCAAAGTGGTGAAAGAGAGTACATCCAGTACACATCCCTAGTGCAAACCCTAGGAAACCCTAATTGGAGTGCCTATAAATATGCCCTTGATTAAGAAATTTGCTCATTTATGCATTCCAAATTTAGAAATTCAAGAGCTTTGAGAGAGAGAAGTTGAGAAGATGTTGTTGATTCCACACTCCGCACACCAAGGCTATCGCATTTGTACCTTTCGCTGACCTGAGGGAGCAGAGGACCCGGTAAGTACTCCAAACCCACTTTGTCAATTTTTTGTTTTCCGTGCATTTAGGGCTAGGAATAATTTAGCAAGAAATTGTTTCAAACGTAGTTCAACGCAATTGCATGCACGAATGACACAAGTGACTACAGTTCACCGCAATCGCCTCATCGTGACGCAATTGCTAGGGCATAGGGTGGGTCGGTTGCAGTGCGACGCATCTAAAAATTGTGTGTTGTATTTGCTTCCTACATCGCACACGTGACCAGGAATGACGTAATCGACAGATAGCATCACAAGTACAAGGGGGAATGATGCATGTGAAAGGGGAATGACACAACTGATAAGGGATTGACCACAATTAATCCCGACGATGCATTAGCTGACGTGTGCGACACAATTGCAGTTATGCAATGCATGTGCAAGAATAGTGACATGAATGAATTCTATGACGCAATTAATAGGTTGAATGATGCAATTGACTAGTTAAAATTTCTCCCCAATTTAGGATAAAATGACTTGTCCAATTTAGGTCCAATAGGTTAAATGAAGATTTTGAACTAACAAATGAATTTTGCGGTGATCTTAGGTTGTTCTTTCCCTGTCTATATTTGAGAGTCACGACCAATGACATTTCACCTTCGGGATCAACTATCGGATGCCAAGAGGCACACACTGCTAGATCTAGGATTGTTCTATGTCACATATATGCCCATTGTCAAGGAAAACTGAGCTATGCTGATAGCACTTGCGAAGCGGTGGCACTTCGAGACCTGCACATTTCACCTGCCAACCCGGGAGGCTACTGTGACCTTGGAGGATGTATACAGGATGTTGTGGTTGTCGATATGCGGGGAGCGGGTGAGATATGATCTCGTTTAAGGGTTGCAGTCAATCTATGATCACTATGAGTATGAGGACATTTCAGAGCTTGGTGTGCAGGGTTATGAGATCATATGGGAGACCCTGACAGAGAGATATGATAGATTTAACTATGTTTTATGCATATTGATCATTGGCATCCTGATTCCAAACCGTAGGGGCCATGGCTTTCCAGTAGGTTGGGGAGAGGTATTAGTAGGGATAATGCAGGATGAAACAGTCTACACATGGGGACCATGTTTGTTAGGTATGGTTTACTTCCAACTACATGAAATTGCATATTGAGGTGGACAGAGCATGAGTTGTGGGGTGACATTACTGATGGTGTGGGCATGGGAGAACATCACTATGTTTCGACCAACAACGGGATGACAGTTAGGAGATGGGATGTCGTATGCATATTTGTATGGTGGTGCAATGACATAGACACATGTAGGGGATACCGTGTATTAGAGACATGGCATAGATGTGTTGGTAAGATTTTTTTGGAGACCTTATAGGGATTGCCAACAGTGGGTGGATGAGGATGAGCATTTTTCATGGTGTCAACAAGCTAGATACTTGATCGGTTGGAGAGCGCAATCATAGCACATTATCGAGATGTACCTGCCAAAGCGAGTTAGATGGAAATTCGGAGAGAGACAATGTGTACCTCTGGGGATAGTAGAGTTTACACGCTCCTCATAGGAGGTGCATCCATGGGGACAAGTGATACCAGTTACTACAGTTGAACAAGATATTGGCACACTACAACCAGTATAATGGGCATGGAGAGGGAGTGCAGCGGATCCTAGGATGACCGCAAAGTATGATGCATGGTGGTTGACCCACAAGAAAACTCCATACATTGATCTAGAGCAGCCAACACTTGTAGAGTGCAGAGGCAAGGGCCCATGAGGCTGGAGGGGAGATAGAGGATGAAGGGGTGGAGGACGAGGAGATGATGGACAAGATGGTAGGGGAGGCCGAGGAGGAGACCGAGGCACGAGGAGGAGAGACAGGAGATGGTGGATGGTGAGGCCTTTGTCACCAGTTCGCAAGGCAGGTGAGGAGGAGCATCCAAAGTAGAGGGTGGTCAAGGAGAGGATGGTAGAGGGAGAGCAATATGCAGAGGCACCAGCTTTGGAGGTAGGGCAGTAGGATGTTGAGATGGTAGACGTTGAGGTGGAAGAGGAGCATGTGAAGGAGAGACGGGAGGAGCTAGATATGGGAGAGGTCAAGAGATTCCTCTGAGAGAGTATTGTGATGGGATTGGATGTAGAGGAGGGGCTGGAGGAGGTATGAATCAAAGGTGATGATGGGTCAGTTGATCAGCGGATAGTCACTTTATAGGCTTGGGTACAAGCACTAGAGGCAGAGGTGGGGGCATTGAGATCAGAGCGAGATGGACTGAGGGCAGAGAGGGACACCCTATAGATATAGAAGGACCTAGCAGTGATTATCCAGCAATAGACAGATCAGCGGATACTAGATTTTGTGGCTACCTATAGTGGATCAGTCGTGGATGTGGCACGAGAGCTGGCGAGATCCAGCATTGGGTTATAGTATTACCAGGATTTACATGAGAGAGTAGTGCCACCTGAGAGGAGAGAATTGAGCTTAATCATGGTTCAGAGTTGATCTTAGGGAAGGTCTCATAGTAGATCACACAGTCAACACTCTCACAGCACGTGATAGAGTGGCAAGGTATCAGGCCTAACATGGTCCACCCCATATGACAAGCCAACGACATCATAGCACAATTCGTCAGGCTCACCACAATGAGAGGATAGGCAGCCATCAAGTTCAGGGGAGCAAGACAGCTTAGGCTAGAGCACATTTTGACATTATGTATTATGACACTTGTATTTTGATCATTGAGTCTGCAAGCTCCATTTTATTATGCATGATACATCTTGACATTGTACTATGACACATTTTGAGCGATATATGATATGATTTTTGGCGGTGATTTATGATATGCAATCTTATATGATTATGCTTTATGGTTATGATTATGCTATGGATTTTTATGTGTTTATGATGTTTATTTATGCATTCTATATGATCATGCGATGGTGTGATATGTTAATGCAGCATAAATGACCTAGCTTGTGATATGTGGATGCCATTAATGTTACGTAATATGATATTTGATGGATCATGCATGCAATGATTAGAAATGTCTAATGTGAATGTAAAATATGATGTATGATATGATTATGATTATGCAATGTGTTGACAACGATTTCACTCGCATCAAGCAGCTCGTATAGATTCTCCACAAACAAAACCATGAAAAGCCTACCTTTCTTGAAAGATATGAAACAAAGACAACCTAAGAAAATATTTTGCATTCACAGAACAAATATTGACTTCTGTTTAATCCCAAGTCTCTGTAAACCAAGTCATGATTGCACTAAACATAGCTCTCGGGTAATGATGTGACAATTTTGCTGTTAATTTTCCTTTAGGGCACATTTAGGATTTAAGCATGTATAGTTATTACAATATTTCTTTGAACATTTGAAATCAATTTTCCAACTTGATAAAAAGGTAAACTCAACATTCATGGAAACATCAAGTTTAACAGTAGATTTTAAAATATTTCCAACAATTTCCTTGCTATCACTTAAGTAGATTTAACATTAAGCATTCAGCAATCTCATGGAAAATAAAATATTTTCAACGAAACAATTTCCATTCATTTGTACATTCTTTTTTTTAAAACATTTTTTGAAATTATAGGCATCTAATCTAAAAAAAAACATAAAAAATTTCTAATCTAAAACAAAACATAAAAATTTATCCCGGTTATTCTCCATGGATGCCCCAAAGAATCAATTGAAACAGAGAAAACTGCTTTATACTTCACCAGATTGCTTCACAGCTACGTATAAAACGATGCAAGCTTCTAAAGAGAGGGTTTTGTTTATGAACACCGAATAGGTTCTATATGCACCCTTAAATGGTGCAGCATATAGTCTTGTTCAACAGAACTTACAAAACCAGCTATAAAAGATACTTAGATAGGTAGCTATCCATAAAACTCTGATATCAATTAATGTCTATGTGCATACAAAGTTTTACGCCAGAATGGTTCAGAAGACAGAAAAAAAGAACAAAACTCAAAAAAAAAAATTGCTCCTTCGATATCCACAAATTTTGAACTTAAAATAAAATTGAACATCCTCTGGCCCTTTATAGAACACAAGGCTCAGATAGGATAAGATATTTACAGGAGAGGGAATCTAAAGGACCAATCTCATCAAGGCACATGGAATATTGTGACCAATAGGAGAATAGCAATTGAAGTCAATGGAAGTCAACTCCAATTACTCATTGAAGCTCTTCGGGTTCTACTTTTTCATCTAGAATCTTCACCAGGAAAATAACTTGAATCATGATAGCATGTAGGATTAGTGTTTGTTTCCACCAATAGTGAAATACCAAGATCTTTGGTACTCTGGTGGACTCAAAGCTGTCATTATTATCACATCCCAGAGTGATAAAACTAGACTAAATTTTATTCCAACCATGGTTCAAATTTTCCTGACCATCCATACCCGAGCTTTGCATCACAATCGTTATCTCCTGTAAATCACAAAATTCCAATATTAAATCCCTTTTTAAACAAATATGCTATCATATCTCATGTAAATAAAACCAATATTCAAATATTAACCCAGAAATCCACAAAAATTCACTTTCAAAAAAAATATCGCAAATCCTTGCATGTATACCGGACTACTGGGATCATTAAAAAAATAAATAAACTTAGCATTTTACTTCACATTTCAACCCGGTACCCAGTACCCAGTTTCAACTTTACCCACTTACTTTCCCGGACCTCGGTTATACCGGAACTCCAATTTACCGGAGCCTCTCATTATGGCTTTACATTTCCTTTTTACCTTTTTTGTGTTTCCGGTACTCGACTTACAGTGCACGAAACACTCACTATACAAAGTTCTTTCCTTTAAAATAAATATTTCTTTTCCTCTTTTCACTTCCGGTGATCATCCAATTTGTTAGCTCCCGCCATAGAAGCCATATTTTCACTTGGGTCCCCAAGTCTTTTTAGTCTTGGGGCATGTTGTGAGACCACACAACACAATGCTTATAAAATTTTTGATGCAATGTATATGGAATGTCATAAATGGAAGTAGACTATGATTATAATGACACACCTAATATGTTATGATGCTATGAAATGATAATGCTATATGGATGCACTCTATGTTTTTATGTATTTTCTCATGCAAATATATGTGACTTATTATGATGTTGTCTATAATGATAATGCTTTCTATAATGTTTCCTAACATGAGCATGTATGCAGGGTATTTTTGTGTGTCACAGGATGTTGTCAAGATGCAAATAGAGGAAATGTTAGCGCAGAAGAGACGGATGTTAGCGTGGAGAATGGAAAAGAAAGTGTGAAGTTAGGAGGGAAATGACAAAGGACGAAAATTCATGCTTTTATGTTTATCATCATTGAGCATCAAAAATGTAGCAAATGGAGCACAAACACCATGGTATGACATGGACCAAGGTGTGCAAGGTTACCATTTGTAAGAAGACAAGTAGTTAAAAGACAAGGAATTCCCTGAATCATACTAAGGACCCAATTGCCCTAGTCTTTTTTCCAAGACATACCACAAATAGCAAGAAAAATACAAGAAATCATGATCCATCATCTCTCCTCTAAATCCTTGACAGGACATCCTCGAGGTGGCTAGTAACTTGATCAAAGACAAGCCAAAAGATAAGACAAACTCAGACTAAAAAAGTCCACAACCATTTAGATCATTTTCTAGAGAGATAATATTTACTGATAGGATTGACAGGGTTGACCGATTGATGTGATTGATTAGGTTGACCAAGTGACCAATTGATTATGCTTGGTTTCAGGAAAGATTGTCCTATTTAAGTCAAATAATCGAGTTGACCAATTGATTGAATGTCCAAGGTTGTTTGACCAAATTGGAGTGATCGATAAGACTAACCAACTGAAAATGATTAATTGATTAATTGACCAAAGTGACCAATGGGTAGGTTTGACCATTTGACAAGATTGGTAGACCATTGTTGACAAATTTTGGTAAGTGATCAATGAGATGACCATGCCTAGGTGTCAGGATTTTTATTGACTATAGTGATAATTGAGATATGGTGATTGGCTTCAAAATTAGAACCCACTACATTGTCATAAGAGTTTTTTGGTTTTATTGTAATCCCTTCCCTTAACATTTTCATTTCCTTTATTATGGTCGGGGATTGGATCCTTGTAGATTCCCAAGTCATTGTTACCAAATTTTCTAGGACAATGTTCAATTTCAACTTCTCCCTTATCAATTGGATCATGTATGAGGTTCTTGAGTTTCATGAAGTTATTGGTTTTATGCCCTTTAGTTCTATGGAACTCGCATTGGTAATTCTCATTGTACCAAGGAAGTTTGAATTGTGTCTCTTCATATTTTATTTTTTCTAATAATTTGATAAGGTTTGTTTGAAGCAATTTTTATAAGACCACTTCAACAGGCTCTCCCAAAGGAGTATATTTTCATCTTTTTGATTGAAGGTATTGTTTGGTCTTGGTAGTCCTCTTAAAGGATTTTGATTTTAATTAGTCGGTTGATTTCTTGGAGGATTATTTTGTTGATTATTTGAACACTGTGTTGAGTATTGTTAGGAGGAGGTTATATGTTTGCACAAATTTAGAATCCACTACCCCATCATTAGTAATGTTCTTATTTTTTTCCCATAGATGTGGTTTATCATTTGAGTTATAAGGTTGATCTTTGTTGTTGTATATCTTGATTACTTCTTTTTCAATAAGGGCCCTTTCAATAACTATACCTTTTACAATGATATCATCAAATATATTAGGACATAGCATAGTAAATTAGAAGCTTAAATCAGTGTTTAGGTTTCCCATGAATATGTCAACAAGTTGTTTTTCAGGAATGAGACATTTGCATTTACTTTCTTTATGACACCATCATTGCAACAAGAAAGCAAAGGAATCACCTTGGTTTTGTTTCACTTTGTACAAGTCAATCACAGTGATTTCTTGTTCTATTTTGTACGAGAAGTGATTGATGAATTTTTACAATAGTTCATTGAATGTTTTAATTCTAGGAGGTAAATGAGAAAACCATTCTATGGCTTTTCCACTAAGTCTCCTTAGAAAGATTCTCATCATGTAAGAGTCATTGTTAGCTACCTTTATGCATGCCACAAAAAAATTCCATATGTGTTCAATGGGATCTCCTCTTCCTTTATACTTGTCGAATTTGAGAATTTTGAAGTTTGTAAGGAAGGGAATCATGGCAATGCTTCACTAATAAGGATAGGGACAAATATCTTCCAACATATAGATTTTTTAGTCTTTCCAAGTTTTATGTCCACTATTTTTTGGTTGAGCCTTTGGATTTGTAATACAAACTCATTTCCTTGTAGAGAGTTAGGTGGGTTGTATTTTTGTTGTCCAAGAAAGGATGATGAGTTGTGATATGGATTTTGAATGTGCATCAGACCTTGAGGGACGTTATATGTGTTTGAAGAAATTTTTGGTCCTTGAGGAACATTGTGTTGGTATTGAGGAGGAGCGTTTGGATCTTGAGGATTGGGGTTTGAGTATTGAGGGTTAACATTTTGATATTGAGGGTTTATGTTTTGATGTTGAGGTACAAAATTTTTTTGTTGAGGAACAAGATTTTGTTGTTGAGAAACATAATTTTTTGATATTGAGGATTCATTTTTTGGTGTTCAGGAACAATATTTTGTAGTGTTGTTGAGGAACAATATTTTTTTGATATTATGGATTCATTTTTTGTTGTTGAGTATTTTGGGTGTATGAAGTATTATATTGATATTACATTGCATTAGGATCTCGATTTTGAAATTTTACCCTTGTTGATATTGAGCATTATATGAAGGTTTTGGTATGAAGTTTGTTGTTGAGCATGTTATTTTTGAGGATTGTTATGTTGTTGGCACATGAGTTGTTGTGGAGGGTTAGTTTGTGTGTGTTGATAGATTGGTGGTTGTTGTTGTGATTGAAGAGGTTGATGTGTTTGTTGTGGATGAAGAGGTTGATTTTTTTGTTGTGGGTGAAGAGTTTGATTGTTTAGATTAGGAACGGTATATATGGGTGAAGTCACATGTTTTTATTATAGTGGCATGTTAGCATGTAATGGTGGATTTGGTGGTCAAGGAGGAAGATTCAAAATGTTTTGCATGTTAGAGTTTTGAGCTTGTTGAGGTTCATTTTAGGACCAAGAGGATGCATATAAGCTTCTTGATACATTTGTTCTCCATGTACTAGTTGAAGCACAAGTGGAGTTATAAAAGGGTTGGTTGATTTTTGTGGAAAGCGTTGTGTTCCCAAGGTATTAGGGTTGGCTTGAATTTTTTGGGATACCACTGCTTTTTCCATTTGAGTGTTAGAGTCACTCAAGGACTCAAGCCTCTAGGATCACTTGCAAAACCAAAACAAACCTTCTACAAAGGAGAAAAGAAAGAGCATAAATTTGCAATAATGGATGCAATATTAGAAGATTGAATATTTGAATATGCAAATGTACATGAGATGCCTTGCTTATAAAGGCAAGTTGAGTGATATGATTAGAAAAGATCATGACAAGTGTCTTAATCCTATAATGTGAGAAACTAACAAGCTAACTACCTAGGAATAAAGTAATACAAGCTAGATAAGATAAGTTCTAGAAAATCCAACTAAGACTTCTAGAAAGAATCTTATAACCTAAGTAAACTTAACATGTGAATATGTCCCCTAATTCCCTAGTGAGTGAATTAGCTAGGTACAAGAAATTTATTTACACCAACATTGAGATAGTTGTCTATATAATAGATTTTCAAGTGGTCTTGCTTGAGGAGGATCATTTTTTTATGTAAAGCTTGTAATTTTTGGTTGTATAATAGGTTTAAAGACTTGTCTAACCATTGTATCTTCATCTCTACAAATAAGGGTTGGATACTTAATATTTTCAACGTTATAATCAATGGGTAGCTTAGCACAATATTGGGAAATCCTATAGAAGTTTTTGGATTAGAACTAAGCAATTTTTCCATGACCTTTAACATTTTGGGGTTTTGAGTCATTTCTAAAATCCCTTCTTTGGTAAGTTCTTCATCAGAATCCTCTTCTATATATCCATCTTGTCCTCTAGTGGGTTGATTTCCTTGTTGATAGAAATTGTTTTGATGTTCAAGATGTACATTTAGTTGTGAAGGATCAACATTTGGTTTTGGTGGAGGATTAACATTTTGTGATTGAATATTTACGTTTGATTGTTGAGGATTAGAGTACCCCCATGGCATTTCAGTTGAAGCTTCAACATTTTTGGTGTGAACATTTGTTGTATGGAGGTTTGTGGTGTTTGGAACATTAGAGCTGCTAGTATGTGCTGCCATTTTCTTCCTATGTTGTGATCTTGTTGTTGTCATAAAATTCCCACTAGACCTAAAGGATAAAAATATCTAGATGATAGATATGTGTAATGTCATTTATATTTTGATTTCAAAAAATTGGATTTCAAAGGGTGTGTTGATAAGTCTTTTGGACAAAAGGATAATGTTAAAATTGATTTTGGATTGGATGGTTAACCTTTAGAAAAAAGGATTAAAATTTTGACTTAGATTTTGATTTTTAAATGATGATGAGGTTTGATGGTCAATCCTTTAGACAAAAGGATGATGACAAGGTTGATTGGTTTGTGCTATATCTCAAGATGTTGATAAAAGATTTGGGTTGATGTCTTTATTTAGACTAGACTCATGAGTACAAGCAAAGAGAGATGATGGTGATTTATAAACCTACTAGGGAGATAGTTCCACTAAGTTAACAAGCTCATAAGATGTGTGTAATGAGATCAAAAGATACTAGCAAGTTGATAGGTTTTATGTTTGATAAGTTTATTTGATGTTTATCCAAAAGGATGTTGAGGATGGTCTCATAAGACTATTGTTGATTGAGGTTATTGATGTTTAAAGATGTTTGATGTTTCCTAAGAACACCAATGTTGAAAGGATAGTTGTGATGTATTAGCACACAAAGGATTGTTCAGGACTGTTATGACAAACATCTCCAATTCCGAGTTGATAGATTTAAGATAGTTTTTCAAATCAGAGAATTTGTAGGTCTGAGATGGAAAAATGTTACGAACAAACTGGTAGTTTAGGAAAACATGTCATATTTCCCCCAAGAAAAGGTGCCAGTGCAAGTGAAAGCAGCAAGATGTATAAAATAGATGCGGCAATCTTTGCAATAGCGATAATATGATAATAGGAAAACACAGTAGTTTAAACAGACGTGGGTCTGTGCAGAAAAAGTTCTAGAAAAATATAGTAAAATATGTGGTAGAATATGCAATAGCAATAATATGCAAAGAAAATATGAGATATTCTATGCAAACATGATAATATTCCAGAGCAGGTGTGACAATATATGCAATAGCAATAAAATGTGACAAATAAACATGATTTTTTGTTATTGTGTTTGTGTTTCTTGAAAGTTTTGGAAAAGTTTGATTTGTCAAAGTATGAGTTTATGTTTTGAAAGCAAGTGATATGAATAGAAAACATAAATAATCAAGACTGACTCCAAGGTAAAGCAGATATTTTGTAAGCTTTCTTCCATAAAGATCAATAGCAATAGATAAATAGAAATAAGCACAACCTAATTAGCAATAAAGGTTATTTAACTATAGTAGGCTTACCACACTTGCATGTTAATCCAAATCCAAGGAATGGGTAAGTAGGGTATGCCAAGGTCATGTACCACCTTGAAACCCCTCACCTTGAAAGGACTAACTCCTAACAAGACACCTTATCACCTCAACCAAGGATTGGACATGGTAAGTAAATTCTTATGACAATTATATCATAATGCACCACCATAGAGAGACATTCGATAGGTCTTAGGCTTCTAATACAATTGGTTCATAGTGGGTAGAACTCTATGAAAATCGCCAACTACATAAGCACAAGATCCAAGTCTCTAATCTTGTGTCTGAAATCACCCAGGCCCATTAAGGAATGCTTAGTAGTTACATACTCACATAGAACTATGACTTTTTCTCTCATCCAATTTTTATAGTGCGTCAAAAAACGTCGCTTGAGGTCAAACCCTAGGGTGATGAAATCCCTAGGTAGGCCTCCTAACAATAGGGAATACTTGTATGTTTCTATTTCTCATCGCCTAGGGATCACACATAGCACAAGGGGATAGGATACTGCCTTTGATTAAAAGGAAAATAAAAGCACAAGTTAGAGGTATTTCTCTTCACCCAAGATCACACGAAGCACAAGGGGAGAGGATGCGTACACTCCAACCTATAATACATGTCAAATAAATTGATTTTAAGGAACCAAATAGAAATGTGATTTAATCTACCAATCAATAAAGCATACAAGTTCAAATGATAAAAAACTTTGATAAAAACCTGCAAGAAAGATGTATTATTAGTTTTCAAATGAAATTGTCTTGGACCAATTGAAACCCTACAAAAACAAATTGATTAGTAGTTTGAAATTGATTTTTCTTCCCCCAAATGGATGCTACACAAATATATTAGATAAAAAGGAATACAAAAATAGACAACAAAAGGTTAGGTTTAGATGAAAATTTGAAATTAGGAAAGTTACCAAAAAACAAAGGCCAAAAACAAGAATCAAACGTGGCAATACCTACAAAGGAAAATTTATTTATCTCAATAGATGGGACAGATTCCACAGACGTGGCCATTTGTGACTGATAGAAGCAATAAGATTTACAAACATGGCTCTATTACTCTGCCAAACATGGAAAAACTTGTAGAGGTAAAAAAAATTATCAAAAAACCCCGCACAGTCAAAAATCAAACATGACTAAATTATCAAATGCAGCTAGATTGGAAAAGGTAGTTGTTTGTGGTTGACCAAGGTGGTCATTCGTGGTCATTCATGGGCCTCTAAAACACGATTGTGCCAAAAACTTGTAAATCATCCAAAAACACAAAATTTTGTTAGATCAAGGACATGGGTCCCACTGGGTGTGCCAAAATGTGAAGTGGGGTTAGTGGAAAATGGAAATGAAACATGAATTACCAAACAAGGGTTAGAATTCACAATACCCAAATCAAGAAATGATCAAATCCCACTTACAAATGAAATTGAATGCATACATGGTTAGAAATCAGCATATGACAATGATAATCAAAACATGAAAACAAACCAATTGCAAACCTTGCATTCCATTTTAATGGTTGATGGTATGTTGCATTGCTCAATCAAGAAGCTCCCATGATTGTAAAAGCATGAAATGATGACCTAGATGCATGATAATTGCTCAAATGCTCAACGATATGAATGTGCTCAAGAATTCAAAGTTTGTAGGTGTCTCACAAATGATCTAACTGAATGATAATGAAGGAATGATGTTTTTTTTATAGATTTCCAAAATTATGATCAATCATTGAGATTAGATCTGAAAATCAATGAATAGGAATGAATCAAGGAAGATGAGGGATCATGATAAATTTGAACTTAAAATATCTCGACAATTTAAGGGAATTGGTTTAGGATATTTTCAAATAAAGGGTGAAGATTAGATCAAGGAATGTAGGGTAGAGAAGGATTTAGATATTTTAGGATATTTTGAAAAAGAATATTCCATGGGAATATTCTTTTGAGAGGGAAATTAAAACAATTAAATAATTCAAGGTTATTTAATTATGGGGGATTAAGATATTCTTTATTAAAATGGAATATTCCAAATGAGTGGGATGAAAGTTAGATAATTAAATAATAAAGATTATTTAATCATTAGACATTAGAGGAAAATTAGATTTATGGCTAATTAAATAATTAAAATTATTCAATTAGGGGGGAATAAGAGGAAACTTAGTGAAATATGATGAATTAATTAAATAATTCAAAATTACTTAACTAATAGAGAAAATAGGTGAAAATGATAGAAAATGATGTTGAAAGTGGAATTAGTGATGTAAGTGATGAAAATGATCCATTATACAAGATCGAGGGTGAATATGATGACAATGTAATGTTAATGATGTGTGATACGAATTAGGCAATTTTGCATGTCTATAGTATGATGGTGTTAAAATGGGATATGATATGTTGAGAAATATAATATTATTATATGGATAGAGTAAATGTGATGTTTGATGGTGTTATAAACCTAAAATGATGGTCGAATGTGAATGTATATGATATTCTAATCTTATGCTAATGGATGCATGGAATGATGTAGTGAAGTTGTGAGATGACAAAAGGATGTTATATTATGAATGAAGATGATGGTATGATATACTATGAATTTAAATGTAGGATATTGATGTCTATGAGGGTTTAAACCTAGGTTTTAGATAAAATTATGTTGTATTATGGTTGATATCTATGATATTGGATGTGTGTGCTAACATAAATAACGATAGATGTTATGATATGCATGTAGATGAAGATATGATATGAATATAGGTGATGATCTAATCTAGGATAGATGTCTATGAAAGATGATATGTGATTGTAGATGTATGTGATGATGTGGTGAAGCCAATATGATGATATGATGTGTGTTACAAGGTGTGTGTCATTGGTCTCCTTGTGTTGTGCAGTGTAGCGCTTGGGTTTGTGACATGGCTTAATTGCCTCCCGTGGATTCATTAACTCTAGCAATTGTATCAGGAATTAACAAATTGATCTTACCATCTATCCAACAATTGGTATTAGAGCCTAGGTCATGGGTTAAAACCCCTTTCTTGTGTTGGGGGGATTGTTGTAAGGTGTGCACCCTTGGTCTCCTTGTGTTGTGCAGCACAACACTTGCATTCGTGACATGGCTTAACCACCTCTTGTGGATTAATTCTCTAGTAGTTGTATCAAGCATTAATAGGTCAATATTTTGGTGCAACAATAACTATTTGTTGAACAATGTGGATGTGAAAAGAAATTCTATACAAATTATGGTAAAAAATGTAATATAATGGGTATCTATGAAGATGTAAATGATAATGGATGTTTATGATGTGGATGGAGATGATAGTCTAACCTAGGATATGGATGTATGTGAATATGGAAACCTGAGACTTAGAAAAGATATTGGTATGATAGGAAGTTATGAAATGATTTCAAGTGATGGTCTTCTAGATGTAGGATGATGGATGTGTATGGGGATGATATATGCCTATGGGTGTTAGGATATAGATGAATATATTATGTGACAATGGATGTGATATGATGGATGATGTAGATATAAATATTGATGTGAACTTAGGAGAATCGATGTAAAAGATGGTATAGATGGATGCATATGAGGACACAAATGAAAAAGTATGTTAGGATATGAATGTATAGAGGGTATGATATGGATGTAAAAAATTATCCAATCTAGGATATAGATAGCTATGAGGATGATATATGGTTATGGTATGACAAAATTATGGATGTTGATCAAACCTAGGATATGAGTGTATGTTAGGGTGATGTAAACCCATGGATGTAGATGCAAGTGATGGTTATATGCAACTATGGATGTGGATGTAAGTGTGATTGTGTGTAAACTTGGGATATGGATACATATAAGGATATAAATGATAAATGAATTTTATGATGGTCTAACCTAGGATGTGTATGTGTATGAGAATGGTATGTGACTATGGATGTTTGGATATGGGTGAAGATTTTGTGGGACAATGAATGTGATAATCTTGACCTAGAAGATAAATGTCAAGGTAGGTTGTAGACATGATGATGATGTGGAAATGTTGGACACCTAAACCTTAGCAAGAGGATAATCCTTATGTAGATAAACAAAGACAAAATGTTTTTATATGTTTTTAGAATTGTTTTCCCAAGCTTACAAGTTAAAAATAAAATAGAAGATTAAAAATATAAGGCTCAAAAGGATAAAGTCCCAATTTGGCTTCAATTGCAAAGGTTCTAATCTAAAATGACAAGCATAGTAGACACACCAACAACCCTAAAATTATTCAAGTGGGAGTGACTCCTATTGTGGGCCCAAAACAAATCTAATAACATTTCCATGTGAATGGATAGCAAGGCTATGCAAGGTCGTGCACCACCTATACACCCCTTACCTTGGAAGGACAAGGCCTTGCCTAAGGTTAGATCTATCTCAACACACAATGGTACATTGTAAGTAACTTCAGGGTATGATACACTTCCCTTGTACCACACTAGAAGATGAAAAAAAGAGTTAGGCTTCTAAATACAATATCACTAGGGAAAATTCATGAATTGATGGCTTGTCTACATTCATATATAAGAGGGTCTCTCCTAGTCTCTTCACCACACCAATCTTGATAGATTGAGGATCTTGAGGCTCTTCCAAACACGACGATGACTCACTCTTTGAGGTACATACTTCACTCTCCCCCATTTATATACACTTCTAAAAAACATGGTTGGATTCATCCCTTGGGATGATGAAATCCCCAAGTAGGCCTCCTAAAAAATGAAAAAATAAGGTAACACTTATTTTTTTATCCTCGAGATCACCCTAGAGTATGAGAGGAGAGCATATGTAAGTGGACCTTGAGGATGAAATACACTAATTTATTTTAAGCCAAAATTAAAATGTGAGTTTATTTTAATCAATTACTAATGGTGAGTGTTGGTAAATGGATTTTTCAATTTTAAATGTTATATGACTCACCTAATGGAAAGTGGAAAATCATTCCAAGAGTTGGAGAGATTGTTATGGGATAGTGATCTTCCTCTACATTTGAAAGGGGAAACTCCCTCATATTATGGGGTTTTTTGATATTTTTATGTACTTTTAACTTGAAAGTGCATAAAGGAAAAGGGAAATACTACAGAAAATGAGTAACAAAAACCCTAGTGGTAGACATATAAATACCAACTAGAACTTCGCAAGATATGAAAAACTATGAGAGAGTTTTACTATGAAATATGTTTGGATGTGCAATGATGATGAAAGAAAGATGACAAACCTCAAAATACAAACAGATATTCCTCTCAACCCATTCATTCCAAGATACCAAGATATGAACATTTTTCATTACATCAATTGCATATATTATCAATGATTTGCATAGTCACATAGAGGGATTACTAATTCAACATACAAAAAATTAGTAATAATAACATAGAAACACATTTAGAACATACAAACCAAAATGTGTTCTTCATTATCTTTGTGAACTTATACAATTTCAAAAACCCTTAGGTCCAAAATGTCAAACCAAAATTCTCCATACAATTTATCCAAAATTTCTTCTCAAAATGTTCCCCTCCATAAAAGTCCCCCTTTACAATACCTATAGCTTTATTTATAGGCTTTCCCCAGTAACTAATTCATAACTATCTTGTAACTACTTGAGTAACCTTTACATTTTGAGAGAAATAAAATAAACTTTATTTAAGTTAGAAATCTCTCAACTTTTGTGAAAATAAGTCTCATTTCCTAACTTATAGTTATATTAAGTGCCCTAAGTCACTTTTACAAGAAGATAACTAGAAACTTATAATTTCAAGTTATGAGTTATGTTGAGGTACTTTCCATCTCTATTTGCTTCATCTTTGATATTTTCTAAACATTTTTTATCTTTTCCTCTTTATGGCATAGCCAAAACTAGCATAGGAATAAGATGTTCAAAATCAAATCCCCTTCAATCAAGGTTTTGTTAGCCTAGTAGTTCACATACTGGAGATTCAAACTAGGTAGTTGTTCAAATGAAATAAATTCCCTTAAAACTATTGATAACTTATGCTCCAATCTACTATTAAGTAATTTCATTCACTTTATTTTATATCCATCCATTAGTTTGACAAATTTATTTTAGAAGGAATTGTCATTCTTTGCCACACAACCATTAAAACAACAATTCTTGAAGCACTTGAAAATAGGATGCACTTGATGTTCAAGATTAGCTTTAAGATTCTTGTAAATGGTAATGTTCCTCCAATATCCAATCATATCTAACATATTGATCTTTTTCCTTGTAAGTATTTATGAAGTGTAATGCCACAAAATGGTACCTCAAATGATGTTACCATCTCTCTTGTATCTCTTAACATTATGTGCATGAATGTATTTGATTTAGGATGTCATTCAAAAATATATAGAGTAGACTCAACTATCAACATGTTATCTAGATAGTATCTCAATCCTAATTTAGGAACTATTACATAATTACCTATTATCTAGAAAGAACATATTGAACCATAATAGTAGGCTACATTTATAATCCACTTGTGGGTAAGTGCACAAAGTTGTGACAAAAAAATGGGGTCTTAAGATACCTTTTTTTTTAAATTAAAAAAATTATAATATTTGATGAGAAAATGAAGATAGTTATGCTCAAATTTTGAAGATGCTACAACAACAAGAGTTGTAGTACTCTGAATCTACTTTCTAAAATAATATTTTTTAAAATAGTGAAGATTAAGTGTTTGAGAAAGGGGGAGCACACAAAGTGGTCATGTTTTTATCAAAAAACATAACATAGCATCCGATGTGCTCCCCCTAAAATGTTAACCTTTTTAATAATTTCAAAATCACTTCAATGATAAATTAGCTAACACCATGTAATTTTTGTTGGTTTTTTGACTAAATTTTTAATGAATATATTATTTTTTACTAATTTTCAAACTGGAAACATCCTGAAAATACAAATTTGAGCGTGCTCTCCTTTAAAAAAAATTGAAAACTAATCAAAAATCAATTTTATATTTTTTCAATAGGTGTAGAATGGAGTCTAGTTTCTAAAAATGTAATTTGTTTCAAAATTTGATGAGCGGGTAAAAAACTATACCCAAACTAGCACAGGTTGATTTTTGACAAAAAACAGACACACTAACAAAAGAAGTTATAGATGAAAACCTTAACATAATCAAAATGTGAAAAAAATATATGGTTAGATAGATAAGAGAGAGCTTAATGTCATCATGGTATTTTTATAAATTTTCATTCAAACACATGCAAACTTGTGGAGAGCACAACCAAAAATCTGTGAATTTTTTTTACATTTTCAAAAAATACATCTTTGGCATGAAATGGTCATCCAACCACTTTGAAACATCCTGAAATTGATTCATCCCAAAATGAACATCTGAAATCAGTAGGTTCCTTCGGTAAGCTATGTTTTTTCAGATAACCTCAAAAAGCATGTACTACTATGCCATAAAGCGGAATCAGACATAGTTTATTTCCCACCATTAATCCTTAGAGGAAAGTTCATGCAATTTTAACCAGTTTCAACAATATGCATTAAACAAATTCAATAAACAGAATCATTAAACATGAAAGATAGAACATAAGACATGAACACAAATATTTACGTGGGGAAAACCCTTTCGGGTAAAAAATCCCACCCTCCAAAAGCATAAATTCATTGTATTATTCAGCAACAAAATACATAGTTATAATACAATTGCAGGCTCTAAGCCTCTACATGGAGATTTACATCCTATTCCATCTGGAGAAAATTTGACAGCATAACCCCTATGAATTTAATATCTCCTCTCACAACTCAAGCAAAATCGCATATTTATAGAGCTTACAATGCACGAATTAGACATTTCTAAATCAACTGTCAAAACTCAACATGGAATGTAATGCCCCACCACATAACCTTAAAGAATGACGCAAAACACAATGGAAGCGTAGCAAAAAAAAAATTTAAGTGTAATATTAACATGTAATATGAACAACACTAACACATACATTCTCTAAGATACGCGACAACACATTACATTTGAATCATATAATACAGAAGTAAACTAACCATGGCATATAAATATTACTCATGAAATTAAATTTCATACATCTAAAGTATTTAATTCATTTCATAAGATACAAGTACATTAAGAATCATTTATAGCTTGCATTCATTCCATTAAATAGTTACAAATCTCATTTCTAAAATGAGGAAGGTTTATACAATAAAGTTACAATTACATTGATACAAAACTCCTCCTCGAATACAAATGAGGAGTAATACATATTCACTAATACAAAGTACAAAAGAGATGAAACATATCAACTAGTACATGTGAGCTCTCCAATCTAGAAGATCCCTCCATCACGAACATGAAGTGGGAACTCAACGGAGTATGGTGCACGTTCCACCCAACCAAGTAGTACATGTAGGCCCACCCCTCGTGCTAGGAGATAGTAAAAGGACTCGCTAAACAAGACCAACTATCTCTAGACACAGGAAAACTCAAGACTAAACTTCGCAAGTACAAAACATAAAATGAAAGTTACATTCCTTCCAGAATAAAAGAATCAAGTAAATCAACTGAGAAATCAAACTGTTGTCATAGGAGGAGTGTCATCACAAAGTTGCATGGGTTATCCTGGCGAATCTTCCTAGGGCCTAGCCCCCATCTTGGGTTACCCTGGTAGCCTCTCACGACTCCCAACCCCACATGCAATCCAATGCAAAATCAATTATCTTTCAAAGAGACAAGATAATGATCTTGCCATTCTAGACCTTCTCATCTCATCCCAAGTCTATACAAGCCCTTGAGTCCATGAGCGAGGCATAATTAACAAGTTAAATGTTTTAAACTACCCTTTCCCCTAATTCATTTATTTAGTTTTCATTGAGTTAACTAAACTCTCACACGAGTTACCCTGGCACCACTTTGTGTGTCAGCCCCCATGGAGAGCCACTCCCCTATTAACAACACAAGGAACTAAACCAAATCCCAAAGGTAAACATGATGCACTAAAACCAATAATAAATGTCCAGCCATAAAGCAAGAGACAACACATCCCCGTTCATAGTAACCGGGTAATAAACTGAAATATAATCAAGTGCACTACCCAAGGAAAATGAAGGGTTGAATTACAAGTCACAACAACCCTCCCTTTATAAAATAACATCTAGAAAACTTACAAATACAATAATCCAATTTCCCCCAAAAAGTAAATAGAAGAAATCACAATTTAAATAGGTAAATTCAAGCAAGATATGAATCTACCATTAGGATTTCCTAAATCCAATTTTGAAAACAATAATTCACTGCTTAAATTAATCTAACTTTAAGCAATAACATTTACAAATAATCAAGAAAATTAAATGTAAATATTTAAATCAATTTCCCAATTACAGCTATTTTAAAATCAATTTTCTCTTTTAAATTATATCATTTAAAAATAATCTACTTCATGCATTTGCATGCATCTAATTTTAAATATATATATAATATTTAAATCATTTTTAATACCAATTACAAATTTTCTAAATCATAATTTAAACACATATATATTTAAATATAAATATATATACACTTATATACATACATATATATTATATATTTTTAAAAACCTTAAAATTAATATAAAAACCAAATACGAATTAAGGGGGCAGACAAGTTTATGGTTCGCTGGGGCTGCTTACACAACCTACCCATATGGGCCACAACTGTGTTGGCAGCCTGGGTTGCCTCCACAACCGTTGCCCTTTATGGGGCGGCTATGGGGGTAGCCCCTGCAACCCCACAAAAACCTTCTAATTTTTTTTTTAATTGAATAAAACCTACAACATTTTGATATCGTTGTACAGAATTCAAATCAGTGTTTCTTCAAATAAATATTTATACAAGAACCTCAAACCAATGGTGATATATGTATATGTATATGTATATATATAGAATATATATATATCAAATATATTTGCTTCAAATGGGCTAATTTTTAATAAAACTTCTACAAGAGGATAAATTATTTTTACAGAAGCTTTCTACAGGAAATGTTTACAAAATTTCACAGAGGTTTTCCAATTTTCTCAGCCAAATAAAACTAATTGGGAAAATAAATTTAACTGAAATTCTTCTACAGGAAGATCTTTCCAATACAAATAAAATTTTCCCCAATTTTAATAGGAATATTTTTTAATCCATTTCTACAGAGGTTTATAAAATTTCTCTATTGTGTTTCCTCTAGGGTTTTCTATTGTTTAAAAACTAATTTTCTACAAAGGTTCTCTTATTTCACTATAAAAATTTCTACATAAGTACTAAAATATTCGCGGAAAATTTCAAACACAAAAGCCTTACAAATTTACAAAATAATTAAAAGCTAGCTTCGCCTATAGAATCCAGTTTTTCCAAAGCTTCCTCCAAGAATTCACTTTTTCCAAAAGAAGAAAACCAAAAACCAAAGCCTAGAAAACTTCCCGAGAACTTCCTTTTTAATTTTTTTAACAACTTCTACAAAATATTTTTACCATTCCCGTGAAGTAACCTCTTACCTCTCTCAATTATTGCAAATATTATGTCCGAGAATAATTTCTCAACAAGAGTGTTTAATAAATTTTCTAACACACATGTCAAAATTAAAATATCTTTCAACCAACTCAGATATTTCCCTTTTGATATTTACAAGAAATTTATGCTATTTTAATAATTCAAACTTCACAAATTAACATTATCTATTTTATGCAATTTATAATTCAAATTCACATAATAAATTCTAATCAAATTTAATCTAATTAATTTAATTACTTTATAAAATAAATTTAATCACAAGGATTAAATTACTTTACAAAATAAATTTAATTTAATTAATTAAATTAAAAATAAAGCTTCTAACAATATTAATTAAAATTAACTAAATAATTACTATAAATCATTAAAAGCATTAATTTAACATTAATTTCCACATAATAAACCTTGCAAAATAATTAAATAACAAGGCAAACAGGGACAACATGAAAACTCAACAAAACCAGACAAAGACTGATGACACTGTGACTAGGGTTGTGGTTTGACAAGGAAAACCCCACTACTATCTCCCAATCAACTGTATTGTTGGGAAATGGATATGCTCAAACCTGTGAATCAAGGTGGAGCTGATGTCATGTACCTGCAATCCTCCAATAAAACATATGTCGTACATATATAAAAATCACAAACCAAACACACCGTGAAGAGAAAATCGCGGAATCGCAGGGCACTCGCAAGCGAGTGATGCAATCCCATTCCCTTCACCAATACAGTCACATCAAGACCGACGAAATTAAAACATCAATTTAATTACAGATGTGGATATATCAATATCAACTCAAATAAACAACTATGCTAATCAAAAAGCATGTCATAAACAATAATATCCATATAGTGTGTCATCACAACTAAATATAAAACCCTCATCGCTCAATGTTAGCGATCATATAACAACAACAACAACATAGTATCATGGTCTATCAAAGGAAAAGCATTGTCTGAAAATATAAGCAAATCAGAGGTGTACTACACGGAAATAGAAAATTCCTTCATGTACAATTCCACCTGTAAAATCAACTTCCAACTTGACTCCTCATTAGAAAAAGAAATTGCAAGTTGTAACTCAAAAGATAATGTGAGAAAATTAGTAACATTCAGTATTTAGAAAAATAAAAGGTTGAGACACCTTCTTTTTCCTAACATTCTCCCAATTGTTGAACACCTTTAAAGAGTCCACGAAAGTAACAATATTTAACTGCTAAGAGTCAATCGATGAAAACACATCATCACAGCCATACATGCAATCACAAGAATCTTGAACAATGCTTTTGTGCTCCAACCAAGACACCTGCAACAACATCCAATATGCCCACCATCTCGGGCAACAATTCCTACCATCCTCCAAGGAAAGGAACAAGCCATGGTGTATATGCACAAGTTCAAAGACCACAAGCATCAAATCCAACTAATAGAAAAGGCTACAAGATACTGCCACCACTCCATTATGCTCACAAGCTATACAGAAGCATCAACAACATCAACTTCAAAGCCCCCAACCCGAACACAACCGTGAAGTCTTCCTCCAAAAAACAAGATAGAACATCAATTAGAACAACCAGGAAACTAATTTCTCCCATCCAATTGACCAATCCATGTGACTGAAAATAGCACGCACAGCAAGTGTTAATCTATCCAATCACCCATGCCTAGAAGGTATCCACATCAGCAAACTCATGCCACCTACATAGCCAACCCATCAACTACAAATACAAACTCCATATGTCAACTAGTCGAAGAAGGCCAAACACATCCAGGAACTCCCATTTCATGGGTAATGCCAACTATGAAACAATCAAAGGCATACTGAGTCTACCAATCATAGAACATAGAAAGTGTAGCCATGTAGTACCAAGGACCATCCACAAAGATCTGTAAATTTTGCAATCAACTGCTGCAAGAAACATCTCTCTCAACAATATTCCACAACTCCCCCATGTTCTTCATATCTGACAGAAGAAAGAGATACAAGAAACTCCATGTCATCAACCAAGTGACAACACATGACCAAAAACTAGTGATCACCATAGCTCCACATAAAAATCTCACATCTAAAGTCATATGAATCCGAACATACAAGAAGAAGAACCAAACTAAAGAGAAAAATATGCAAATCATAAACATGCAGCATGCCCTTCTACATACACATCTAAAATTGCCAACTGTGTCAAGTAAGATCCCCTTCACAACCCAGGATAAAAGCCATAACAACATCCAAACATGTTCAACCTCAAGAGATCAAACATAACATATGCATCATGTATCTACATGGATGTAAGCTTCTCAAAGAAGATCAAACTACTCCATTTCCCTTCTCAAGAAATCAGCCCACTACCATCCCCTATGATCATCATAAATGAAAATGCAAACCCAAGGAGATAAACATGCTATTCATCTCTCACAATGAATCCTCCAAAACCATCTAATAGCAGCTCAAGATCCATTTCTATGAAAGAAAGCATAAAGCACCTAAGAGAAACAATGGGCAATACTTCTTAAGTGATGAGTTGCCGAGTAGACCAAGAGTGGGGAATGAGAATCCTCCTCCAAGATATGCAAGCCATCATGACTCCTCCAAGAGAAATCTCCTCATTGGTCTCTGTTGAACTCACTTCCAACCAAGGTGTAGGCTCCTCGGACTTTCTACTGAAATCTCATCAAGAGTAACCATATCAAATACACTTCTCTCATCTCAAGATAAATACAACCTCACCTCATTCTCCATGTATCCATGAGCACCATCAAATAATCATCTCATGCTAAACTTCAAATCCATCATTGCACTATCATGAAGTTCTCAAGCATATGACTAATACACCCAAAAAACAAAGAATCACCAGACCACTGTCAAAGCTCCAATCACTTGAATAAGGAACTTATCATGAAATTATGATCTTACCATCCCCCTTAGGAGATACCATGCTCCAAGTGAACATAACATGGTCTAAAGTGAAAAGTATCATGCAAAAACTCTAATCTAGAATCAAGAGTATACCATGACATAAAACAAACTCTAAACCAACATCACCTGTCAAGCACCACCAACACCTCAAACCAAAGACCACAAGAGTCCTCCATGGCTCCAAGATGCTACACATCCTCAAATAGTGTTCACATGCAAATATGAAGAAACCCTTCTGCAGCAACAAGATCTAAGAGTCCCTTTGAACCATCTACATCACTAAAGAAGATCATTCACCACATAGTGATAGATACATAGTCACTGCTAAAACTCCCACTGAACTGTGGTACCGATATTTCCAAGCGCATGACACACCATCTCCCAAATCTGAAAATCATCCAGTTCCACACATATACAAGTGTATTATTGATCACACCAAGTGAAACCAAGATCTCCAAATCAAGGAAATACACCATGCTTTAGGACTCCAACATTAACTATCCAGGTACTCCCATATCATCCATCCTCTCATCTCAAAGCAACAACACCAATGCACAAGTGACCATAGAAAATGCCAGCTAACAAGTCTACATCAACATAGAATCAAACCTCATGGATATAGATAGTCCACTTCCAAGTCATCTATGCAATCATGTAGGTAAAGACAACCCACAACATTGCACAACCTGTAGATCCAATCAATGTAACATGCAAACCCAATATCACATTGGAAATTGCAAATCTGAGATTTGAAAGAGAATAACCATGTAGACAACATGACTCAAGCACCAAAATGAAGCTCATATCCGATTTTCCAATCATGTCCATAATGAGCACCATAATCAAGGAATCCACCAGCATCACCACTTAAATGTCGAGTGACTAATCACGTACCGACACTCCCATGCAAAGAAATAATCTCACCTCCTCACACCATGCATGAAGCATGCATGAAAAAATGTAACCATCTCATCCAGTAACACCCCAAAAGCCAGAGTATAGAAAATAGCTTAATCGCAGCTCCACAAAACCTCAAGTTTTTCTTGACCATGTAAAACCTGCAAAACCACTATGTTTGAAAAACACCCATGCACATCCACACCCACGTCACATCTACAAGACTCAAAAGTCTAAAAAAACACCATAATGGTTAAACCAAAATAATGGATTATCATAGATGGGCATAACCATAGATTTTTAGGAAAAACTATAAAACCCTCATATCCAAGGAACATGAATCCAATCCATGCAAGTACAAAGCATCAGTAAAAGGAAAAAGTAGTTCAGGAACTTCAAGGCCATTTTAGGCCAACTCCACAACCACCAACATGCACATGCATCTGAGGGAGATAGGTTATTACAAAAGCTTCTAGATCATCCAATGATCAACTCCATAGCCTACATGCAGTTGGGATAACAAAAAAAAATGCCTTCCAATACCAAGAAAAAGCACCCAGCATAAGCACATTACTCCACAGCTGAAAAACAACCCAAGCTTCTCCATATCACTAGGTAGCCTCTCACACAGACACCCAATATGAAATATTTGCTGCAACACAACCACAAAGCAAAAAATTTAACCCCATGCATCAGGATTATTCTGTATGACCAACTCCATTTTCAATATGACCAACTCCATTTTCAAATCAAATCAAACTATGAGCTTTAAATAAAACCATTTCAATATGACCAACTTCATTTTCTCTATCTTCACCATCCTTCAAGCTGTGTGTTGTCTCTTGAAACTAAAACAAAAAATCAAGAACTTCCACTCACCAAAGGATCAATCTTCAATCAATTCCTTCAGATTTCCTCAAGCTTTCCAGGCTAAGAAATCTTCACAAAAGGAATACCTAGAACCAAAAACACCAGGAATTATTACATGCATCAACATGCAAGCACATGCGATTCCATGCAAGTACATGCAACTCACAAACCTGCACATGCAAGCAAAAAGCAAATCCCAAAAGAAATATTTGATACCAATTGAAGGGAAATTGATTCATCTCATAATGAACAAATGAGATCAGTAAGTGTCTTTGGTAAACAATCTTTCTTCAAAGAACCTCAAAAACACGTTCTACTATGCCATAAAGCAGAATCAGACATATTTTATTTTCCACCATTAATCCTTAGAGGAACGTTCATGCAATTTTAACCAGTTTTAACAACATGCATTAAACAAATTCAATAAAAAAAATCATTAAACATGAAAGATAGAACATAATACATGAACACAAAGATTTACGTGGGGAAAACCCTTTTGGGTAAAAAACCCCACCCTCCAAAAGCATAGATCCATTGTATTATTCAGCAACAAAATACATAGTTACAATACAATTGCATGCTCTGAGCCTTTACATGGATATTTACATCATGTTCCATCTAGAGAAAATTTGGTAGCATAACCCTTGTGAATTCAATATCTCCTCTCACAACTCCTCAAGCAAAATCTCATATTTATAGAGCTTACAATGCACAAATTAGACATTTCTAAATCAACTGTCAAAACTCAACACGGAAATAGAAACTTCCTTTATGCACAACTCCACCTGTAAAATCAACTTTCCAACTTGACTCCTCATCAAAAAAAGAAACTACAAGTTGTAACTCAAAAGACAATGTGAGAAAATTAGCAACATTCAGTATTTAGAAAAATCAATGCTATAAGAAAAATCAAAGGTTGAGACACCTTATTTTTCCTAACAGATTTGGATCTCTTGAAGTTATAATATAAATTCTTTTTTTTGGAACATCGTATATTTTTTTAGACAGTCAAATTTTAGTAATCAGGAGGTCAATTTCAATAATCAACAAGGTGTATCATCTTTCTCTCTCTCTATCTCACTCATTATTTATCTCTTATGCTCTAGACCTCTCTCACACACACTATCTTGATCCCTCTATCTGACTCTCTCTCCCTTGAGCTTAAAAATTACTTCTCTACTTTTCCATCTCTCTCTCTCTCTCTACTTCTACCTACCTCCTTCTCCCCCTCCCTCTCTACTTATATCTATCTCACCTCTCTCTCCCTCCCTACATCTCCCTCCCTCCTCCCCAATCTCTCTCTCCTAATTCTCTCAATCTCTCTACCTACCTCTCCCTTTATAACTCCTAACACTCTCTCTCACCTCTCTTACTCCCTCTCTACTTCTCTATATCTCTCTCTCTCTCTCTCTCTCTCTCTCTCTCTCTCTCTCTCTCTCTCTCTCTCTCTCTCTCTCTCTCTCTCTCTCTCTCTCTCTCTCTCTCTCTCTCTCTCTCTCTCTCCGTCCCTCCATCCCTCCATCCATCCCTACCTCTCCCTCCCTCTCAACTTCATCTCTCTCACCTCTCTCTCCCTCCATCCCTACCTCTCCCTCCCTCTCTACTTCTCTCTATCTCCCCTCTCCCTCTCTTACTACCCCCTCTCTCTCTCTCACCACTCTCTCTCCCTCTCTCTACTTCTATCTATAGACATGTAAAATTGACTTAACACTTATCACAAATTCAGAACATCTCAGAACGACCATGAAACGACTCAGAACAACTCTGAATCAATTTGGAATGTCTTAGAATGACCCTAAAATTACTCAAAACAACTCTGAATCAATTTGGAACGTCTCAAAATGACCCCAAAATGACTCGAAACAACTCTAAATCAATTCAGAACGTCTCGGAATGACCCCGAAACAACTTGGAACAACTCTGAATCAATTCAGAATGTCTCGAAATGACCCTGAAACAACTCATAACAACTCTGAATCAATTTAGAACGTCTTGGAATGACCCCAAAACGACTTGGAACAACTTTGAATCAATTCGGAACGTCTCGGAATGACCCCGAAATGACTCAAAACAACTCTGAATCAATTCGGAATGTCTTGAAATGACCCTGAAATGACTCGGAACAACTCTGAATCAATTCAGAACGTCTTGGAACGACTCTTAAACGACTCGGAACATCTCTGAATTAACTTGGAACATCTCACAACGCATCGAACGACATTGAATGACATTTTAAACTCTATTTCCTCTATTAATTAAATAATACAACATTATTTAATTAATTCACATTTCATCATTTCTCAACAAATTAAATAAAAACTAGTTTATTTAATAAATTCATAAAAAACCCTAATTCTACTATTAATTAAATAATACAACATTATTTGATTAATTCACATTTCATCATTTTGACTAATTAAATAAATTACATTTATTTAATAGAGTCCTAACCTAATCTTATTTCATCCTGATTAGTCAAATGACACTAATTATTTGATTACGTCACTAATTCACCTTATTCCTCAAAATTAATTGAATTATTAATCATAATAATTTAATTATCACATTTCCCTCCAAATTTTGAATAATTGAATCAAATCAAATCAAACTATTCAAATTGGAAAAAATCAAATCAAAATTGCAATGAATGAATTAATTAAATTAATTAATTAATATTCCTCACCCATTTTTTGATTGAGAAAATCATGGATTGCTAACTAAGCAATCTATTTTGCTAACTAAGCAATCAATTCTGCTAACTCAACCATCTAATTCCTAACTCAACCCTAACTAATCAATCAATTGCTAACTAAGCAATCAAAATCCTAACTATCCAATCTATTCTTCAATCACCCTAATTATGCAATCAACTTTGCACAATTTCCTCATGTCTAAATCCTCTCAACTCATTTTGACCGTTGATCTAGATATTCTCCAACGCGATCTCAACCGTCAATTCGAAATTATTTTTTCTATATAACAAGTCTTTCTCTTCACAAATTAGGAGGAGAATTTCAACTTACCTTATGCAAGGAAGTGTTTTCAAGATCACCATTGAGAGAGCTTCATCATTTCTTCAAGAGCAAACATCGATCATCAAGCTTTTGCGTACAAGCATTGGAGGCTTTGTAGTGATACGAACAACCCAACATCATGCAAATACACTCCAACATGGGATGGTAATCTTTTCTTGTGTTGTTTGAATTCGTTTTGTTAATCTTAGGATCTCATTTCATTCAAATAGCTTAGAATTGTTCATTTCATGAGTGATGGAATAGGATAGATTAAGTGTTTTTGAATTAGATTAATTTCTGATTTCAATATTGCACTTTTTATCTTGATTTCGTATTTATCATTTTCTCGATGGATTCCTTCCCCCTCACACATTTTGGCACACCCGATGGGACCTAGGTCCTCCTCACTAACATTTTTTTGAGCTAAATTGCAAGTTACAAGGTTCCAAGAGCTTTCAAAGGCATTTCACGGACTGCCCAGCAAAAGCTCACTTTTGACTGGCAACATTTCTAAGCTTTTTCCAGAAAATCCATGCCTTTGCCATGGGAACTACGCTTTTTCTCTAAAAACCACGCTATTGTTTTTTTTTTCTGAGTTTGCATTGTATAGGAAATCTGAGCTTTTGCTAGAAATTCTGAGCTTTTGCAAATCTGTTTTTTTGAGCTTTTGATTTATTTTTTCTAAGCATTTGGTCTAGGAAACAAGTGCATGGATCCTGCACTATTGTAATGAACTTGCTAAATGTTTGCTTGTTTTGTAGGAACTAATGAATTTTATGCAGGATTTGAAACACATTGACTTGTTTTATGCAGGGAAGACGATCAGTCCAAGTTGTTTTTAGATCCATAAGTATTTTTACTTAACTTAGGAATCTTCATTTTGGTGCATTAAAATTAACAAACAACTCTCACATTTTTATTTTGGTGCTATCTAAAATGAACATTTTCAAAGCTTTCTAAAGTAGGAATTTTCATTTTGGTGCTTAAAATTGAACAAAACAACTCTCACGTTTTGATTTTGGTGCTATCTAAAATGAACATTTTCAAACCTTTCTAAAGTAGGAATTTTCATTTTGGTGCTTAAAATTGAACAAAACAACTCTCACGTTTTGATTTTGGTGCTATCTAAAATTAACCTTTTCAAAGCTTTCTAAGGTAGGAATCTTCATTTTGGTGCTTAAAATTTGAACAAAACAACTCTCACACTTTGATTTTGGTGCTATATAAAATGAACATTTTCAAAAGCTTTCTAAAGTAGGAATTTCCTTTTTGGTGCTCATAAAAAGAACATAAAACACTTCAAATTTGGGCTCTAAAAATGAACACATTTCATGTTTTCATAGTTAGGAACCTTTAAATTTGGTGCATAAAAAGAGCGCAAATGTCTTTCAATTTGTTGACAAACGTTCGATTTACATTTTGTTGACCATTAATGACAAGGCCTGATTTTCTTAGAAACATTTCAACTTTGGGGCTTAAAATGAACAAAATGCTTTTGTTATTTTCACACCATTGCTATCTTAATTGTTTGATGTCTTGAACATTTCAATTGGTGCAAAATAAAAAGAACATTTCAGTTTACTCACATATTCTTGAGGATAACACCGTTCAAGGTGTTTAAAATGAATCAATTTGCAATGAATTGTCTTTTGTGCATGCTTTGTTGGAAAGCTAAAGTGTTTTGTCTTCTCCCCTCGCACCATTTTGGTGATCTTGGGTGAGCAAAGAACATTTTTTAGCTTCACATTTATTTCAAAGTTTCACCTTCTTAGAGGGCCTACCTATTGAGACACATCCTGCGCTAGAGAACTCATAGGTGACCCAAGCGGTACTTTCGTTCTGGACCGCTATATAAATATTTTGTGAGTGTGAGGAAACTTCATCACTCACCAAGTGTGGATGTCCTATACCAACGTATTCTTCCTTAGTATCCTTGTGATGCGTAAAAACTCGAAAGGGCTGGAAGGTTCTTAATTGAACAAAATGTCGCATGTGTAGGTGCCCGAAAATAATATCCCGAGAACATCACTAAGAGCCAATTGTTTTAGAAGCCACCCTATTTATCCAAAACATTCTCTGAAAGTGGTGCATCGGAATTTACTTTCAAGAAGTTACTTTCCAAGTCTGACTACAGGCCCGCACCATAAGTCGCATGTAAAATCATCTCTTCAGAGCATGAGGCAGGCCCACCTAAGAGGATGGTTTCTCTCCACTAGGGTTGTAATTGTTTGTTAATGTTAAATTTATCCAATTACATTCAAAAACAATTGTGACATCAAATTATGTGTTTGATTTAAAGAAAAAGAACACATCAAAACAAACATTGAATAAGATGGTCAAATCACAAAACTTTTGAGTTAGTGTATACTTGCGAAGAAAGACTTGTTGGGAGATTGTTGGATGTTGTGGATGTGTTACTGATATGCGGTTGTCATTGATGTCAACACTATTAGCATTTGGTGTATCTACTATTGTGTATGTCGAGGATATTGAGAAAATTGTAAGAGAAAGTGTCTCAGGTTCCTAGTGAAACTGTGCAGGTCATGAAGGTGCTTTGTTCTGTACGTAAAATATTAGCTGATGTGGATCAAAGGGTTTATTTTTTAGTATGTCTAGATCATCTACTGGAAGTTTCAGAGGTCCGTGTGAAGTTCTGTGTGAGTTATTGTGTGATGGTGCTTTGTTGGTCCCTGTCAGTATTCCTGAATGAAGATTGTGTGATTTTGGTTATCTTAGTTGTTGTGGATGCTTCTCTGTTGTTTCTTGGTGTTCTCAGATGTCTCTAGCTCATTCTCTATTTTTGTGGTATGTCCAGATTGATCTGTGTGCTTGTGGTTGAAGATCTTTTTGTGCACGTTCGATTTTTCTTATTCTTGGCCGACATGTTGGTGGTAGCATGTTGTGGATCTTTGAGGTGAAACTAATTAAAGCCTTTTTGTGCTGGAGATATTAATTTGGGTCCCCACTATGTTGTGGCTGACCTTGGTGGGTATGCATTAAAAATTTAATTGAAAATATGGGTCGACATTGCAAATATATTTTATCTTTCTTGGTCGACGAAGTTGTGGTGAAATCTCCTATAGCGGATATATAAGAGCGATTGTTTGACCAGTAGGAATGAGGCTTTGTGTGCTCATGTGTGCATATGTGTAAATATCATTACTAAGTAGTGTGTGAAGAAAATTGTGCGAAGTGTGGAGAAGTGTTGAGCTTAATTGGAGTTGTAATCAAGCTTGAGCATAAGCTATTTTCTCAGTTCAAATCTTGGATGGTTTTAATCCAAACCCTATTGTTGGATAGTGAGTCCTCTTTTGTAATAAAGCAGTGAGCTCTAGGAAATGTGCCTGAATGCATGTGCATTCCCCTTATTGTATTTCATTATACTTTTAGCAGAGTATAATCTTGTGGACTAACATCCACCGTGGTTTTTCCCCTAACAGGGTTTCCACAAAAAAAAATATGGGTGTTCTTTGTCTCTCTGATGTGTTAATTGCTTATGGTTAATTGTTCATTCATCAGATCTTAAATTAAGATAAGTTAAGTTAGAAAAGGTTTAAATTTATGTGACAACTGATTCACCCCCCCTTCTCAGTTATTTTTCCTTCTACCAACAAGCCTTATGTTTGCACTCCTTGGAAGGATTTATCCTTAAAGGTTTCCGAACATTTCAGTTTTATTTTTAGGTTGCATTGATCAAAGTAAACACTTTGGTAAACTATGGCTTGGGTGTTGTGATTTCACAACTCAAGTTATAGACATTCAGGTCACACAAAGTCCATGCTTGTGAGTCATTTTAGTGTTGTTATATCATTTTCCATACTCAAAAACACAAAGGAATCAAACACAAAGAGGTTACAAATTGTCATTCCAACTCACAATATTTTTTGCTAAAAAGACTTAGATTGCTTATAAGGTCATTACTTGAACAAGACACTTGGAAAATAAAATTGCTCATAAAATCTCACTCATTCCCATACTACTTATTTGAAATCAAAATCCAACAAAACATTAGAATCATTCCTCCACTCAAAATATCTATGATATCAACAGTTACTTGGAACTCACAGATAGTTCAAGTATCTTTCCCACAACATATCCTCTAGATCAGGAAGTGGAATATCAACCCTAGTTCTTCAACATTTTGATTTCCAAAATAGTAGGTACATTCCAAAACAACACTCAAAACTTTAAGGTTTTTTGAGTTTCATAACAAACCACCCCATACCACCACACCTTATGACCATTTGGCGACCTACAGCTCTCGTTCAACAACCAAGCCTTGTAGCACCTATTGTACAACCTAGCCTTACGCACATTGAAAGTTCCCAAACCGACATCATTAGTAGTTTGAGAACATTCATTTTTGAAAAAAATGAAACACCCCATTAGTTTCTCATAGCATCCATCATCTTGAACGAAGAAGAAGAAAAGGAAAACATAGCAGCAGGAAGACCCATATTACTACCTCCTGCCTGGCAATAGGTAGTGAATAACCTTGCGATAAGGTATTGAACACCATAAACCACCATACAACATACCTTATGACCATTTGGCGACCCACAACTCTCGCTCAACAACCAAGGCTATCCACACCAATCTTTCAACCAGGTAACTCACATATTAAAGGTGCCCAAACCAACATCATCAGTAGTTTGAGAACATTTATTTTTGAGAAAAATGAAACACCCCACCAATTTCTCACTGCATCCATCGTCTTAGATGAAGAAGAAGAGAAAGCGGATATAGCAGCTGAGAGACTTGTATTACCACCCCTCACTTGGCAATAAACATTCTTATTCATCCATGATCTCACATAGAGTTAAGATCCCCAAAGTAAAAACTATAAGTCGTTATTCTCGACTTAGGCATCTTAAACAAAAGGTTGTCAGGAAACATCTTGCAGCATTACACAAAGATAGAAACAAACTGGTGGAAAACTTTTATAGACGTGTTTCCAGAAACGATCCAGATTTGTACATGTTATTTTTTGGCCAAAACCCAAGTATTTTCCACGATACTGAACTTCTCTAGAGAGATAAACCAGATTCACATACCCAAATCTACCCTCATATTTTAGGTCAACATTGGATTTGAAAAATTTAGAGGTCTAGCACCATTTTTTCTCTAGTTTATGACAACCACGAGGTCACAACATAGAAAGAAGATGGAAGCAAACAAAACCAACACTAGCATCCCACCAACTAATACCATCAACGATGAAAATAGCCCTTGGGGCTATAGGCCAAATGATCTTGAAACACCACAAAAGAGGCCTATGTATAGAAGTACTTTCAGTGAAGAGGAACTAAACCGCAAACAGAAGGAGGTAATTGGACAAAACAACCAGGACCCAAACAAAGTGGTTATAGAAGAGGTAGACACATAGGAAGAAATAAATGAGGATGAACTGTTCAAACATTCCAACAACCCCAAGGTTCTTAAACTAATGGGCAGGTTGTTGAGAAAGGATCCAAACTCCTATTTCTTCAAGTTAGCACAAAGTAGTGCTAAATTGTCGGTGGATTTCAATGTAGTAGCTCTCAAGGATACCAACCTTATTCCCTTAGGAGATAACTTGGTGGAAAGATAGATAACCGAACCTCTAGGGATGCCAAACATGCCACCTTTGTTCTCACAAAATTATGGTCAACCCAAAGAGAACCCCTTATTCAGAAGACCAACTTAGGTTGAACAACTAGCAGTAGCACAACTATATCAAGGAGGACCATCACAATATGAACCGCCAAACAACAATCCTCCTCTTGGATAGTATATACCTCAAAATACCTCGAACATTGACCCATCTCAAAACATTCAATACCTTCAACAGGGTGGAACATAGGGTCCCCCTCCCAATGGTCAATACCTTCAACAGGGTGGGACACAAGGTCCTCCTCCAGACATTCAGTACCACCAACAAGGTGGACCATGTGGTCCCCTTTTAAACCAGCAATACCAGTAGCAAGGTGTGCCATAGAGCACCCTTCCTTAGTCTTCCTACCAACAAGGTGTCCCAATAACGCATCAATAGGGTAACCTTCAGTTTAGTCCTTCCCAGCAGCAAGGTGTGCCACAGAGCGCCCTTCCTCAGTCTTCCTACCAACAAGGTGTCCCAATAACGCATCAACAGGGTAACCTTCAATTTAGTCCTGCCCAGCAGCAAGGTTTGCCACAGAGCGCCCTTCCTTAGTCTTCCTACCAACAAGGTGTCCCAATAATGCATCAATAGGGTAACCTTTAGTTTAGTCATGCCCAGTAGCAATGTGTGCCACAAAGCACCCTTCCCCAATCATCCTACCAACAAGGTGTCCTGATAACGCATCAACAAGGTAACCTTCATTTTAGTCTTGCCCAACAGCAAGGTGTGCCACAAGGCGCCCTTCCCCAGTCGTCCTACCAACAAGGTGTCTCAATAATGCATCAACAGGGTAACCTTCCACATACCTCATCTCAGCAACAAGGAGCTAACCCTCCTTATACCCAGCAAGGACCTAACCCCATATACACCCAAAATGGCTACCAGGGTTTTATACCCCCACAATATCTAATATACGACCCAAACATGGTGAGACAACAAAGCTATTATACACAAAACTCATAGATAGAAATACCAAAAATGGATATGGAAATGAAGCTCGAGGTCATCACCCAACAGGTAGTAGGAATGCAAGCTGGAAAACAAAAGAAAACCTACACTATCCAAGAGATATGCCCATTCTCGTTCGATCAATCTATCACTACAATACCCTTTCCAAAGAATTTTGTAATACCTAGATTTGACAAAAAATACAAAGGAATAGGGGATCCAATAGAGCATATATAGGATTTCTCAGTATCATGCATGGAAGTACGGCACAATGACTCATATCTCATGAGGCTATTTCCATGCAGCCTTACAGGTCATGCTATGGAATGGTTCACTCGTTTGACACCAGTAGTCAAAAAATTTGATGAATTGTCTGATAATTTCATAAGTCACTTATCCTTCAACATTGAACAAGATGTCACCATTACAAGCTTATCCACAATCAAACAGAATCAAGGAGAATCTTTTATCTCCTATCTACAGCGATGGAGACACAAGGCTAGTAGATGTAAATGGTTCATTCTTGATAAGGATTTGGTAGACATATTCATTACCAATGTCTTACCTGAGATCAATTATCAGCTCATAATGTTGTGTCCAGCAGATTTTGAAGAAACCATTGAGAAGGGATTGAATATTGAAAGAGCCCTCATTGCAAGAGGTGCCCTTAAAATATATAACTCGAAAGACAATCCATCTACTTCAAACGAGAAACCTAAAGTCTGGGCTAAAAACAAAAATGTCACAAATGATGGAGTGGTTGATGCTAGAACATTATGGTAGGCACATAACATAGTTCAAACCAAGCCATAGGTAGCACAGACAAGCTATATCCCAAAAAATGCACAAAATAACTAGAATACATATCTCAAGAACAATCAAGGTGTAAACCCACAAATGAATCAAGGAGGACAACAGAGGCAGTACGATCAACCAAAGAGGCAATTCACAATTCTAAGTGAGTCATTGGAAACAGTCATGCGCAAACTAGTGCAACAAAACCTCCTCAAAACTAATGATCGTCCAAACTATGAGGAACCTAGTTTCAAAACACCATGGTACAACGAGAAGGATTTATGTGACTTCCACATTATTAAAGGACACACTACAAACAACTACATGAGACTCAAGCACCTTATCCAAGATTTAATTGACAAAGGGGGGGTAGATGTCGAACATTGTCTGGGGAATAAAGACCTACAAATTTACACAAACCCAATCCCAAACCATGCCAAAGGGAATGACAAAGGAAAGAAACAATAGTACCATAATTCCAATTACACTTATGGAGACACAATTTTAGGAACCATCTCACAAGTTGATGATAATAGGGAAAATGTGGTGGCTATACAAGGAGGGGACAATAACTATAACATAACCACCTGCCAAGGAAGAGTTACAATTCAAGGAGCACCACCCAAACCTGCAATCAAGTCACCCAGTGACTATAGTTTTGTGGAACAATTAAAGAAAACACCTATTTTAATCTCAATCTTGGAGTTACTAAGACTATCCCCTACCCATAGGGAAATACTTGAAAAGGCATTAGAAACAGCAATCCCTGATGACCTCAATCCTAGTCAGTTCCAAGCTATGGTTGGTAAGATCACACAAAGTAATAATTTAATATTTTATGAGAAAGATCTACCCCAAATAACATTCCATAACCAAGCCCTCTACATAGAGGTTGGTGTTCATAAAACCATGGTCAAACGGGTACTGATAGATAATGGTGCAGGTTTAAACATTTGTACCTTAAAATTTGTAAAATAGTTGGGGTATTTTGATGATGTAATTGACAAAGGGAAAAGTATAACAATAAGGGCTTATGATGATCTAGAAAGAAATTATGAAGGAACAGACAGGTTACCAGTGCAGATAGGGCCAGCCCTAACAAAAACCACTTGTCAAGTACTAGATCTTGAGCTGCCATACAACCTCCTCCTGGGATGACCTTGGATCCATGCTTTACAAGCAATCACGTCCACTTTTCATCAATGCCTAAAATTCCCCCATGAAGGAAAAGAGGTAACACTATATGCCGACCCTAAGCCTTTTCATTTTTGTGCCAATTTAGAGGAGAAATACAACAAAATCCAACGTGTGCCTAGCAATGACATAGCATTCCACTCTTTTTCTTATGTTGACCCATCAAAACTTCCATCTACCTCAACCAAAAACACCTCAAGTGACCAACCAAAAATGGAAGCCAAGATTCAGGTACTTGACAAGGGTAATGGGAATTACTTTTTCAACCAAGCATTTTGCATTGGCATGCTTCCACCAACACCTAGAGTGTATGGAGTTCCAAAAGAAATCAAATTAGTACAAATGATTTCCAAACCCACTATCTTCACTAAGTGGGGAGACATGCAAGATGAAGAAGTATTTGAAGAGGACTTTTTATCTATGATCTACAAGGAGGACAAAGAAGAACAAGAAAAGCCAGAACCTAATTTTGACCCTACTACTAGAGGTTATCAACTAGTTAAACAGATGGGATATAATGGAAAAGGTGGCCTGAGGCTACGCCAACAAGGCCGGTCAGAACCTATTATAGTAGAAAAAAGGAAGAAGAATATGGGGCTAGGTTATAAGCCAAAAGATGTGGTTATTCCAAAAACTGGACAAACCTCTTGGAAGAAGCAAAAAACTTCTGCTAGCATCGAGGAATTGGATACCTATCATACCTTAGACAACAAATTACCTATTGAAGACTTATTTGATAACTTTAGTGTTGATAGGTTCCATCTCCAAAATATTCAAACCATTCCCAACATCTACTACAGTTCTGGTATAGACTCTAATGAATACGAGTGGGATTCCCCTTCCTTCGTCACTGGATATGATTCTCCCACTTCTAGCAATGATGACCTAGACACCCAGTGGGAAAAAGACACCCAATCCATACTGACCCTTTCATCCACTTCCATAGGCTTTGCAGATCAAGATGATAACCTCCCACTCCAATACCCACAACTCATAGATTGGGATCAACAACAACATGCACCTGTTTTGGATCAATTCCAGAACGATGAGGCAATTGCAGAGTTCATGGGGCTTCGAATGGACATACCAGCAGGAGACCACAAGGTAGGGTTCATCATGGAACTGGAACTGGAGGCATACTTTGGTGGAGAGATTGAATCTTCTAGTCGCAAAAATGGAAAAAAAAACATAAAAATATGGTCCCCTAGAGAAAATCACTTTGTGGCTCTATCAGATCCTGAAAAGAGAAAAATAAAGGACACATCTAAAGGAAAAAACCTCTCAGAGGCACTCGAGGATGGAAGATTCAATCTCCCCATATCAGAATATCAGGAAAGATCAACACTGCTAGTAGAGGAAGCAGAACCCATAAATGTTGGAACAGTAGAGGACCCAAAGATAACCTACCATGCTGCATCACTCGATCCAGAAGAAAAAGACAACATAACAGCTTTCATCAACGCCTGAAAGATAAATTTTGCATGGACCTATGTTGACATGCTTGGACTAGATCCAGCATTAGTGGTACATCATCTAGTTGTAATACCTGAAGCAAAGCCTATCAAGCAAAAACTAAGGAAAATGCATCCACAAATAGCATTATTGGTAAAAGTAGAGCTAAAAAATTTACTAGATGTGGGTTTCATTAGACCCATTGACTATCCATAATGGATATCAAATCTAGTACCAGTATCCAAACCTACTGGGGGCATAAGGATATGCACAGACTTTGGAGACTTGAATAAAGCATGTCCAAAAGACGAATTTCCATTACCAAGTATCGACATGATTGTAGATCTAGTAGCAGTGCATGAAATACTATCCTTAATGGATGGTTTCTCTGGATACAACCAGATAAAGATCTCTCTAGATGACCAACATAACATTTACCTGTGCTTGGGGAACATTTTGTTGGAACGTAATGCCCTTTGGTCTAAAGAATGTAGGAGCGACATATCAAAGAGCAATGATGACAATATTTCATGATATACACACAATCATGGAGGACTATGTGGACGATATTCTAGAAAAATCAGTCAAAAGAGTAGACCACTTGACAAACCTAGCTAAGGTATTTGATCATCTTGAATAGTACAACCTGAGACTCAATCCTAAGAAATGTGTATTCGGGGTAGCATATGGAAAAAATTTAGGGTACATAGTATCAAGGAGAGGGATTGAAGTAGATCTAGCTAAAGTAAAACCAATAATGGAAATGCCTCCACCAAAGACACTAAAACAGTTGAGGAGCCTACAAGGGAAACTACAATCCATCAGGCGATTTATCTCACAATTGGCGGACAAATGTCACCCTTTCACTCATCTCCTACATAAGGGCATCACCTTCAAGTGGGATGGGAGATGTGACCAAGCATTCCAACAAGTCAAGGAGTACCTACTTACTCCTCCTATACTCATGCCACCTATCCCAAAAAAGGAAATGATACTTTACATATCTACCGCACAGGCAGCACTAGGAGCTCTCTTGGCCCAGCTAGATGATAACAATAAAGAAAGGGCAGTCTACTATATCAGCAGAACATTGGTGGGCTATGAACTAAACTACTCACCCATTGAAAGAGTGTGTCTCTCAGTTGTATTTTCAACACAAAAGCTAAGACACTACATCCTAAATAGAAAGGTCAAGCTGATTCCTAAGATAGACCCACTCAAGTACTTACTATCAAAGGCAGCCCTAACAGGTTGGATAGCCAAATGGGTCATGATCCTAAGTGAGTTTGATATAGAATATGTGGATAGGAGAGCTATCAAGGGACAGATTATAGTAGACCAACTAGCTGAAGCACCCGTAGATGATCATAAACCTCTCATAGTGGACTTTCCAGATGAGAGTATCTTTATAACATAGCAAATAGACCAATAGAATCTATACTTTGATGGGTCCCATACACAACACGGATCTAGAGCTAGTATTCTATTTCTCACACCACAAGGAGATAGCATACCCAGGGCCTATAGGATTGCATTCCCATGCATGAACAACATCTCAGAATATGAAGCTCTTATCACAGGGTTGAAAATGGCTATTGAATTTAAAATAAAAGAGCTACAAGTCTTTGGAGACTCTCAGCTAGTGACCAGACAAGTGAACGATGAATACCAGACAAAGAATGAAAAATTGTTACCATATAAAAGGATGGTGGATAGCTTCAAAGAATACTTCGTCAAAATAACCTTTGAGAAAATTCCCCAAATCAATAACAAGGTTGTCGATGCAATGGCAACAATAGGCTCACTCCTTGATATTCCACATAACGTACCTAAATATGAGTTCCTCGTGGAACAGTTGCTAGTACCAACATTCAATATCCTGGAATCAGAATTGGTGTGTGTTGTTGTTGGTCCTAATTCCTCGTGGTACCAAGATACCTTTGACTACATCCAGCATGGTACCATACCCATTGACTTAATGACCACTCAAAAGAAAACCTTTACCAGTAGAACTTCTCATTTTACCATCTTAGGAGATACCCTATACCATTGTAGTCTAGATGGTATGTTACTATGATGCCTTGATGCAGAAGAAGCACAAATAGCCTTGCAAGAGGTTCACGAAGGTATTTGCGGATCTTACTCTAGCGAACTTAACCTAGTCCAAAAATTGCTCAAAATTGGATACTACTGGCCCTCCATGGAACAGGAATGCATGTAGTATTCTAGAAAGTGTCGACAATTCCAGCTGTAGACATCCAATTTGATCACTTCCATATGATCAAACATGTCTCCTTATTCATCCAGTTGCTTATCCCATCTGTTAATATTAATTAAACCATTTGTTTAATTAATACCTTGCATCTTACATAAGGGTTCTAAAGTATTTAATTTAATAAATACTTTACCCCTCTTCCTCCTCTAAATTAAATAAATATACCATTTTATTTAATTTAGTCATATTCCCCTTTTGGAATTAAAATTCATTTTTTAATTCCTCTTTTCTCTCTCATGGTCACATCCTCCAACTTTTGTAAGTTGGTCTCTAATCCATCTTAATTACTTCATCTTCTTCTAATTAACTAGGGTTAGCATGTGCACACCCTTAATCATCATTAGGGTCACATCCTCCATAATCTCCCACTTGCTTCTAATGAGTCATTAGTCCATCTAACTAAGTACTTGCACAACCTTAATCATTTGGTTAGTCTAACCTAATCCTCCTCCCATTTATGGCATGTGTCTTTAAGTCAACCTTATTAAAGGCTTTCTCCTTTTGGGCAAGGCACTCCACTTCCCCATGTGAATTTTTAATTCACCTTTTAATCCCCCAATGCACCCAAAAGGAATTTTTAATTCCTTCACTTCTTCCCACATGTCCTCTACTTATTCTTTATTCTTTCCCATCTCCCCATGAGAATATTTGAGGAATTTTTAATTCCTCACATGTCCTCTCACCCACATAGACAAGGGACCTTTTATGAGGAGATCTTGTCCAATCCCAAGGTACTTTGTACCCCCCTCCATGTCATGTACTATCCTTCCACCTCATGTCCACTTCACCTTTTAGGGCTATCCCACATGCCACATGTCAAGATGTGAGGGCTTGTGAGTTCTCAACTCACCTTAGCCCTACATCTTGATATTTGGTGGCTCAATCTTAACCATCCATCTCTTCTAGGATTTCCTCAAAAATTCCTATAAATACCCCCTCTTTTCTCTCATTTTAGGGAGATCATTTTGCTAGCCAAACTCTTGCAATTTTATTTCTCAATCTACACTTAGTCATTTTCATGTTTTCATCCACTTGCACTCATCCTCACAACATCATTTAGCTTGCATCTTGTGCTATCCAAGGAGCATACACATCAAAGATCGAAGGGCCAACCAAAGGATCGATTCGAGACAAGGTATAAGGTTCCATTTGTTGCTTTTATCTTGTGTTGATTCCAACTTAGGCTAATCTTGAGGTGTAGGTTGTTTTGGTGTTTATTTACACTCTTTTATTTGCTGCTCATTTTCTAACACATATATTCGACCTATCACATTTCTCATCACGGGCGGGACCCACAAATGGGCCTCTTTCTTTCTTTCAATTTATTGTTTTTTGCATTTTTGCAAGTTCGTGTCAGAGTGGCTGACTTGCCCCTGCAGAGTGGCGGACCTGCCCCTCCAGCTGGCGACCACCCTCAGTGGCCAGTCCCTCCATGGCTCCCTGGACCTGCGGTCACTGCCCTCCTGGCATGCACTGTCCCTCCGCTGGCAGACCCGACCTTGAGGTGGCGGACATGTCCCCTCCAAGCAGGACCCGACTCTATGACTGTCCTCCCAAGTGGGCGCACTGACTCCCTCCAATGGCTGGGTCTCCACCCCACGGCGGGAAGGACCCGGACCTTCCCAAGGGCGCATCTCGGACTCCCAGCATGACCCTAATTTGTCAGGGCGACCCACCTCAAAGCGAAATTGCCTCGCCGACACTTTGCAAAGTAGGCACATAGTTTAATTAGAGGGGTCAATAAACTTTGTTTGACGTGCTTGTGGAAGGCTATTTGACATATCCAATCCCCTTGCGCCATTTGGCAATCCTGGGTGACGAGAAATCATAGCTTTCCAAGTCCTTTGAGTCACCCCATTTTTTTCATTTTCTTAGTGGGACCCGCTTGGGAATTTCATCACCCCAAGGGACTATTCCAACCACGTGTACCGGTGGGGTATATAAAGGGGGGAGAGTGAAAGCTATACCTCAATCCAACCACGTTGTAATTGGCGAAGCGTCGGGATGACGTGAAGAGTTGGTCCGAGCCTTTAGTATCTCGCTAAGGTTCCCGACTCACGCTTGTAACGGGTTGGTGTTCACGGTTTGGGCCTCACGTACCGGGTGTATATCGAGGACTCCTTAGCAACCATGTTCTTCCTAGAGTAGAAGACTTTGTTGACCATACCCGTTTCTACTAATTGTAGGGTTGTGCTGTCTGAATTGTCTTTCTTGTGCAAAACCAGTCATTATCAGTTTGGCCAAGTCTTTTATGTTTGCTATATTTTGGGTCCTTTGCCTTACTCATCCATCAAAAAAATCAAGCTTCAAACTTATCCTTTGGCGGATCTGACCACATGCTGTGGCGGACCTGACCACATGTTGTGGCAGACCTAACCTTATGCTGTGGCGGACCTGACCTTATGCTGTGGCGGACCTGACCACATGATGTGGCGGACCTGACTGCATGCTATGGCGGACCTGACCGCATGCTGTGGCGGACCTGACCTTATGTTGTGGCGGACCAAACCTTTGGCCAGTCTATATTATCACTTGGCATCCCTTGTCCCTTCATTTTGAATGTCGATACAACCATTCAACATCCTAAACGAACATCTGAACGTCTGTTCCGGGTCTTCATCCCCTCGTTCTGAGGGTCATTCATTCCGAACACTCTTTTTCTTGTTCCGAGCTCCCATTCCTCCATTCTGAGAGTCATTTATCTGTCCTGAGATGCTCCCCATCTGTCCTAAATCCGCTTTCATCTTCGATCTTCGTTATTCCATATAAGCCCCGTTGAAGTTATCATCCGAGTTGACCTAGGTGTTCATCCCTAATCATAATCATCGTAACTGACTTAGGATTGCTATCCATCTTAAGTTGGTCATCCTCCTCGACCCAATCAATCTGCTTCTATCTCAAGTTGGATTCGATGTCGTTATCATACATCTACCCGTCAATCAAACACCTAGTGTTACCAAGGATCCTTCTTAAACTTGGTTGTGGATCTCGGTCTTCATCATATTTATCATCAAAATCAATCCTAATCATCAGGTCAATCCAACCCCCACATCATCAAATTAATCCAAAACCTAGATAATTCAGTGTCTACCAATCAACCCAATCCGAGTCCATCAAAATAATCCACGTCGGTCGATTGTCATCGGCTAATCTTCCATCAAATCAAATCAATCTTTCATCCTCCAGGTCTTTCTAATATCTTGATCCATCTCATCATCTTGCATGCCCGTTCAAACTCGTTCACAGGCAAAGAAAATGGCCGACCAACAAGCCCTGAATGCCCAATCAAACAACCCTCGAGATCCCACCAACACAGCGAATGTCTCGTCAGATCCTAACTATGGTGCTAACATCCCTCATGATCCCCACAATGGCACCTCATCACAATCCAACGTGGATGGTCAAAACACGTCACCACCTGGGGAGGAAAACATGGCTGATCAACCCGAGCTCACATTCGAGGAACACTTCAGTAACCCTGTTAATGCACAAATGAAAGAACGCCTTCTTGAAAAACATGGCGAGAAAATCTTGGCTCACTTGATTGACAAAGGTTTCAAGTTGTCGTCAGGTGTCGACTCATCCAAGTATGGCACCTCCACATTTAATGTACCCCAAGGTTCACATGGTATCCCCGGTAGCTCATATGTCCCCAACGTTCCTTCTGTAGAAGGTTGGCATCAACCAGAATTCGGCAATGCTGTCCTGTATCCCGTTGGAAATCCCACACATTCCACCATCTCGATCATAGGGACACCCCAAACCATTGATCCCAATGATCCTTTTGCCTTTGGAATGCCGCAAAACGTCCCACAATCGCAACCACTAATGCTACTGGCACCACTCCCCTCAAACCCGCCTCCTGCCAACACTGGGGGCAGCCCTTTCGCTACCTTGCCCCCACCTCCTGGGGCTACAAATCCTCCACCATTGTCATTCCTACCCCAACAACCGCCCCAATCCAACAATCCTCCACCATCGTCATTCATACCCCAACAATCGCCCCAATCCAACAATCCTCCACCATCGTCGTTCATATCCCAACAACCTCCCCAATCCTATGCTCCCACTAGCGCTCAACAACCTCCCTCACAAAACATCTCAACCGCACCTCAACCTCAACAACAACCATTGGTCAATCCTTTATTTTCAACACAACCACCACCGCATCCATCACAAGGAAATCAACCTCGGCCTCCAACCCCAACTATATCTCCATTCCTTGCATCCATCTTACGCCCGCAGGCGCAACCACCACATAACATCCCATCTCACCCAATACAGCCGCCAACAATGCACCAACAACCACCCCATCATTACAATTATTATAGCCAACAACAATATCAACAACAACTGTCTTATGTGACCTCGCAGCAGTCACATCAGCACCCCCAATACCCACAAACCAATCAACAACACCTTTTCCATACTTCCCAACAATACGCCACCCATAACTACCCAACCAATCCATATCCCACCTCGCAACAGCAACCTCTTTATCAACAAGGTCCCTTGGCGCATCAGCAAGGGATATTACCTCCTCATTATCCATATTCCCATCCCCAAACATCATCTCAGAATCCACAATCGTCCTACCATCAATATCTATCCAACACACCAGCCAATGCGGACATACTAGAAATCAAAGCCGCTTTGAAAGATCTCCAGGCAGGGACTAGCAAACAATCGTTCAAGTTTGAAGATATATGCCCATATCTGTTTGATCCCTCCATCTCATTAATTCCTTTCCCCAAACATTTTGAGATGCCGAAGTTTAACAAATATAAGGGGAACAAGGATCCTAAGGCCCACTTGCAGGAGTTTTACTCCCAGTGTCAAGAAGTTATCCACAATGACAACTATCTCTTGCGCCTGTTCCCCCGAAGTCTGGCAAGCAACGCCCTAGGGTGGTTTATGACCCTCGAAAAGGGATCCATAAAATATTTTGTAGACCTGTTAGAAAAGTTTGTCTCCTACTTCTCCTTCAATTTGGAGAAAGACACCGATACCTTGGATCTCCTCAAAGAGAAACAACATGAAGGGGAAACCTTTACTAACTACCTCCAAAGGTGGCGTGCGCTAGCAAGCCGAATGAAAACCCCTTTGAAAGAAAAGGACATGGTCACCCTCTTCGTGGAGAACTCTCATCCCGACATGGCTCATAACTTTAGATTACATTGTGTCACCACTTTCGCGGAGGTAGTAGAGAAGGGACCCATCCTTAAGCGTGCCCTTGTTGCCAAGGGGCACGTCAAAATCTATAATCAAGAAAAGGAAAGGTCATTCAACGACAAGCCACGTTTTTGGAACAAGAACAAAAATGCAATAAATGATGGCGTTACTGATACTAAACATGTCCACGTGGCCAACACATCCCAGAGACAACAACAATCCATACCTAATGCCATATCTGTACCGCAGGGGACACCCCATCCCCCTCAACAGTCCAATCAAAATAACCATGGGAACACCAAACGCCAGTATGCTCAATTAGGAGAACCCTTGGGTGTCGTCTTCAATAAGCTATTATAGATCAACTATCTGATCATGTACCCCGTCACCAAGCCACTCGACGAATCCAAACCTAAGCCCGCATGGTTTAGGGAAAATGAATATTGCGAGTTCCATAAGATCAAAGGACACTCTTTGAATAAGTGTCAGGGTCTAAAAAACTATGTCCAAGACCTCATAGATCGAGGTGATATCAAGGTGGACCCCAGTCAAACTTCGTCGTCCAATGCTCAATTACAGATATATCAAAATGCCTTCCCAAACCATAATCAAGGCCTGAGCACCTCCAACAGTAATCCTCAAAACAACAGCACAAATAACGTGAGTTATAAGAATGTGCCCCTCAATTACGAGGGTATTATTCATTACATTGAGCAGGTAGAACCTCGTATATCCATGATACATGTCAAAGCCAAAGATCCTCAGTGTGTTGTTACTACACGACAAGCCCACATCACTATCTCTGTGGCCCCCGCACTCGCTCAATCAACTCCTGTAAGCTCCCAGTACAACATCCTTGACCACTTAGGAAAGACCCCTGCACATATCTCCATTTTGGATTTACTTAAGTCTTCCCCTGTGCATCAAGAAATCCTCAACAGAGCCCTACAAGAAACCCATGTGCCTAATAACATTGATCCTACACATTTCCAAGCTTTGGTAGGACACCTAGCTTCATCTCACCAACTGCACTTCAGCCAAAACGATATTCCAAACATTGGTGTCAATCATAATCGCCCCTTACATATCGAAGTCGTGGTCGCTCGCCATAAAATAAAAAGAGTCTTGGTAGATAATGGCTCTACCCTCAATTTGTGTAATTTGAAATTCATAAGACAGGTGGGGTATACTCAAGCAGACTTAAGTAATCAGATCATCACAATCAAGGCTTATGATAATGCAGAAAGGAATTCAGAAGGGATCATCAATCTTCCTGTCCAAGTGGGACCTGTGGTCCAGTACATTACCTGTCATGTCCTTGATCTAGACTTGCCATATAATCTCCTCCTCGGTCGTCCATGGCTCCATTCTATGCAAGTTGTTCCCTCCACCTATCATCAATGACTAAAATTCCCAGTCAATGGGCAAGAAGTCACCATCTATGTCGACCCCCAACCATTTGAATATTGTTGTGCTTTAGAAGCGTCATTTCCCCATTTACATTATTGTCCTGGGGTTGAAATGGGGGCATCCCAGTCATCATCCGCTAATCCACCCTCCACTACGATAACCACTCCATCCTCCACCACTGATCCTACAATCACCAAAAGTCCAGATCATTGACAAAGGGTGTGGTGAATACGAAATGCATACTGCTCTCAATATAGCAACCATGCCACCATCACCGCACGAGTATGGTCAACCTTCACATGCTACCCCAAAGAAAGACAAGACTGTCACCTTCAGTGGTAAAAACATCCCTACCACCACTTTTAGATCCCCAAGTGTCAAGATAGATGCACCAGAAGAGGACATAAGCCAATGGGTCTACCGAGAAGAACCCCAGCCGGAAACTCCTCTAAAGGAATATTTTCAAGAAAAGTACCCCTGGCCAACAAAGTTCGTGGAAAAACATAACTATCAAGGCAGGGGCCTAGGCAAAGAAGAATAGGGCCGGTTGCAACCCATTGATACGTCAAAGCTACCAAAAAACATAGGCATTGGGTATGACAGAAAGCAGAAAGGCCCTGAAACATCGTCTAATACCTCCAATAGTGTCACCCTGGACAATGGCTCATTGGAAGATATACCCAAGGATGAATCCATCATATGTGCATACAATGACATTGATCACACTGACCTATCATCCATGTTCGAATGCCTATCCTCATTCTCCGTGATTATTAACCTATCCCTTTACAATTCCGAAAGCTTATTGATTGGGACTCTACGTAGAATAGCACAATTTGTCAGTATGTTCGCGATACATATGTCAACCTTATGGGATTGGGGAGAAATGAACACCTACCGCAGAAAATAAGTAACAATAAGAATAAGAAGCAAAAAAGTGGTCATCTAGTGAAACCTCCCCAGGCACTTTCCTCTCGACCTTGAAAAGTAAAAATAAAGGACACATCCGATGGCGAAAACCTCGAAGAGGCGCTGGAAGATGGAGATGTTCATCTTCCCCTTGTGGGAACTCAATTATCTGCCCGATCATCTATTCTAATCAAAGAGACTCAAGAAGTTAATCCGACCTTGAAAGTCCTAAAATCACCTATGGTGCCAAGTCACTGCATCAAGAGTAGTCCGCCATCGTGGCAAAATTAATTCCAAGAGGGAATCATTAACTTTTCTTGGTCATACTCAGACATGCCAGGCTTAGACCCCACCTTGGTGGTTCATCATTTGGACATCCGCCCAGACGCTAAGCCTGTCAAACAAAAACTCCGCAAGATGCATCCGCAAGTCGTGTTGTTAGTCAAGAAGGAATTAGAGAAGTTACTAGAGGCGGGTTTTATCAGACCAATTGACTACTTTGAATGGATCTCCAATATAGTACCAGTTTCCAAACCAAATGGAGACATTCGCACCGGCATTTACTTCGTGGATCTTAACAGTTTTCCACCCAAAAAGATTATTTCCCTCTACCTAACATTGACATGTTGGTCGCACCTAATAGCAGGCTATGATGCTAACTCCTTATGGATGGCTTCTCCGGGTATAACCAAATTCGAATCGCACCTGAGGATCAACATAAGACCGCCTTTACAACACCTTGGGGCACTTTTTGTTACAATGTTATGCCCTTTGGTCTCAAATATGTGGGGGAAATGTACCAGAGGGCAATGACGGTCATCTTCCATGACCTCATACATATCATCATGGAGGACTATGCTCTATTTTAATTCCATTAGGAAAATCCGCATCAATTTGTTTAACATCCTCGCCATCCCAAAAAGATATTTGAACTGGCTGTGGGAGCATTACAAGTTGGGCGCTTAAATCCAAAAAGTGTGTCTTGGGGTCACTCTCAAAGAGTTGTTGGCTCTCTATAGTCTCACAAGCATTGGAGGTTGATCCCCGCCCAAGGTAAAAGCCATTCCCGACATGCCACTCCACGCTAACTTCAAACAGCTTAAGAAGCCTCCGTGGGAAGATGCACCATTTGTCGATTCATAGCCCAAATTCCATGTGATATGTCACCATTCACCTGGCCCTTCAAGAAGGATTCCACCTTCCGGGATGGAACCAAAGAAGGTCAGATGGTTTTGATAAAATTAAGGAATATTTAGCTCATCCGGCCTAATCTTGATGCCACCTACTCCCGGCAAGCCCCTCTTGCTTTACATCTCCGCCACTTCAATCGCGCTGGGGGCATTGTTGGCACAACATGATGAGTCGTCGAAAGAGAGGGAAATCTACTACATCAGTCGGACATTGGTTGGCTACGAGCTAAACTACTCCCCCATGGAAAAAGCCTGCCTTGCACTCGTCTTCAGCACCCAGAAGCTCCGACATTACATGCTTAGCCATCTAGTTAAATTAATTGCCAAAATCGATCCATTGAAGTATCTGTTATCTAGAACCACTATGACTGGCCGCATGGCTAAGTGGGTCATGCTCCTCAGTGAATTCGACATAGAATATGTGGACTGCAAGGCTATTAAATGACAGATAATCGTAGATCAGTTAGCAGAAGCTCCTCTAGTTGATACTCATCCATTGATCACAGAATTCCCTGATGAAGAAGTCTTCTCCGTTGATGAGACCCCCACGTGGACACTATATTTTGATGGATCATATACACACAATGGATCGGGGGCAGGAAATTTATTAGTTACCCCTCAGGGTGACTACATTCCCAAGTCATTCAGGATAGCATTCCCATGTACTAACAACATGGCAGAATATGAAGCTCTCCTCACCGGCCTCAAAATTGCAAAACAGTGGCGCATAACTCAGTTGAAAGTCTTTGGTGATTCTTTACTAGTCATTAGACAAGTTAATGATGAGTTCCTAACCAAGGATGATAATTTGTTACCCTACAAGCGCATGGTGGATGATTTCAAGAAATATTTCACCTCTACACAATTTGAACAGATTCCCAGGGTACGAAACAAAGCAGCTGATGCAATGGCCACTATTGGCTCCCTGCTGGACATGCCCAAAGACCGAACAGAATGTGAATTTCTTGTAGAACAACTTTTAATCCCAGCATATGATATCCCTGAGACTGACATGGTGTGCGAAATTGTGGGTCCCACCTCCCCATGGTACCAAGACATCTACACCTACCTCCATGATAACATTATACCCCCGGATCTTACACGTAATCAACGTAAGTCCTTCGTTCATCACTCTTCTCAATACATCATCGTCGGTGATACGCTTTATCGTCGCGGGTATGATAGAATCCTCCTTAGATGTCTGAATGAGACCGAAGCCCATGCCACACTAACGGAAGTACATGGCGGTGTTTGTGGAGCTCATTCAAATGGTATGGCTCTGGCCAAAAGGATCCTACAAGCTGGATATTATTGGCCTACCTTGGAACACAATGCTTGTGAGTTTGTAAAGAAGTGTCTTCCATGCCAACAACATGCAGATTTAATTCACACCCCGGCACAAGATCTTCAGCCCCTGCTGGCACCATGGTCATTTTCTCAATGGGGTTTTGACTTGATTGGCAAGATTTACCCACCATCATCTGATGGCCATACATTCATAATTACCGCCACTGAGTACTTCACCAAGTGGGTGGAGGCAATGCCCCTTTCACAAATCACCGGTACTCAGATTTCCAAATTCATCCTTTACCATATTCTCTGCAGATATGGTATCCCGTCCACCATCCTTTCCGACAACGGCAAACCATTCAAAAACCAAGTTATGAAACACTTCGTGACACCTTCCATATCCGGAAGACTATTGGTCAACGCTTTATTACTCCTCGTGGTAATGGTCGTGCGTAGTTTACCAAACAAACTCCTTTATCCAGATTCTCGTGTGTTGTCATTAATAAACACTGACTTAAATTGGCACCTCTTATTCATCCTACCTCCGCATATCATTACATCCATCCAAGCATTCCTCGACAGCTTTACCCCCTACTCTTTAGTGTATGGTGTTGAAGCCATCTTGCCAATCGGTTGAACTTCCATCATCGAATTCTCAAGAACCTTTATCAAAATAAGAGGATGCCTTGCTGCAATTCCATTGGGTAATGGAATTACCGATGAACGGCGAATAAAAGCCTATGATCATCTCCAAAGCATACCAAAATCACTAAACGTAATTATAACAAGGCAAGAAGGTTCATCCTCGACACCTGTGTGGGCGAAGCTTGTCCTTAAGGAGAACCAACGCATCGCGAAGACCAAGACAAGAAAGGAAAATTTGAGGCAAATTGGTTGGGACTCCCATCATAGCCGCTAAATATGGATTTAGCATACAGTTGACTACTCTTGAAGGAGAACCCTCGGATTTAACTCCATCAATATCATGCATCCGAGGAAGTTCTACACCTAAATTGCCGCCTCTACCTTTGTCAAAAAGTCAAAACAAACAAACAAACAAACAAAAAAAACAAAAATCCAAAAATAGTCAAGAGAAATAAATTTGTCCTATGGTGAAAACCACCTCTTGGTGGCGCCTTGGATAAATATGGATGGTGAAAACCTGGTAACAGGCATCATCCATAGAGGGCTTAATCATTATCTACCTGACATCCTAGTTATTTTATGCCTTCATCCGCACTATTGTCCTCACCCATCTCATCCTAGGCCGCTTGGTAAATATTGATTGAGCATTGGACGACCCATCTAGCCTATCCCCCATTCCTGAGCTTTTCAGTATCCCACTCTGAGCTTACGTCATTCATTCCCTTCGTTGTTATGTTCGTGTCATCAGGTAGGATCATCCATCGTGTCGGTCTTCACCTAGGTCCCATCTTGTCGCGTCCGTCAGTAGAACTACGTTGCCCCTGCGCTGTCACGTAGGCAAGGTTGATCATTTGATTCACCCCCGGGGCATTTTTCCATCATCATCGGTTACCATTTATCTTCTTTTCGCTTTATCCATGGTCTTTTCTGGAACTACGAGGGCTCTGCCCTTTCACGTAGGCAAGGCTAATCTATGATTGCCCCCCGAGCCCCCAGGTCTGTAGGTTATGTCGGTCTTTTGTGCTTCATCATCAAGTTATGCCCACATCTAACCGGTTCTTAATAAACAAAATTCCCTCATGTTACAAGATCTTGTCCCTAGGTAACATCCCGCGTCAACTGGGTCATCCTAAGTTAGCATCCATCTTTGGTCTCAACAGGATGAATCCTTCCTAGCAGACCTCGTCAATCCCATCCACCACCTTGATCCTATGGAAAATGACCTGTTGTCTTGATTATGATCTCTTGATGCTTTTGAATTTTGTTTATCATTTTGGGTTCCTTCCCATCACTTGTCAGGGTCGCCTTGGTCCACCATACCATGGCGTGCCTTGACTTGTTGACATGGGGGCATACCTTGATCGTTTGTTTTGACTGCTATCTTCTCAGTTGTCCCTCGTAAGACCCACCGAGATCTCTGAGGTCTTGTGTTATGCTGGGACAACTTTGTGTGTTTGTGGTTACCTTAACACCAGGCCCGACCGAGGTCATCGCGACATCGGGGTGTTGGGATAACCTTCTTATTTGCTGTGTTTGTTTCATGCGTAGAGTACTCGTTCGCCTTGATCTTCCATATCAAGGTACTTGGTATCCTACGCTATAGTAAAAATCAATGCTCCAAAGATGACAAAATCTCATTTTCACTGCATTTTCACCACTTTGCATGCACCCTTCATTTCCATCATGACCATCACTTATGATTTCGGTTCTGCAAGTACTCTCGTTCTTTTTCCTCTTAAGTCCTCTTCCTCTTAGGATATTAATGGTTGTTTTTGGCAAATGCACTCTTCCATACGCCTATCGTCTATCTGCTTTCTCATAACGGTCTTTATTGACACTTAGGTGCATTATAAACATTTACCTTTCGTTCCATACATCATAAATCACAAAAAATATGCATAAATCATCCATCCACATGTGCATCCATAAATCATAAATCAAATAAACACGCATAAATCATCCATCCACATGTACATCTATAAACCATAAATCATAGAAACATTTACATAGATCATAATAACATACATGTGCATCCATACATCATACATCATAAAAGCATACATAAATCGTCCATCCACATGAACATGTGCATCCATACATAATACATCATAAAAGCATACATAAATCATCCATCCACATGAACATGTACATCCATAAAACATAATCATAAAGCATAGATCATCCATCCATATAAACATGTGTATATATATGAAACCACATCATACATCATCCCATATAGCCGCATAAAAGAAATATCATGCCTAGTGTCAATAAAGGCCATTGCATAATCAAAATAGTAAACATCCTATCATAATACAATACATCTCCATCATATATCGCCTAATAAGATACAAAATCTAGAGATGTGGATCACCTCTGACCTCTGGCGACATGGACAAACCATCCATC
>VDFB02271358.1:536833401-536860531 GCA_007258455.2 Sequoia sempervirens
CAAGATCTCCAAATCAAGGAAATACACCATGCTTTAGGACTCCAACATTAACTATCCAGGTACTCCCATATCATCCATCCTCTCATCTCAAAGCAACAACACCAATGCACAAGTGACCACAGAAAATGCCAGCTAACAAGTCTACATCAACATAGAATCAAACCTCATGGATATAGACAGTCCACTTCCAAGTCATCTATGCAATCATGTAGGTAAAGACAACCCACAACATTGCACAACCTGTAGATCCAATCAATGTAACATGCAAACCCAATATCACATTGGAAATTGCAAATCTGAGATTTGAAAGAGAATAACCATGTAGACAACATGACTCAAGCACCAAAATGAAGCTCATATCCTATTTTCCAATCATGTCCATAATGAGCACCATAATCAAGGAATCCACCAGCATCACCACTTAAATGTCGAGTGACTAATCACGTACCGACACTCCCATGCAAAGAAATAATCTCACCTCCTCACACCATGCATGAAGCATGCATGAAAAAATGTAACCATCTCATCCAGTAACACCCCAAAAGCCAGAGTATAGAAAATAGCTTAATCGCAGCTCCACAAAACCTCAAGTTTTTCTTGACCATGTAAAACCTGCAAAACCACTATGTTTGAAAAACACCCATGCACATCCACACCCACGTCACATCTACAAGACTCAAAAGTCTAAAAAAACACCATAATGGTTAAACCAAAATAATGGATTATCATAGATGGGCATAACCATAGATTTTTAGGAAAAACTATAAAACCCTCATATCCAAGGAACATGAATCCAATCCATGCAAGTACAAAGCATCAGTAAAAGGAAAAAGTAGTTCAGGAACTTCAAGGCCATTTTAGGCCAACTCCACAACCACCAACATGCACATGCATCTGAGGGAGATAGGTTATTACAAAAGCTTCTAGATCATCCAATGATCAACTCCATAGCCTACATGCAGTTGGGATAACAAAAAAAAATGCCTTCCAATACCAAGAAAAAGCACCCAGCATAAGCACATTACTCCACAGCTGAAAAACAACCCAAGCTTCTCCATATCACTAGGTAGCCTCTCACACAGACACCCAATATGAAATATTTGCTGCAACACAACCACAAAGCAAAAAATTTAACCCCATGCATCAGGATTATTCTGTATGACCAACTCCATTTTCAAATCAAATCAAACTATGAGCTTCAAATAAAACCATTTCAATATGACCAACTTCATTTTCTCTATCTTCACCATCCTTCAAGCTGTGTGTTGTCTCTTGAAACTAAAACAAAAAATCAAGAACTTCCACTCACCAAAGGATCAATCTTCAATCAATTCCTTCAGATTTCCTCAAGCTTTCCAGGCTAAGAAATCTTCACAAAAGGAATACCTAGAACCAAAAACACCAGGAATTATTACATGCATCAACATGCAAGCACATGCGATTCCATGCAAGTACATGCAACTCACAAACCTGCACATGCAAGCAAAAAGCAAATCCCAAAAGAAATATTTGATACCAATTGAAGGGAAATTGATTCATCTCATAATGAACAAATGAGATCAGTAAGTGTCTTTGGTAAACAATCTTTCTTCAAAGAACCTCAAAAACACGTTCTACTATGCCATAAAGCAGAATCAGACATATTTTATTTTCCACCATTAATCCTTAGAGGAACGTTCATGCAATTTTAACCAGTTTTAACAACATGCATTAAACAAATTCAATAAAAAAAATCATTAAACATGAAAGATAGAACATAATACATGAACACAAAGATTTACGTGGGGAAAACCCTTTTGGGTAAAAAACCCCACCCTCCAAAAGCATAGATCCATTGTATTATTCAGCAACAAAATACATAGTTACAATACAATTGCATGCTCTGAGCCTTTACATGGATATTTACATCATGTTCCATCTAGAGAAAATTTGGTAGCATAACCCTTGTGAATTCAATATCTCCTCTCACAACTCCTCAAGCAAAATCTCATATTTATAGAGCTTACAATGCACAAATTAGACATTTCTAAATCAACTGTCAAAACTCAACACGAAAATAGAAACTTCCTTTATGCACAACTCCACCTGTAAAATCAACTTTCCAACTTGACTCCTCATCAAAAAAAGAAACTACAAGTTGTAACTCAAAAGACAATGTGAGAAAATTAGCAACATTCAGTATTTTACAGAAAGAAATCCAGTACTGACCGAAGAATCGAGGTTAGAGACACTGCCTATTTTTCCTAGCAGTTTTGGATCTCTTGAGTTATGAAACATAAATTATTTTTGATTTATCATTATTTGATCCATTCCATGTCCATTCCATTCCATTATCCATCTCTTCCACCTGTCCCTCTCTCCACCATTCTCTACCCTTCCTATCTCTCCATCCCTCCCTCCCATTCTCTCTCTCAATCTCTACCTACCTCTCCCTCCTCTCTCTCTCTCTCTCTTTCTCTCTCCTCTTTCCTCTCTCTCTCTCTCTCTCTCTCTCTCTCTCTCTCTCGTCCCTCCATCCCTCCATCCATCCCTACCTCCTCCTCCACCCCAAGCTGTCTCTCTGCACTCTCTACTCCTCCATCCCTGCACCTCTCCTCCCTCTCTCACTTCTCTCTATCTCCCTCCCTCTTACCTCTCTCTCTCACCACTCTCTCTCCCTCTCTCTACTTCTATCTATAGACATGTAAAATTGACTTAACACTTATCACAAATTCAGAACATCTCGGAACGACCATGAAACGACTCGGAACAACTCTGAATCAATTTGGAATGTCTTAGAATGACCCTGAAATGACTCGAAACAACTCTGAATCAATTTGGAACATCTCAAAATGACCCTAAAATGACTCGGAACAACTCTAAATCAGTTGAGGCGTCTGGGATGGGCCAGAGCAACTGGCTTCTGAGATCGTGGGGAGTAATCGCCAGTGACCGCGAGCAGCTCAACAACGGACAGTTTAGGCGTCTTTGGGACCCGGCCACGAAGCGACAACTTTGGATCAGTCCGGTCTGCGAGTGTTTGACTCCGAAACGGCTGCAGATCAATTCGGAATGTCTTGAAATGACCCTGAAATGACTCGGAACAACTCTGAATCAATTCAGAACGTCTTGGAACGACTCTTAAACGACTCGGAACATCTCTGAATTAACTTGGAACATCTCACAACGCATCGAACGACATTGAATGACATTTTAAACTCTATTTCCTCTATTAATTAAATAATACAACATTATTTAATTAATTCACATTTCATCATTTCTCAACAAATTAAATAAAAACTAGTTTATTTAATAAATTCATAAAAAACCCTAATTCTACTATTAATTAAATAATACAACATTATTTGATTAATTCACATTTCATCATTTTGACTAATTAAATAAATTACATTTATTTAATAGAGTCCTAACCTAATCTTATTTCATCCTGATTAGTCAAATGACACTAATTATTTCATTACGTCACTAATTCACCTTATTCCTCAAAATTAATTGAATTATTAATCATAATAATTTAATTATCACATTTCCCTCCAAATTTTGAATAATTGAATCAAATCAAATCAAACTATTCAAATTGGAAAAAATCAAATCAAAATTGCAATGAATGAATTAATTAAATTAATTAATTAATATTCCTCACCCATTTTTTGATTGAGAAAATCATGGATTGCTAACTAAGCAATCTATTTTGCTAACTAAGCAATCAATTCTGCTAACTCAACCATCTAATTCCTAACTCAACCCTAACTAATCAATCAATTGCTAACTAAGCAATCAAAATCCTAACTATCCAATCTATTCTTCAATCACCCTAATTATGCAATCAACTTTGCACAATTTCCTCATGTCTAAATCCTCTCAACTCATTTTGACCGTTGATCTAGATATTCTCCAACGCGATCTCAACCGTCAATTCGAAATTATTTTTTCTATATAACAAGTCTTTCTCTTCACAAATTAGGAGGAGAATTTCAACTTACCTTATGCAAGGAAGTGTTTTCAAGATCACCATTGAGAGAGCTTCATCATTTCTTCAAGAGAAAACATCGATCATCAAGCTTTTGCGTACAAGCATTGGAGGCTTTGTAGTGATACGAACAACCCAACATCATGCAAATACACTCCAACATGGGATGGTAATCTTTTCTTGTGTTGTTTGAATTCGTTTTGTTAATCTTAGGATCTCATTTCATTCAAATAGCTTAGAATTGTTCATTTCATGAGTGATGGAATAGGATAGATTAAGTGTTTTTGAATTAGATTAATTTCTGATTTCAATATTGCACTTTTATCTTTATTTCGTATTTATCATTTTCTCGATGGATTCCTTCCCCCTCACACATTTTGGCACACCCGATGGGACCTAGGTCCTCCTCACTAACATTTTTTTGAGCTAAATTGCAAGTTACAAGGTTCCAAGAGCTTTCAAAGGCATTTCACGGACTGCCCAGCAAAAGCTCACTTTTGACTGGCAACATTTCTAAGCTTTTTCCAGAAAATCCATGCCTTTGCCATGGGAACTACGCTTTTTCTCTAAAAACCACGCTATTGTTTTTTTTTTCTGAGTTTGCATTGTATAGGAAATCTGAGCTTTTGCTAGAAATTCTGAGCTTTTGCAAATCTGTTTTTTTGAGCTTTTGATTTATTTTTTCTAAGCATTTGGTCTAGGAAACAAGTGCATGGATCCTGCACTATTGTAATGAACTTGCTAAATGTTTGCTTGTTTTGTAGGAACTAATGAATTTTATGCAGGATTTGAAACACATTGACTTGTTTTATGCAGGGAAGACGATCAGTCCAAGTTGTTTTTAGATCCATAAGTATTTTTACTTAACTTAGGAATCTTCATTTTGGTGCATTAAAATTAACAAACAACTCTCACATTTTTATTTTGGTGCTATCTAAAATGAACATTTTCAAAGCTTTCTAAAGTAGGAATTTTCATTTTGGTGCTTAAAATTGAACAAAACAACTCTCACGTTTTGATTTTGGTGCTATCTAAAATGAACATTTTCAAACCTTTCTAAAGTAGGAATTTTCATTTTGGTGCTTAAAATTGAACAAAACAACTCTCACGTTTTGATTTTGGTGCTATCTAAAATTAACCTTTTCAAAGCTTTCTAAGGTAGGAATCTTCATTTTGGTGCTTAAAATTTGAACAAAACAACTCTCACACTTTGATTTTGGTGCTATATAAAATGAACATTTTCAAAAGCTTTCTAAAGTAGGAATTTCCTTTTTGGTGCTCATAAAAAGAACATAAAACACTTCAAATTTGGGCTCTAAAAATGAACACATTTCATGTTTTCATAGTTAGGAACCTTTAAATTTGGTGCATAAAAAGAGCGCAAATGTCTTTCAATTTGTTGACAAACGTTCGATTTAAATTTTGTTGACCATTAATGACAAGGCCTGATTTTCTTAGAAACATTTCAACTTTGGGGCTTAAAATGAACAAAATGCTTTTGTTATTTTCACACCATTGCTATCTTAATTGTTTGATGTCTTGAACATTTCAATTGGTGCAAAATAAAAAGAACATTTCAGTTTACTCACATATTCTTGAGGATAACACCGTTCAAGGTGTTTAAAATGAATCAATTTGCAATGAATTGTCTTTTGTGCATGCTTTGTTGGAAAGCTAAAGTGTTTTGTCTTCTCCCCTCGCACCATTTTGGTGATCTTGGGTGAGCAAAGAACATTTTTTAGCTTCACATTTATTTCAAAGTTTCACCTTCTTAGAGGGCCTACCTATTGAGACACATCATGCGCTAGAGAACTCATAGGTGACCCAAGCGGTACTTTCGTTCTGGACCGCTATATAAATATTTTGTGAGTGTGAGGAAACTTCATCACTCACCAAGTGTGGATGTCCTATACCAACGTATTCTTCCTTAGTATCCTTGTGATGCGTAAAAACTCGAAAGGGCTGGAAGGTTCTTAATTGAACAAAATGTCGCATGTGTAGGTGCCCGAAAATAATATCCCCAGAACATCACTAAGAGCCAATTGTTTTAGAAGCCACCCTATTTATCCAAAACATTCTCTGAAAGTGGTGCATCGGAATTTACTTTCAAGAAGTTACTTTCCAAGTCTGACTACAGGCCCGCACCATAAGTCGCATGTAAAATCATCTCTTCAGAGCATGAGGCAGGCCCACCTAAGAGGATGGTTTCTCTCCACTAGGGTTGTAATTGTTTGTTAATGTTAAATTTATCCAATTACATTCAAAAACAATTGTGACATCAAATTATGTGTTTGATTTAAAGAAAAAGAACACATCAAAACAAACATTGAATAAGATGGTCAAATCACAAAACTTTTGAGTTAGTGTATACTTGCGAAGAAAGACTTGTTGGGAGATTGTTGGATGTTGTGGATGTGTTACTGATATGCGGTTGTCATTGATGTCAACACTATTAGCATTTGGTGTATCTACTATTGTGTATGTCGAGGATATTGAGAAAATTGTAAGAGAAAGTGTCTCAGGTTCCTAGTGAAACTGTGCAGGTCATGAAGGTGCTTTGTTCTGTACGTAAAATATTAGCTGATGTGGATCAAAGGGTTTATTTTTTAGTATGTCTAGATCATCTACTGGAAGTTTCAGAGGTCCGTGTGAAGTTCTGTGTGAGTTATTGTGTGATGGTGCTTTGTTGGTCCCTGTCAGTATTCCTGAATGAAGATTGTGTGATTTTGGTTATCTTAGTTGTTGTGGATGCTTCTCTGTTGTTTCTTGGTGTTCTCAGATGTCTCTAGCTCATTCTCTATTTTTGTGGTATGTCCAGATTGATCTGTGTGCTTGTGGTTGAAGATCTTTTTGTGCACGTTCGATTTTTCTTATTCTTGGCCGACATGTTGGTGGTAGCATGTTGTGGATCTTTGAGGTGAAACTAATTAAAGCCTTTTTGTGCTGGAGATATTAATTTGGGTCCCCACTATGTTGTGGCTGACCTTGGTGGGTATGCATTAAAAATTTAATTGAAAATATGGGTCGACATTGCAAATATATTTTATCTTTCTTGGTCGACGAAGTTGTGGTGAAATCTCCTATAGCGGATATATAAGAGCGATTGTTTGACCAGTAGGAATGAGGCTTTGTGTGCTCATGTGTGCATATGTGTAAATATCATTACTAAGTAGTGTGTGAAGAAAATTGTGCGAAGTGTGGAGAAGTGTTGAGCTTAATTGGAGTTGTAATCAAGCTTGAGCATAAGCTATTTTCTCAGTTCAAATCTTGGATGGTTTTAATCCAAACCCTATTGTTGGATAGTGAGTCCTCTTTTGTAATAAAGCAGTGAGCTCTAGGAAATGTGCCTGAATGCATGTGCATTCCCCTTATTGTATTTCATTATACTTTTAGCAGAGTATAATCTTGTGGACTAACATCCACCGTGGTTTTTCCCCTAACAGGGTTTCCACAAAAAAAAATATGGGTGTTCTTTGTCTCTCTAATGTGTTAATTGCTTATGGTTAATTGTTCATTCATCAGATCTTAAATTAAGATAAGTTAAGTTAGAAAAGGTTTAAATTTATGTGACAACTGATTCACCCCCCCTTCTCAGTTATTTTTCCTTCTACCAACAAGCCTTATGTTTGCACTCCTTGGAAGGATTTATCCTTAAAGGTTTCCGAACATTTCAGTTTTATTTTTAGGTTGCATTGATCAAAGTAAACACTTTGGTAAACTATGGCTTGGGTGTTGTGATTTCACAACTCAAGTTATAGACATTCAGGTCACACAAATTCCATGCTTGTGAGTCATTTTAGTGTTGTTATATCATTTTCCATACTCAAAAACACAAAGGAATCAAACACAAAGAGGTTACAAATTGTCATTCCAACTCACAATATTTTTTGCTAAAAAGACTTAGATTGCTTATAAGGTCATTACTTGAACAAGACACTTGGAAAATAAAATTGCTCATAAAATCTCACTCATTCCCATACTACTTATTTGAAATCAAAATCCAACAAAACATTAGAATCATTCCTCCACTCAAAATATCTATGATATCAACAGTTACTTGGAACTCACAGATAGTTCAAGTATCTTTCCCACAACATATCCTCTAGATCAGGAAGTGGAATATCAACCCTAGTTCTTCAACATTTTGATTTCCAAAATAGTAGGTACATTCCAAAACAACACTCAAAACTTTAAGGTTTTTTGAGTTTCATAACAAACCACCCCATACCACCACACCTTATGACCATTTGGCGACCTACAGCTCTCGTTCAACAACCAAGCCTTGTAGCACCTATTGTACAACCTAGCCTTACGCACATTGAAAGTTCCCAAACCGACATCATTAGTAGTTTGAGAACATTCATTTTTGAAAAAAATGAAACACCCCATTAGTTTCTCATAGCATCCATCATCTTGAACGAAGAAGAAGAAAAGGAAAACATAGCAGCAGGAAGACCCATATTACTACCTCCTGCCTGGCAATAGGTAGTGAATAACCTTGCGATAAGGTATTGAACACCATAAACCACCATACAACATACCTTATGACCATTTGGCGACCCACAACTCTCGCTCAACAACCAAGGCTATCCACACCAATCTTTCAACCAGGTAACTCACATATTAAAGGTGCCCAAACCAACATCATCAGTAGTTTGAGAACATTTATTTTTGAGAAAAATGAAACACCCCACCAATTTCTCACTGCATCCATCGTCTTAGATGAAGAAGAAGAGAAAGCGGATATAGCAGCTGAGAGACTTGTATTACCACCCCTCACTTGGCAATAAACATTCTTATTCATCCATGATCTCACATAGAGTTAAGATCCCCAAAGTAAAAACTATAAGTCGTTATTCTCGACTTAGGCATCTTAAACAAAAGGCTTGTCAGGAAACATCTTGCAGCATTACACAAAGATAGAAACAAACTGGTGGAAAACTTTTATAGACGTGTTTCCAGAAACGATCCAGATTTGTACATGTTATTTTTTGGCCAAAACCCAAGTATTTTCCACGATACTGAACTTCTCTAGAGAGATAAACCAGATTCACATACCCAAATCTACCCTCATATTTTAGGTCAACATTGGATTTGAAAAATTTAGAGGTCTAGCACCATTTTTTCTCTAGTTTATGACAACCACGAGGTCACAACATAGAAAGAAGATGGAAGCAAACAAAACCAACACTAGCATCCCACCAACTAATACCATCAACGATGAAAATAGCCCTTGGGGCTATAGGCCAAATGATCTTGAAACACCACAAAAGAGGCCTATGTATAGAAGTACTTTCAGTGAAGAGGAACTAAACCGCAAACAGAAGGAGGTAATTGGACAAAACAACCAGGACCCAAACAAAGTGGTTATAGAAGAGGTAGACACATAGGAAGAAATAAATGAGGATGAACTGTTCAAACATTCCAACAACCCCAAGGTTCTTAAACTAATGGGCAGGTTGTTGAGAAAGGATCCAAACTCCTATTTCTTCAAGTTAGCACAAAGTAGTGCTAAATTGTCGGTGGATTTCAATGTAGTAGCTCTCAAGGATACCAACCTTATTCCCTTAGGAGATAACTTGGTGGAAAGATAGATAACCGAACCTCTAGGGATGCCAAACATGCCACCTTTGTTCTCACAAAATTATGGTCAACCCAAAGAGAACCCCTTATTCAGAAGACCAACTTAGGTTGAACAACTAGCAGTAGCACAACTATATCAAGGAGGACCATCACAATATGAACCGCCAAACAACAATCCTCCTCTTGGATAGTATATACCTCAAAATACCTCGAACATTGACCCATCTCAAAACATTCAATACCTTCAACAGGGTGGAACATAGGGTCCCCCTCCCAATGGTCAATACCTTCAACAGGGTGGGACACAAGGTCCTCCTCCAGACATTCAGTACCACCAACAAGGTGGACCATGTGGTCCCCTTTTAAACCAGCAATACCAGTAGCAAGGTGTGCCATAGAGCACCCTTCCTTAGTCTTCCTACCAACAAGGTGTCCCAATAATGCATCAATAGGGTAACCTTCAGTTTAGTCCTTCCCAGCAGCAAGGTGTGCCACAGAGCGCCCTTCCTCAGTCTTCCTACCAACAAGGTGTCCCAATAACGCATCAACAGGGTAACCTTCAATTTAGTCCTGCCCAGCAGCAAGGTTTGCCACAGAGCGCCCTTCCTTAGTCTTCCTACCAACAAGGTGTCCCAATAATGCATCAATAGGGTAACCTTTAGTTTAGTCATGCCCAGTAGCAAGGTGTGCCACAAAGCACCCTTCCCCAATCATCCTACCAACAAGGTGTCCTGATAACGCATCAACAAGGTAACCTTCATTTTAGTCTTGCCCAACAGCAAGGTGTGCCACAAGGCGCCCTTCCCCAGTCGTCCTACCAACAAGGTGTCTCAATAATGCATCAACAGGGTAACCTTCCACATACCTCATCTCAGCAACAAGGAGCTAACCCTCCTTATACCCAGCAAGGACCTAACCCCATATACACCCAAAATGGCTACCAGGGTTTTATACCCCCACAATATCTAATATACGACCCAAACATGGTGAGACAACAAAGCTATTATACACAAAACTCATAGATAGAAATACCAAAAATGGATATGGAAATGAAGCTCGAGGTCATCACCCAACAGGTAGTAGGAATGCAAGCTGGAAAACAAAAGAAAACCTACACTATCCAAGAGATATGCCCATTCTCGTTCGATCAATCTATCACTACAATACCCTTTCCAAAGAATTTTGAAATACCTAGATTTGACAAAAAATACAAAGGAATAGGGGATCCAATAGAGCATATATAGGATTTCTCAGTATCATGCATGGAAGTACGGCACAATGACTCATATCTCATGAGGCTATTTCCATGCAGCCTTACAGGTCATGCTATGGAATGGTTCACTCGTTTGACACCAGTAGTCAAAAAATTTGATGAATTGTCTGATAATTTCATAAGTCACTTATCCTTCAACATTGAACAAGATGTCACCATTACAAGCTTATCCACAATCAAACAGAATCAAGGAGAATCTTTTATCTCCTATCTACAGCGATGGAGACACAAGGCTAGTAGATGTAAATGGTTCATTCTTGATAAGGATTTGGTAGACATATTCATTACCAATGTCTTACCTGAGATCAATTATCAGCTCATAATGTTGTGTCCAGCAGATTTTGAAGAAACCATTGAGAAGGGATTGAATATTGAAAGAGCCCTCATTGCAAGAGGTGCCCTTAAAATATATAACTCGAAAGACAATCCATCTACTTCAAACGAGAAACCTAAAGTCTGGGCTAAAAACAAAAATGTCACAAATGATGGAGTGGTTGATGCTAGAACATTATGGTAGGCACATAACATAGTTCAAACCAAGCCATAGGTAGCACAGACAAGCTATATCCCAAAAAATGCACAAAATAACTAGAATACATATCTCAAGAACAATCAAGGTGTAAACCCACAAATGAATCAAGGAGGACAACAGAGGCAGTACGATCAACCAAAGAGGCAATTCACAATTCTAAGTGAGTCATTGGAAACAGTCATGCGCAAACTAGTGCAACAAAACCTCCTCAAAACTAATGATCGTCCAAACTATGAGGAACCTAGTTTCAAAACACCATGGTACAACGAGAAGGATTTATGTGACTTCCACATTATTAAAGGACACACTACAAACAACTACATGAGACTCAAGCACCTTATCCAAGATTTAATTGACAAAGGGGGGGTAGATGTCGAACATTGTCTGGGGAATAAAGACCTACAAATTTACACAAACCCAATCCCAAACCATGCCAAAGGGAATGACAAAGGAAAGAAACAATAGTACCATAATTCCAATTACACTTATGGAGACACAATTTTAGGAACCATCTCACAAGTTGATGATAATAGGGAAAATGTGGTGGCTATACAAGGAGGGGACAATAACTATAACATAACCACCTGCCAAGGAAGAGTTACAATTCAAGGAGCACCACCCAAACCTGCAATCAAGTCACCCAGTGACTATAGTTTTGTGGAACAATTAAAGAAAACACCTATTTTAATCTCAATCTTGGAGTTACTAAGACTATCCCCTACCCATAGGGAAATACTTGAAAAGGCATTAGAAACAGCAATCCCTGATGACCTCAATCCTAGTCAGTTCCAAGCTATGGTTGGTAAGATCACACAAAGTAATAATTTAATATTTTATGAGAAAGATCTACCCCAAATAACATTCCATAACCAAGCCCTCTACATAGAGGTTGGTGTTCATAAAACCATGGTCAAACGGGTACTGATAGATAATGGTGCAGGTTTAAACATTTGTACCTTAAAATTTGTAAAATAGTTGGGGTATTTTGATGATGTAATTGACAAAGGGAAAAGTATAACAATAAGGGCTTATGATGATCTAGAAAGAAATTATGAAGGAACAGACAGGTTACCAGTGCAGATAGGGCCAGCCCTAACAAAAACCACTTGTCAAGTACTAGATCTTGAGCTGCCATACAACCTCCTCCTGGGATGACCTTGGATCCATGCTTTACAAGCAATCACGTCCACTTTTCATCAATGCCTAAAATTCCCCCATGAAGGAAAAGAGGTAACACTATATGCCGACCCTAAGCCTTTTCATTTTTGTGCCAATTTAGAGGAGAAATACAACAAAATCCAATGTGTGCCTAGCAATGACATAGCATTCCACTCTTTTTCTTATGTTGACCCATCAAAACTTCCATCTACCTCAACCAAAAACACCTCAAGTGACCAACCAAAAATGGAAGCCAAGATTCAGGTACTTGACAAGGGTAATGGGAATTACTTTTTCAACCAAGCATTTTGCATTGGCATGCTTCCACCAACACCTAGAGTGTATGGAGTTCCAAAAGAAATCAAATTAGTACAAATGATTTCCAAACCCACTATCTTCACTAAGTGGGGAGACATGCAAGATGAAGAAGTATTTGAAGAGGACTTTTTATCTATGATCTACAAGGAGGACAAAGAAGAACAAGAAAAGCCAGAACCTAATTTTGACCCTACTACTAGAGGTTATCAACTAGTTAAACAGATGGGATATAATGGAAAAGGTGGCCTGAGGCTACGCCAACAAGGCCGGTCAGAACCTATTATAGTAGAAAAAAGGAAGAAGAATATGGGGCTAGGTTATAAGCCAAAAGATGTGGTTATTCCAAAAACTGGACAAACCTCTTGGAAGAAGCAAAAAACTTCTGCTAGCATCGAGGAATTGGATACCTATCATACCTTAGACAACAAATTACCTATTGAAGACTTATTTGATAACTTTAGTGTTGATAGGTTCCATCTCCAAAATATTCAAACCATTCCCAACATCTACTACAGTTCTGGTATAGACTCTAATGAATACGAGTGGGATTCCCCTTCCTTCGTCACTGGATATGATTCTCCCACTTCTAGCAATGATGACCTAGACACCCAGTGGGAAAAAGACACCCAATCCATACTGACCCTTTCATCCACTTCCATAGGCTTTGCAGATCAAGATGATAACCTCCCACTCCAATACCCACAACTCATAGATTGGGATCAACAACAACATGCACCTATTTTGGATCAATTCCAGAACGATGAGGCAATTGCAGAGTTCATGGGGCTTCGAATGGACATACCAGCAGGAGACCACAAGGTAGGGTTCATCATGGAACTGGAACTGGAGGCATACTTTGGTGGAGAGATTGAATCTTCTAGTCGCAAAAATGGAAAAAAAAACATAAAAATATGGTCCCCTAGAGAAAATCACTTTGTGGCTCTATCAGATCCTGAAAAGAGAAAAATAAAGGACACATCTAAAGGAAAAAACCTCTCAGAGGCACTCGAGGATGGAAGATTCAATCTCCCCATATCAGAATATCAGGAAAGATCAACACTGCTAGTAGAGGAAGCAGAACCCATAAATGTTGGAACAGTAGAGGACCCAAAGATAACCTACCATGCTGCATCACTCGATCCAGAAGAAAAAGACAACATAACAGCTTTCATCAACGCCTGAAAGATAAATTTTGCATGGACCTATGTTGACATGCTTGGACTAGATCCAGCATTAGTGGTACATCATCTAGTTGTAATACCTGAAGCAAAGCCTATCAAGCAAAAACTAAGGAAAATGCATCCACAAATAGCATTATTGGTAAAAGTAGAGCTAAAAAATTTACTAGATGTGGGTTTCATTAGACCCATTGACTATCCATAATGGATATCAAATCTAGTACCAGTATCCAAACCTACTGGGGGCATAAGGATATGCACAGACTTTGGAGACTTGAATAAAGCATGTCCAAAAGACGAATTTCCATTACCAAGTATCGACATGATTGTAGATCTAGTAGCAGTGCATGAAATACTATCCTTAATGGATGGTTTCTCTGGATACAACCAGATAAAGATCTCTCTAGATGACCAACATAACATTTACCTGTGCTTGGGGAACATTTTGTTGGAACGTAATGCCCTTTGGTCTAAAGAATGTAGGAGCGACATATCAAAGAGCAATGATGACAATATTTCATGATATACACACAATCATGGAGGACTATGTGGACGATATTCTAGAAAAATCAGTCAAAAGAGTAGACCACTTGACAAACCTAGCTAAGGTATTTGATCATCTTGAATAGTACAACCTGAGACTCAATCCTAAGAAATGTGTATTCGGGGTAGCATATGGAAAAAATTTAGGGTACATAGTATCAAGGAGAGGGATTGAAGTAGATCTAGCTAAAGTAAAACCAATAATGGAAATGCCTCCACCAAAGACACTAAAACAGTTGAGGAGCCTACAAGGGAAACTACAATCCATCAGGCGATTTATCTCACAATTGGCGGACAAATGTCACCCTTTCACTCATCTCCTACATAAGGGCATCACCTTCAAGTGGGATGGGAGATGTGACCAAGCATTCCAACAAGTCAAGGAGTACCTACTTACTCCTCCTATACTCATGCCACCTATCCCAAAAAAGGAAATGATACTTTACATATCTACCGCACAGGCAGCACTAGGAGCTCTCTTGGCCCAGCTAGATGATAACAATAAAGAAAGGGCAGTCTACTATATCAGCAGAACATTGGTGGGCTATGAACTAAACTACTCACCCATTGAAAGAGTGTGTCTCTCAGTTGTATTTTCAACACAAAAGCTAAGACACTACATCCTAAATAGAAAGGTCAAGCTGATTCCTAAGATAGACCCACTCAAGTACTTACTATCAAAGGCAGCCCTAACAGGTTGGATAGCCAAATGGGTCATGATCCTAAGTGAGTTTGATATAGAATATGTGGATAGGAGAGCTATCAAGGGACAGATTATAGTAGACCAACTAGCTGAAGCACCCGTAGATGATCATAAACCTCTCATAGTGGACTTTCCAGATGAGAGTATCTTTATAACATAGCAAATAGACCAATAGAATCTATACTTTGATGGGTCCCATACACAACACGGATCTAGAGCTAGTATTCTATTTCTCACACCACAAGGAGATAGCATACCCAGGGCCTATAGGATTGCATTCCCATGCATGAACAACATCTCATAATATGAAGCTCTTATCACAGGGTTGAAAATGGCTATTGAATGGAAAATAAAAGAGCTACAAGTCTTTGGAGACTCTCAGCTAGTGACCAGACAAGTGAACGATGAATACCAGACAAAGAATGAAAAATTGTTACCATATAAAAGGATGGTGGATAGCTTCAAAGAATACTTCGTCAAAATAACCTTTGAGAAAATTCCCCAAATCAATAACAAGGTTGTCGATGCAATGGCAACAATAGGCTCACTCCTTGATATTCCACATAACGTACCTAAATATGAGTTCCTCGTGGAACAGTTGCTAGTACCAACATTCAATATCCTGGAATCAGAATTGGTGTGTGTTGTTGTTGGTCCTAATTCCTCGTGGTACCAAGATACCTTTGACTACATCCAGCATGGTACCATACCCATTGACTTAATGACCACTCAAAAGAAAACCTTTACCAGTAGAACTTCTCATTTTACCATCTTAGGAGATACCCTATACCATTGTAGTCTAGATGGTATGTTACTATGATGCCTTGATGCAGAAGAAGCACAAATAGCCTTGCAAGAGGTTCACGGAGGTATTTGCGGATCTTACTCTAGCGAACTTAACCTAGTCCAAAAATTGCTCAAAATTGGATACTACTGGCCCTCCATAGAACAGGAATGCATGTAGTATTCTAGAAAGTGTCGACAATTCCAGCTGTAGACATCCAATTTGATCACTTCCATATGATCAAACATGTCTCCTTATTCATCCAGTTGCTTATCCCATCTGTTAATATTAATTAAACCATTTGTTTAATTAATACCTTGCATCTTACATAAGGGTTCTAAAGTATTTAATTTAATAAATACTTTACCCCTCTTCCTCCTCTAAATTAAATAAATATACCATTTTATTTAATTTAGTCATATTCCCCTTTTGGAATTAAAATTCATTTTTTAATTCCTCTTTTCTCTCTCATGGTCACATCCTCCAACTTTTGCAAGTTGGTCTCTAATCCATCTTAATTACTTCATCTTCTTCTAATTAACTAGGGTTAGCATGTGCACACCCTTAATCATCATTAGGGTCACATCCTCCATAATCTCCCACTTGCTTCTAATGAGTCATTAGTCCATCTAACTAAGTACTTGCACAACCTTAATCATTTGGTTAGACTAACCTAATCCTCCTCCCATTTATGGCATGTGTCCTTAAGTCAACCTTATTAAAGGCTTTCTCCTTTTGGGCAAGGCACTCCACTTCCCCATGTGAATTTTTAATTCACCTTTTAATCCCCCAATGCACCCAAAAGGAATTTTTAATTCCTTCACTTCTTCCCACATGTCCTCTACTTATTCTTTATTCTTTCCCATCTCCCCATGAGAATATTTGAGGAATTTTTAATTCCTCACTTGTCCTCTCACCCACATGGGGACAAGGACCTCCTTTATGAGGAGATCTTGTCCAATCCCAAGGTACTTTGTACCCCCCTCCATGTCATGTACTTCTCTTACACCTCATCTCCACCTCATCGTTCTTAAGCCTCTCCCCATGCCACATGTCAAGATGTGAGGGCTTGTGAGTTCTCAACTCACCTTAGCCCTACATCTTGATATTTGGTGGTTCAATCTTGGCCATCCATCTCTTCTAGGAATTCTCAAAATTCTTATAAATACCCCCTCTTTTCTCTCATTTTAGGGGAGATCATTTTGCTAGCCAAACTCTTGCAATTTTATTTCTCAATCTACACTTAGTCATTTTCATGTTTTCATCCACTTGCACTCATCCTCACAACATCATTTAGCTTGCATCTTGTGCTATCCAAGGAGCATACACATCAAAGATCGAAGGGCCAACCAAAGGATCGATTCGAGACAAGGTATAAGGTTCCATTTGTTGCTTTTATCTTGTGTTGATTCCAACTTAGGCTAATCTTGAGGTGTAGGTTGTTTTGGTGTTTATTTACACTCTTTTATTTGCTGCTCATTTTCTAACACATATATTCGACCTATCACATTTCTGGCACGCCCGGTGGGACCCACAAATGGGTCTCTTTCTTTCATGTTTGTTGTTTTTTGCATTTTTGCATGTTCAGGTTGTAGAGTGGCGGACTTGTCCCTGCAGAGTGGCGGACCTGTCCCTCCAGTGGCGGACCTGACCCTCCAGTGGCAGACCTGTCCCTCCGATGGCGGACCTGAACCTGCGGTGGCTGACCTATCCCTTCGGTGGCGGACCTGACCCTCCGGTGGTAGACATGTCCCTCCAATGGCAGACCTGACCTTGAGGTGGCAGACATGTCCCTCCAGTGGAGAACCTGACCCTCCGGTGGCGGACCTGTCCCTCTGGTGGCGGACCTGACCCTGCAGTAGCGGACCTGACCCTTCGATGGCGGACCTGACCCTACGGTGGCAGACCTGACCTTCCGGTGGCAGACCTGACCCTGTAGTGGCGGACCTGACTTGCTGTGGTGGACCTGACCTCCCGAAAGTGAAATTTCAAGTTTTTGCCGATTGTCTTTTGGTAAAGTAGGCACATAGTTTAATTAGAGGGGTCAATAAACTTTGTTTGACGTGCTTGTGGAAGGCTATTTGACATATCCAATCCCCTTGCGCCATTTGGCAATCCTGGGTGACGAGAAATCATAGCTTTCCAAGTCCTTTGAGTCACCCCATTTTTTTCATTTTCTTAGTGGGACCCGCTTGGGAATTTCATCACCCCAAGGGACTATTCCAACCACGTGTACCGGTGGGGTATATAAAGGGGGGAGAGTGAAAGTTATACCTCAATCCAACCACGTTGTAATTGGCGAAGCGTCGGGATGACGTGAAGAGTTGGTCCGAGCCTTTAGTATCTCGCTAAGGTTCCCGACTCACGCTTGTAACGGGTTGGTGTTCACGGTTTGGGCCTCACGTACCGGGTGTATATCGAGGACTCCTTAGCAACCATGTTCTTCCTAGAGTAGAAGACTTTGTTGACCATACCCGTTTCTACTAATTGTAGGGTTGTGCTGTCTGAATTGTCTTTCTTGTGCAAAACCAGTCATTATCAGTTTGGCCAAGTCTTTTATGTTTGCTATATTTTGGGTCCTTTTCCTTACTCATCCATCAAAAAAATCAAGCTTCAAACTTATCCTTTGGCGGATCTGACCACATGATGTGGCGGACCTGACCACATGTTGTGGCAGACCTAACCTTATGCTGTGGCGGACCTGATGCTGTGGCGGACCTGACCACATGATGTGGCGGACCTGACTGCATGCTATGGCGGACCTGACCGCATGCTGTGGCGGACCTGACCTTATGTTGTGGCGGACCAAACCTTTGGCCAGTCTATATTATCACTTGGCATCCCTTGTCCCTTCATTTTGAATGTCGATACGACCATTCAACATCCTAAACGAACATCTGAACGTCTGTTCCAGGGTCTTCATCCCCTCGTTCTGAGGGTCATTCATTCCGAACACTCTTTTTCTTGTTCCGAGCTCCCATTCCTCCATTCTGAGAGTCATTTATCTGTCCTGAGACGCTCCCCATCTGTCCTAAATCCGCTTTCATCTTCGATCTTCGTTATTCCATATAAGCCCCGTTGAAGTTATCATCCGAGTTGACCTAGGTGTTCATCCCTAATCATAATCATCGTAACTGACTTAGGATTGCTATCCATCTTAAGTTGGTCATCCTCCTCGACCCAATCAATCCGCTTCTATCTCAAGTTGGATTCGATGTTGTTATCATACATCTACCCGTCAATCAAACACCTAGTGTTACCAAGGATCCTTCTTAAACTCGGTTGTGGATCTCGGTCTTCATCATATTTATCATCAAAATCAATCCTAATCATCAGGTCAATCCAACCCCCACATCATCAAATTAATCCAAAACCTAGATAATTCAGTGTCTACCAATCAACCCAATCCGAGTCCATCAAAATAATCCACGTCGGTCGATTGTCATCGGCTAATCTTCCATCAAATCAAATCAATCTTTCATCCTCCAGGTCTTTCTAATATCTTGATCCATCTCATCATCTTGCATGCCCGTTCAAACTCGTTCACAGGCAAAGAAAATGGCCGACCAACAAGCCCTGAATGCCCAATCAAACAACCCTCGAGATCCCACCAACACAGCGAATGTCTCGTCAGATCCTAACTATGGTGCTAACATCCCTCATGATCCCCACAATGGCACCTCATCACAATCCAACGTGGATGGTCAAAACACGTCACCACCTGGGGAGGAAAACATGGCTGATCAACCCGAGCTCACATTCGAGGAACACTTCAGTAACCCTGTTAATGCACAAATGAAAGAACGCCTTCTTGAAAAACATGGCGAGAAAATCTTGGCTCACTTGATTGACAAAGGTGTCAAGTTGTCGTCAGGTGTCGACTCATCCAAGTATGGCACCTCCACATTTAATGTACCCCAAGGTTCACATGGTATCCCCGGTAGCTCATATGTCCCCAACGTTCCTTCTGTAGAAGGTTGGCATCAACCAGAATTCGGCAACGCTGTCTTGTATCCCGTTGGCAATCCCACACATTCCACCATCTCGATCATAGGGACACCCCAAACCATTGATCCCAATGATCCTTTTGCCTTTGGAATGCCACAAAACGTCCCACAATCGCAACCACTAATGCTACTGGCACCACTCCCCTCAAACCCGCCTCCTGCCAACACTGGGGGCAGCCCTTTCGCTACCTTGCCCCCACCTCCTGGGGCTACAAATCCTCCACCATTGTCATTCCTACCCCAACAACCGCCCCAATCCAACAATCCTCCACCATCGTCATTCATACCCCAACAATCGCCCCAATCCAACAATCCTCCACCATCGTCGTTCATATCCCAACAACCTCCCCAATCCTATGCTCCCACTAGCGCTCAACAACCTCCCTCACAAAACATCTCAACCGCACCTCAACCTCAACAACAACCATTGGTCAATCCTTTATTTTCAACACAACCACCACCGCATCCATCACAAGGAAATCAACCTCGGCCTCCAACCCCAACTATATCTCCATTCCTTGCATCCATCTTACGCCCGCAGGCGCAACCACCACATAACATCCCATCTCACCCAATACAGTCGCCAACAATGCACCAACAACCACCCCATCATTACAATTATTATAGCCAACAACAATATCAACAACAACTGTCTTATGTGACCTCGCAGCAGTCACATCAGCACCCCCAATACCCACAAACCAATCAACAACACCTTTTCCATACTTCCCAACAATACGCCACCCATAACTACCCAACCAATCCATATCCCACCTCGCAACAGCAACCTCTTTATCAACAAGGTCCCTTGGCGCATCAGCAAGGGATATTACCTCCTCATTATCCATATTCCCATCCCCAAACATCATCTCAGAATCCACAATCGTCCTACCATCAATATCTATCCAACACACCAGCCAATGCGGACATACTAGAAATCAAAGCCGCTTTGAAAGATCTCCAGGCAGGGACTAGCAAACAATCGTTCAAGTTTGAAGATATATGCCCATATCTGTTTGATCCCTCCATCTCATTAATTCCTTTCCCCAAACATTTTGAGATGCCGAAGTTTAACAAATATAAGGGGAACAAGGATCCTAAGGCCCACTTGCAGGAGTTTTACTCCCAGTGTCAAGAAGTTATCCACAATGACAACTATCTCTTGCGCCTGTTCCCCCGAAGTCTGGCAAGCAACGCCCTAGGGTGGTTTATGACCCTCGAAAAGGGATCCATAAAATATTTTGTAGACACGTCAGTTAATCCTTGGTGGAATATGGATCCTTAAGCTAGCAAGCGAGATAAAACCCTTTGAAAGAAAGGACATGGTCACCCTCTTAGTGGAACTCTCATCGAGCATGGCTCCTTTGGAATTACATTTGTGTCTCACCACGCTTCGCGGAGTGGTAGAAGGGACCCATCCTTAAGCGTGCCCTTGTTGCCAAGGGGCACGTCAAAATCTATAATCAAGAAAAGGAAAGGTCATTCAACGACAAGCCACGTTTTTGGAACAAGAACAAAAATGCAATAAATGATGGCGTTACTGATACTAAACATGTCCACGTGGCCAACACATCCCAGAGACAACAACAATCCATACCTAATGCCATATCTGTACCGCAGGGGACACCCCATCCCCCTCAACAGTCCAATCAAAATAACCATGGGAACACCAAACGCCAGTATGCTCAATTAGGAGAACCCTTGGGTGTCGTCTTCAATAAGCTATTATAGATCAACTATCTGATCATGTACCCCGTCACCAAGCCACTCGACGAATCCAAACCTAAGCCCGCATGGTTTAGGGAAAATGAATATTGCGAGTTCCATAAGATCAAAGGACACTCTTTGAATAAGTGTCAGGGTCTAAAAAACTATGTCCAAGACCTCATAGATCGAGGTGATATCAAGGTGGACCCCAGTCAAACTTCATCGTCCAATGCTCAATTACAGATATATCAAAATGCCTTCCCAAACCATAATCAAGGCCTGAGCACCTCCAACAGTAATCCTCAAAACAACAGCACAAATAACGTGAGTTATAAGAATGTGCCCCTCAATTACGAGGGTATTATTCATTACATTGAGCAGGTAGAACCTCGTATATCCATGATACATGTCAAAGCCAAAGATCCTCAGTGTGTTGTTACTACACGACAAGCCCACATCACTATCTCTGTGGCCCCCGCACTCGCTCAATCAACTCCTGTAAGCTCCCAGTACAACATCCTTGACCACTTAGGAAAGACCCCTGCACATATCTCCATTTTGGATTTACTTAAGTCTTCCCCTGTGCATCAAGAAATCCTCAACAGAGCCCTACAAGAAACCCATGTGCCTAATAACATTGATCCTACACATTTCCAAGCTTTGGTAGGACACCTAGCTTCATCTCACCAACTGCACTTCAGCCAAAACGATATTCCAAACATTGGTGTCAATCATAATCGCCCCTTACATATCGAAGTCGTGGTCGCTCGCCATAAAATAAAAAGAGTCTTGGTAGATAATGGCTCTACCCTCAATTTGTGTAATTTGAAATTCATAAGACAGGTGGGGTATACTCAAGCAGACTTAAGTAATCAGATCATCACAATCAAGGCTTATGATAATGCAGAAAGGAATTCAGAAGGGATCATCAATCTTCCTGTCCAAGTGGGACCTGTGGTCCAGTACATTACCTGTCATGTCCTTGATCTAGACTTGCCATATAATCTCCTCCTCGGTCGTCCATGGCTCCATTCTATGCAAGTTGTTCCCTCCACCTATCATCAATGACTAAAATTCCCAGTCAATGGGCAAGAAGTCACCATCTATGTCGACCCCCAACCATTTGAATATTGCGTGCTTTAGAGCGTCATTTCCCCATTTACATTATTGTCACAGGAGGTTGAAATGGGGCATCCGGTCATCATCAGCTAATCCACCCTCCTTTGCCAATGCTCCTCCATCCTCCACCGCGATCCTACAATCGCAAGTCCGGATCATTGACAAAGGGTGTGGTGAATACAGTATCTTGCTCTCAATATAGCAACCATGCCACCATCGCATGCAATTATGGTCAGCCTTAGCATGCTACCCCAAAGAAGACAAAGGCTGTCACCTTGATTGGTAAAAACATCCCTACCACCACTTTAGATCCCCAGTGTCAAGATAGATGCGCGAGGACGGCCAATGGGTCTCTTGAGAAGAACCCCTGACCGGAAGCTCCTCTAAAGGAATATTTTCAAGAAAAGAAATTACTGACCAGCAAAGTTAGGTGGAAAACTTATAACTATCAGAAGGACCTGGGCAAGAAGAATAGGGCCGGTTGCAGCCATTGATCGTCAAAGGCTACCAAAAACTTACTTCTGGGCATTGGGTGTAATGAGGAAAGCCGAGAAAGGCCACGAAACATCGTCCTAATACTTCCAATAGTGTAAATTTTGTGGACAATGGCTCATTGGAAGACATGCAGGAGGGAATCCATCATATGTGCATACGATGGCGTCAATCACTCGACCTATCATCATGTTTTGAATGCCTATCATGCATTATTAGCTTTATCCTTTTGCCACCCGAGCAGTAATTGGGACCTAAAGTAATAGCACACACAATGTCGGTATGTTAGCGGATACCTATGTCAACCTCATAGGATTGGGGGAGAATGAACACTCCAGTCGCAAAAATAAAAATAAGAAAAGTAAAAAGCAGTCATCTAGTGAAAACCTCCCTGAGGCACTCCTTGACCTGGAAAAGGTAAAAATAAAGGACGCATCTGATGGCGAAAATCTTCGGTTGGAAGATGGAGATGTTCATCTTCCTTATGGGAACTTCGGTTGTCTTCGATCATCTATTCTAATTGAAGAGACTCAAGAAGTTAATCTAGGAACTGTTGAAAGTCCTAAAATCACCTATGTAGCTAAGTCACTCTCAGAACAAGAGTATCCGATCATCGTGCAGCTACTCCAAGAGGGAATCATTAACTTTGCTTGGTCATACTTAGACATGCCAGGCTTAGACCCCACCTTAGTGGTTCATCACTTAGACATTCACCCAGACGCCAAGCCTGTCAAACAAAAGCTCCACAAGATGCATCTGCAGGTCGCATTATTAGTCAAGAAGGGAATTGGAAGTTACTAGAAGCGGGTTTGCTCCAGACCAATTGACTACTCTAAGTGGATCTCCAATATAGTGCCAGTTGCCAAACCAAATGGAAACATTTAGATCTACAAAGACTTTAGGGATCTTAACAAGGCCTACCCAAAAGATGACTTCCCTCTACCTAACATTGACATGTTGATTGACCTCACAGCAGGACACGAGATGCTATCACTTATGGATGGCTTCTCTGGTTATAATCAGATTCGAATCGCACCTGAAGACCAACACAAGACCACCTTCACAACACCTTGGGCCACTTTTTGTTACAATGTTATGCCTTTGGTCTCAAAAATGCAGGGGCAACATATCGAGAGAGAACAATGATCATCTTCCATGACCTCATACATATCATCATGGAGGGACTATGTCGGCGACCTATTAGGAAAATCGAACAGCCGAGAACATCTGCCATCACGAAAAGATATTTGAGCGGTTAGAGGCATTACAAGTTAGCGGCTAAAATCCAAAGTGTGTCTTTAGAGTCGCCGGGGAAAGTTGTTGGGTTTCATAGTCTCGCGGGGGCATTGAAGTTGATCCGCCAAGGTAAAGCTATCTGGACATACCACCTCCGCAATCTCAGCGGTTAAAGCCTCGAGAGATCTGATCCATTTTGTCGATTCATAGCCGAGCTAGCAAATAAGTGTCAGCCATTCACTCATCTTCTGAAGAAGGATTCCACCTTCCGATGGAACCAGCAGTGTCAGATGGGTTTTGATAAAATTAAGGAATATTTAGCTCATCCACCAATCTTGATGCCACCTATTCCCGGCAAACCCCTCTTGCTTTACATCTCCGTCACTTCAGTTGTGCTGGGATCATTGTTGGCACAACATGATGAGTCGTCGAAAGAGAGGGAAATCTACTACATCAATCGGACATTGGTTGGCTACGAGCTAAACTACTCCCCCATGGAAAAAGCCTGCCTTGCACTCGTCTTCAGCACACAGAAGCTTCGACATTACATGCTTAGCCATCTAGTTAAATTAATTGCCAAAATTGATCCATTGAAGTATTTGTTATCTAGAACCACTCTGACTGGCCGCATGGCTAAGTGGGTTATGCTCCTCAGTGAATTTGACATAGAATATGTGGACCGCAAGGCTATTAAAGGACAGATAATCGCAGATCAGTTAGCAGAAGCTCCTCTAGTTGATACTCATCCATTGATCACAGAATTCCCTGATGAAGAAGTCTTCTCCGTTGATGAGACCCCCACGTGGACACTATATTTTGATGGATCATATACACACAATGGATCGGGGGCAGGAAATTTATTAGTTACCCCTCAGGGTGACTACATTCCCAAGTCATTCAGGATAGCATTCCCATGTACTAACAACATGGCAGAATATGAAGCTCTCCTCACCGGCCTCAAAATTGCAAAACAGTGGCGCATAACTCAGTTGAAAGTCTTTGGTGATTCTTTACTAGTCATTAGACAAGTTAATGATGAGTTCCTAACCAAGGATGATAAGTTGTTACCCTACAAGTGCATGGTGGATGATTTCAAGAAATATTTCACCTCTATACAATTTGAACAGATTCTCAGGGTACGAAACAAAGCAGCTGATGCAATGGCCACTATTGGCTCCCTGCTGGACATGCCCAAAGACCGAACAGAATGTGAATTTCTTGTAGAACAACTTTTAATCCCAGCATATGATATCCCTGAGACTGACATGGTGTGCGAAATTGTGGGTCCCACCTCCCCATGGTACCAAGACATCTACACCTACCTCCATGATAACATTATACCCCCGGATCTTACACGTAATCAACGTAAGTCCTTCGTTCATCACTCTTCTCAATACATCATCGTCGGTGATACGCTTTATCGTCGCGGGTATGATAGAATCCTCCTTAGATGTCTGAATGAGACCGAAGCCCATGCCACACTAACGGAAGTACATGGCGGTGTTTGTGGAGCTCATTCAAATGGTATGGCTCTGGCCAAAAGGATCCTACAAGCTGGATATTATTGGCCTACCTTGGAACACAATGCTTGTGAGTTTGTAAAGAAGTGTCTTCCATGCCAACAACATGCAGATTTAATTCACACCCCGGCACAAGATCTTCAGCCCCTGCTGGCACCATGGTCATTTTCTCAATGGGGTTTTGACTTGATTGGCAAGATTTATCCACCATCATCTGATGGCCATACATTCATAATTACCGCCACTGAGTACTTCACCAAGTGGGTGGAGGCAATGCCCCTTTCACAAATCACCGGTACTCAGATTTCCAAATTCATCCTTTACCATATTCTCTGCAGATATGGTATCCCGTCCACCATCCTCTCTGACAACGGAAAACCCTTCAAAAACCAAGCCATGAAACACCTCTGTGACACCTTCGATATCCAGCACCGTTGGTCAACGCCTTATTACCCTCAGGGTAATGGTCAGGCAGAAGCGACCAACAAAACCCTTATCTGTATTCTCAAAAAGGTTGTCAATAACACTGGACGAGATTGGCACCTCCATATTCATCCTGCCCTCTGGGCATATCACACATCCATCTGCACCCCGATAGGTGCCACCCCCTACTCTTTAGTGTATGGTGTTGAAGCCATCTTGCCAGTCAAAGTTGAACTTCCATCATTGAGAATCTCTCTGAAGAACCTTATCAGCGAAGAGGATGCTTGTGTTGCGCGACTTACACAGCTGGAATTACTGGATGAACGAAGAATAAAAGCCTATGATCATCTGCATGCGTACCAAAATCACCTCAAACATATTTACAACAAGAAGGTTCATCCTCAACAATTCCAAGTGGGCGAGCTTGTCCTTAAGGAAAACCAGCGCACTCAGCAAGACCGAGACAAGAAAGGAAAATTTGAGGCCAATTGGTTGGGACCCTATATCATAGCCGCTAAATATGGATCTGGGGCATATGGGTTGACTACTCTTGAAGGAGAATCCCTTGACGAACCCATCAATAT